>OY728155.1:71640370-72890370 GCA_963277665.1 Viscum album | reverse complement strand
AGAAAACCCATAAAATAAATAGGGGAAAACATCCACATGTATTTTGACCATATGAATTCTCTAATCACAATCCAAAACCACACACCAACCATCCTTATCCCTGAAAATCATTCTCATCTAGAATCATTTAATAATATAGAAGATAGAATACAACTCATTGATGATATGGATGACATAATACACCTTCATCTAAAACTATAATAGATTCCCAAGATATTGGTGTGTCCAAATCATCAATATACACCACTTATAATACATCAAAAATCAAAATTTGGCCCCAACTAGAGTATTAATATAAATAGTAATGAAATAACTCTATATGTTATATCCTAGACTATAGAAATGGAATCCAACAATTTTATAACATTACTTTTTATTAAACGGTACAAAGGATCTTTTAATGTATGTTTCTTCAAAATTTTGTACATTATACAAGAGAAATTAAACATTATTCTAAAACTACAATAATGAAATCATTAATATATCATCCTAGGATTATTTTATTTATTCTCGTATCCTAGGTACATACATCAAATGAATGGTTTGAGAAAAATGTTGAGTAAGGGAAAATTTTAAAGACACATATCTCATGTGAACTAGAGACATAACAACAAGAACATGAAAATAAAAAATGGATAACAGGAATATAATGATAATATTATGAATCGTAAAATTTTAATGTGGCCCCAAAATTTATATCAGACATTATTAATCATATCACTATGTTTTTCCACTAAGTCGTCATAAATGAATATTTCTAATGTTATTCACCAAGGTCTCATAAATCATGTCAACACTATTGATTAAATTATATATACAATGAATTAGAGGCCTGTCAGGGCACACCCTTCTTATGTATTAACTAATATGAAACACCTAGAAAATAAAAAATAATTTTATTAATAACCCATCGAGAATATAGAATTAGTTTCATATCAAAATTCCAGAATACAAATCTTCTTATGGACAAGATCATTACATCATTTTTTCCAAAAAAAAGCTAATGTTGGTGTCTTAGGAGTAAATAAGTCTTGGAAATAAAAAATATTAAATATTTTTAATCCCTATAGAAAATAAAATCAATTTTTTCTCCACACAAAGAAAATAAATGATAATACCTAATGAATATGAGATAAATATCGAGATATAAATTCAGCAGCAAGAGGAGTATAAGAATTGGTTTTAGAAAATGGTAAAATTAGAGGAATTTTTTTTATAATATTGATAAAATACTCTTCATATAGTAATGGGATAAAATATATAGGAAAAATAATTTTTTTTGGTGATTAAAAGACATACCACAAGAAAATTGAACTTGAATAGAACATAGAAGTAGATATTTAACATACCAGGACATGTTTTTTTAAAAACGTGAGGATTGGGACCTTGGGGGATTGATGTAACAATGATGGGACTCCATGGGAGGAAAAATAACACTATATCCTTGAATTATGGATTTAGATTAATGGGGAGTGGTAAAATGGATGTATATTTATAAGAAAATGGGGGATTTGTTTAATAATTTCCAATTAATGGTCATAGAAATCGAGGATGTAGAAAATGAAAAACTATTGGATTTCCAATTAATTATCCCACTGTTTGAGATATATGGGATACATTCTCTATAATAATAGTCCATCTGAATGGAAGATAATTTGTTAATACTTCAATAGGAATTGAAAAGGAAATATTTTGTAAAGTAAATTTATTAAAAATAAATTTTTTTTATTCATTTGAAAGTCACACATGGTTTCCAAAATTGATTAAAATAAATTTAAATACATAATATAAATAATATATTATTTTTCAGATCATGGATTCTATTTAAAATTAAAATTAAATTTTTATGATATAAAAATGGATTCATAAAATACACCTAAATCACAAAACTGTATTTTTTTCTATTTAATAAAAAGTAATTTAAAAAGTTGTCATAAATTCACCCGAACATAATTTTAATGTTATGTTTTCAAATATAAGGTTTATTTTGCATGATTAATTATCAAAATTTGAAGAAAATTTACATTTAATTTCAAAAATATGTATTAATTTAAAAATACCCTTCTATAATAATGGTCAAATTTCTAACACTTATAAAAATTTATTACTCCATTATAAGATTATTTTATTATTAATATTTTTGTTATATTGTTATAAAATACTATTTTATTATTTAAAATATTAATCAATGTACCATGTTTTAATAAATAATTGATTGTATTTTCTAGAAAAATTATATTATGTTTTATTTGTGTATAAACATTAATTTATGATATTCATCTCAATTAAAGATATGTTTTATTAAGAACAACTGTTATTAATTATAATTGATTGAATAATAAATTTATTTATACAAATGGAATCCTAATTTAGGTAACTATGTCATGGAAACATATCCCCTTATTATACTATAATATACTCCATAGGTACGGTTTTTGATGATGATAGTTTAATGGGGTGACACGACTAACATCGACATAGTGGCAATATCCACTAACATGAACTTATCCCCTAAGAGATATCATTCATGTTTTACATATTGAAGCTCTTAATGGTTTTGTTCAATATAGAACCCCTATAATGCTACCTCCCACCCATGTTTGGGAAAATGGGCTTCAAATAGAATGACTCTAGTAGTTGATGCCACTGATTCAACTTTCTGTATCAATTATACTTTTCATCACTATATATAACATCACTGATTTTATTGGTAAAATTATCAACCAAGGATAAATTTTCCAAAAATTAAATTCATTAATAGTAATTTTGAACAACAGTCATAACTATGGAATAACAACGGTAAAATTTACTTTTATACCCAAGAAATACCATATTATTAATTCATTCAAAATTCATTAAAAATAATCTTTACTTTATATTTTCATTTTCATATGATTTTCATTAGTTTTCAAAATTTTGTTAATTATATAGTTTTTTCAATGGGTGAGATGACTCTAGCAGATAGGGGCGGTCTTTATTTCCCTATTTTAGTTTTTCAATTTTATATTATTTGTCCAGTTGAAATTTATATAATTATAATTTTATTCATAGATGAGTAATGTAATTATAACTATTAATGGGATATATTTTTTCTGGTTGTTCCTTTGTTTTGTATGTATTTTATATTATATAATATATATCAAACATTTATTCATGAAAAATATATAACATATGAAATCTAAGTCATTACATTAATCTACTCTTAAGAATCTTCATTCCAGAAATTTCAACTCATTTACTCAAATGAGAAATAGTGAGGGTACCAATTGATCATAGACTCCACTGGTTCCCACATCACTCCATATTATTAATTTTTTCCTTTAAATACCATTGAAAATGTGTGTTGTAATGTTTCATAGAGAATTTTCACAACCTTCCATGATATGCACTAGATTCTCTTCAAAAGAAATGTTATTTAATTGTATGACCTCCATATTAAGTACTTGTTAAGGTTGATTTATGTACTTATGAAAGATATCTAAGTAGAATAGGTCAGAAACATGATCCAGATTCTATGGATGTTCTAGCCGATAGGTCTCCGCTCATATGTGATCAAGGATCTCAATGGGGCCAATGTACAAAAGTCTATGCATCCCTTTCATTCAAAATAACATGACTCTATACCGTGGTGATATATGAAGGAAAAAATGTTCTCAAATATCAAACTCCTTGTTCCTTTGACGGTTGAACCCATACTAGATCTTATAACTCTTAGAATCCTTTATAAATTGTTGGATATAATATACATTTTTTATATATCTTGATCATGATATGTCCCAAGTATCTTTATGTCGCCAACTTCTTCTCGACATGTATGAGTTATACATCACTTCCCATATAGAGATTCATATGGGGTCATTTGAATAATAGAGTAGAAATAATTGTTGTTTGAGCAAACAACTAGTGGGAAGTGTTGGTCCCATCAACCTTTATCTTCCATTTACACTATTCTCAGATGTCATAGTGTTTGTGAATAGTACATTAAGATTCTCCATTGGATTGGGGATGACTACCCATACCGAAATTCAATTTATTATACACCTCATATTTAAGTATTCTTTATAATTTAATGATGAAAATTTGATCACAATAATACATGATTGAAAGTGGAACCCCATGAATCATCATCAAATACCTTACGTGTATATTGGAAAGTTGGATGAGAGGGAAATGTACATAAATATTGATGAAAATTGATTTCTTGTTGAGTCCTTCCACAATAACACATATCAAATTGTTTCCTTTGGATTTTATTTTGAGAATAAAATAATTCAATAGTATTATTGTCATGCTACCATATTTGTATGGGTAGTGGTTGCAATAGCCATTTTAGATGTTGTTGCTCCTCGTTCACTTTTTTACATAGCGTGAACCATTCAGTGAAGCTAAAAATAGCCCATTTCATATTGTACCAAAAATAATGATCATAATGGTCCTTAAACATTTTCAGGATTCAAGTATATATATAGAATATAGAACAATGGACTTTGTCTATCATATCCTTCTTTATCTTGGGGTTATATGGGACACATATCATTGTACAAAATTTTAGAACTCCTTCTTAATCAATGTTTAACACTAGGAAATTTCCATTATTAAAACCCCATATCTTCTTTTTTTCAAATGAACATATCTCTTAAATTTTTTTATCATCTATAGTAATGGTGGTTTAGAAATCATTTAGTATAGGTTTGTTGATATCTATTCTCTTACTATTCCCATGTAAAACATTCTTGGTCCTTGATCAATGCATCTCCTTGAATCATACTTTTTTCTAGCACTAAAATTAATTTCCTAAATAATTCTATAGTGACATTGTTTCTTATTCTATATTGACAATGAATTTAAAATTCATATCCTTTATGAAGTTCCATCCATATCAATTATGTCATATGCAATTCCATTTTTGTGAATATATACTTCAACATTGTTAGTATATGTATATATAAAATTTCTACACATAATTATAGTGCCACAATATGTTCAGAGAAAAATAAATACAGTTTACTCCAGGTCATACATAGGATAAATATGTACATGAGGATTTAACTTTTGAGATACATAAGAAATCACCTAGTCCTTTTCCATGTGGATAAAACCAAATCCATTAAGTGTTTCATCACATTGCATACTGGATCCTTCTATTAACTTCAATATAGTTAGCATATGTCCTATATCCAATTCCCTATTCATTTCGTGGATGATTTATTCCTTCACCTTTTACCAGATGACTTATACACCTTTAAAGAAAATTTTGTTATTGGATTTGAAATTCAATTATTTTTTCACAAACCTCATAAAATATCCTTCTAAACCAAGTAAAATATGAATCTTGATAATTTTTGTAAGATGTCGCCACACCTATATAACATTTTTCTTTGAAGGTTCAACTGATATTCCTTCATTGGTAAAAATGTTTTACATAAATGAATCTTATTTTAACAAAATATAATATTTTCTCAATTTTACAAATATCTTCTCCATTGTCATATTTTTAAATAAAACAATTAGCTGATACTCATGATATTACTCATGTTTAGAATATATCAAAATATCATCCATAAAAACAATAAGGAATTTATCAATGTAGTCCTATAATAATTTATTCATAATTTCATAAATATTGTAGGAGAATTATGTATGCCATGGGTATAAAAAAATATTAATGATCATATCATATTCAAAATATAGTATTTGAAATATATTATTTCTTCTCCCACTATTACTGATATAAAAATTAGATGTCCATCCTAGAGAATCATTTATCCCCCTAAATCTGGCCATATAAATCATCCATCCATGGGATAGAGTACATATTCCTTATTGTGATCTATATAGGTTCTTAATAATCAATGCATTTATCCATCATTATTTTTCACAAAGAGAACATGTTCTCCACGTGGATACACACTCGGTTGGATAAATACCTTAACCAGATGATCTTGAAGATGTTTCTTTAACTAATATAACATCATAATTTTCATTATATATGAGATCATTTATATCAGATTTGATACAATTATTATTTCACAACATAACTCTACATCTCTTTCAAGGTAATGTCGAAGGAACTATTTATTAAATATGTCACTTTATTCTTAAATGGCGGTGAAATTATCTTTCATAAAACATTCATTTAGTATTCCCTCTTTACATATCATCACCATAATGAATGCTATGTGAGGTGATTCTATGAAATCCTCTGGTTCAAATATATCCCCTATAAAAATTAATATTGTTTTTCCATTAAATACCACTAAAAATTATAGTAATCTATAGTTTATCATAATATTATATTCTGAGATAATGTTTATCCATTGTATAGATTCGAATTGAACAATTGGAATGTCTACTAGATTTGTGATGAGATTGTACATTCCAATGTTAATACTATATTTTCTATATATTTTTAGTGCTTGGAAAATCCATCCAGGTGACTGGAATGTTAAATCTAGTTCTAGAAGTTAAGGGATTTATTCTACATTCATTGCGTCATTGGATAAAATAAGGTAATACATAGAACTATAATAAAAAAAATGTACGTTTTTTATTTTATAGTAACATGAGTATACCTTCCCCCACATCATTTTGAGCCTCTATAATAGCCTTCAGGATAGAAAATGCATTACAATTATCCCTTGTCCTATACTGAGGATGATGGTGGTCTCGATCAATAATATTCTAATTAATACATTGATTGGAAATGATCACATGTTATAAAATCATGATGCATTGAACTTTGGGATTTTCATGCACCACCTTCCCATTATTATCAGTGTTGAGAAGTTGAGGTTTCACCTAACCATGATATTTATGAGATATATTCCCATAACATCCACATATGAAGCCCTTTCAACTCCGATTTATGTAGTTCATTGAATGGTTCTTATCACATTTGTTTCATATGGTAAGTTTCACTATCATTCCACCTCTTCCATGATTAATGTCCCCCAAGTGTTTTTCAACCTGTATATCATAATTTTATTTGATCTTTGTGACCAATGCATCTTTCAAAACATACATTCCACCTTTGTAGCACTCCACACTATCTCCTTGTAGTTTTTATAGTTACAATTTTGAAGATTCATCCATATATGGGGTATTGGTCAACTAAAAAATCATTCATCCTTTCCGTTAGGACCCATAACAATGATATATTTGTATAAAGAATGGATTGTATACTTCATCTCTTAGATTCCCACAAATTAATTTTCCATTATATTTAGTTATAATAATTCCTTACCCATTTTCATTTGTGTTGAATGGTGTAAATATTTATTAAAAAATATTACCATGAAATGTTCACATTCCATATCACCAATCTCCCTTTTGGGCTTCTTGTTTTTAATTAGTGTCCCTCATAGATCACTTATCATTCAACAAGGAATAATATTAGGGTGAAATTCTCTTATTATAAATATTGAATAATATAAAATATATATTATAGATATATAGTATCCATTATGCTAAAATAAATGGGTTAGTAAACACACTAAAAGGTGATGGTAATTGATGAATAATGGTATCAATATAAATTTGTTCCCTTCAAGTTGAATTTGTTCACAAAACTTGATTCATGTTATTATTCATACATCAAGTTATTTGATTCATCATCATCATGATTTATACCATTCTAGCATCCATTAAAAACTATTAGTGAATATTCTAGTGGATTCATCATTTATGAGGTTCCCCCTATTTCCATCAAATTTTTCTAAATGAAGAAAACCTTATGGGGAAACATGTCACATTTAGGAATTTTATAATTATAAATGTATTTTTTTCCTAATTCACCGTGATTAAGTATTATATAAATTACATTTAATATAAATTACATTATATATATATATATATATATATCCTTTATAATGGTTCATAAAAATGTGTTTATTAACCAGAAATATCTTCGAAGAGTGTCAAACAAGGTGTTTATCATGGATCATTGTCATTCACCATCAATCAAAGATAGCTTAATGTCGTGTTTTTGGGAATTACCCATGCATATATGTGTTCTATAGAAACATTCAATTCTAGTTCCTATGCATGAATTTATTGGTTTGTAAACCCCTCAACTAATGCATAAAAAAAATAAAAGGATGTTTTCATTAATTTATAATTTTCCCTATGGTTATTCCTAGTGTTTTCATGTCGTAATTTCCCTAAAGAAATGAAATATATATGATACATATAGTGGGATCTGAACTTTTTATTACATGATGTTTCATTATATTATACAAACAAAGGATATTTTAATGATTACATTCATCGAAATAAGGTACATATTACATGAAAACTTAATAAATGTTCTTAAACCACTTGAAATACATATTATATGGTTTGATGTAGGTTTAATTTTCTAAATATCATATATAGTAACATTAGTCAAAGGAATGGGGTGGGTAAGAATCCTAGTATGGGAAAAAATAAATATATACATATATAATTTGATCTTGAGACATAAAAATAAGAACATGAAAATAAGGAACTAATAAAAGGAACATAAGGATAAATACCTGAATCATAACTTGTAAATGTTGATAAAAAATTTAAATAATAAAATCTTGTACATACCACAATTGTTTTTTAAAAAGGATTCGTAAATGAAAATTATAAATGTTATTCCCTAAGGAATCATATAAATTATAATCATTAGAGATTAATTTATTTACAAAAAACATCAGATAAATATCATGGTGAACCATTTCTATATCTTAATTAATTTGATCCACATATCTCATAATTAATCATTTTATTAAAAACATGTGGAGAATATAGAATAGATTTCATAGCAAAATCATAGTGAACAAAAATTTTCAAATACATGATTAGTAAATAATTTTATCCCATGAAATGCTTATATAGAAATATAATGTGTAAATACCAGAATAAAATAAAACATTTTTTTCATTTAGGTGAATACCCCTGGAAGAAATGATTTTTTATCCACCAAATAAAAATTAATTATAATTTATTAGGGATAAGATATAAATTTTTCTAATTTAATTCGCCAACATGATAGGTAAAAAACATGGGTTTAGAAAAGGGATAAATGATAGGGAAGAATGTAATTTCATTCATAAAAGACACATCTTATATAAATGGGATAAAAGAAAGTGGATAAAATAACTTATATTTGGAATTAGAATTCATACCAATGAAAAGGGAACATGAATGGGAAGGAGATGTAGATATTTACCTTACCATGAATTGTTATTCTTAAAAAAAGGATTGAGACCTTGTGTTTTTTAGGGAACCTTGGGGGACTCCATCAAAGGAAACATAACTAGGAAGTTCTGGATAATGGATTTGGAGTAAATGGAATATGTGGAATTGGTGGTTATTTATAATAGTAGTGGTGGAATTGTATAATAATTTCTAAATATAGGTCTTGGAAATCATGGTTGTAAAAAAAGAAAAGCCATTGGATAACTCATGTGGTTTGAACATTTTTTGGACATTTGGGGAACATTTTATGTTATATTAATTCTCCATAACAGAACATAAATTTTTTTATTCCTCTTAATATATAAAAGTAATGAATCAATAAATATATTTTTCCAAAAAAGTAAATGTTCCTTTTTAGAATTTAAAAAGTCAGTTATACTTTTAGAAATTGATTAAAATCTATTAAATTAAATTGTATCAATAATATAACATTTAATAGTTCATGTATTATGTTCAACTAATTATTAAATCATTATGAAATAAACATGATATCATAAAACACAATGAAAACTGAAAAATATTTACTTACTATTCATAAAAAATAAATTATTTTTCTACATTATAATAAATTTAACATAACGTAATTTATATATTATGATCTAAAATATAATGTTTATTTTTCTCGAATACATCTCTAAATGTGATAATTATTATATTTAAATATAAAATTCCATATTTATTTGTAAAATAGATGTTTTTATGAGCAATCAAATTTCTGACACTTGTAAAAAAAATTGAAATCCATTATAATGTTATTTGATAATTTTTATTTTGGTAAGAGTGTTTTAAAAGACTATTTTATTCTTACAAATACTTTTCATCATTACATGGATTATTATAATATTTAATTTTTTTATAGAAGAAGAAAATTTTGTTTTATTTACATCCTAAAATAAAATTTCCAAATTCATATAAATTAATCCTATATTTTATAATTAAAAATAATTCATCAATGGAACTTATGGAATTAAAATTTTATCTATACATAGTAAATTACCCTATTAGTAATCAAGGTCATAACATTTAACCTCTTATTACAGTCACATATTCCCTATGGGTAAGGTGTTGATGGCGGTAGTTTCATGGAGTGTTTATGGTTACATGAACTACATAGTAATCTACTCAAAATCGATCTTATCCTACTAGAAATCACATTCAAGATTCACATGTTGAGGTTTTACTTGATATTGGTCAAGGGAGAACCCCAATAACTCTTCCCCCTCTAGTATTTAGACAAATGGGATTCAAACGTCTTGACTCAATAGGTTGATTCCATCATTTCTCCTTTCGATATAAATTATCTTTATTCATTTCAACTTATAAACACAAATAATAATGGTAAAATAATTGATCAAGGGTATATTTTCAAATTTTCTTATTGACTAACAATCAAAATTTTCCAATAGTCTTAACAGATGAATCATAACATTCAAAATTCCATTTTAACCTAATAAATACCACCTCATTTTCTAGAAACAATTAACTACAAATCCAATTATGTTAATATTTTAATATTCATAATATTTTTATTGGTTTACTAAAATTTATTACTATTTCTTGTTTTTTTGGGGTGATGATTCAAACATATTGGTTTGATCATTATTTTCCCTTTTTAGCTTCCCTATTTTATATATTTTTTCCATATGTAATGTTTTGATTTTTAATTGGATTCAAATATGACTAATGTAATGATCATTCATAATGAGTTAGTTTTTTCCTGGTTCTTCATTATTTTTTATTTATAATTTTTTTAATATGTAAAATAAATTATTACTTAAGATAATAAAATTTAAAATTTCTTTCAAATTAAAACATATTTGGTTAGGTTCCAAAAAAGAGTGCATAGTTCATAAATAAAAAATGTCAAAAAATGGTATAGGATAAGATGAACATACATTAAATGGTCTATGGCATCAATGGTGCTGCAAGGTCCACTATATTTGAATGACCATGTCCATATCGTCTACCCAAATATGATTCCACATACTTCTTCATTCATAGATCATGTCCAAAGAGAACAAGGTGCATCATCAAGTCAGTTCTTAAATGACCTGTCACCTCTCAATGGGGAATAATCATATGACCCTTGTTGCTAAATTAAACTCGACGGAAAATGTGACTGAGGATGGTGATAAACCTTAACGTATCCACTAGATTGATATTAATGATCAAGTGATAATAGCTTCAAACAATGTCCATGATCCTTATTAAAATCATACATTATCCTTATTTCACCTTAAAAACATGGAAATTGCATTACCTAGATTATCAATAGGGATGTTGTTGATGTATACTCCCTACTATCAGAACCCAAGAAGGTACAAGAATGTGAGACCTACCAAATATAACATTGATCATCATTGAACCCTGATGTAATAACTATCATTAAAAACATCATCACTAGATCATAATTATAACAGACACTTACTTTTTCATATCCAATATATACATAGGGAATATAAAGGATGTAATTTCATAGTAAATAAAAGATTGGAATACCTCTTACATATTGGATAATGAGAATTCCTAATCTGAAAAAATGTCAGGGGAAAATGTAGTAGATAGTTGAACATGATACCCATCTACAGTATATAAATACTCTCATTTTGAAGATAAATAATATAATTTCTAATTTCTTCCTTCATGGTTGATGAATGAACCACTTATTTAATATATTTCTTAAATTATTCATAAGAAACTTCAATTTCCTTTTACCCATGAGGTACATTATCCACCACTAAAACAAACCTCCTCTCAAATGTATAATTTCTAATGAGTCCCATACTTCGTCAGGGTCCGAATATCACTATAAGGTGTCTCAAGATCCACCAACCACACCATTACCTATGTAAAATAAATGATACACTCATTATTCACTAAATCATATAGATAGAAAGTGTGACACATCTTCTACCATTATTATTCCTCCTCAACAAGACCATCCCTATGACGATCCATTAGTTCTTATTATTGAACTACAACTACCTGATGCACATGTGGAATATGACCAAGAGACATCCCAAAATAGATAAAAATAATACCCTTTCATATTATTATGTAATTTTATTAAGATATAATTTATTCATTTAACTTTCCCCAAAACACCCAATTATAACAATAATATAATTCATCCCGATACATTCCTTTCTTTAGTATCTACCCTAGATGTTGTTCCACCTCACTTAAATAAGTACAAAATTTATTCACATGATCATGGGGGGCTTAAATTCTAGTGCACCAGCTAGCCTCCTAGACCTATGTCACAAATCAATGTCTACTAACACTATTTCCTTACCAGCTCTTATAACCCTCACAATTCCTAAATACATACTCCATCCTATATTTCATCCATCACTATTAATACCACACTATCGTGACCCCCTCCATAAAAAGGTACCCCTCGTGGGATGATAATGATGAAAAGGAGATAATCAACCCCATAACATTCCTCTACTAAGAACTATGTTGGTTACAACCACTGACGATATTTAAATCCCGAAAAGTGGGTATTACCCTCTATAAAATTTATAGTTCCATAATATAGAATATTATCATTCAATAAACTCCATGAAATACCATATGTCTAAAAAATACAAGTGTATCCCCTATTTCGTGTATACGTAAAACAAATACAGATAAAATCACTAAATAAATAACCAAAGGAAAAGCTAAGGTAGTGACAAAATGGCAGTCCAAAAGAGTGCACTAGTACATTCCATAAAAATCTTTAAAATATTCTTCACAACTAGAATATTGTTTCATACTCTTAGGGTGAAAATACCAGTATACTAATTAGGGAAAAAAATTCTCTCATGCACATGTGAAAATATCATACTGGTTCACCACTGAGTAAACAATAGAACCATCATCACAAAACTTGGTCAACTAATCAAGCCCTTATAACCAATGAAAACTTACCAAATAACATATCATGATATAATATCAGAATAAGAAAAATATTGATAAAAGTATATCCCAAACCGCATTCTAACAAATTTTTTAATCTCACACCCCAATATTTTATTCCATTTAACTCCCATATCTTCCATATACCACGTCACATATCATTTCCCAACAACAAGGTCACAATATATCAAACCATTTCATAGATTGGACACATCACATTTTTCCTCATAAACTATAAAAATCACCCCATATCATTAATAAAAATCAATAGTGGTAGAATATTGTGATCATGAAATAAATCAGCCCCATTCTCGCATCATTAAATAGAAAATCCCCATGGTTGGATATCCCATCGTATCAAATCCAGCCGAATGATAGATGTTCCACCATAACACATCACATCCCTCCCACAGAAACTTAGGACATCAAATCACATACCATCATTGCACTTGTTTCTTTAATACATAATATAATATACATGTAATCCTATCCTAGAATACATTGAGAGGGAATGAAGTGGTGGCCATCGATCCATCCTCTCTATTAAGTTTTTGAAAAAAATACTCCAATATAAATAAATATTGGTGTCATCACATATTGTTCGATGTGGGTGGGGTTATAGATATATAAAAATGAATATAAAAGGATAATTTATATATCTAAATACACAACCAACATGTGTATTTACCACCAAATCACTAACCAACACACACCACCACCACATCATTTCAAACACTAAATGCATAAAATCAACCAAAATTCCATAATTCATTATACACATTCCATTTTAAATAACATTTCATTATACAATCATATTATCATTATATTTAAAAATAATACATTTACACTATAGATCCCATTATTATGTCATTAATTAATTAACTTTATTCATTTCTTTAATTTATCCCTTCCCATGCCATTTGAACGAATGTTATTAGATTTCATTACTACCCAAGAAAATAGTCCAACAGAACACAAAAAAAAACATCGTCTACCATATTCCTATAACCAATATATCACCACCATCTAAGATCCACACAAAGTTCTTCATTATAATATCTTAACACCTACACCTTTCCATCACATATTTTAATATAATTTCCACACAACTCGTCGTATTTATCCCAAAAATGAAAACCACTAATAACCATCCCACAATATGGTCTTAAAAAACACATTGATTCATCACAACATATATTGAGATATATAAAGGGATTTACATTATGATATGTTCTTCATTTTGAGTGTATTATCAGACATGACATGAGTTATAATTCAACAAAATTATTAGATAATTTTAATTGGGTGTTCATTTATTCATTGTCGTGTCAAAAAAATACATCAGATGATTTAGAAAAATATAAAATTAGAAATAATCAATTCTCCAAATATCTAAAATTATTAGTGGTACAAAAAAATTAGTATAATAAAAATATCATAATAAAAAATGGATATAAAAAATGTTGAATATTTCAATTCCAATAAAATATACATAAAATAATTAAATTATCGTAATAATTAATTACATAACCATTTACTATAATGTCACAATAGTTAACATATCCCACATAATACTCTATGTATGAAATGATGGATCCAATACCTTAAATAAAGATTTATTTTCCACTCTGAAATAGTGGATCGTGAATGAATCCACTAGTGAAAATAGTAATTAGGGATAACACCTCTACCATCTAAGAACATGTAGATATACACAAATTCTTATAAAAAAACCAAAAGCCACAAGTATTACCTTAGAATATACCTTCCCACGAAGGAAAAAAATAGAAAATAGGGGAATCATTTTAATAGGACTTACCTCAAAAAACAAGTATCTATTCTCCTAGGTCAAGATCACAATGCATTGAATGGGTGAAAAAAGTGTTCACCAAGATGAACCTGGATTGTCCATGAAATGATAAATAAAGAAAAATTGAGGAAGGTTGGGTGGATATGGTTTTTTATAACAAGGATATAAAATAAAGGATACTAATGAAACCACCCTTACAACACCAAAAACTTCATGAAACACAATGGGACAATGGAACATGGCCACACACAACATTACAACCCTACAAGACATGCCATACTCTGAGAATTATGACTATTAACACTCCACAAAACCAATAGATAGTTTAAGAGAAAATGACATAGCCAAATCAACTACACTATAGAATAGAAAAAACCAAGAAGATATTCACCAAATACATATCTCTATAGAAAATTAATACATAAAATGTAATTAGACTAAAACACCTCTTGATCGTACTTCAATAGGAATATTACTTCTCGAGGCTAGAAAAGTCATCTTCAAATGATGAGCAATGATACAATAACTAAACTGTGATGTATCCACTCTCAAATTAAGATTATATCTAAAAATTCCTCCAACCACCTATATAGACATATAATGTATTCATACACCACCATAACCACCATTAGAGTGTAACATATGGCTCCACGCTGCAGCCTTATCAATAATTGTAGTGGAACCACCAATTACCTCAGGATCACCGAAATACACCTTGAGACTTCCCTGGATTCCCTTTTCATCAAAATTAAAAGAATTTAACATTCTAGAAGTCCAATCTAATAAAATGAAAATTTCATGAATGAGATGGTAAACTATATGTCATTATTTTTTAATATTTACATAAAATAAATTATATTATAAAAAAACAAATGTTCAAGATAAGAAACATTTTATAAGTGGAATTCAAAAAATATGTTCATTTCATTAAATTAAATTATAAAACGTATAAATATCTCATTAATGTGAAAATAAATATATATTTACAGCTTTTTAATAGGAATATTCAAATATAAAACTTTTAGTTTTCTTGATACTGTATTTAATTTATATTAAATTTTTTACATTGTTTTTTAATTTCGAGAGGTTTTAATATTATTATATTATAATCATTATAACTATTTCATGGTTCATTTTAGTTTGGTGTTACATATGGAAAAATATATCAAACAAAATATTCATTTAAAATATATTCCAAAATCATAGGTTGTAGCACTCAAACTCAGATATTTGAATTCAACACTCTTTATTATGGTATTATGCATAATATGTTTATTCAAGGAAATATTTCACAATATATAGCCCAAATTGTAATTTGAATTATTATTGAGTAAATAAAATTATTATAAATTGATGAAAAAAAGTTAAATCCAATGGCCATCAAAGAACAATATCATTACAAACATGCCACTAAATTTGGAATCAATTAAAAGGTGAATGATTGTTAACTGAAATTTATCTTAGGCCATGGAATGTCCAAAGTAGAGTCATTTAGTATGATATATCCATGGAAACATTTCAAATTATATATTTTCTCCTTATGTATCCTCAAATATCATTTTTCTTGACACCAATGATCCCATTATTCCTTCTATAGAAAAACTAATCATTCCCCAAGATTGTCATTCTACTAAATGGTTGAAAAAGTAAAATATATATCATGTTAGGGTTCATTCTCGGATTCAAATTAATGGACCAAATTGGAATATGTAAATATTAAAGGTTGGGGCGTGAATTTTACATTTATAATATATTTTAAATTTTTATTTCATTTTTAATTATACAAACAACCTAAATTAAAACAACTATGAATAACAAATTATAATATTAGTTCATATATAAAATATCATACTCCACCAATCGCACTTACAATTAAATAAAAAGGATGAAATCTATTATAATTGACTCTCCACGTCTTTCAATGTTCATCTCAACCCATTGAAAACTGGCCATTTAAACACTTTGAGGCACAACCTATAATGAAAACAATATTTTTCATACATGGAGGAAGAACCCAGATACCACCTTTTAATTAGATGTTATAAACTAAAATATCCTTTTACCCAATCCATGTCTCAACTAAAACATCAACAGTGTTATATTATTAAATAACATTTATAATACAACTATTTATCCCATATAGGTACAACAATAAATATAATTTATTTTTGGCATCCAAAACTCACTATCCTAACCTGATATAGGAAGTATAATCCATTATGTTTAATAAATGTTATAGTAGAATGGATTTATACTAGTGAAGAAGAAAAAAATTCTAAATCTAAGTGTTAATGTATCAACAAACTCTCTGGTGGAAAATGATTATTCTATTGAATTTCAATTGAGAGCTATAGTTGATTGTAAAATTATAAAAAACATGTATAGTTCAAGATTATCATAAACCTAATTTCCATATATTGGTTCATCAACCCTATATATAAAGTTTCCCTATGCATAGCATCTATTAAATTTTAAGACCATTTCATATTTATGTTTCTTGAATTAAGGGTTTCAAATATTACGTAAATTAAGTGAACTAGATTTTTTCCACATTAATTTTATTGATAATGCTTTATTTGTAAATGAAAAATAATATTCGTTTTTTCATTTCAATGTATTATTTAAAACAAATACAAACTGTATAATGAAAATATAATGAAAATTTATATATAAATAAATTAATGAATTAATATCCTTAGAAATATCAATAATAATATTTGATACAGTCTAAAAATATTTCATCCAGTATGAATTTAAATATATAATGATCCAAAAATATCATCCTCAAAATCAATATATATATAATCCTATAAAAATTTTGTTAAATTCATCATAATAAAATATCATACACATTTTGAAGTATTATAGATAATTAATGACTCATTTTTAATCTATTAAATCAATATGAACATTCAAAATAATCTACTGAAAATGTAAATATGAAATAATATGAAAAATAAATAACATTTTTAGGATTTATGAAAATAATGTATAATTGTCCAAAACATTATAGGAGAATTTATAAGTTATATTCAATTAATAGTTCCTATATTAGAATGTTTTTCATGTATCCAAATTCTATTGACATTAATAATTTTTAAAATAGAAAATTCTATTCACATAGAAAATATTTTATATATGCAATTTTATATATAGGAAATACTAATCAAAAATAAAATTTTTCCCCATACACAATTTTTGATAACCTTCTGTTAAACAGAAACACTATAAAGGGGAGAATCTGTTTTATCCTAATATGGAATAATAAACTTATTTAAGTATTTACGATCTCGACATAACATTACATGAGACATAGTTTACCCATATGTAACTAGTGAACAAGTACTACTATCCTAATGAAAGTAATGGAAAACCAGGTTTACATTTTCCGTAGACTAACATAACTCATACTCTCATAATATAAATTAACTAGAAACCTTACAAGTGGTTCAGGTAAAATTTTAAAAATGTTATAATTAACTTATTTCCATTATTCAAATGTCATAATTAGTGTCAAACACTTATATAAAAATTTAAATTCTGGATTGATTGTGACCTCCCCTTACAATGTTATGTGATTTGAAATATAGTGATACGGTATTTCGTGTTGATTATGTGGAGTTTAAACGCAATCCATTAAGATAAAAAAATAACGAAATTGGTGGCTTCTACTAATTATTTCTAGGTTATCGAATATGTGATAGGGTGGTTTCATGGTCTCTAGTATGGGGTTTTTGAGATCCCCAAACTTATCAAAGGCTATTGTGGCATTTTCCCTGGGATGAACCATTGGTTTACCACTAGAAAAGTAGATTTAGGGGAGGTATGTAGTGTTTTTTCAAGGGTCCAGTTGTCATGGTAGGGCAATGACATGTTTTTAGGTGTCTACAATATAGTAATGGATATTTTTACCCATCTACATTATGGCCATGGGGGTTGTAGCATAGTCTATTTTTTATAGACATAAATTCCACAAACTATTTTAAATTCCAAATTCTCTCAACTCAAACATCATTCAAATTTTTATCTTTTCAATTCTCCCTAGATACATTGTGACACCTTTATCCTCAATTCGTATTATATCAAAGCTCTGGTGGAAGGATTTTATTTCTCTTCAATAAGTAATATCTTATCAATTTTTTATTCCTTACACTTCCTTTATACCCTTATTAGAGTGTCATAAATTTTCATGTTATTTATGTGTGTCATATTTAATTTGATGGATCTTGATTTTTGGTAAATTTCAATATCACAATTCAACTTTTTTCATCATTGGAATTTCCCATGATGATGTTGATTTAATTATGTGATTAATGGAAGGTGGTTTCAAAAGTCATTATAGTAAAATTGATAACATAAATAACATGATTGGATTGAACTGACATTCTAATTGGTTTATTAAACAATTAATTTGGTATGTTTTATATTTAATTTAAATGGGAATACCAATTGGGAGAAACTACATTTTCAATAGATTTGATATTGTTTGGATGATTTTGAGAAAAATTACTTCTTTTAAAAGGAAATGATTTAACGAGATTATTTGATATTGATAAATGATAATATATTCATTAAATGAAAAATGAATTGAATGGAACTGAAATGATGAAATCCAATGACATGGGTTTGAAATTGAAATGATCGTTTATAAATTAAAATTAAGATTTTAAATATAAATGTTGAATTGATTTAAAATAAATGATCTAGACCCCATTGAATGATTTATTTATTGAAGAACAATGTTCTTATATAGTTATTTAGAGATGTGGAAAAAATGAAATGATTCTGACTCTCTAGAAATGGATTGATGTTGAAAAAAACAATTAATCCATGTTAAACATGAAATCCCAATATAGTTCCACTAATAGTGATTTGATTGATTATATAGGTTGATAGATAATTATTGGATTTTTCACAGAAACATGAAATATGATGATAATTGTGAAGTTTAGGGATACTATATCCAAAAAATTATGTAACACAGGGTTTATGACCATGGTGGGTTTTATTCTAAAATTGATTATACATAAAAATATTATTTTAACTTTCTTCTTCATTGAAGTTGTTTTAATATATATATATATATATAATGTTCATTTAATCCTATTATGATATATCTCCCTTCAAGATTAATTGAAATCATGTATTGATTTGAAATAAATAATTCATATTTTATTAAATGATTTATTTAAATATGAATGGTAAATGTTTTATTTTTATATAATTTCTCAATTAAAATTTTTCAAGACCCAACTGGGCTATATAGCCAACACCCCAAATTTACATTTTGGTTTTTGTTGAACATGTTATTAAAGGTTTTGGTAAAGGTAATTTAGTGATTGGAAGGTTAGTAGTACTTGATCTGTGGGACTGTAGAGTGGTGGTGATAGATGGTGGAGTAATATTCAACTTTTTGGAGATGAATATATAGACATGGTCTTGTTTTATGTTCCCATCTTTTTAATGATGTATATCTTTGGGATTGTATCTTATTTCTTATGGTAATTTTACCCTTACGGAGTATCTAACATACTGAAAATTTATTGATATATGTTACATTATTTTATCAGTTTTTTGGTTAATATTGTTCCCTTTGAGATTTTATATGATTGTATGTTCTAGTCGCTAAACCATGGGGATTGGGAGTGACCTTCACGCGATGTCAGGACCATATTAGGTATTAGTGTACCTGGAAATCTATTATTTCATGACAAAGTTGTATTATAGGTTCATGGATAGACTTTATTCATTGATGTCTGTTTGTAGTATAGAATGTCCTGTGAGAAAAGAGGTAGTATTTTCCAGACATAATGTGTCGTTACAAGCCCGTACCTATCCATCTATCATAATAGAAAGCTTTATGACACCATGAGAGTTTTTTAAAAGTATCCCGAATTGATAAATCGACCTGGTTGTATTCATTCCCCAACTGATTTTATTATTATTAAATCCTATATGTTTGACATTGTTATTTATCTTGATAGAAATGATGATCTAAATACCCATGTTGATATTTTTTGTTTTGGATATCGATGTTTTGAAGTATTATTTCCCCAATAAGAAATTTTAATAGGCCAAAGGATGAAACTATTAGTGAAGCACAATGAGAAATTCATTAGTGGTTCAAAATATTTTTCAAGTAGTGGGGGCATGTAGCCTATGTTATGGGACTCATACGTACAATGGTTCCATTTTAGTATCTAGTTATGGTATCAAAGATAGATGAATCTTGAGATAATGATCGCGAGTTTTATTGAAAAATGTATCTATCTTTCCAAGGTTCATGTTTTTCGTAATAGGATAATGATAGAGAAAAAAATATTACGTTATTTTTTGAGTTCATGGATATTCCCGACGCAATAAAGGTTAAATGTGGTAGTTTTAAGCTTAATGAGAAAATATGGCGATCATTATATTTGATGTTGTAGTAAATATTATTGAGATCATCAAGTGTAAATTCTTTATTGTACATTTTATCGAGTAGCTAGAAAAATAATTTATGTTAATGGAAATATTTATGGGGTTTTTCAGTCTATAGTAGGGATTCGGGACCACGACTCAGTGTGAGATCTGATTTTATGAACATGTTTAGTTATTCCAAATATAGTGGTAAATGGGATATTTTTGGATTTAATTTTTGATATGGGTCTTTTTTTTGATAAATTATCTTATGTTTTCCTGATAATTTTCAATACATATGATAATGTGTTGAATAAATTGTCGATTGATGAGATTGAACTTGCTATTATGTCTTGGAAGATGGGAGTACCTCTTACTCCTAGTGGATCTTTTTTATTTCTATTAATAGAAAGAGAATGTTTGTTGAGTCTTGTGGTAGATCACAATATATGGAATCATGTAGACCTCATAATATTCTTTGAAAATAACCTTTTATGAGATTTCAAGGTGGAATGTTTAATATTTAGAATAAAACTTATATAGAATCCCCAAATATATGTAGTTATTATGGTCGTTCTAGAAAATTTTAGATTTTCTATGATATCTTTTCTGCCCTGCATAGTGGAATTGGCTCATATTTGCCTAAAATTACTATAGTGAAATTGTAATCATCAATATGAAGGGGTTAGAGCCTTATAAATCAATAATGAATCTTATTCATGTTGTGGAAGAGTTACTATAGGACGCTAATGAGAGATACAATCACATTAACATTATATATGGGTGTTCCTTTATTTGACCTCGGTGAAACACTTTCATTATTTTCAACACATGTTCTTATTTTCTGAAACGTTCATAATTAACACATATATTATTTAATGGGTCTTACTTTTCCCCTCTAAATGAAGACAGATAAGGTCCTAAAATGCCCCTCTTATGTTTTGTCTCTATCAGATATTTAGATTAAATAGTATTTTTTGGTATTTGACATGAAATAACATGATGTCACTATCTAGAAGGATTAAATGATTTCACATAAGTCCAAGATTTATGATTTTATTTGGTACTTCTCTTTTTTCACCTGATGGGGTGTTTTGGGTAATTTTGGTTGAATGAGACACAAGTATGGGTAGAATCAGAAATGCCTTTCTTGAATTAGATAAGTTAATATCAATCTTCTCATTTGAAACATATTGGGAATCATTGAGTGATTATATACCTATATGTTTAATTAAGAATCCAGAATTATTTCCATATGAATTCTATGGGTTTCCATAATTTAGGGAAGTGAATATTTTCGTCAATTTGGAACATAATTATATACCGGTTTTGTGTCCATCATATTTTATGGAACTATAAGAATTGAAATATGTTAAAATTATTTTTTCTTATTTTATAGATAAATTAAGTTATTTTCATGTGTGTCATCTTGGGTGTTTCTCCATTTTTTGGAAAAGAAATGTGATAGAAAAATTCTCTTTTATGTAGATAACAAAAACCTCAATCCATTTATGGTAAATAAAAATTATTTTCATCCATGGATTGTGGATTTATTTGAACAATTAAATGTGGGGATGTGTTTCTAAAATATTGATAATTGATCTCGTGATAAAAAGATGATAATTAAATTATTTATATATTATGTGGTCTACCATTATGAGTAGGTATATTCAATATGTGTATCATGTTATTTGATTTTGAATTACCAATCATCATGTAGTTTATATAAAACTGATGAATATAATATTTCTAAAGTACCTTAGGGTGCACATGGAAGTGTTTTTGGATGAAATTTTGGTTTCATCTATTGTGGAGGATGACCATGTGAATCATCTGAGAACAAATCTTTGAATTTTATTAAATTATCAACATTATGAGAAGAATACGAGTGGAAATTTATGGATTCAAAAAGATATGATTTTGGAGCATGTGGTCTTGGAACATGGTGTTACAAACGATCCTATGAAAATGAAATCAATGATTACATTGGAGAGAAAAATGTTTTTTTGACATTTATAGCTTCTTGGTGTTGTCAAGGTATTATTATAGGTTCGTTAATGATTTCCCAAATCGTGATTCTATAATGACCATTATACAATTAGGAAGTTGTGATGTTCATATAGGATTCAAATGGTTATAGTTACTTTGATGAGTTAATGTATATTTTTACTTCTGATCAAGTGTTGACTCTTCCAATGGTTGGTTTGTGTTGTGTGGTCTTTTGTAACACATCAAGTTTTGGTTTTTTCTGTGTTATATATACTATAATTAAATAGTGTACTATGACTCCCTATAGCTTAGGACATATGAGAATAGCTACCAGACTCCTGATCATTATCTCACAATCATGATTAATCAACATAAGAGTTACAAATATTCCATTTTTAATGAAATGGATAATATTTTTTTTGAGTAGAAAAGGATGAGTGTGATTTTCAGAAAAAATGATTTTAAGAATCGTTAGAGGTGTTGGTTGGAGTATATGTAGTATTTTAATATCAATATTACCAACACTCCAATAAATGGGAATTTCTTTACAGATGATTTAAAAAATAAACCTCTCACCTCTTCTATGAAATAATCACTTGAATAGTAGAATCTAGTGGCTCTCTTGGATCAGTTAATATTAAGAGTCTATGAGAATGAGAATGTGGTTGGTTTGGAAAGTGTGTAGTTTACCTCCTATCTTCTAGAGAACACATTATACAAATCCATTCGGATATTATATATTCTCTATTTTTCGACAATAATGGAGCTTGGGATGTCCATTTTGTACTGGTGGATTTTCCCCCACAATAATATATAACAATTAATGATTTAAATGAATCATTTTGTGGCATTATAGGTTTTTCTATGTAGATCACCATTTATTCGTTTGGACAATATATATGCATCCATAGTGGGATATAGTTTTTTCTAAGAGTTAATATTTAATATTTTGTTGATTATATAGGGAATGGTGATGGAATATGGAATTTATAAATCTTTTTTTTTTTGATTTTTTTAATCATTATGAGTTTAAAAATGGGGGATTTGTGTTTTTCAGTGTTTCACCTCAATTGGGTAAATTATGGCTTAGGACACAGAGAATTCATTCATGAAGGGATATCTGTCCTTTGGATTGTCCTAAGAAAGTAGACCATGTTCTTTATCAGTGCCTTTACATTATTTTTATGTATATACACAATTATTTTGACATATTAAATCATGAAAAGTATCATTATGTCCCTTCTAATTTCTTTATCTAGGAAGATATTGATGTTAAACCAATTTATTTGTGACTGGGCATCTAGTCAGGATTGTTGTTTTTGACATATTTGTTCTCCATGTGAATAAGATAACATTTTTCTATGTTCTATATAAAAATTATTCTTTTTATTTGTGACTGGGAATCTAGTCAGGATTGTTCTTTTTGTTCCAATTATTATTTTTCTATTATGATTTTTCTATGTTCTATACAATTATTGTTTTTGATACAATTTTCATTGTATGTTGAATGACAATTTTTATTGTGGGTTGGTTGTAATATCCTTTTATCATGTTTAGGGAGTTGTTAATTATCATAGGGAACACAACATAGAGTATGTGGGGTTACACTGTGGGGAATAAACCTACAATGTAAGGGAATTCATTGCCTCTACAAATTCAAGTAGGGTTTTGTGGAAATAATAAGGGTGCAATATAAAACACTTGGAAGGGGTTTTTGAGAGAAACTATTATTTCATGTATTGTTGTGTCATATTTCTTGGGATACATCAAAGTATTTCCATGGATGAAAAGATCTAGCTAACATTTATGTCCTACTTTATGGAGGATGGTTTATCATGAGGAGATATAGAGTTATTTGAGGTTATTGAAACTTGGTCAATAGTGTTTTCTCCATTAGGTGTATGACCATGGGAATTGCAGCAGTGACTGTGTTTGTCCATAGTTAAATACACTAAATGATTTTAATTTCCATGTCGTGTACTATCATTCCAGATTCTACTTTTTCCCTTTGAATATTCTGATTTGATATTTTTTTTCCCATTCTACAATCTATTTAGATCTAAGATCTAGTGAATTATTTCGATTCCTCCTAGGTAAGTGGTCTCTCATCGATTTATAATTCCCTATTCACCCCTTTCTCTTTATTATAAATTTATTGTCACGACCCGTCCTCAGGGCCCGAGCCGTGACTACCCCAATCCCACCTTCCATAGGCCAGGGGATGGCGACTAGCACCAAAGGTGTAAATCCCAATAAAAGGGAAAGAATTGCCTTTATATAAGTAAAAAAACATCAGAGTACGCAGGCTGAAGTAAACACTATGTAAACTGAGTACAGAAGTAAGAGATGAAAAGTAAATGGGGCAGAATACAAACCCAACTGAAAGTACAGTACAAAAGTAAAGAAAAAACAACTGCAGTAATGTAAACGAGCAACCAATGAGTCGTCCTCCGGATATCCCACCTCAAGGGTGGGTACAAATAGTCTCATCAGGTCCTTGGGTCTGGTCGTCCGCTCCGGGTACTTCCCGCCAAGTGGTCCACCTCCAGGTACCATCCTGCTCTATAAGACTCCACCTCGATCAGTGCTGTCTGTCGTCTGCATCCAACACAATGTAGTGCGGGCATAGCCCGTGCATGGGTGAGTATACGATACTCAGTAGGGACACCGAGACTCCTGAAGGTCTCCCAGAATCCACAAAGGATAAACCACAAAGTAAAGATACAAACACAAAGTATCAACCAACCCTACCTAGGTATATGCCCATAAATATACATAATTAATCAATTCCAGTTAGACTCTAACTCAAGATCCCAAGTACAACCCAGTCCACAAAGGAAAACACAACTCAGTCCACATAGGAAAGCACAACCCAACCCACACAATAAATAACAACTCAGTCCAAAGTGGAAAGCACAACTTAGTCCACAAAGTAAAGCATATCTCAGTCCACATAGGAAAGCACAACCCAGTCCACACAGGAAGGCACAACGCAGTCCACACAGGAAAGCACAACCCAGTCCACATAAGAATTTAAGACAATCACATCGATGATAATGATTTAAAGTCAAAACATAGCTCACATAGGTATACTACTCACGATGTGGGGTGGAGATGATAGATGTAGCCTCTAAATCATCTCCCCTACCAAACCCACACAGGATCCCACTACAGAAGTCATCGCTGCCAAACCCACGTAGGATCCAAGTACAATAACCATCACTGCCGAACCCATGTAGGATCCAAGTATAGTCGTCATCACTGTCGAACCCATAGAGGATCCAAGTACAGTCATCCTCACTGCCGAACTCACATAGGATCCAAGTACAGTGATCATCATTTTCGCAGTCGCAGCCAGCTCTAGGGTTCCCGCACACAGTATGCTCGATTCGGGGAGGTTCCGCTCCATGAGCCAAGGGGGATCGATACATCAACTATCACGAACTCCATAGTTGATGTATCCCATAGTTCTGTCCCACGTCATAGGGGGAAAACCAAGAAAAACGTGCCCAAGTCACAGAGAACAAGACCACCAAGCCATTTCCCTAAAGTACACGGTGTGTAGGTAACAGATACACGCCGTGTCATCAGACACCGGGTACCGCCCGTGTCAAACAACCTGTGTCGCATGGATGGTCATGTAGATAAATAAGTACACATCATGTGGTGTGGTTACACACTGTTTCCAAACCTGTAGGGTCAGTTCCATGTATGCTGGCCATGCCTGGCCTTTTGGTGGAGTACATGCCCGTGCACTCCACCATGTGTCCGTGTATTCCCGGAATACACTCCGAGTCCTCAAGAAGTCGTTTCTGCTAGGGTGAAGGTAGTACACGCCGTGCCTCGTGGCCATGTGGTTATGCCCGTGTCCATGTATTTTCCCTGAATACACGCTATGTCCATAGAAGCCTCCTCTGACAAACAATGTGGAGAGTACATTCCGTTTGTCTAGAGTCACAAACCGTGTAATACATTTCTAAAGTCCAAAACGGAATCCAAAATACGCTTTCACTACACGGCGTGTGCTCCTGGAGGGCACGTAGTGTATTCTAGAATTTTCCAGAAATGATTCCTCTGGCCAGCATGCTTCCCGAGGTGTCTGTTCTTCGTTCCGATGATTCGATTTCTATGAATCATCCGCTTCTAGGTAGCCTCGATGCTCTGAGGCCGTTTATGATGTTTTTGGGCCTCTTATTGGCTCTGAAAACATAGCATGATTCACCGCTCAAGAACAGTGGAAGAACTCCACATATTCAAAAGAAATGTGGAGGAATCAGACCGGGTTAGTTTGGTCTGGTCCCTTCTGCATTAGTCTGATAACAAGTGGTTTAAGAGGAACAACAACATGGAAGGAAAAAAATCATTACACAATCCAAAGACAACCCTACCTCAACAAAAGATATCAAACATCGGGGGTCACGTTTGACAGCGTCGCGAGGTGCGTAGATGTCGACGAAGAGAGTCCAAGGAGGAAGCGGCATATCCCCTTTTTATCAAGGAGAGAAGAAAACAAGGTGTGACGTCGTTGGTGAGTTCTCACGTTGGTGTCCCCTCCATTTTCACGGAGGAAGAAGAGGATGGTGAAACCAGGGTTGCTGAGTTGATGCTCTTCGTCGGAGAGTTGGCGTTTTTCAAAAAAGGAGATGAATCATTCTTCGAAAACTCAAGAGCTCTCTCCTCAAAATCTCAACAGAACAAGACAACCAAAAATAAAATAAGGCTTCTCTTTATTTTATTTAATCATGCCATGCATTTCAAATTTTAAATTTCAAAAAAAATTATTAATTAATTGATGTGGTTCAATTAATTGTTTAAAGTGTGTTGGAAAGAGTTAAGAGGGAGAGAGAGAGAAGGTGGAAAGGTTTCACAAGTAATAATGAGTTTACAAAATTAAGAGTGGGTTTAAAGAGTTTTAGAGAATGTGAAGTGTTCGGTCTTGTGTGGGCTCCACCTCACATTTATCCTCACATGGGTAGTTAGGATGCCAGTAGGTCCCACCATAACTCCCCCATGTAGGATAAAACCAGCATAAATATAAAAATAAAAATTTTACCACAATTTTATTCACTTCTCATTTAATCCAAAAAATTTTACTTCTTCTCCCATGAAAACACATCTACTGTAAAAGTCCACTTAATTAATTGTCGGCTCTGCAATTTCAACGGTGCCCTCAAATTTCAATTCTGAGCACCGGTTCAAAAGATAGAAAAACCCGCTCATTCATTTACTAAACATACCTGAGCTAAACTTCGGAAATTGATTTCGGGAACACTCGGCCTCAGAATCAAGTGCCTTCAGAAGCCACAGATTTGTAAAATTCCAAAGTATTAAACAAAAAATTTTCATTGAAATTTTTGGGTCTTTACATTACTCCCACCACAGGGCTTTACGTCCTTGTAAAGCTACATCATAAACTAGGGAAACAAAAGAGGGTATTGTGCACGCATCTCAGCCTCCCACTCCCATGTGCTCTCTTGGAGGTTCCTGTGCTGCCAAGAAATGTGCACAAGAGGAATCGACCATCAACGTAGGACCAAATCTTGAAAATCCTCAATCTCCAACGGGACCTCCGTGAATGTAGCTCCGTCATCGATGGCCATATCCCTATGATCAATGATGTGGGTCGGGTCATGCATGTTTCTCCTTAGTTGAGATACGTAGAAGACGTCAGGCACCTGGTGCAACTGAGATGGAAGGGCAAGTGATAATCCACCTTGCCTACCCTACTGAGTACCTAGAAAGGTCTGATGAAGTGCAAAGATAACTTGTCGCACCGGACAAATCTCTGTAATCCATGTTGAGGTGAGACCCGTAAGAAAACGTGGTCACCATCCTCAAACTCCAGTTTTCTCTGCCTTCTATCAGCATAGGACTTTTGTCTGCTCTGTACAGTCGTCATCCACTCCTGGATGATCTGCACCTTCTCTGTCGTAGCCTAGACCATCTCTGGTCCTACAAGTGGTGACTCCCAAGGATCTGTCCAGCAGAGAGGTGATCTTCACGATTGGTCGTACAGTGCCTTGTATGGTGTCATCCCGATGGTGGATTGGTAGCTGTTGTTTAATGAAAACTCCACCAAGGGTAGGTGATCCTCCCAACTGTGACCAAAGTCATGGAAAATGCATGGAGCATGTCCTCGAGTGTCTGAATAATCCTCTCTGTCTCGCCATCCTTCTGAGGATGAAAGGCGGTGCTTAGGCGTAGCTGCGTCCCAAATGAATCCTACAACCCCTTCCAAAGATGGGAAGTAAAGCGAGCATCTCGATCGGAGACAATAGGTGATGTAACACCATAAAGAAATATGATCTCCTAAACGTAGAGGTGTCCCACGCTCACTACTAAGCCATGCTCTCCAATAGGTGGGAAGTGGGTTGACTTGGGGTGTTGGTCTACGATCACCCAAATAGAGTCGTGTCCTCTGGATGTACGTGGGAGCCCTATCATGAAATACATGGATATCCCATCCCACATGCACTCCGATACCTCTAAGGGATACACCAATCCTGCCAATACCTGGTGCTCCGCCTTCACCAGCTGGCAGGTGAGGCATCGTGAAACGAACTCTGCCACAACCTTCATCATACGCGGCCACCTGTGCTGTCGTCTGAGGTCCTGGTACATCTTTGCTAATCCAGGATGTACCGTTAGCGGGGAAGTGTGGAACTCCCTCAGCACCTCCTCCTGTATTGAAACTAGTACCATGGTACGTCCCCTGAAGAAGATGACATGCTACCCACATTCAGAAAATCCATCGGGTGCCATCCATGAGGATATCTGAGCACATCGTGCCTCACAGTCAACGTCCCCATGTTGTGCCTCCCTGACACGGTGAAGTAGTGGAGGAGTGGCTGTGACAGACTGTATAACGTTTTATCCATCTCATTCCACAAAGGATATCTGCAGCGCAACTAGCTTCTATGTCACCTCTCCAAGTAGCTGAATGCTCGATCTCCTGCTGATAGAATCACCTACTACATTCCGCTTCCCAGTAGTATAGACTATCTCAATGTCATTGTCTTGGAGGAACTTGAGACATCGCCACTGTCTCAGGTTCAGGTCATTCAGCGAGAAGATATACCTAATACTCTGGTGGTCATAGTAGACTGTAAAGCCCTCACCCATAAGATAGTTCCACCACATCTTCAAGGTGAAGACCAGTACTACTAACTCCAATACATGGTTAGCGTAGTTCTACTCATGTTGCCTCAACTGTAATGAACCATAAGAAATTACTTCCTGCTCTTGCATTAGGACACACCCAAGTCCGATCCCTGATGAATTATAGTAAACTATGTAACCTACGCCCTCCTCTGGTAGCCTCAAGATGGGTGCACTGGTCAATGTCGGCCTCAGCTCTTGGAAGCTCTGCTGACATCTATCTAACCACACAAAGGGTTTCCCCTTCTTCGTCAAAGTTGAAAGTGGTGCTGCAACTCTAGAGAAGTCTGGAACAAATCTATGATAGTACCCAACCAGACCTAGGAAGCTCCACACCTCTGTCACGCTCCTGGGTGGCTCCCAAGCAAGTACTACCTCTATCTTCGCAGGATCAACAACAACTCCCATCTTTGAGATGACGTGCCCCAAGAAGTGGACCTCTCGAATCTAGAACTGACACATCAAGAGATTACCATAAAGTTGGTGCTCTCGTATTGTGTCCAGTACAACCCGCAAGTGGTAGGCGTGCTCCTCCTCAGTAGTCGAGTAAATCAGTATGTCATCGATGAGGACTACGAAAAATCGATCGAGGTAAGGCCGGAAGATCATGTTCGTGATACTCATGAACACTTCTGGAGCATTGGTTACACCGAAGGGTATAACCCAGAACTCATAGTGGGCATACAGACATCTGAATGTCATCTTCCTCACATCCTCATCTTTAACTCTGAGTTGGTGATACCCTAACATGAGGTCTATCTTCGAGAACCATCATGCTCCCTTGAGCTGATCAAGGAGGTCATAGATCCTCATAAGTGGGTACATGTTCTTTAAGGTCACCTGATTCAGGCGATAGTAGTCGACACATATTCGCAAGCTCCCGTCCGCCTTCTTGGCGAACAAAATTGGAGACGCCCAGGGTGAAACACTAGGTCGGATGAGTCCATTGCCCTATAAATCCTCCAACTGTACCCGCATCTCACGAATCTCAGCGGGAGCCATCCGATATGATGGAGTAGATATCGATGTTTTCCCAGGGTACAGTTCAATATAGAAGTCTACCTCTCTGGGAGGAGGTGGTCCTGGAACGTCGTCAGTGAAAACTTCCGCATACTGATCCACCACGACAGGAAATCTCAGACTCTGCACATCAACTGCTCCGAGGATGAGACTAGACAACTAATGTTTGATTAGATTCCCTCTTCTCTGTGTAAGTCCATCCTGTACTTCCAAGGCTCCCTTCTCTCTAGTGAAGGTGAAACTTCTCACATCGGTGTGGACACGCACCACTTTGCTCCTAATACAATTGATCTGATCATGAACTGTAGATATCCAATCCATGCCCATGATGACATCGTAAGGCCTCGACGCCACTACAAGAAGATATCATCTGAATCTCTCGCCTCCTAGAGTAAGCTCACACTGTCAGAACCAGTGTGTAATCATCGAGTCTACTCCCCTATGAGTATCTAGTCGTAATGATCGATCCAACGGCTCCGTCGGAATCTCCAAGCTCCGAACAAGGGAAAGGTCAATAAAAGAATGAGTCGCTCATATTTCTATAAGAACTGTAGAAATGGTAGAGTAGACACAGATAGTATCTCGAATCATCTCAGGAGCACCGTGGTCATAGGCCTCGACTTCCAGGAGGTGAGCCTACCCCTGTCTGCCAGCTCCCTGTGGTCGGGGTGGTCCTCCTGGTGGTGGTGGTGGTAGAGCCTCGAAGCGTTGCCCACCACCTGCTGCTCAGAAAGCTCCTCTACCTCGTCCACCAGCTCCCTGCGGACCGCCACGGTCGAACCTTTGCCTCTGTCTGGGTGGTCCCTTAACCGCCTGATTCTCCTCTGCATGGTGGGTTGGGCAGTCCCGAGCCATGTGGCCCTGCCCACTGCATGCATAGCAATGACTGCCTCTCATATGACTGGCTCTAATACATGTTCCCCACACATCCGAACCAGTATCCTATGGCCACCCACCTGATGGGCTGGTCCTCTTGGACCTCTGTGATATTTTTCTACTGCCAACTGCAGAAGACTCCGCTACATGTCACCCTACGGTAGCCCTCGCTGCTGGGGTAGGCTCAGCAAGGAAGCTATTCACAAGAAGGGATCACTCCAGTACTCCTGCCTGCATTGGAATGCTAAGGGAGATCATCGAAGCCCTGATCTCATGCATCAATCCCTGGTTGAAGGTCCAGGCTTGGAAGAATGGGTATTGTACCATGTTCGTGGAGTAGGGTGAGAGGTAGGTAAACCTCACCGAGTACTGGGCTATTGTCATGCTGCCCTGCTAAAGCTGTAGTAAATCCTGGATGCGCACCACATGGAGTTTGGCTGGAAGGAACTCTGAGTAGAAGAGGCTCTTGAATTCCATCCAAATAAGATATGCCTCGTCGTGAACCTGCAGCATTAGGCTCCACCATCTACCTACTGCTGCATGCAAGAGACTCGCAGCAAGGATCCCCATAAGATCTGCTGGTGTCACTACCAATCTGAAGACTCGGACGATAGCCTCCAGCCAATCCTCGGCGGCCTGAGGGTCCATCTCTCTATAGAACCTCGGTGGCCTCTATCGCTGAAACTCGTGTAGCGCACTCAAGCGGCGTGCACTCTCTGCTGCTAGGGTTGGTGGTATTGGTGGCCCAGCGGGTAGAGGAAACGCTGGTACCTCCGCTGTAATGGGGCCCTGCACCAAGGCCTCGTTTCTCGGTGGGCTACCATCTCACACAAAGCTCGGAACCCTAGCTGGCTACCTACGTGGGGCCATCCTGAAAAGCAACAGGTGCGCCACGTTTAATATAATATACCTAGTGAGATTATACAAAGTAATCATACAAAAAACTTTTGAAACTCACATGCAATCAGTGTTTTCGAGCACTGAGTCGGAAATCAGAAGTCATGGTCTGGGTGTATCGATACGCCGGCTGCCACACCAATACTGGACTCTCGGAACTGAAAACCACAATCAATAATCTTAACACTATTGCTTCACAGATGAAATGATCAGAGTCCTGAGTTCTATGGTAGAGCTGAATCCTCTGATACCAATTTGTCATGACCCGTCCTCGGGGCCCGAGCCGTGACTTCCCCAAGTGCTCTTTCCATAGGCTAGGGGCTGGCAACTAGCACCAAAGGTGTAAATCCCGATAAAAGGGATAGCATTGCCTTTATATAAGTAAACAAACACATCAGAGTACGCAAGATGAAGTAAACACTAAGTAAACTGAGTACAGAAGTAAGAGCTGGAAAGTAAATGGACCAGAATACAAACCCAACTGAAAGTACAATACAACAGTAAAGAAAGAACAGTTTCAGTAAAGTAAACCAGCAACCACTGAGTCGTCCTCCGGATATCCCACCTGAAGGGTGGGTAAAAATTGTCTCCTCAGCTCCTCGGGTCCGGTCGTCCGCTCCGTCTACGTCTTGCCAAGTGGTCCACCTCTAGGTATTATCCCGTTCCACAAGACTCCACCTCGATCAGTGATGTCTGTCTTCTGCATCCAACACAATGTAGTGCGGGCATTGCTCGTGCAGGGGTGAGTATACGATACTCAGCAGGGACGCCGAGACTCCCGAATGTCTCCCTGAATCCACAAAGGATAAACCATAAAGGAATGATACAAACATGAAGAATCATCCAACCCTACTTAGGTATATTCCCAAACATATACCTAAGTTATCAATTCTAGTTCGACTCTAACTCAAGAGCCCAAGTACAACCTAGTCCACACAAGAAAGGACAACCCAGTCCACACAAGAAAGCACATCCCAGTCCACACAGGAAAGTACAACACTGTCCACAGAGGAAAGCACAACCCAATACACACAGGAAACCACAACACTGTACACACAGGAAAGCACAACCCATTCCACACAGGAAAGCACAACACATGCCACAGACGAAAGCATAACCCAGTCCACAAAAGAAATCACAACCCAGTCCACACATGAAATCACAACCCAGTCCACACAGAAAAGTAAGTCAATCACATCGATAATAATGACTGAAAGTCAAGACTCAGCTCACAAAGGTATACTACTCATGAAGAGGGGTGGAGATGATAGATGTAGCCTTTGAATCATCTCCCCTAACGAACCCACATAGGATCCAAGTACAGAAGTCATCGCTGCCAAACCCACGTAGGATCCAAGTACTGTAACCATAACTGCCGAACCCATGTAACATCCAAGTACAATCTTCATCGCTGCCAAACCCATAGAGGATCCAAATACAGTCGTCCTCGCTTCCGAACCCACGTAGGATCCATGTACAGTCGTCATCGTCGTCGCAGTCGTAGCCAGCTCTAGGGTTCCAGCACACAGCACGCTCGATTCCGGGAGGGTCCGCTCCACGAGCCACGGCGGGTCGATAAATCGACTGTCACAAAGTCTAGAGATGATGTATCCTGTAGTTCCGTCCCACGTCATAGGGGAAAAACAAAGCAAAACATGCTCAAGTGACGGAGAACAAGATGACCAAGCCATTTCCCTAAAGTACACGGCGTGTAGGTAAGCAATACACACCATGTCATCAGACACCAGGTACCACCCGTGTGAAAAAACCCATGACATAGGGCTGGTCATGTAGATAAGTATGTACATGGAGTGTGGTATGGTTACACACTGTGTCCAAACCTATAGGGTATGTTCTATGTGCGCTAGCCATGCCAGGCCGTGTGGTGGAGTACATGCCCGTGTACTCCACCCCGTGTCTATGTATTCTAGAAATACATGACAAGTCCTCACAATGACAATTCTTCCAAGGTGAACGTAGTACACGTCGTGCCACTTGGCCATGTGGTTCTGCCCGTGTCTGTGTATTTTCCCTGAATACACGGCATGTCCATCGAAGTCTCCTCTGACAAATAGTGTGGAGAGTACACGTCGTGTGTCTAGAGTCACACGTCGTGTACTACTTTTATAACGTCCGAAATGGAAGCCACAGTACACTTTCACTACATGGCGTGTTCTCCTGGAGGACACACAGTGTATTCTGGAATTTTCAAGAAACGATGCCTCTGGCCAACACGCCTCCCGAGGTGTCTGTTCTTTCTTCCAATGTTCTGATTTCTTTGAAACTTCCTCTTATAGGTCGCCCCGATGCTCTGAGGTCGTTTACGATGTTTTTGGGCCTCTGATTGGCTCCAAAAACATAGCTTGATTCACCACTAAAGAACAGCAGAAGAACTCCACGTATTCACAAGAACGACGGAGGAATCAGACCGTGTTAGTTTGGTCTGGTCCCTTCCGCATTAGTCCAATAACAAGCAGTTTAAGAAGAACAACAACATGGAAATAAAAACAATCATTACTCAATCCAAACACACCACTACCTCAACAAAAGATATCGAACATTGGGAATCGCACTTGACGGCATCGCGAGGTGCGTAGACTGTAAGAACTCGGAGCTTCGGTTTCAGGTACAGATCTTTTTTACGGGCTTTTTAAGGAAAAATGGAGAATCTAGATATTGTCAGAGTACATGCCGTGTACTTTATGAGCACACGCCGTGTAATCCCTGGCCACTCTAAGCCGTGTGTTGGCCAAGACCAGGCCACACACATGGTGTGTATCTGGAAATTTTCAGAGTACACGCCGTGTCCTTTATTAGCACATGCCGTGTACTCCTCTGCCACCCGAAGCCATGTGGTTGGCCGTGTCCGGGCCACACACACGGTGTGTAAGGCTGAGGTGGAGGACGGTTATTTCGGGGTACAGAAATTTGAAGTACACGACATGTACTCAATAAGTACAGGCCATGTACTTTCTTTTTATTTCATTAATCAGACCGGGGTCGTGCCTAATGCTCGTAAACACCTTCTTCTCCACCTATTTCCGTTCAGAGTGTCCGAGGAGGCCGATTCTTCTCCCAGCGACCGATCCGTCACCGGTTGTCTGAATCGAACTCCGTCGATTGCAGATGAATCACAGCGGTGAGTTCTTGGTTCTTCTTTAGCCTCGTTTCCTTATTATTCCACTCACGTGAGTTATCAGAGGTTGAGCGTTTTAGATGTTTTTGCAAATCTACTCTGTTCTAGGCCGATTCATGGGCCAAGGTTCAAGTATATCTATCTCAGAGGATTGAGCTAGGTGGTTTTTTTCCCTACATTGACGTTCTTTGAGTTTTGTTTGCAAAAGTGTCGGATACCCATATATCGGGTATCTCGGGTCAGGGTTTTGATCCTGTTTATTTATCTACCTTAGATTGATTGTATTCTTGAGGTTATTAGATGATTAAATATTGCTTTTTATCATGTTTGAGGATCACCCCATGGGCGTTTTCTCTTGTTTTTGGCTGTTGTTTGCCTTTTGGCATGGTTTTCCTACGAGGCAACCCCTATTGCATTGCTAGTATGCATGTTGACTTCATTGCATGTATTGCCTACTGTTATATTCTTTTGGATGAATTTTGTAGATTTTAGCCAAGTAGTTGTTTAACTTACTTAGGGCTTCTAAGAGTCGATTACGCATGACTGGACTGCTCAGGGCCATGAGAACCTGGTGCGGGAGATCACAGAGGGAATAGACGATTAAGTGCTTCCCTAGAGGGTCTGTTGGTTTTAGTTTTGTAAGCAGGACCAACGGGAATCAGACTTTGTGCTTCCCAAGAGTGTTCTTAGTTTACCCACGCATTGAGACCATAGGAGGAATTATACGTAAGTGCTTCCTCAGAGAGTATGTAGCTTTTATTGCATGACCATAAGGGAATTGACGTAAGATCTTCCCAGAGTGTCTATGCCTTGTATGATTACTGGACTTGTAACACCCCAAGCTTCTACGGTACGCTTCCCTTCGAATAATGCGATAGCGTGTGTTATACGCAACCTCGAGTTCTAACACACACCACAACTAATTAAACTAGCCGTTGTGAATAGTAATACCTACTTTTTGAAATTATATATATTTTATATTTCAAAATGGACATCATTTTTGGATTCGGAATATCAAAATTAGCCTAGGGTGAAATTTTGGTACATTTCGGATAACTTTCATATTTTGATGAATAGTGAAAATTACTAAATTTTAATTAAAAACAACTTTTTTAATCAAAATAATTAATAGTGATAAATTATGAATTGGAGTGGTTTTAAAGTATATTTAGAATATATTTTTACATTTTAATATAATGTTGGTCATTGGACATAATTTTACAATTAAACTGAACATAAACAAGTGTCAATCTTTTGATAGTTATTATCTCTTAAAAACACGCTTTTTGTTTTGACAGCGGGAATTAATTTTAAATTAATTTCTGCCACTTCTGTGTTTAGAGTTTAGGAAAATGGATTCCATATTTGGAATCAGGATGTTCAAATTGTGTAAATAGTTAACTTTTATTTTTAGACATTTTGAATAATTACTGCGGTAAATATTTTATTTACCATGGTTAAGGGTAAATCCGGTAAATAAGGGTTAAAAAATAATATTATAATAATAATAAATTACCCTAAAACGTGTCTTAACCCTATTGGTTGATACATGGTCGACCATGGGCATCTTTGTGTCAATTTTGGGACCCCATGGATCCACTTGTTAGTGATAATGACACTTTATTTTAATTAAGTTAAAATGAATACAAAAATGACACAAGCATATACCTTTTAGAAAAACAATTGTTACATAGGGTTATATATGTTGGATTTTAGATTATAAATATTCATTAGAAAGCTAAAAAGATTTCCCACATAATGATATTTTATTTATAATTTTTAGACATTAAATAAGTTATTTTAGTAATGACACAATGATGATGCAGTAATTACTATAATAGTGAAAAATTAAAATAATTGATATTATAAATACCAAAAAAAAATATAATATGAAACTTTTAATAAATTAAACTAATTTTCTAGGATAATATGATATATTAGGATTGATTTAATTGACTTTGTTCGAAGTAATCAATCGGTTATGAGTTTCACAAAAATCAACTATTGAATAGTGTCAAAATTGACATAAAAGAGTTTTTAAAACAAATATTATATTATTAATTGATATTAAATTCCTAAAAATCTAAGGTTCAGCCAAGAGACTTATATAAGGATAGGTTCATTATTAATGGACCACATGGGGGTCTCTTGGATGTATATAGTAAGTTTATTAACCATATTATATAAAAATACAAAGAGACATTGTAAAAGTGAAACTAATTAACTTAGAGTTAATACTTAAAGTTAAGGTTAATATAAGTACCCAAACCTGTCTAAATTCTATTGGTTGAGTGGTTTCCGACCTATCCCCACCTTAACCTTTGAATAATCAACTTTGGAGCCATTAGAAACCGAATATGAATTTATTATAAATTAATATTTCTAGCTTTTCCAAAGGTGCCCCTCACCCCTCTTATAAAAGGGCACTCCTACTTCTCATTTCTTCACACCTTCAAAGCCTTTTGTCTCGGCCAAACTCTGCCCAAATACTCTCCCAACATCCATCACTACAACCTAGAGGCCTTAGTTTGATCAGAAAGCCAACCTAAGGAGCCCTTTTGATCAAATCAAAAGGAAGAACCCGAAGAAGAGGTAATGATTTCACCACCCTTCTCCAAGTTCATTTCTTCTTCCACTTCTTCTTCCTTTGTTCTTACCATTATAAAATAATAACTCCAGTATCTCACATATACTGTGATGTTATTATAAATATGGTACAATCATATTCAGTATTCTATCCACCCTTTGAATAACATGTCACCATACGTGCGTACGTACGGCTTACCGTCTCCACGTCGTGGTGTAATTGTTATTCAATATAATATTATTTGGATGGGTATAATAATGATGTGTAACTAATGTAAATAATAAATATAACATGTTAATGATTCTGTATATATGATATACCATCCATTTATATATTATTTGAATATCAAAAGAATGATATTGTCGCTCGTGCGTACGTACGGACTACCGTCTCCACGAACGCGATGAGATTCATTCTTCATCGTATCCATTCAAGTATAATTATAATTTGATGATTTAAAAATGATGTTTAAGGACTGGATATAATTCTGGATATGAATAAGATACAACAACCATGGCTTATGTAACAAAACATATAAAAGAAAATGAGTAAGTTAACTCCCGAAACGACGATAATTCTAAGATATTATTAACAAATCAATGTTAAAAGATCATATACGGTATCATATTAATATATATGATTATTGTATAATTTAATAACAACTATTTCACTATTATACAGGAGGTTAACCTACCCCAAACAAGGAAAAGTACAAGGTAAGGGATTCTCTTATCTCACTTTCAATTCCGTGAGATTTCCATTGTTCGCCACTAGATTATTGAAAGTGGTGTATTGTGTACGGCCATTTGATATATATTATCATGATTCTCTTATTTTCATGTTATTCTGTAAATCATTTGGTGGTTATTAACTTTTGGCCATACGACTCAGTTGATTAACGTGGTAAGGGGTTTTCATCTCACTCCTTATTTTCGTGAGATTCATGCCATATTGCCACCATCACCTTTTGTGTGGTGTATGTACTGCCCATAATTATATTCTTTGTGTAATACACTCTAATTTATGTGTATTTACATATTCATTGTATGATACCTCTTTCATGGGTTGTATGTTTCATAAGTTACCAAATTGGAAAGGGTTATTTCACAATCTCTTCATTATCCGAGGTTGTTTATACGTAATAATCTACTGGGATCTCGTTATCATCCACATCCATGTTTCTTCAAAATGTATTTCAAAACATTTTTAATATTTAAAAGAATATGGGTTAAAGTCATTTATACCCTTGTTTGACTTTTTATAAGAGGTTTATAAAGGAATCTTTCCGTCGTTTTCAAAACAAGGTCCTTTTTAACCTTTTCGACAGAATTGAGGTAAGAATGTTTTTTTCTTAACTTATACGGCGGGTGCGGTTATTTTCCGCCATTATAAAATCGTCGAAGCTTTCCTTACAAGCTTATAAGAATATTTTCAAAGAAAATGTTTTTTTTATATGGATCTTAAATGATTTCAAAATAAAAAGAGATATTTCTCTAAAAAGTGTTTTGATTTCATCTATGTCAACATCCTTTAATAGATTTTACGCTTATTTGAAGTTGATTTATTATAATACAAAACTTCTATATTGTATTGAAGGTTTTGTGATATGTTTGACTGTGGATGTGCTATTTTATACCATTCATATTTTATGGTGAAACTATTGACATTTCGTATGCTAGTTTTAATCCGAATGTTTATGTCATATTTCAAACTTTTCTTCAGATGAATGTGCTAAACAAGTATGTTCCGGGTTGGGGACCGGTAAAAGTAAGCCCTCCAGGTTGGGGACTGGTTAAAGTAAGCCCTCCAGGTTAGGGACTGGTAAAAGTAAGCCCTCCGGTTTGGTCTCTGGTTATTAGAGGTACTCCGGGTTGGTGTCCGGTTATTAGAGGCACTTCGGGTTGGTGTCCGGTTATTAGAGGCACTCCGGGTTGGGTTCCGGTTAGAAGTAACCCCTAGGTCTTGGGATGAGGCCTAGACAATGAAATTAATGTTTGACATTATGCATTCCAACATTATGAAAGTGGTTATTGATTTTTGCATGTGATCATTCGATTAGTAGAATATCCATGTGAATAAGTAAATGGCATTATTTCATTTTATTTATGCCATACCATGTTGAAAGTTCAAGTTTAAAAGGCTTTTGTTTTAGTTATACATTGCCTTAAATGTTTATTCTTATTTATGAAAGTTTCCGCTATATTGATATCCTTACTGGGCATTTGAGCTCACCCCTTTTCTATGTTTTATTTTTCCCAGGAAGTGAAGATGTAAGTTATGAATGACCTTCATGGATATTATGAGGGGATTATAGTGTGGATTTTGGAACATTATGTTGTTGTAGTAGTTTTTCATTTTATGATGTAATGTAAAACTTATGAATATATCTAGTGTTTCCAAGGCTACTAAACCAATCGGCCTTTCGAGATTTGATCTTTCTTGTGATTATGCCAATGTTATGTAATTAATGCACCGACTCTGGGTAGCTGGGGTCGGGGCGTTACAGTTGGTATCAGAGGAAGTTTAGTACAAACCTTGGAAGCTAGATTTAGATAAACTCTGATTAGAGCACGTAGACCTAAGATGAACTTTGAGGATTAGTATAGAAGAACTTCCTAGAATTTTGGTATTGTAGAGATTTTGTGAGTTTTCCGAGCAATACATCCCTGTCTGGATACGAGCAGGTAGAGGTGGCTCTGGCACAGATGTACCTAGGGGTAAAACCCGAAAACACCGCTTTGAGCTAGACTCGAACGGGAACTGGTGCACGACAACGGGCCTTGCTGCACTCTTGGTTACGACACTCCCGGGGGATATGCTTAGGATAACTCTCATTTTCTTTACAAATCATTTTGAAGGGATTATGAGTATATACATCCTCAAAGAAAACATTCTTATGATTATGGATTATATCCATAAATAGTTCAATTTATGTTAAGTGTTTTATAAGTATGGGATTATGTATTTTGATTCATAAACTGATCTAGTTTATGCCATTGTTTAGAAATGGCGCCTAGTGGAAGAAATGGAAACCGTATCAATGCACGCACTCCATGTAGGGATTGCCCTCCTGCTCAAGATAATTATAGTGGGGCTGGTGATGCAACTGGTGCCGATCAGCTAATCACCATACTGGGACAACTTACTCAGGTTATGAATAATAACCTTACCCGTATGGAGCACCCTGATCCGCAGCGTGGAGGATCAATGTTAGATCGATTCATGAGGCAACAACCACCAACGTTCAATGGGAGTACAAATCCCTTAGTAGCTGAGCAATGGATAAATTCCCTAGAGAAAATATTTCAGGCTTTGGGGAGCAGTGAAAGGGAAAAAGTTATCATGGCAGTTTACCGCCTCACTGGAGATGCTGATCAATGGTGGTCATTGATTCAAAATACGAAGGAAGATGATGAAGTATCAAATATGGAATGGAGGGAGTTCAAAGATATGTTTTTAGAAAAATACTTCCCTCGCGACCATCGAGCAGATATGGAAAGGCAATTTCTGAGTCTGAGACAAAAGGAGGATGAGAATGTCACAAAGTATGAGGCTAACTTTACAAGGTTAGCGAGGTACACTGGTGATTATATTCGTAACCCAAGAAGTAAGATTGATTGTTTCTTTGATGGGTTAAAACCATTTCTCCGTCGAGCGTTAGTCTCACAATCCTTTTCATCGTACGAAGACATTGTCTCATGTGCTATCAAGACCGAAAAGGAATTCTCTAAGTCTTATGACTTTAAAGCAAAGCAAGAGAAGAAGAGACCTGCTGATCAATCTGGGAATGGAAATAAGGGGAAGAAGGGAAAGGTTGAATATCCATCTTGTGGTAAATGCGGGAAGAAACATCCTGGTACTTGCTTGAAGGGAATGGGAGTCTGTTACAAGTGTGGTGAAAAAGGCCACCAAGCTCATGATTGGAAGGGGAAGAAGGAAGCTACCAACATTCAGTGCTACAATTGCAGGGAGATGGGGAATTATGCAAATGCATGTCCTAAGCGTCAGGAGAACTTACCTCAGAAAAGGCCAAGGGATCAAGGCCAGGCTTATGCTATCACCACTGCAGAGGTAGAAGCTCCAAAAGACGTGGTGGCAGGTAATTTAATGGTTTCCTCATGTTTAGAAAATGCATTATTTGATTCTGGATCATCGCATTGTTTCATATCTTCCCAGTTTGCTAAGAAAATTAGATATTTCCAATTTGATTTAATAAGGGAATTGTCAGTTAAAACTCCTAAGGGAAGTATCGTTGCAACAAAGTTTTGTGAATCAGTCCCCATTAGAGCACATAAATTTTCTTTATCTGCTGATCTCATCGTCATACCTATGATTGAGTTTGATATAATCCTCGGTATGGACTGGCTTTCGGACTATGATGCGAAGATTTATTGTAAGAATAAAGAGGTTACGATTCTTGATGATAATGATAAGGAACACCTTATTTTTAGAGCAGAATCGTCACCGCCTAATTCTTATTTAGATCCACCCCCAGTAGCTCAACTTAATTCAATTATTGGGGAGGAAGAGAATGAATTAACTGTCAGTGAGGAAAGGAATGTTCAAATAGAGGATGTACCTGTTGTGAAAGAATTTGTAGACGTATTTCCAGAAGATTTACCTGGACATCCTCCAGAACGAGAAGTTGAGTTTTCCATTGATTTGATTCCTGGATCAAGGCCTATATCAAAGACCCCTTATAGAATGGCCACTGTAGAGTTAGTCGAACTAAAGAAACAACTAGAGGAATTGAGTAATAAGGGATTTATTCGCCCTAGTGTTTCTCCATGGGGAGCCCCTGTTCTTTTTGTTAAAAAGAAAGATGGATCTATGAGGTTATGTATCGACTACAGGGAGATCAATGCTATAACGATAAAGAACAAGTATCCCCTACCTCGTATTGATGATTTATTTGACCAACTGCATGGAGCTCAATACTTTTCAAAGATTGACCTTCGATCTGGATACCATCAGTTGTGTGTGAAGAAGGAAGACATTCCGAAAACAGCATTTCGAACCAGGTACGGGCATTACGAGTTTACTGTAATGCCGTTTGGATTGACTAATGCACCCTTTGTATTCATGGATCTAATGAATAGAGTTTTCAAGGAGTATCTCGATGAATTTGTGGTGGTATTTATTGATGATATCTTGGTATACTCCAAAACCTACGAAGATCATGAAAATCACTTGCGCATTATCTTGAAGACTCTGAGGAGGCATGAATTATATGGGAAGTTTAGCAAGTGTGAATTCTGGCTTCAGGAGATTTCTTTTCTTGGCCATATTGTCTCTAAAGATGGAATCTCTGTTGATCCTTCTAAGACCAAGGCAATCCAAGAATGGCCAGCACCTACGAGTATAACTGAGGTACGTAGTTTTATTGGTTTGGCAGGTTATTATCGACGTTTCGTCCAGAATTTTGCCCGATTGGCTAACCCATTAACGAAGCTCACACGTAAAGGGGTTAAATTTGTTTGGACAAAAGAGTGTGAAGAATGTTTCGAAGAACTGAAAAGAAGATTAGTCAATGCTCCTATATTGACTCTACCATCGGGGAATGATGGGTTCGTTATTTATAGTGATGCATCGAAGAAAGGACTTGGCTGTGTCCTTATGCAGAATGATAGAGTTATTGCCTATGCATCACGACAGTTGAAAATTCATGAACAAAACTATCCTACTCATGATCTCGAGTTAGCAGCTGTGATCTTTTCTTTGAAGATATGGAGACACTACCTCTATGGTGAAAAATGTGAGATTTATACTGATCACAAGAGTTTGAAGTATATTTTCTCACAAAAAGAACTCAACATGAGGCAAAGGAGATGGCTTGAATTACTCAAGGATTATGATTGTACGATACACTACCACCCGGGGAAGGCAAACAAGGTGGCAGATGCTTTGAGTAGAAAATACCATGGAGTTTTGAACAATATGAGAGTTGAAAGGGATCCAATTTTCATGGATCTAGTGAAGATGGACATGGGAATAACCAGGGAAGGTGAAACATCAATGCTTTTTCAAATGGTTGCCAAACCATCTTTACTAGAAAGAATTAAGAGTTCTCAGACCGATGATGAAGAATTCCAAAAGAAGATTAAAGCTGTGAATGATGGGAGATTGAGAGACTTTGTGTATGAAGATGGAATTTTGAAATTCGGGAAGAGACTTTGTGTTCCCAATATACCTGATCTAAAAAGGGAATTGCTGGATGATGCTCATAGTTCCAATTTCTCTATACACCCTGGGAGCACCAAAATGTATAGAGATTTGAAGGAACATTTTTGGTGGGACAACATGAAGAGGGAGATTGCTGATTTTGTGTCAAGATGTATGGTTTGTCAACAAGTGAAAGCTGGAAGGCAACAGCCTGGAGGAGTCATGTAACCTCTTCCCATACCGGAGTGGAAATGGGACAATATTTCGATGGACTTTGTCATGGGGCTACCAAAGACTCCTAGAAGGAACGATGCAATATGGGTTATTGTTGATCGTCTTACCAAGTCAGCACATTTTTTTGCTATAAGAGAAGATCTACCCCTGGAACGTCTAGCAAGACTATATATTAATGAAGTTGTGAGACTTCATGGAGTACCCCTATCAATTGTTTCTGATCGTGATCCCCGTTTTACTTCAAGGTTTTGGAAAAGTCTTCAGAAATCCCTGGATACTGAACTTCATTTGAGCACTGCTTACCACCCTCAGACAGATGGACAATCAGAACGGACTATTCAAACCCTATAAGACATGTTGAGATCTTGCTCACTTGACTTTCAGGGTATGTGGGATCAATATTTACCACTGGTATAATTTTCCTATAACAATAGCTTCCATTCGAGTATTCAGATGGCACCATATGAAGCGTTATACGGAAAGAGATGTCGTACACCAACCTGTTGGGATGACGTTGGTGAAAGAAAACTTGTAGGCCCAGAACTGGTGGAGGAAACGGTGGAAAAGGTGAAAGTAATCCAAAATCACATCAAAGCAGCTCAAAGTAGGCAGAAGAGCTATGCCGATAATCGAAGGAAGGATTTGGAATTTCAAGTCGGTGATCATGTTTTGATAAAGGTATCTCTGTGGAAGGGAGTCATACGTTTTGGTAAGAAAGGTAAATTGAGTCCCAGGTACATCGGACCTTTCGAAATTCTAAAACGAATTGGGGCTGTAGCTTACCGATTGGCAATGCCGCCAAGTCTCTCCAAAGTTCACTATGTGTTCCACGTATCTCTGTTGAGGAAATACATGCCGGACCCAACGCATGTACTCACCTATGAGGAATTAGAACTGGAACCCGATCTTTCCTATTGTGAAGAGCCCGTCAGGATTCTTGATACAAGAGAACAAGTACTGAGAAACCGGACGACACGTCTGGTAAAAGTTTTGTGGAGAAATCATAAGATGGAAGAGGCAACGTGGGAACCCGAGGAACTTATGATGAAGAACCACCCGAGTCTTTTTATGCAGTAATACCCTAGAAATTGCGAGGACGCAATTATTTGAAGGAGGGGAGAATGTAACACCCCAAACTTCTACGGTACGCTTCCCTTCGAATAATGTGATAGCGTGTGTTATACGCAACCTCGAGTTCTAACACACACCACAACTAATTAAACTAGCCGTTGTGAATAGTAATACCTACTTTTTGAAATTATATATATTTTATATTTCAAAATGGACTTCATTTTTGGATTCGGAATATCAAAATTAGCCTAGGGTGAAATTTTGGTACATTTCGGATAACTTTCATATTTTGATGAATAGTGAAAATTACTAAATTTTAATTAAAAACAACTTTTTTAATCAAAATAATTAATAGTGATAAATTATGAATTGGAGTGGTTTTAAAGTATATTTAGAATATATTTTTACATTTTAATATAATGTTGGTCATTGGACATAATTTTACAATTAAACTGAACATAAACAAGTGTCAATCTTTTGATAGTTATTATCTCTTAAAAACACGCTTTTTGTTTTGACAGCGGGAATTAATTTTAAATTAATTTCTGCCACTTCTGTGTTTAGAATTTAGGAAAATGGATTCCATATTTGGAATCAGGATGTTCAAATTGTGTAAATAGGTAACTTTTATTTTTAGACATTTTGAATAATTACTGCGGTAAATATTTTATTTACCATGGTTAAGGGTAAATCCGGTAAATAAGGGTTAAAAAATAATATTATAATAATAATAAATTACCCTAAAACGTGTCTTAACCCTATTGGTTGATACATGGTCGACCATGGGCATCTTTGTGTCAATTTTGGGACCCCATGGATCCACTTGTTAGTGATAATGACACTTTATTTTAATTAAGTTAAAATGAATACAAAAATGACACAAGCATATATCTTTTAGAAACACAATTGTTACATAGGGTTATATATGTTGGATTTTAGATTATAAATATTCATTATAAAGCTAAAAAGATTTCCTACATAATGATATTTAGTTATAATTTTTAGACATTAAATAAGTTATTTTAGTTATGACACAATGATGATGCAGTAATTACTATAATAGTGAACAATTAAAATAATTGATATTATAAATACCAAAAAAAAATATAATATGAAACTTTTAATGAATTAAACTAATTTTCTAGGATAATATGATATATTAGGATTGATTTAATTGACTTTGTTCGAAGTAATCAATCTGTTATGAGTTTCACAAAAATCAACTATTGAATAGTGTCAAAATTGACATAAAAGAGTTTTTAAAACAAATATTATATTATTAATTGATATTAAATTCCTAAAAATATAAGGTTCGGCCAAGAGACTTATATAAGGATAGGTTCATTATTAATGGACCACTTGGGGGTCGCTTGGATGTATATAGTAAGTTTATTAACCATATTATATAAAAATACAAAGAGACATTGTAAAAGTGAATCTAATTAACTTAGAGTTAATACATAAAGATAAGGTTAATATAAGTACCCAAACCTATCTAAATTCTATTGGTTGAGTGGTTTTCGACCTATCCCCACCTTAAACTTTGAATAATCAACTTCGGAGCCATTAGAAACCGAATATGAATTTATTATAAATTAATATTTCTAGCTTTTCCAAAGGTGCCCCTCACCCCTCTTATAAAAGGGCACTCCTACTTCTCATTTCTTCACACCTTCAAAGCCTTTTGTCTCGGCCAAACTCTGCCCAAATACTCTCCCAACATCCCTCACTACAACCTAGAGGCCTTAGTTTGATCAGAAAGCCAACCTAAGGAGCCCTTTTGATCAAATCAAAAGGAAGAACCCGAAGAAGAGGTAATGATTTCACCACCCTTCTCCAAGTTCATTTCTTCTTCCACTTCTTCTTCCTTTGTTCTTACCATTCTAAAATAATAACTCCAGTATCTCACATATACTGTTATGTTATTATAAATATGGTACAATCATATTCAGTATTCTATCCACCCTTTGAATAACATGTCACCATACGTGCGTACGTACGGCTTACCGTCTCCACGTCGTGGTGTAATTGTTATTCAATATAATATTATTTGGATGGGTATAATAATGATGTGTAACTCATGTAAATAATAAATATATCATGTTAATGATTCTGTATATATGATATACCATCCATTTATATATTATTTGAATATCAAAAGAATGATATTGTCGCTCGTGCGTACGTACGGACTACCGTCTCCACGAACGCGATGAGATTCATTCTCCATCGTATCCATTCAAGTATAATTATAATTTGATGATTTAAAAATGATGTTTAAGGACTGGATATCATTCTGGATATGAATAAGATACAACAACCATGGCTTATGTAACAAAACATATAAAAGAAAATGAGTAAGTTAACTCCCGAAACGACGATAATTCTAAGATATTATTAACAAATCAATGTTAAAAGATCATATATGGTATCATATTAATATATATGATTCTTGTATAATTTAATAACAACTATTTCACTATTATACAGGAGGTTAACCTACCCCAACCAAGGAAAAGTACAAGGTAAGGGATTCTCTTATCTCACTTTCAATTCCGTGAGATTTCCATTGTTCGCCACTAAATTATTGAAAGTGGTGTATTGTGTACGGCCATTTGATATATATTATCATGATTCTCTTATATTCATGTTATTCTGTAAATCATTTGGTGGTTATTAACTTTTGGCCATACGACTCAGTTGATTAACGTGGTAAGGGGTTTTCATCTCACTCCTTATTTTCGTGAGATTCATGCCATATTGCCACCATCACCTTTTGTGTGGTGTATGTACTGCCCATAATTATATTCTTTGTGTAATACACTCTAATTTATGTGTATTTACATATTCATTGTATGATACCTCTTTCATGGGTTGTATGTTTCATAAGTTACCAAATTGGAAAGGGTTATTTCACAATCTCTTCATTATCCGAGGTTGTTTATACGTAATAATCTACTGGGATCTCGTTATCATCCACATCCATGTTTCTTCAAAATGTATTTCAAAACATTTTTAATATTTAAAAGAATATGGGTTAAAGTCATTTATACCCTTTTTTGACTTTTTATAAGAGGTTTATAAAGGAATCTTTCCGTCGTTTTCAAAACAAGGTCCTTTTTAACCTTTTCGACAGAATTGAGGTAAGAATGTTTTTTTCTTAACTTATACGGCGGGTGCGGTTATTTTCCGCCATTATAAAATCGTCGAAGCTTTCCTTACAAGCTTATAAGAATATTTTCAAAGAAAATGTTTTATTTTATATGGATCTTAAATGATTTCAAAATAAAAAGAGATATTTCTCTAAAAAGTGTTTTGATTTCATCTATGTCAACATCCTTTAATGGATTTTACGCTTATTTGAAGTTGATTTATTATAATACAAAACTTCTATATTGTATTGAAGGTTTTGTGATATGTTTGACTGTGGATGTGCTATTTTATACCATTCATAGTTTATGGTGAAACTATTGACATTCCGTATGCTAGTTTTAATCCGAATGTTTATGTTATATTTCAAACTTTTCTTCAGATGAATGTGCTAAACAAGTATGTTCCGGGTTGGGGACCGGTAAAAGTAAGCCCTCCAGGTTGGGGACTGGTTAAAGTAAGCCCTCCAGGTTAGGGACTGGTAAAAGTAAGCCCTCCGGTTTGGTCTCTGGTTATTAGAGGTACTCCGGGTTGGTGTCCGGTTATTAGAGGCACTCCGGGTTGGTGTCCGGTTATTAGAGGCACTCCGAGTTGGGTTCCGGTTAGAAGTAACCCCTAGGTCTTGGGATGAGGCCTAGACAATGAAATTAATGTTTGACATTATGCATTCCAACATTATGAAAGTGGTTATTGATTTTTGCATGTGATCATTCGATTAGTAGAATATCCATGTGAATAAGTAAATGGCATTATTTCATTTTATTTATGCCATACCATGTTGAAAGTTCAAGTTTAAAAGGCTTTTGTTTTAGTTATACATTGCCTTAAATGTTTATTCTTATTTATGAAAGTTTCCGCTATATTGATATCCTTACTGGGCATTTGAGCTCACCCCTTTTCTATGTTTTATTTTTCCCTGGAAGTGAAGATGTAAGTTATGAATGACCTGCAGGGATATTATGAGGGGATTATAGTGTGGATTTTGGAACATTATGTTGTTGTAGTAGTTTTTCATTTTATGATGTAATGTAAAACTTATGAATATATCTAGTGTTTCCAAGGCTACTAAACCAATCGGTCTTTCGAGATTTGATCTTTCTTGTGATCATGCCAATGTTATGTAATTAATGCACCGACTCTGGGTAGCTGGGGTCGGGGCGTTACAGGACTATAGGGGTATGCTAGTTTAAGCGACCCAGAGATTCCGTGTAAATTTTAATGGTTGGTTGTGACGAGTCCACCAAGCCAAAGAACAAGCATGGGTTTTGTATTGCTGGTGTTAGGTAGTCTTTTTAGATACCTGTTGTGTTACATTCTTATCTTGGAATAAGAAACTTTGCTGGTATTCCTGGTTGTGTAATTAAATGAATGTGAATGGTAATTGGTAGAATTGTTTACTGCATTGTTTACCTTTACTTTTCCTATATCACTCACTAACAGCAGGGCACAAATATTGTGGTGTTTTCCTACTGGGATTAGTCTCACACCGTGTTTGGGTCCTGCTTTTTTTCCATAACAGATTATATGGTTGTAGGTTTAGGTAGAGATTGTGGCCCTTCCACCTCAGGTACTTGATTGCTGGTCGGAGCTGGAGAGCACGGGACCGGGTCTTGGCCCGCGATGCTGCTGGAGTTGCTGTTTACTTTTAGTACTTTGGTTTCAATTGTATTTCAGCATGTTGTTTTTCTTACTTCTTTCCATAGACACATATACCATCCTGCATCATTGTTATATCAGACCTTGTTTTTACTTTATGTTTAGTTGTTGCATGATATTTACTGCTTCCACTATTGTGTATGTTTATTCTTCCACTGCATACTTTACCAAATGAGGGCATAGTTTCCCCACTGACTCACCAAGGCCCTCACTACTAGTCGGCAGCCTCTGGCGTTTGGGGAAAAACGCTTGAGTTCATGTGGCGAACCGGATACGGGGCGCCAGTGGAAGGGCTCCGGATTCGGGTTGTTACAAAGTGGTATCAGAGGGGTTTTCCTTCTTTCTATTGCCTTACTGTTTTGAGACCATAGACATGGATAGGAAGAACTGGGTAGTTAGTACTTAACTGTGCCCGGGAGTAATTAACCCATGTATAGAGAAAATATATATTACCTCGTAATTGCAATTTTTAGTTTTTTGCAAGTGTTACAGTTTATTATATTTCACCGTTGGGTGATGTAAATGCTTTGTGTTGTTACAGTTTATATGATTATGGTTCTATTTGGTTGCAACCCGATGAGATGAGGGTGTGCCATCTCATGCATCATATAGGCACCGGGTAGTAAATCCTTGGTCATGCATTTTACCAGGCCATCTAGGGTGCATTATAATTGCATTCTGTTGTGATAGATGCCGTGATAAATTATGAATTCCGTTGTGGTAGTTGATGTGATAGAAATACTTGTTGTGGTGATAGAGTATTACTTATTTTACAGCCTGTTTAGCATGGGCACCAAACTCTGGTCATAGAGGTGTTCTGGGCCCTCGAGGATCGGAATTTGGTGGATCATTGTTTGTTATGAGGTTTACCTGTTGTATGCTTTGTGATGATGCCATGCTTTGATTTGCGGGGTGTATGGGCCCCCACAGATCAGAATTGGGCACATAGCTGGTTGGTCTTTTCAGTTTTTCTGGCATTCGGATCAGTTTCAGAGCTACTGCACAGAAAAACCCAGAATACACGGCGTGTACTTACTTCATACACGTTGTATAGTTTTTAAACAATGTTACTATCTGTGTAAACAAAAAACACGGGGTGTCGGAATATCTTTGGGGACATGTTGTGTACCTTATTTACACGCCATGTGGTTGTCAACTGTATACCCGGCCATGTCGCCGACAACACGGGTCCTGGAGGCTTGTGTAGTGCACGCCGTTTGTTATAAATACACGCCGTGTAGGTTTATTCTGGGTACCCGGCTGTGTCACGAAAAACATAGGTCGGTGTTATCCATACTTATACACACCGTTTTTGTTCGGAACACGTCATGTTGGGGATCAGCTGTGTAGCCAGCCGTGTAACCTGCAACATGGGTCACCGAGCCTGTCTAGTACACACCATGTTTTAGAAGAACACGCAGTGTAGTTTTCTCTGGGTACCCAGCCGTGTCACGAACAACACGGGTTGGTGTTATCCATCCTTATACACGCCGTGTTTGTTCGGAACACACCGTGTGGGGGATCAGCCATGTAGCTGTCCGTGTAACCTGTTACACGGACGGCCGAAGCCTGGCTTGTACACGCCGTGTCCTCAGTGAACACGTCGTCTAGTCTTGTTTTTGGAGGACCGTGTAGGTTAGTCGTGCAAGGAGACTCGGGATGGGGAGTGGAGTCCATGTACATGTCGTGTTTTTAGACAACACACCGTGTAGTTTGGAAAGGTACATGACCAATGGTGTCAGATTTACACGCCCATGTAAATGGATTAAACAAACATGCCGTGTAGTTTAAATACACGCAGTGTAGTTCATTTTTTCAAGTTTATGTGTATCTCTCTACTGTTCTCATTTTGTACTCTTGTGTTTTCAATCCTTGTTGATCCTAAATATGGAGTGTGCTTGTGACCCTTTAGGGTTATGGAACCAAGACTTCCTCCGGATTCACGCCAGGATCCAGGAAGTGGCAGTACGCCTGATACGGAAGACCAGGGACTACCTGTAGTTCCACCAATTGTTCTGGATATGGCACCTGCAGTGATTATGTACACTAATGCAGATGCTCAGTTCAGAGAGGGATTAATAAGGTTTATGCACACCTTCCAGGGAGCTCAGCATCCTGCCCCATCTATGGCAGAGCTGACGCGAGTCTTCCAGCAGCCAAATCCTCCCACTTTCATAGGGGATGGAGGACCTCAGGTTGCAGAGTCATGGCTAGAAACCATGATTTCCATATTTGAGCATCTGGAGACACCCCCAGACAGACGGGTGAAGCTCGCAACTTATATGCTGCGAGATTCTACCAAGAGATGGTGGGATGTAGTCTCACAGACAGGGCGACATCGGTCTAAGGCTTGGGACGAATTCTAGTGTACGTTCTACGACTACTTCTATCTAGTGACGCTGAGGGCCGACAGGGCCAGGAAGTTCATGAACCTATAGCTGGGTACTCTTTCGATTATAGAGTATTCTTCCCGCTTCACTGAGTTACATCATTTTGCTCCCATTCTAGGAAATGACGAGATATTTTTGGCGAGGAAGTTTGAGGAAGGCCTCAAACCAGAGATCAGATCACATGTGAACATTTTCTAGTTGACTTATATTACTCTGATAGTCAACTAGGAACTGATCACTGAATTAAATCTGAGGGAGACTGGAGCTGTTGACCAGGGCAGTTCAGCATCCAAGGCTGAGTCATTTCATACTGACAGCAGGAAGCGCCACCGAGAGTCTACTCGAGGTGACTCGAGGAAGCGAGGTATATCTTCTGGTAGGAAAGATCTGCCTTCTGGAAACCAGGTGGTGTGCTATCATTGTGGAAAGAGTGGGAATAAGAAGCCTCAATGCCCGGGAGATCTAGTGGAGTGCCGAGCTTGCTGCAAGATGGGTCATTTGCAGTGTTTTTGCAAGGTTCTTCTTCCAGCGGCTAGTGAAGGAGGATCTGTTTCTACCCCTCGTTCAGGAGCAGGTATGGCCTCTATGAGTATACAGTCATGTTGTTCGTCCTTACGAATGTGCCAACAGTTTTCATGGCACTAATGAACAGATTGTTCCATTCATACTTGGATTCCTTCGTCGTGGTCTTCATGGACGATATCTTGTTGTACTCTCACACACGACACGACCATGCAACCCATCTTGAGATCCTTTGGAGTACACTGAGGGAGCATCATCTTTATGCTAAACTCTCAAAGTGACACTTTTGGATGGATGAGAATCACTTCCTAGGTCATGTCAACTCAAAGACACAAGTATCAGTAGACCCAGAGAAGGTGAGAGCAGTAGTCACCTGGGAGCAGCTGAAGAATGTCTTTGAGGTACGAAGCTTTTTAGGGCTGGCGGGTTACTACAAGCAGTTTATACAAGACATCTCACACTTATCAGCGCCATTTAAAGGCTTGACTAAGAAGGGTTTGAAGTATGTTTGGTCAGAAGATTGCGACTCAGCCTTCTTGGAGCTGAAGGGGAGATTGACTTTAGCACCGATTCTAGTTCTGCCAGAGCCGGGTAAGATTTATACAGTTTTCTATGATGCTTCTGGCATAGGTCTTGGAGTAGTGCTTATGCAGGATGACTTTTTTGTCGCGTATGGATCTCGGTAGTTGAGGCCACATGAGAAGAACTACCCTATGCACGATTTGGAGTTGGCTTCTATTGTTCATGATTTGCGTTGTTGGAAGCACTATCTCATGGGAGAGCATTTAGTGGTATATACTTACCACAAGAGCCTCAAGTATATCTTCACACAGCATGACTTGAATCTTAGATTGCGGAGGTGGGTCGAGTACCTACAGTCTTCTGACTTCGAGCTTACTTAAACACCTGGGAAGGGAAATGCTGTGGCGAACGCACTGAGTAGCAGGACTCAGTTACAGGCAATTTAGGAAGCTAGTAGTGAGTGGCAGCTCATGGCTCCATTCTCTGAGATACATCTATAGGTACACGATAGACAGGGTCATACGGTTCTTTCTTCTTTAATTGTAACCTATACCCTTTTTGATCGAGTTCAAATGAGGCAGCTATCAGACATTGAAGGCCTAGTCCTATGGGAGGGTGTGTCAGATGGAGACCCTACTCCGGGGTGGACAGTGGGTGATGACGAGGTGCTACGTTTTCATGTTCGCGTATGGTTTTCAGCAGACATACGTGAGGAGATTATGCGGGAGTCTCATGCCTCAGCATGGCTAGTTCATCCTGGTGTCACCAAAATGTACCAAGACTTGCACCACCAGTATTTGTGGCCAGATATGAAGAAGGATGTGGCTAGTTTTGTTATGCGATGTTCCACCTGTCAGCAGGTGAAGGTAGAGCATCAGTGACCAGCAGGGCCTTTGCAGTAGTTACCCATTCCTGAGTGGAAATGGAATGATTTTGCGATGGACTTCGTGACAGGGTTACCGAGATTGTCTCAAGAAAATTATGTGGTTTGGGTTATAGTGGACATGCTCACGAAGGTTGCGCACTTCTTTCCGATCAAGGAGACCTTCAGTGTTGATGAGCTGGGACGGTTGTACATCTGGGAGATTTTACGTCTGCATGGAGTTCCACAGTCCATTGTTTCAGATAGGGATGTGCATTTTACTTCACATTTCTTGCAGGGGCTACATAGGGAGTTGGGTACATAGGTACTTTTGAGTACAACATACCATCCTCAGACTGATGGCCAGTCCGAGCGTACAATCCAGGTGCTTTGGGATATGCTCCAAGCTTGCATTTTAGACATTGGCAGTTCTTGGGAGAAGCATATTCCTCTGGTGGAGTTCTCTTACAACAACGGTTTTCATGCAACTATTCAGATGGCACCTTACGAGGCTTTGTACGGTAGGCCATGCTGATCCCCTTTATGCTGGCTAGAGACAGGGGTGGCAGCTTTGCTGGGACCTCGTCTTGTTCATGAAACTTCAGAGCAGATAGAGCTAATTCGAAAGAGGATGGCTAAAGCGTAGTATTGACAGAAGTCTTATTTCGATCATCGGAGACGACCTCTAGAGTTCGTGGTCGGGGATTGGGTTTTCCTGCGTGTCGCACCAAGGTTGGGACACAAGAGGATTCAGAGACATGGTAATCCTTCAACGATATACGTCGGGCCGTTTGAGGTTCTGGAGAGAGTCTGGCAGGTTTCTTACAGGTTGTAGTTACCTCAGAGATACCAGGCTATTCACATCGTCTTTCATGTTTCTCAGCTTCGATGGTACTTCTCAGACCTGTCTCATGTTCTTCAACCCGAGGAGGTTGAGCTAGAGAAGGATGCATCTATCGAGGAGCATCCTATCAGGATTGTCGATCGCAGTATGAAAGTCCTACGTGGCCAGTCTGTTCCTCTGGTATGGGTGCTATGGTAGCATGGCCGTATACAAGATGAGACTTGGGAGAGGGAGGCTGATATGCGATCACAGTGGCTAGAGTTGTTTGAGGTTTCTTCTTCTACGCCTTGCTAGGGAAATTTGGGGATGAATTCCATTAAGGGGGGAAGTTTTTATGAACCCGGAGCTTCGGTTCAGGTACAAATCTCTTTTAAGGGATTTCTAAGGAAAAATGGAGAATCTAGAAATTTTCAGAGTACCCGCCGTGTTCTTTATGAGCACACGCCGTGTACTCCCCACCCACTCTAAGCCGTGTGTTGGATGAGACCGGGCCACACACACGGTTTGTATCTGGAAATTTTCAAAGTACATGCCGTGTAATTTATGAGCACACACCATGTACTCCTCTGCCACTCTAGGTTGTGTGGTTGGCCGTGTCCGGGCCACACACACGGTGTGTAAGGCTATGGTGGAGGCTAGTTATTTCGGGGTACGGAAATGTAAAGTGCACGCCGTGTACTTTCTTTTTATTTCATTAATCGGACATGGGTCATGCCTAATGATCGTAAACACCTTCTTCTCCGCCTATTTCCGTCCAGAGCATCCGAGGAGGCCGATTCTTCTCCGAGCGACCGATCTGTCACCGGTTGTCTGAATCAAACTTTGTCGATTGTAGAAGAATCGCAGTGTTGAGTTCTTGGTTCTTCTTTAGCCTTGTTTCCTGATTCTTCCTCTCGCGTGAGTTATCTGAGGTTGAGAGTTTTAGACATTTTTGTAGATCTACTCCATTCTAGGATAATTCACGGGCCGAGGTTCAAGTATATCGATCTCTGAGGATCGAGGTAGGTGGTTTGTTTCCCTATGTTGAAGTTCGTTGAGTTTTGGTTGCAAAAGTGTTGGATTCCCATGTATCGGGTATCCAAGGATAGGGTTTTGATCATGTTTATTTATCTACCGTAGATTTCCTGTGTTCTTGAGGTTATTAGATGATTATTAATTGCTTGTTAGCAAGTATGAGGATCACCCCTTGGGTGTTTTCCCTTGTTTTTGGATTTTGTTTTCCATTTGGCATGGTTTGCCTATGAGGCAACCCCTATTGCACTGGTAGTATTCCTGTTGACTTGATTGCATGTATTGCATGCTGTTATATGCTTGTGGATGAATTTTTTAGCTTTTATCAAAGTAGTTTTTTAACTTACTTAGGGCTGCTAACAGTCGATTATGCACGACTGGACTGCTCGGGGCCGTGAGAACCTGGTGCGGGAGATCAAAGTGGGAATAGAAGATTAATTGTTTCCCTAGAGGGTATGTTGGTTTTAGTTTCGTATGTAGGACCTATGGGAATCCAACTTTGTGCTTACCAATAGTGTTCTTAGTTTACCCATGCATCGAGACCACACGAGGAATTAGACATAAGTGCTTCCTCAAAGAGTCTGTAGATTTTATTGCAAGACCATAGGGGAATTGATGTAAGAGCTCCCCAGAGTGTCTGTGACTTGTTTGATTACTGGACTATATGGGTCTGCTAGTTTAAGCCACCTAGAGAGTCAGTGTAAATTTTGATGGTTAGTTGTGACGAGTCCACCAAGACAAAGAACAAGCTTGGGTTTTGTACTGCTAGTGTTAGGTAGTCTTTTTAGATACCTACTGTGTTACTTGCTTATCTTGGAATAAGAAAAATTTCTGGTTTCCCTGGTTGTGTAATTAAATGAATATGAATGGTAATTGGTAGAATTGTGTACTGCATTGTTTACATTTTGTTTTTCTATATCACTCACTGACAGTAGGGCACAAATCATGTGGTTGTTGCCTACTGGGATTAGTCTCACACCCTGTTTGGGTCCTGCTTTTTGTCCCAAACAGATTATATGGTTGCAGGTTTAGGAAGGGATTGTGGCCCTTCCACCTCAGGTACTTGATTTCTGGTCGGAGCTGGAGAGCATGTGACCGGGTCTTGGCCCGCGATGCTGCTGGAGTTGCTGTTTACTTTTAGTACTTTGGTTTCAGTTGTATTTCATCATGTTGTTTTTCTTACTTCTTTCCATAGACACATGTACCATCCTGCATCATTGATATATCAGACCTTGTTTTTACTTTAAGTTTAGTTGTTGCATGCTATTTACTGGTTCCGCTATTGTGTATGTTTATTCTTACACTGCATACTTTATCAAATGACGTCATAGTTTCCCCACTGACTCACCAAGGCCCTCGCTGCTAGTCGACAGCCTCTGGCATTTTGGGAAACGTGCTGGAGGACATGTGGCGAACCGGATATGGGGAGACAGTGGAAGGGCTCCGGATTCGGGTTGTTACATAGACGTCGCTAGAGAGTGTCCAAGGAGGAAGTGGTGTCTCCTTGTTTTAACACGGAGAGAAGAAAACAAGGTGTGACGTCATTGGAGAGTTCCCGCGTCGGTGTCTCCTCCCATGTTGCGAATGATGAAGGGGATGGTGACTCCAGGGTCACCGATTCGATGCTCTTCATCGGAGAATTTTCGTTCTTCAACAAAGGAGATGAAGCGTTCTTCGAAAACTCAAGAGCTCTCTCCCCAGAATCTCAACAAAACAAGCCAACCAAATATAAAATAAGGCTTCTCCTTATTTTATTTAATCATGCCATGAATTTCAAATTTTAAATTTCAAAACACATAATTAATTAATTGAAGTGGTCCAATTAATTTTTTAATGTGTGTTGGCAAGAGTTAAGAGGGAGAGAGAGATAAGGTAGAAAGGTTTCACAAGTAATGAGGGGTTTACAAAATTAAGAGGGGGTTTAATGTGTTTTAGAGAATGTGAAGGGTTGGGGCTCGTGTGGGCCACACCTCACATTTATCCTCAAATGGGTAGTTAGGATGCTAGGGGGTCCCACCATAACTCCCCCATGTAGGATAAAACCACCTTAGATATAAAAAAATGGTACCACAATTTTATTCACTTCTCATTTAATCCACAAAATTTAACTTCATCTCCCATGAAAACGCATCTAACGTAAAAGTCCTATTAAGAAATTACAAGCATTGTGAGTTCACCGGTGCCATCGGATTTCAATTATGAGTACCGGTTGAAAAGATAGAAAAACCCACTTGTACGTTTACTGAACGTACCTGAGCTAAACTATGGAAATTGATTCCGGGCACACCGGGCCTCGGAATGAAGTTCTGTCAGAATCCATAGACTCGTAAAATTCCAGAGTATTAAGGAAAAACATTTCCTTGAAATTTCCTGGTCTTTACAGTTATTTATCATCAGTATTTAAATGTATCTAATATATTAATTAATGGATCTTTCTTTTAGTGTTTTTCATTAATATGTGTTTCCTTTATTATTCACTAGCATTTACCATGTGGGTGTTTACTTGATAACATGATTAAATTTAGATAGATACATGATTAATTAACATATAAATTGAACCCTAAAAAGGGTTATTTAAATATAATGAATTTTCAATTGGATGATGAAACACCGATTTGATATGATTTGATATATAATAGAAAATGTAATGGAATTAATGAAAACCACAAATTTATATGTAATTGATATTTTTTGGTAGAATTTGTTAATAAAGGTTGTTTGAAATTATCAATTTTTTGATGAAAGGAATTTATTTTATTCTAGGGAAAACTAGAATAAATTGGAAAATAATTTGAAAGGTTTCTAATTGATGAAAACATATGATTTTGGTTTGAATTGTAAATATTATGTTCAATATAAAAGTTATGTATTTAATATATTTATGATTAATTAATTATAAATAAATGATTTGATAATTATTTTTTAATTTATTTAACCAAACACATGTGAGACTCAATATTTTGTATGAAATTAGGTCATGAATGGTAGGAATATAACTCCCTACAAACATTACTATTGATGTAAGTACGAAATAATCCATGATTGGAAAGGATTACTATATTTTTTAATGAAAAGGGGATTTGATTTATTATATCAAGGGGAATCTCCATAGGGATTCTAAACAAATAATCAAGTCTTCATGATTTTTGAGAAGTGTGAAGAACCTAATGATAGAAAATAATGAATATAAGGGATTATGATAATGGTGATTTTCATTGTAGAATTGATTATAAATACAATTATTTGTATAGATATTTTATTCATTCTAGTAGTTTTATATAAATGATTTATATAAAATATATATTTAATACTCTTTTGATATATCATCCATAATATTTACTATAATGAATGATTTTATTAATAAACTGTAATTGATTTTACATTACCTATATTATATATAATAAAAAAAATTGATTTTTTGTTGTAGAACTACTTATGTAAAATTTGGGTAGACTATATGGGACTCTTTAGATCATACACTATCTTTTTCATCAGTCATTTGTAGATGTTGTTATTCTTGATCCATTCAAAGGGAAAATACAACATGGTGGTAGTTTTTCTTGATTTGTGGGTCTCTAGAATTATGGCCTTGATCGGTGGGGAAATTGTATATTTGATGGATTAAATTTTGAGTGCTTGTATACTTATATATTTAGATTCTTTAAATTATTATTTTCCTTTCAGATTATATCAATCTATTTGGGGTAATTTCTTTATTAGTATTATTTGGAATACTAACTATATATAAATTTATCTTCTATTTTTTTATCAATTGTGAGGAAAAATAATTCCCTTTAGCATGAAATATGATTCTATGTTAAAAAATCCATCCCTTGGGAATTTGGAATACCCATTGGGATATGTCATGATGGTATTAGGTATTAGTGTAATAGGGCATCTGGGTGGGTTTGTGAAATTGAGGTTTACAAAACCATCGAAATATAAATCTTAACATTATAAAAATATTTATCCTCATAATATATCTATCTAAAAATTTGGAAATATACAATTTACCATTAAAAAATTATTGCGATAAATAAGATTCCATTTAAAAAATATATAATTTTTTTTCCAAAAACAAAACCCCATGATACATAATGTTACATGTGTAAAACACAAAAAAAACAATGTATTAATAAACTAAAAACCCCTAAATGATGTATTTATCCTCATAACTCTACCTTATAATCATAGAACATTTTATAAACAATTAAAACATTACATATAAAAATATTTTATTTAATTAATAATAATATATATCCATTGATATGGATAAGTAAATGAAAAAAATAATATAAATATTATAGATAACAATTTAAAAAGTTTCAAAAATCTAATTTTATCATAATATAATATTTTTAAATTATAAAAATTTAATTTTATAGTGGTATCCAATGTTCCTCTTTAGTATCCCTTATGAATTTGTCATTAGAATATTACCTGACCACTCACTCATGGAATTCCACATTGATTCCTCTCTTGATGATTTATCAATTGAATTCTTTTTTTTTTATGATATTTGATTAGAATAATCTAATACCATCATTATTTGGTCATGTATTTCAACATATTTATCTTTTGAAATTATATATATATATATATATTAGCTTAATTTTTTTTTGAGATACAAGTTGAAGATATTAAAAAGAGTTATATTCTTTCAATTCAACATCATAGTATCCATATTGTTTTTAGGATTTTGAGAATCTATTGAAGTCTAAATATACTCTTCATCTTACTCATTAACATTTTCAGTAACACATACAATAAAATATTATGTATATTTAATCAAGAAAAATATAGATTCGCTATATACAACTATATATTTTAACGCTTTTTAAATATTTACAGTCTTTATTATTTTTTTGCAAAAAATATTCCTCTATCAACAACATCAATAAATTTCCCTAGATTTCCATATTTTTTTTAGTAAAACATTTTATTTTTGAATAATATAATATTCAATACTGATTGTTTCAAATATATTAATATTTCATATGGTGTCCTTTATTATATTAGACCATGAAATTCTAGATTCATAGTGTATAGAGATTAAAAATGCACTTCTTTATAATTGTGTGTGAGATTCAAAAATTTATCAACAAATACCATGCATGATTATTTAATATTTGGTTCCTCACTTAAATAATCACTATAAATTATGGATTACATATAATTGAAACATCATATTGTTTATCTGTTTATCAAGGTAAACTTCCAAATAAATGGAAATAAATATTGTTCCAATTAATGATTGGTAAATCATCATTATTCTTCATGTTTTAAACCCTCTATTTTTTTAATATCTGTATATCATCTATTTTTTTATTTACCACATATAAATAGTACATCACATCCTCGTCAAAGTATAAAAAATTGAATCGAATATATCATTTCATAAGATTCATCATCATCGATTGGACCACATAAATAAATCTTAAATAGATTCATAAAATTTAATTGATTACATAAATTATAAAGGGTAATCACTAATTTTCCTTTTTTGAATGAGTCAAAATAATTTTTGATGTTCATCTCCAGAGAAGGAATGTCAACCACAACATTAAAAAAATAATTATTTTCAATACTATATTAATTAAGGTGTCCTTGAAATTGGGGCTAGAAACAATTATTCTTCTCTATAGTTATGAGACCTCTATTGTACATCCTCCCAAAGATCTATAACTTCCCATTTTTCATTATCTATATAAAAGCGTGTTTATACTCATTCCATTGATGTTTAACCCTTTTGTATGAATGTAACATCAAAATGAGAATAACACAATCTGATCAACCACCACATACCGTGTAAAAATAAATATACAAAATTAAATTTGATATTTTTAAATTAAAATATAAGGAAGAGTATATCCTTACATAATTTAATATTTAAATTTCCAATATATTTAGGCTTACAGAGACTCACTAATTCTTCAATTTTAGTTATTGGGAATTTTAACATTACACATAATGTTTGATGAAAATACATTATTAAGAATCAATGTTATATTACTATTACTAAAATTTGAATATATATCATAATCTACATTTTCCTATTTCTTATTTATCTTGTTATAATTCCATTAAAGTATAGAATGATAGGATATGTTTTCATCACCATATCATATTAATCCTTTGGAAAAATAATATAATATGTTATTTAACTAGTGTGTAAAATATATGTATTAAGTGAGATGAAATTAATTATATTACATCATATATTATTTCACTTCATATGAAAATGACAAATTCATTTCCTATAATTTGAAAAAATGTGTTTAAAGTAAGAGTTTTGGAAATAATATCTATATAATTAATTTATATAATGAAATTATGATTATATATTTGTGGTCCCTATTATATACTCATCGTGTTTCTACTCTTATATAATATATAACTACACCATAATATGAAATTTCATGACTCATAGAGAAAAATAAATTATTACTGCATCAAAGGAAAAATATATATACTACCACCACGATAGATATTACTTCCCATTAAATAATACCATGGATAATAATATATTATATAATATTTATTAAGTTCTCTTTCCACCTATTTTATTCTCCTATTAATGTGGGGTTTATTTATTTTTTATCTTTCTGGATGATATCCAAGAAATTTTTTAAACAAGTAATATGGTTTATGAGTATATAAGAATTCATTAAATGATCTTCTACCTCATTTACACATTTTAACTGTGTAATATTTTAAATCATCCCAATGGAGGATACTTCATTGGCCTATATTTTATTTCAAACTCAATATTCATTCTTATAGATATATGTTCACAATAATTTTTTCCAATATTAATTATTTTAGTTTGGAATTAATTATTGCGATCAATAATGATCCTTTTATATACCACACCCTCAAAATTTTTGATAACTAATTCTTCTAGTTTCAACTATTATTTAAAATTTTACAGAAATACATACTCTAAAATATAAAAATATTACACATGATCATCAATATAACCTAAGTATACTTTTATTATCACTAATATATTCCATTATATAAATTTATATATATTGATAAATTTCTACGATACCCCATTTCAATTCCATATGGAGATAAAAAAATACTATGATTTATCATATATATATTTTTACTTTAGATTTTGATAATGTAACCATAAATATCATGTAATATTTTATAAGATAGATATATGTAGTTAAAATGTATTCTTTTAGATTATCCCAAATACATTCCTATACTTTTTCTTAAAAAAACCATTCCTTAAAATTTCATTCCACTCATATTTCTAAAACTAATATTCACTCAATTGGGAAATTTTTCTTTTATCTTGTTTCATTACAAACACACCATATTCTATATCAAACCTCTTTAGATACAGAGAATTAATGTTAACAATATGTCTATTAGGAATATTTGATAGTGTAAGTTTATCTTCAAATATTACTTTTTATCATTTAAATATAATTTAAAAATTAGATTAGAAATAAAATGATTTATATTTTTAAATTTCATCATAATGACGGATTTCGTCACTACAATATTAAATTGAAATTTATTATAAAAATGATTTAATGATATTTTTATTGTAACACTTATTTAATATATAAAATGTTTCTTCTGTACTTCATCATGATAAGATTAATTAAGATTTACTTCTTCATGTGTGGAATCATTTGGATTTTAAATCGGTATTAATATTAATAAAGCCTTTTTACTATATTAACATGATTATTCTAAAGAAAAATATTATGAATATCTAAAAATATTTCCATAATACTATTCAAGAAACTATGAACATTTTAAAAAAATATTATTTTTATTTTATCAAATCTATTTGGATGAATAGAAAAATTTTCTCCATGTATCTATTTTTACCATTATAAATATTAAATTTATTTTCACCATTTATATATTTTTAATGAATTCATATAAATTTGGTCCAAAAAATAATAAAATTTCCTCTAAAACAATTCATTTACATATAATCTTCCATTCACCTTTTCATGTATGAATTAATCTATGAAATTCTAATCGAATAAATCTCACTAATTTTCTAATCTAATACCTATTCAAAAGAAAATAAAAGGGAATATATATGTTTTTAGCACACAATTATAACATTATGATAAATATACCCCCAAAATAAGGTTACTCCCTTTCCATTTTAATCATTATCTATGAAAATAAATTCCATGGATAGATTATTTGATTATTGATATCTTTTTATAACTAATTTCCTGATTTATTACATAAGGATACAATTAATATAATCACAAAATATACAGAGTCACGTTCACTTTTGGAAAAAATATTTATATAAAAAAATATTTAAATTAGGAAAAAAATGACAATATTAAAAAAAATAACATAACATACACTTAATTATCCATTGATCATTTTAAACTACACAAGATAAACTGGCGATATACGTAATAAAATAATAACTTATAATGACTAGTAAGGGAATAATAAAAACATAACATGATGAAAGTAATACATTCATGCCCATAAGATTATTAAGGTGATGTCAAATTTAAAAACCAAAATCAAGAACATCAAAATATGATATACAATGACAACATCATGATAATATAGAAATTTGGAAGTGACATAAAACATTACTCCAGAAAAATAATGAATGTGTAACCATTAATAAATAATGAAAAATAATTATTAGGATTTCTACATGTGAACAATCCATATATCTCAAGAAAAAATATATTTTCCAATGCAATAGAGGGATATGTTTGTACGAGCACAACCATTATATTAAAATTTTGTACATATATGTGTGTTCACATAGATCGTAAAATGGAAGAACATATTGAATCACATTTAATATATTGATTATTTATTTTTGGTTAGCTTAATGGTGGTACCAAGTAAATTAATGATATGTACATAGTATTAAATTTCCATGTGTGGAAATTGGGATGGATATTCTCAACACAAATTTTTCCCATGTTAAATTAGGAAATAATTTATGCAGCAAGATCGAATTTCATAATGGTTCATATAAGTGTTTAGTGGGAGTGGATGGTGTTCTATCATTTCATTAGAATCATAAGGATAGTAACATGATGGGAAAAAATTCTTTACAATAAGAAAAAATTGAAATAAAAAAGTGTGATATAAAGAATGTACATGAATAAAATGGACGATGATAGAATCATCTACCAGAAAGAATTCATTGAAACGATTTGGTGGATCTTTTTAATAGAATATTATCACCATGGGAGTAAATTAGAGAGGTATGCCAAATGACTTTGTGATTTATAGTTTTTGGGTGAAGTGGAATGAGAATTAGGGTGGTTATTTTTTGAAAATGTGATTGGAATTATTTCTTAATTTACAAACATAGGTTTTAATATTTATGTGATTAAATACTGAAAACCGCAAGCCTTCACATGGTTGATAAAACAATTTATCTCCAAAAAATAGTTAGTTTATTAAGTAAATTCACTATAATAATATCATTGATGATGTTGATGCAATTAGTGATTTTAATGATTTATTTAAAATAATATAATATAATATTAGATTGAAAGATTTATAGTAGGGGGTAAAATTAATCAAATAACATCAAAAAAATTATATTAAAAAAGGATTATATTTTTCCCTTTATTCAATTTATAGTATTAAATATATAAATTTTTGATATTATTATGTTAGAATACATATTATATGTTTATACTATATAGAATTTTTATCAAAATTATGGATGCCTTATAAAATTGTGAAAACATTACCATTTACTAACAATGACAAGACAATTCTAAAAACAATATTTGTTTTTACTAATTTTTATTTGAAAAATATTATAATATACAATTTTTAATTAAAATCAATAATTAATTGAAAATATTAGTTTTTACAACGCTATAAATATTCCTACCCTTTTGTAAATTATATTAAACTTACTTAAACTATATTTACATATTTATTTAAATAAATATTTTCTATTAAGAATATTAAATTATTATTGATTTGAAAATTTTCAATTTATAAAAAAATAAGTTTTAATTGAACATCAATATATCCCAAAAAAATTTTTTGATTTTTTATCCAAATATATATTTTTTCTAATACATTATAAATAATAGTTATCAATGATCAATGAAATGGGAAAATACTTTTTTATTAAAATAAAAATATAAAGAATCATAGAACTAGAGTCTAGATAAGAAATATATTATTATAATAGTGTACAATGTAATGATATGTTGAGGGTTTGTGGAATAGTAATGGGGTGGTTTATCGAATATGTTTTTGGTCGTGATATCCATAATAATAAAATTAACTTGTAAACAATTATGGTCATGTATTTGTTGTAGATCCATATCATGGGCTTAGGTAAAGGAAAATCAAGGTGATGACATATCCATTGGAATCATCAAAAAATGATTTTCATCGGGTACAATCGTTCATGCTGAGGTCATTTATTACTCCTTCTGAGTCAATTAAACATTTCCATAACCCTTAATATATAATAATCATAATGGGACTATATCATGATTATATTATTATTGGTTATGATGATTAATGGTGTTTTATGCTCATCGGTCAATAATAAATGAAATATACTGTATTTTGTTTGCTATAACTACATTATTCAATATAAATTTATTTTTTCATAAAGGGAATTCAATTAAAAATGTTTACATTGTAATAGTTTCACATAGAGAACCCTAATTACTCAGATATAACAAATTGTAAATGAGGTCCCATTACATAACCTATGATTTTTGATGAATTAACATGTGTTGAAATATTATTTTTTTAAAAAATAAATGGTAAATTTTCTTAATGTTTTATAATACAGATTTTATTTATTACCCAAGAACAATATTATAAAATAAAAATAAATGATCCCATAGTCAATGATTATTTATTTTTTCATCCGCACTACACTACATCAAAGAAAATAATATCAATTGAATCATGATATCTAAATGAATCCATACACCACTAGTTTTTTATAATAAGCCTCTGAATAAGATCTTGATAGACTCATGTCACTGTGTTCTTTATGTCTCCAACTCACAACATTGTAATAATGATAAAAAAGAATATATTTTCAGGCAGACCAAACTTATATGAAAAAAAAATCAAAGGAATGACACAGAATAATAATGCATGTTCTCCATGATTCCCTATTTTTAGATTCGATATTTTTAATGTTGTTTTCCAAAAATAATAACTTGTAAATAAAAATCATTAATTGAATTTATCCTAATCAAACTCTAATACATAATAATATAGATTCAGTTCCATAATCATTGGTTAGATACTATATCACTTCTTTATTTTATTTAATATCATTCTATTTTCTCTATCTTCCCCTCACTAAATTAGATTCTATAATATCTACTCAATATTAAATTAAAAAAAATAGATCAAATGAATTGATATATTTCTGAGCATAAATTATATTCATTATATTATCATCATGTTAATTTCCAATAATTATATTCAAGAGGTAATTAATAATTATCTCAATAACCACCAACGAATTTTGTGATTTCCAACCAACTAATTCTTTTCCCCCAAATTTTATAAGTCATGTCATGAAGGAATTCATCACATCATGAATTATTAGTTTCATTTCTTATTATCCTTCAAAACCCAAATGCATTATTTCATTACATATTTCTTTACTCTGAGAATATAATTCATGTTAGTATATAGGTTGATGATTACTATAAATGCATCATCGTACATTTTATTATCTGGGAATTATTCCCTAGATCATTTGATCACATCATGATATTAAGGTAATAGTATGATCTATTGTATATTTAGTAAAATATAAATGAATTAAATAATCACATAATTCTACAACATAACTATATATAGATATGTAAATCCTAAAGAATTTTTATGTAACGTCATAGGTAAATAAAGAATAAGATATTTTTATATTCATTAATATTTGTGAATTAAATATTAATTTTACTTTAATGGAGTTTCTATGTTCGATAGCATACCCGATACGCAACAATGAGTTTCTTTGAAATCTTACGTGGCACACTAATAATATAATATTATTATTTTAAATAGTAGTTAACTCCTAGCCATTGTAATTGTCAGGAATTAATGAAACTAACTAAAATATGATTATACATATTTGTTAAATGTGTTTACATTTATCCAATAAAAGTTAGAGGCTTAAAATGTGAATGAATCTAATTTTAAGCATAATTTACATTAAAAGGCCGATTTATCATCTTTTAATGGAGAACCCTCTTTAAATATAGTTTTGGTCACATTAATACATTCCAATTGACCAAATAAAATCTTTATTTAGAATTGGTACATCAAATTTTACTTTTGGTATTTTTTTTGGTATTTTTCTGATAAAGTTCATTTTTTTAATGAATAGTGAAAAATATTGTATTTTAATTCAAAAGTGCATTTTAATCTAATTTATTTATATGGAAAGATTATATTTTTAATTGGTTTTAATGTGAAATTAAAATATATTATTACCATTTAATCTAATGTTTGTCATTGGAATTAATTTCACATTGAAATTTCACATAAACAAGTTTCAATCTTTTGATAGTTATTGTTTCTTAAAAACATGCTATATGTTTTGATAACGGAAATTAATTTTAAAATTAATTAATTCCACATCTTTTTTTTTGAATTTAGAAAAAATACATCAATGTTTAATTCAGAATATCAAATAATCCTTAGGCTGAAGATTTGGTATTTTTCTGAAAAACATCAATTTTTGATGAATAGTGAAACCACTTAGTGGTAGTTAAAAACTGAATTTTTCATTTAAATAAAATTTTTCCACTACTATGAATTGAATTTCAAAAATCCGACATACATGGTTGTTATTAAGAAGTAAAATGTGGTTCATTAAGATGAAAATATTTTTTGTTCAATAGTAACTTTTGAATTTTATTTACCGCGGTTAAAGGTAAATAAGGAAATTCAAGTTAAAAAGAATATTATAATAATACAAAATTACCTTAACACATTTCCAAACCTCATTGTTTGATTCATTAATGACCATGGCCATCTTTGGGTCGATTTTTGGGACCTTATTGAGCCACTTGGGAGTGAAAATGAGCATTTATATTAATTTATTTAATGTGAAGACAAAAATGACAATAACAAAAATCTTATAGTAATTAATTATTATATGGTGTTATATAAGTCATATTTTCAACTAAAAATATTATTTGGAAATATAAAAATATTTCATACATCATGGTATTATTTTTATAATTTTTGGACATCAAATAAACTAAATTAGTTATGACACAATAATGATGCAGTATTTACCCCATTAATAAATGATTTAAATAAATAAGATTATAATGATTAAATTATGCTCCAAAACATGTCGAATTGGATTTGGATGATTTTATTTCAAATATGAGTCATCGTATCTTCTACCTTAATGATTTATGGACCATTATAATCCAAATATCATTATATTATAAAATAATATTTTCACACTTTCCTAAAGAGCTCCTCCTCTCCCTTATAAAAGGAGACCACTTTTAACCAATTACTCACACCTCTAAAGCTATTTGGCTTGTCCAAACTCTGTCCAATTACAATCCCTAAATCCCTCTCCCCATCCTAGAATCCTCAACTTAGTCATAAGGCATTTAATATTTCCTTTTGTTCAAACCAAAGTGAGTTACCCAAATTAAAGGTAACAATTTCTCTTATATTGTTTTCTTTTATTTTTCTTCTCCAACCCCTAAAATCTTTTTATTTAATTTTGTTTGTCACAACAGCAGTATCTTAAATATACTAGTATGTTGTTATGAGAATTATTCTAACTACACTTACACACAAATCCATCTAATGGATAAAGAACATAATGTTTCTGTGGATGCCAAACTAACGCCTCACAAAAGGATGATTGTTCAATTACATCTTACTGCCTCTCATCATGGCCATTATTATGGAACTATATTTATATATGATATATAATATTTTTATGATTTCCTTATTCTTCTATAATTCCCAATTATATCAAGCCATTTTGTTTTCTATATTGGGTAAATACGATAATCTCATTTGAGGAAGTGCGGACTACCGCCCCCTTAAAGTGATGTGACTCGTTAATGCCTTATGTGGGATTAATAAAGGATAGGGTTAATGATATTATATATGATATTATACTGGAATGATAATATACCTACGTATCATTCTGTTCTAATTCCATTAAAATAAGAAATAGAAATGTATTTAGCGTTCATGCGTACGTACGGCTTACCGTCTCCATGAACAGTGCATTTAATTTCTTACCTACAAATGTTATTACTATTATAAATACATGTATATAATAAATATATATGATATATATGATATTTAAATCCTGAATATCAATCTGGATATAATGGAAAATTTACCACTTGGAGAACTTGTAAATATAGGTTGTTCATTTTTGATTCAAGTACCAAATATCGACAAAATGAACATTATGAACTTAAATGATTACATAATGATTATAAAATGGATATAAGTTATATAAATGGAATAATAATCTTGAATAATGTTCTTAAGAAAGTATAAATTAACTTTAGTTTATTATCCAAGTGATTAAAGAACGATCGAGTCAAGTCGGATGCGAGGTAATGGACTTCGTCTCAATCTCCTTTCATTGAGGCATATTTTGTTATAATACATGACTTTATTTTATCTACTGTATAAACACCCTTGACATTTCAAAGGGAATATTTTTCTACAAAGCATTTTACTAAACTGAAAAAATGATTGTTTCTTATAACGTAAGTAGTGACAACAACCTTTTCCACTGCCGTGAGTATTAATTGATCTCTGGCTTCCTCAACAAGCCTTAATGTTTATAAAAGAAAATAAATACCATATACTCTTTTATGTATTTTTGGTATTGAAAATGGTTTTGAAAATGGATTTTCTATTTCAATATATTTAAGTGATATATTGTGATTGCAATGTTGAAATTTTTTCTTTCCTTTATATTTGTTTCATGTCTTATGATTTTATAATGGTACTTAGACTTTTGACGGATGGTTACATGATAAAGAAAATGAAGGGTGGTGCCGTGATTACCAGGACGGGTGGTTACATTATAACCTCCAATGAATTGGGTATGGAAGTCAGCTGTATGGCTATTCCATTTAGTGATATGTGTGGAAGTCGACCGTATGGTTATTACATTTAAGTATGTTTATGTCCCAAGTTACCTTTATATGTTATGTGTTCTTAATATGGGTTTTATGGTAATATTTTGGTTATAAAAGGGTAAGTAGTGATCTTTTATTTAGTGAAGAGTATTTACCTCTTAAAAAAAGGTGAAAAGTATTACTTATGATTAAGTATTCTTGGTGTTTTTGTTGTTTTGAAAAGCTAACAGTTTTCCTTCTTTGTGTATCCTTTACAGAGCTTTATATGCTCAACCCAAGTTTTGAAATGTTTTTCACAAGACATAAAGTGGAATAGGGTCAAGGATGGGATCAAGAAAAATTCATTCCATCCAAAACATGGAACTAGAAATGACTTTTTTTCAAGATTTCACGTTTTTTTTTAAAAAATGGAAGCTGAGTAAAAGTGTCAATTCTTTAATATTTATAAATTTAATAGTTAAGGCCTAACTATCTAAAACTCTAAACCTAAAAAGATCCTCTACGTGAATTATTCATTTAATTCAATATTATGTAAGGTATAAGGTCGGGTCCTTATAGTTGGTATCAGAGGTCGGTTTAGATAACTTTAGGAGTCAAGGTATGGTTAAATAAATGTCCATAAATTAATTTATGTTAATATTGATATAAAATAGCATTTACAGATTACCATGTTGCTTTGCCTAAGATATTTCTGTATTCAGAATGGTTTTCTGTAGAGGTAACATGGCCGTTATGTTGGGACGACATCAGGAATAATACAACCTTCTAAATCAGCAACCTGAGATGGTCAGAATCGGAACTAAACAGTTTTTTGCAGTGATGGAACAGTTGACTCAGGCAATAAATGGTGGTGGTATCCATGCACAAGATCAGCAAGATCAACCATAGAGGAACATGTCATTAGTGGAATATTTCATGAGACAATATCCCCCATCATTCAGAGGATCATATGATTCGGTGCAAGCTGAAGGGTGGATTAAAGAACTGGAAGAAAATTTTTGATGTCATGGGTTGTTCAGAACATGAAAAGGTTAGTCTCGTTGTTTACAGTTTTGAAGGTGAAGATGATGATTGGTGGTCGACGGTGAAAAATAACAGGGATAATTGGGAGATTGATGCTCTTTATTGGGATGAATTCAAAGGTATATTTCTTGAAAAATATATTCCTAAGGTGGTTCTTCTTAGGATTGGAAAACAATTCCTTGACTTAAGGTAGGAGGATGACTCAGTGGCTGTTTATGAAGCAATGTTCACTCGATTGTCAAGGTATGAACCAAATTTCATCTAAGATCTTGATAGTAAGACAAATCGATTTCATCAGGACTAAAGCCACGATATCGAAGAGCGTTAGCCTCTCGTGAGTTCAAAAGTTATGAAAAACTTGTTCGATGTGCAGAGAAGGTGAAAATGGAGTTTGCCGATGATCAAGTGTTCTTTGAAAACAACATAAAAAGAGGTCCAGTTGGAAGGAAAAGGGGAAGAATTCATCAAAGAAGCCTGCATGTAAGAAAACTAAATACCCAACTTGTGAGAAGTGTGGTAAAAATCTTCCTAGATAATGTTTATCAAAAGACAGGAAAGTGCTTCCAGTGTGGTAAGTCTGGTCGTATTGCTTGTAACTATAAGTAAGATGAACAAGAAGGCAATGAAAAGACATCTCTAAGATGTTTTAAGTGTACCGAAATGGGTCATTATGCAAATGAGTGTATAGAGAAGAACTCAATTGAGTGAAAGAGGTCGGACAACAAGAAGAAAGGGGTGGTGAAATCCTTCGAAACTACTTCAGCAGATTTTGGGCCATCAAATGAAGTAGTATGAGGGACACTGTTTGATTGTTCAGATTATGCCAATGTGTTGTTTGAGTCAGGGTCTACACACTCATTCATTTTTAGAAGTTTTCTAGTAAATTGGGAATTTCATCTCATGATATGAATACTAAACTTATGGTAAAAACACCTAGAGGAAATGTTGAGACAAAAATAAAACATAAGAATATTCATGTCCTTGTGTGCGGAAAGAATCTACCTGCAAACCTTATTGTTTTGCCTCTAGTAGAGTTTGATGTTATTTTGGTAATTGATTGGCTTTCTGTTTATCAAGATGATATTGAATGCAGAGCTAAAGAGGTTTCTTTTCAGAACGATTTACAGTTTCTGTACAAGAATGAACCCTTGATTTTGATAACATATCAGGAAGGTGAGAAACTAGTAAAAAATGGAAATGAATGTTACCTTGCACATATTGTTGAAAATAAAGGAACTGTTCAGATTAATGACGTGTCAGTGGTAAATGAGTACCTTTATGTTTTTTATAATGAGTTTCCTAGAATTATACCTAATCGGGAAGTTGAATTTAATGTTGACTTAGTTCCTGATGCTAATCCAATTTCAAAACCCCCTTATCGAATGGCTCAAAATGAACTTTTACAGTTAAAGAAGCAATTCCAAGAGTTTTTAGATAAAGGTTTTATTCGACCTAGCACATCACCATTTGGTGCTCTTGTATTGTTTGTTAAAAAGAAGGATGGTTCAATGAGACTTTTCATTGATGATAGATCATTGAATAACATCACTATTAACAATAGGTATCCTTTGCCTCATATCGATGATTTGTATGATTAGATCTAGGGAGATCGGTATTTTTTGACGATTGACTTGAGGTCCGGGTACCATCAGTTTAATGTAAAAGAAGAAATCATTCCGAAGACAGCATTTCGTACTAGATATGTCCATTATGAATTTTTTCTTATGCCTTTTGGGTTAACCAATGCAACAGATGTATTCATGGATCTTATGAATAGAATTTTCCGTGAGTTCATGGATAAGTTTGTGGTTGTGTTTATAGATGATATTTTGGTTTATTCAAAAAGTAAGGAGGAACATGAAAGTCATTTAAGGGTTGTCTATCAAACATTAAATGAAAATAAACTTTATGGGAAATTCAGCAACTCTGAGTTTTGGTTACAACAAATTTCATTCCTTGGTCACATTGTTTCAAAAAATGGCATAACTGTTGATCCTTCTAAAACAACGGTTGTTGAAGAATGGAAAAGACCGACAAATATAACCAAGATTCGTAGTTTTCTTGGTTTGTCAGGTTATTACCAAAGTTTTGTTGAAAATATTGCCCGGTTATCTAGTCTAATGACTAAGTTAGCTCGAAAAGGTGTTATTTTCATGTAGACAAAAGAACGAGATGATTGTTTTCATGAATTTAAAAGAAGATTGGTGAATGCTCCAGTTTTGACACTGCCTTCCAGAAATGGTTAGTTTGTTATCTATAGTGATTCTTCGTTGAAAGGACTGGGTTATGTCTTAATGTAGAATGATCAGGTAATTTCTAATGCTTCACGTCAGTTGAAACCTCATGAGTTAAATTACACTACACATGATTTGGAATTAGCTGCTGTTGTTTTTGCTTTAAAAATTTGGAGGCATCATTTGAATGGAGTAAAATTGGAAATATATACTGATCACAAAAGTTTAAAGTATATATTCACTCAAACATAAATGAACCTAATACAGAGGAGATGGCTAGAATTAATCAAGGACTATGATTGCACGATCCATTACCATCCGGGAAAAGAAAATAAAGTGGTCGATGCTTTAAGTCGGAAAAGTAATGTCTCATTAGCCATGCTACATTTGGAACGAGATCCTTTGGTTTTTGATTTGGTGATCTTTGGCATAAAATTTGTTGGTGTAAGAAAACTTCCTATTTTTTTAGGTGTCAGCGAGATCATCTCTATCAGACAGAATAAAGAAAGCGCAGAAGGAAGATAGTGAGTTGTAGAAAAAGGTAGAGTTGGTTCAGAAGGGTAGTTTTCCTGAATTTAACATTGATAATGATTGTGTTTTGAGGTTTGGAAAGAGACTATGTGTGCATTGTGATTCATATATGAATAATAAGTTGTTATGTGAAGCTCATAGTTCTCCATTTTTAGTTCATCCTGAAAATACTAAGACGTACAGAGATCTTCGAGAGTATTACAGGTGTGATGGAATGAAATTAGATATTGCTGATTTTACTATAATGTGTTTGAATTGTCACCAGTTTAAAGCAGAGCGACAGTTACCGAAAGGAATGCTTCAGCCTTTACCGGTGCCAGAATGGAAATTGGAAAACATATCCATGGACTACATTGTGAGATTACCAAAGACATCTCGAGGTAATAATGCAATCTGGGTTATAGTTGATCGATTTACTAAATCTACTCATTTCCTTCCTATTCGAGATACATTCTATCTAGATCAACTTTCTCGGTCATATGTTAAATAGATAGTCAGGTTGAATGGTGTTTCCCTCTCCATTGTATCTGATTGTGATCCCTAGTTTACTTCTAACTTTTGGAAAGTCCTTCAGAAGTCGTTGGGTGCTGAATTAAATTTTAGTACAATTTTTCACCCTCAATCAGATGGGCAATCAGAAAAAAAAAAAATTAGACATTGGAGGATATGATACGTGCTTTCTCGATGGATTATCAGGGAAGTTGGGACCAATATCTTTCTTTGGTTGAATTTTCATATAATAACAGTTTTCATTCCAGTATATTAATGGCTCCAGTTGAGGAATTATATGGAAAGCGTTGTTGAACTCCGGATTTTTGGGATGATGTAGGTGAAAGGAAGCTTATGGGACCAGGATTGGTAGAAGAGATGGCAGAGAAAGTTCAGTTGATTCAGAAGAACATGAGAAAAGCTCAGAATAGACAGAAAGGTTATGTAGCTAACCGGAGGAAGGATCATTCTTTTGAGGTAGGTGATCATGTCTTTCTCAATTTTTCTCCTTGGAAAAGTGTGATTTGATTTTTTAAGAAGGGAAAGTTGAGTCCAAGGTTCATTGGACCCTATGGAATCATGGAGAAAGTTGGATCATTTTCATATAGAGTACCTTTACCTCCATGTTTATCCCAGTTACACAATGTTTTTCATGTTTCGATGTTGATAAACTATATGCCAGATCCATCTCATGTTCTGAGCCCAGAGGTAGTTCAGTTGGAAGAGAAGCTCTCTTATGAAGAACAACCAGTGCAAATTCTTGAACACATAGATAAAGTGTTGCGGAATAAGGTATTTCACCAGGTAAAGGTTTTGTGGAGAACCCATATGGTTGAGGAGGCAACGTGGGAATCTGAAAATGCTATGAGGGATAAATTCCCCCATTTATTTGATAAGTGAACAAAATTACGAGGATACAATTTCCAAAAGGAAGGACGGATGTAACATCCCAGATAAATGAAGAATAAGATATTTTTATATTCATTAATATTTGTGAGTTAAATATTAATTATAATTTAAATGGGTTTTTATGTTCAATAGAGTACCCGATACGCAACAATGAGTTTCTTTGGAATCATATGTTGCACACTAATAATATAATATTATTATTTTAAAAGGAAGTTAACTCATACCGTTTGTAATTGGGAGGAAGGAATGAAACTAACTAAAATATGATTATACATATTTGTTAAATGTATTTACATTTATCCAATAAAAGTTAGACTCTTAAAATGTGAATGAATCTAATTTTAAGCCTAATTTACATTAAAATGCCAATTTATCGCCTTTTAATGTGGAACCCTCTTTAAATATAATTTTGGTCACTTCAATACATTCTAATGGACCAAATAAAATCATTATTTTGAATGGGGACTTCAAATTTTACTTTGGGTAATTTTTTTGTGTTTTTCTGATAAATTTCCTTTTTTAATGAATAGTGAAAAATATTGTATTTTAATTCAAAAGTGCCTTTTAATATAATTTATTTATATTGTTAGATTATATTTTTAATTGGTTTTAAAATGAAATTAAAATATACTTTTTCCATTTAATCCAATATTGGTCATTGTAATTAATTTCACTTTGAAATTGGACATAAAAAGGTATCAATCTTTTGATAGATATTGTTTCTCAAAAACATGCTATTTGTCTTAATAATGGGAATTAATTTCAAAATTAATTAATTCCACTTATATGTTTTGAATTTGGAAAAATAGACATCAATTTTGAATTCAGAATATCAAATAATACTTCTGCTGAATAATTGGTATTTTTCTGAAAAACTTCAATTTTTGTTGAATAGTGAAACCACATAGTGGCAGTTAAAAAACTGAATTTTTCATTTAAATGAAAATTTACCACTTCTGTGTATTGAATTTCAAAAATCCTACATACATGGTTGTTATCAGGAATTAAAATATTTTTCATTAAGAGGAAAATAATTGTTCGTGAATAGTAACTTTTGTATTTTATTTACCGCGGTTAAAAATAAATAGGTTAATTCAAGGTAAAAAGAATATTATAATAATTCAAAATTACCTTAACACTTGTTCAATCTTTAATGGATGAGTCATTAACAAACATGGGCATCTTTGGGTCGATTTTGGGACCTCATTGAGCCACTTTGGAGTGAAAAAGACAATTTAGATTAATTAATTTAATGTGAAGATAAAATTGACATCAACAAAATATATTTTAGTAATTAATTTTTTTATTGGGTTATATAAGCAATATGTTCGACTAAAAATATTATTTGGAAAGATAAAACGATTTTCTAAATCAGGGCATTTTTTTATAATTTTTTGACATCAAATAAATTAAAATTTCTATAACATAATAATGATGTTGTATTTACCTCATTAATAAATGGTTTAAATAAATAAGATTATTATGATTAAATTATTATCCAAAACATGTCCAATTCTAATTGGATGATTTTATTTCAAATATTAGTCATCTTATATTCGACCTTAATGATTTATGGACCAATATAAACCAAATTTCATTATATTATAAAATAATATATTCACACTTTCCTAAAGATCCATTTCTCTCCCTTATAAAAGAAGACCACTTCTAACCAATTTCTCACACCTCTCAAGACATTTGGATTGTCCAAACTCTTCCCAAGTAATCCCCCTACATCCCTCTACTCCTCCTAGAAGCCTCACCTTAGGCCTAATTCATTTAAGAAGTAATTTGGTTCAAACCAAAGTGAGTTACCCAAATTACAGGTAACAGTTTCTCTTAAATTGTTTTCATTTATTTTGCTTCTCCAAACCCTAAAATCTTTTTATTTACCTTCTTTTGTAACAAAAACAGTATCCTCAATATACTAGAATTTGGTTATGATAAGGATTTGAACTACACTGACACAAAACTCCAAATAATGGATGAAGGACATAATGTTTCTGTGGATGAAAAACTAACGCCTCACGAAACGATGATTGTTCTATTACATATTACCATCTCTCAAGGTGGCCATTATGATGGAGTTGTATTTATATGTGATATATATTATGTTTATGATTTCCTTATTCTTCTGTACTTCCCAATTATGTCAATCCTTTATGGTATCCATAGTGGGTAAATACGATAATCTCATTTGAGGAAGTGCGGACTACCGCCTCCTTAAAGTGATGTGACTCGTTAATGCCTTATGCGGGATGTATAAAGGATAGAGTTAATTATATTATATATGATATTATACTAGATTTATAATATACCTATGTATCATTATGTTTTAATTCCATTAAAATAATAAATAGAAATGAAAGTAGCGTTCATGCGTACGTACGGCTTACCGACTCCATGAACGGTGCATTTTATTTCTTACCTCCAAATTTTATGTACTATTATAATACATGTATATACTAAATATATATGATATATATGACATTTAAATAATGAAGATCAATCTGGATATAATGGACTATTTACCACATGTACAACTTGTAAATATAGGGTGTCCATTTTTTACTCAAGTACCAAATATCGACAAAATGAACGTTATTAACTTAAATAATTACATAATGTATATAACATGGTAATAAGTTATATAAAAGTAATAATAAACTTGAAAAAGGTTCTTCAGCAAGTATAAATTAACATTAGTTTATTATTCAGGAGATTAAAGAACAATCGATTGAAGTCGGATGCGAGGTAAGGGACTTCATCTCAATATCCTTTCATTGAGGCATATTTTGTTTTAATACACAACTTTCTTTTATACAGTATATAAACACCCTTGAATTTTCAAAGGGAATTTTTTTCTATAAAGCGTTTTATTAACGAAAAAAATTATTGGTTCTTTTAATGTAAGCAGGGACAATGACTTTTTCCACCGCCGTGAGTATTATTTGATCTCTGGCTTCGTTGAAAAGCCTCAATGTTTTTAAAAGATAATAAATACCATATACACATTTACGAATTTTTGGAATTGAAAATGGTTTTGAAAATGGATTTTCTATGTCAATATATTTAAGTGATATATTGTGATTGAAATGTGTAAATGTTTTCTTTCCTTTATATTTGTTTCATGTCTTATGATTTTATAAGGGTACTTGGACATTTGACGGGTGGTTACATGATAAACCAAATGACGGGTGGTGCCATGAATACCAAGACGGGTGGTTACGTTATAACTTTCAATGCATTGGGTATGGAATTCGTCCGTATGGCTATTCCATTTAGTGATATGTGTGGAAGTCGACCGTATGGTTATTCTGTTTATGTATGTTTATGTCCCAAGTTACCTTTATATGTTATGTGTTCTTTATATGGGTTTTATGGTAATCTTTTGGTTACAAAAGGGTAAGTAATGATCTTTTATTCAGTGAAGAGTATTTACTTCTTCAAAAAAGGTGAAAAGTATTACTTATGATTAAGTATTCATGGTTAATTTGTTGTTTTGAAAAGATAACAGTTTTCCTTCTTTGTGTATCCCTTACTGATCATTATATGCTCATCCCAAGTTTTGAAATGTTTTTCACAGGACATAAAGTGTTATAGGGTCAAGGATGGGATCAAGAAAAAGTCATGCCATCTAAAACATGGAACTAGACATGATTTTTTTCAAGAGTTCGTGTTTTGTAGAAAAATTGAAACTGAGTAGAAGTGTATATTTTTTAATATTTTGAAATTTAATAGTTATTCCCTAACTCTCTAAAACTCTAAACCTGAAAATATCCTCTACATGAATTATTCATTTAATTCAATATTATATACGCTTTATGGCCGGGTCCTTATAGTTTCATTCTCATTCTTGAAATAATAAACATTTCATGGAGTGAAGTACCACTACTAATGAAATAATATTGAGTTTGAATATATCCATTAAATGATTCATTAATAATTAGAAAATATTTTTCATTCTTTCATCTATTTCTCCCTTGTATATTTAGTAAAATTAATTTTACATATATTTATACAAGTTTATGTGTCATTTTAATTATGTCCCAATGGACACATAATAATATTAAATATAATTTCTAATTTCCCTTTTTAAAATATTATATCATAATTTATCCATTCATAGTTTGAACCATGTTCTCATATCATCACCTATTCCAAATTATTATAAAATATTTTATTTCTATATCCATATATCTCAACTCAACTCTAAAAAATTTTATGATTCAAATTGCTTTCAAATATTATATTCTTAATAAAAAATTGAATTGAAATCCTATGGAAGAAATAATTAAGCATATAAAAGTATATTTGATAATTTATGGTTTATATTATTTATAATTTACTTTAATAATATGACTACATTTCTCTAAGTATTCATCTGTGACATCATATTGTAATCAATATTTTTATTGTTAGACATGATTCATGTAATAATTATCGTTATTATTATTAAATTCCACCACAAAAAAAATTGTTCACGTGTATCTTCTTGATCAATAATGCGTTATTTTATAGAATGTGATGTTAGGAAAATAAATACAATTTAATCGTATGAATTTGAATAATTTTATTTCGTGAGATGTTCCTAAAAATAATATTTAATGTTTTTTGGTTTAGTTGAATTATAAGAATGGTACATAAATTATTTTTCCTATATATCATCATCATTTTAATCTGTCACACTAAAATAATTTATTTGTTATGTAAAAAAATATCAATAATCATTTGATGAAATGTGAAATGGAATGTATTATTTTTAGTTCTAATTGTACTTGATCCTAGGTAATGCGGTTTTTTTCTATACTTCATCAATGCGGTTGGGTTTTTTGGTTATGAAGAATAATTATTTCATAGTGTATGGTCCAAACTAATTATACCAAATTAATTTAATCAAAATAAAATAATAATTTAATGAAAAATTACCTGAAATGTTTGTTATATAAATTTCTGGAGAGAATTTTAATTAGAATACCATCTAGAATATTATTATCTTCTTATAATATTATGATGAATTCTAACCTAAGACAATGTTAACATAAATAGTGTTATAAAACATTTTAATCCATAAACATCTATAAACTATGAAATTGGAATTTGGTCACATAATATCTTAATAGAATGTTTTTATCCAAGAAATTCATGGTGTTATTTGATTAATTTAATCTAAAATGTTTTGTTTCATAAATGTATCGAAAATAAAAAATAACATATGAATGTGATTTTTTTTAGTAATGTTTAAATTCTACATTATCTTCTTCATATTACCCATCAATAGGAATTAGTTTATTAAAAGTGTAATCATTTAACATTAATCTGAAATGGTGGGGAGACCGCTAATGATTTATCTTAATCTCCTAATGATATCATCCTTTTTTGAAGTCATTATATTGTTTTTATTTCCATACTCATAACAGTTACATCTTATTTGAAACTCAATTTTTTCTATAAATTTAGGATCTTCAAAAATGTTTTATGATTTGAGAGTTTTATATTGCATGTATATAATATTAAGGAATATTTTCTATTATCTGTCTTGATGTGTCACCACTAAATAGTTATATTATATTTTTAGAAACCCTCTATCATAAAATAAAAATTTTATATTCCTATTTAGAAATGAGATGTGATAAGTATTGATTTATTTATTTTATTACATTATTTTTGTCATGGGAACAAATAAATGGTTATGTATTGAATGAAAATATCAACACATTGTATCTCATGCAAGAAAAAAAACACTACTTATATAACATAAAAATAATTATTTGCCATAAATTTTGATATATTATGGTGTCCCTTATATAATAATTTTTTAAATATTTATTTTCTGATGTTTTGAGATATAAAGTGAAGAAAAAAAACATACGACACTCCAACTAAGTGATAAATATTTTGGGAAATATATGTTTTGGAATGTTTTCACATGTATATGTATTAAATTTTAAGAATTCTTAAAAGTTTTCATCTATCATTAGTTGAATTAGTGTAAAATATTTACAATTAATAATTGATAATGATTTATCAATTTTATGTAATATATATTCATACATTCAAATCATGACACTGATAATCCATGATCGTAGAAACATATGTTATAGGAATCAATATAGTGAAGATATATAATCAAGTTGAAAATTTTTATTTTGAAATGACTGGTGATAGCTAAAAATATCCAAATATATATATGATTCTAATAAATTTATTCTATTTGAATATTACATAGTGTTCATCTATTCTTGATGTTATTTCATCTTCTTGGTTATAGAGAAATAGGAAAACAATGTATGTTATTGTCGATATACGAAAAAAGTTTATAATTTTTTAAAAGATTATAAATATATCTTATAAAATTGAATAAATTACCATAATAAAATTTATCCACCATGGAATCATGATCTCCCATTTGAAAAATTATAATAGATATACTTCCCATATTCCAAATTTGGAAAGGACTAAATGAGACCTAGTTATATTAATGGTTATATAAATAGTATGATTTTACTATTCATAATAATTTTATTAATAGAAAATAAATTCCATTAGTCTAGTTCTTATGGAATAATGAATTTAATTCACTTGAAAAAGGGATATATAATCATAATTTTAGAAAATTTTATTTCCATGTCTTCTAATCATTAGATTCCATAATTTTATTTTAGGTGTAGGAAAAAAGAATAGTTGGGATTATGACACCCATTATTTCACTGTAGGATATGTTGTTTCCATCTATCAATTTTACTATTTATTTGGAATCATAGAATTAAAATTATAGCTTTTAGTTAATATTAAAATAATTTATAGTTAAGTATAATATATCCCTAACAATTCGTGGGAATCGTATGAGTCAAAAAAACGATTATAAGAATTATTCATGGTCATCTCATTATTAGTCTAGCCTTTCCATAGAGTCAGAAATGTGTTGAAACTTTTGAATATTAACCATGATTAGGGTATGGTTAGACTAACATTAACACCAAATAATTTGACATATTTCATATTCAAATGATTTAAATTCCAAAATATTTTATAAATGGTAGGATTCTCTTCATTGAAACTCATTTTCATAGAATGATTTATTGTCTTTACATTCAAAATAACTATTGGATCATCATACATCACTTGTATCATTGCATGAATTATTCAATAATGTAGAGATATATTATTTTTTAAAAGGTTTAAATAATCAATTTATATTTTTTTCTAACATATCTATGTATTAATATTCATCCCATACCCATAGTTACCTATAGTTTGACTTATTTGAATAATAGATGATGTTTTTACATGTTTATTGCATCAAAAATATATGTAGTTGTATTGTTTTCATCAAATATGATAGAAGATCAAATCGTTCCATATGATTAATTATTATCAAGGTGAGAGAAAAATATATATTTATTTATTCCATAAACTATAAGTTATTTGAAAAATTAAATGATGTTTTAGTTGAATAAAACCAAATAAATTATATCATTATTGATTTATGCAATCTAAATTGTATTATTTTTTAAAAAATAGTTATTTTGCAAAAGTAATGTACTATTTTAAAGGTCCAATAATTCTCCCTAAATCAGAACATATGTATTTTATTCATTATTAGATGGTTCAGGTTCCATTATACCCTCCCTAAACATTGTGAGAGGGGATCAGTATATATTTGTCCACTATAGTTATAGATCCTTATAAGGATTTCCACATTACTATAATAATATTATATTTGGGTTTTCATTGAAATTTTATATTCCTAATGGGTCATATGATTGTAAATATTTAGTATCTTTATAATATTCTCTTTTTGAAATGAAAAAATTAATCTTACTTCATTAAATAATCCTTAAATAATCGATATGGTCTTCAGTAATTATTAGTTATTGAATCTAATAAAACCATTAATTATAAATTGAGGGTAAATAATCATGTCATGATTTAGATTCTTATATGTAATTATTTTTATAGTCATTTTTAGTGAATAATATTTATTTTAGTCTAGTGGTATGTGGGATAATAATTCTTTATGGTAATAACTGAACAGATTAAATTTTAATATCCATTAATTATGAGACCAAACATCTTTCAGAATTTATTTTGGTATATGGGCTTAAAATAAACAATCAAAAACTTTAAATTGTCAGGTTTGTTTGAAAATATATCATCATGTACCTACTATACATCAAATTAAATATGGTTGTTTCACATTCTGTTTTCCATAATTTGTCTGGGATATCATTCTCAAGAATCTTATATCATGGGTTTTCTAGATTTAAATCATAGGTAAATATATATTTTATTATTAAATTTACTTCTATTTATATGTATATTTCTTTTAGAAAAACATTTTTTGTCTAATTAGTATGAATTTATATTTTTAACACTAAATTTATAATATAATATGATAATAGAAAATGGAAGTTGACAAATAATATCATCCTTCTGACCACTAATTACTCTCATGTTATAACTAATGACATGTAAAAGGGTGTTTTATGTGGTTTTATTGAATAAAATTTCTTTGTTTCATCTTTATATACTCTATTGATGAAGATAGGTAAAAATTTAATGAATCTGATTAAGGATTACATAGAAGGGTGATCTTCTAGTGAAATTTTGTTTCCAATAAATTATGTTATAAGGACAGTGAAATAAATATTTTGAATATGTATAATATTATATTATTCATCATCATATATCCATTTTTTATAATTTTTTATCAAACTAATTTCTATGTATGAATAAAAGAAAACATGGTTTCATTAAATTATTATTCCCTATAAAACAAGGGTATATGTTATTGTTGCTAAATTATGGTTCTCTTATTTAATATAGATGAGATATTTTTCAACCATATTTATTTAAAATTAAAATCAATTTCAATAATAATTAAATATTAATATTTTCTGGATACCGAGTAATGAACTAAGAAATGGAATTTTTTGAATATTCATTTTATTAGGTTAAATAGGTTTGATGAAATATGTGGATTCCTTAAAGAAAATTGTGGGAAAATGTGTGTTATTCATTAGAGTGGACTAGTTTCCTTGGTCTTGTTTGATATTTTCTATTTAATTTTATTCAATGAGATGGAAGATAATATTTAGGTACCCAAAATAAAATTCTATTCAAAAAGGATGCTATATGTGTTGAGATATTCATAAAATATTGGGAATATAAATTGAAAATAATCTTCTAATATTTAATGGTGTCAAATTAGTTTAATTAATGAAATAAAATACATTGAATCATTATACCGCATAAAAAAATATTTTTGCAACTATATCAATATTTAAATAATATATTACTAAAACAATAGATGAATATAATCATTCAAAAGGGAAAAACTTTTGGTTATTAAATACACATCACATTTTTCAAAATCAAAAAGAGATTCCATTAAAATTTTCAATTATATCTTGATTAAATTGAATAATAAAATATTACGGTTTATGATCCATGTTTTATTTATATAGCACATTAATATGAAATTATAATTGTTAAAGGAGGGAGTGGATGCTAATCTCTTAGAATGGTTCAATTAAAAATATGAAATCATTTTTTAAGATAAATATTATATTATATTTTATCTTTTATTATCATTTAGTTTTGTAATTTATGATATGATTTATATAAAATGGAATTTAACTCATACTATATTTTTATATTATTAAATATTTTTGAAAATATTATGTTGAATCACCAATATCAAGGGAAATTTATGTTATTATGACATTTTTTATATTTTTTGTGTCATTGTTACCATAATTTGATTGTTTAATCTTATATCCTGTTCCCTAGAAATCAATAATATAATGTCACTTATAAAATATAAAATATATGATTCGATGTAAAGAATTATTTTACACTATTAAAAATCTTCTTCCTTAAAATAAATCAGAAATTTTTTTCATAAAAATTTCATTAATTTTTTATGATAAATTATATCAAATTGTTTTTATTAATTAAATTTTTATGATTTTAAATGAATCTTCAAAATATTGAGGAATAAAATTTTCATTTGTTATGGTGATGTTTTAATTTTTTAACTGTGTGATATAAAATTCATCCTATAGAGATAAATTTAAAATTAGATTATTAATAAAAATAAATAATTTCATTTCATTGACGGTTTTGTATTTTGGTAAAGGGTAAATTTCATGTTCTATTTTTAGATGTTAACAAAAATATTGATTAAGGTAAAAAATTAGGATAATATTATGGGTGTATAAGAGTTATTATAGGAAAAATGTAACATCACAAAATTATAGTATATCATTATATTCAATATTATATTGAAAATGGAACACTAATCTTAGACAACCCATGAAATATCTATCATAAATTAAATGTCCTCACAGCTTATAGAAAACATAATCCAATGTTTAAATAAACATAATATAGTATACCATTAGAAACTAGCTATTAAATTTTATGGTATCAATAGTTTTACTATATAATGAAAATTATATTCAGAGTAGGTGTAATAAATTACATAATAATATGATGATTTCGAGTAAAAAAATAATCAGTTCAATGAAAATTTAATGCTATATAAAACCATGATATTAAAAAGTTCGTTTAGTCATGCTTTACATACACAATTTCAAATTACATTTTACAAAATTTATAAAATTTATTTTAAAAATGAAAATAATTTTGAAAATCATAATATCAAATTAATCATTGGGTGATATTTTGTTATTTTCTAGGATATTTCATTTTTATCGGAATAGTGATAAAAAAGGCTTTTAATTGAAAACTGTGTTTTAATTTAAATTATGGATAATGATAAAATATTTTTTGAATTATATTTAGAGTCAATTGTTCATTTATATCACTATTAATCGAATTGAGGTTATTTGAATCATTTTCATAATTAAATTTCATATTAAAAAATGAAAACTTCTAGTTTTTTACTATTTTAAAACTTAGTTTCTCTTATAGTATGTGAGAATAATTTTAAATTTTAAATTACCACTTATAAAAATTGAATTTAATAAAATATTCCATATTTAAAATCATTATATGTATTATTTTAATATAATGTAAAATTAAATTTTGATAATAATGAATTGTGAAAACATTTAAAAATAACTACAATGGGTAAGGTAAAAAATGATTTATGAGGGAGGTTAAACCAATAATATATTTTTGTTTTAATTAATTACATGAAAAAATCCCCAGTACCATAAAAATGTTATGAAATTAATATTCATGTGTGCGGTGGAATCTGGGTCATGAACTGATGACATTCTTTTTTTTAATTGCCAATACACATGGTTTTTTATGATGAGGGATGTAATGTATATATATATATATAATATTTATAGAATAATTATCCCTTTATAGTAATTATATCTTATAGTTTATTTTTATTCCCATTCCATAGAGGATGTGAAAATGTCTCTTGTGTGTATGCTAGACTACCACCCTGTAAAATGGTGTGATTGGTTTTTCACTTACACCATAATGGAAGGTAGTAAGTATTAATTTAGTGAATATATGTGATACACATGAAAAAATTATTATATTAGTGATTAATTTATTATTCTAGAAATGTAATATAAAATTTTATTTCTTCCACTGAAAAATTATAATGTCATTCAGGCACATGTTGACTACCAACTTCAAAAAGATATGAGACTCTCCATTAAATACCAAACCACATTTATGATGTGTATACTAATTTATAAATAAATAATATATATATATATATTATTTTTAAATGTATATAAATTTTAAATATTACATACATTATTTCTATAATAATAATTGGATGACGTCAATATTACTCATTTATAAATATGACCTTCAAACTCCTTGATTGTAAAATATTTAATCATTCAAAACTATTTTTCTTGATTATTTTTAAAAAATAAATTTTCAATTAATAATATGATAATTATCTCATTACTAATATTACAAAGTTTATATAAATATATAATATTCACAAGAATCATAACATTCATGACAAAGAATTAATGGCACAAAAAGGCAATAAGGACCCAAAACAATGAATGTAATGAAAGATTATTAATTAAATTGTGATAATATTATACAAAAAAATTAATATATGATAGTAGAAATTTTAATATGATTTTATTATAAGTTAATAAAATACCTAAATGATATATACATTATCTTAAATCATGTTCATCCAAAAATATCATAGGGAATGGACTTCTTCTTAATTTCCCTTCATTGTGGAATATATTAATATTTTACACCAAATTAATTATATATAGTGTATATAATTAATTTTGTACATATAATATCATGATTCATTCATAACTCATTGTATATTAGGTTTCTATTTGAATTATTTCATATTTTGGGAATTTGCATGATAATTACGATATGGATAAGAATTTCATAGCTCAATTTCTTGTCATTATATTATAGTACATCTTCATTTCATTTAATATTTTATGATTATGTGTTTATTTTATATTTAATTTAATATTTATTATATCATATATTTTTGGTTGAATGATTTTTAACACTAATAATTGATTCATTGGATAATTATCACTCTAATGTTATGATCACTGATTATGTTCATTTCACAATCTCAATATAATCACCGTTGTTTATGATTGAATTTACACAAACAATTTTTTTTATCATTAAATAATAAAACTTATTATTTTTTTTATTACATAGTAATTAATTTCTTTTTCATGTGATTGTAAAATTGTTACACACTTTGGTACTTTATATAATTGAGAATATTTTATTAATTAAATCGTACATCATTTATTTCATCAGTCAAAAATCCATTTTCTTCCAAAACCATTGTTTATATATTTTTTTGAAATGTTTTTATCCTTTATAAAATTCAATATTAAATAACTTTTTTTAATATTTTTATTTATTAAATTTATATGGAATGAATATTCACGTCATTTACAAAATAATTTCTATTTGGATTTTATTGAAACATCAAACGGAATATTTATTTTAGCATATACATAATGTAGGTAGAATCTAGATTTCATGACTATAAAAATTCTTTAATGATTAATTTACAAGATTATAAGGTTATTTTCAAGAAAATATATTTTCAAAATGATCTTTTAAATTTTATTTTTTAAAATTTCATTTTCACAATGAAACCGAATGTTTTTCTAATGTTTTAAATATCTTTTAATAACAATTCTATCTATCCATGAAATCTACCGTTTATTTTTACTCAATGTGGTATATATTGTATTGTTACCATTGTTATTACTCATAGGTATATTTTATTATCATTAATTATATTGAATTTATTATCATTACTATATTGATTCATTTTTTTGTATTAATTAAATTTCACATGAAATATACAATTTACTAGGATCATTGAACATTTAATATACTCAACACATCTAAATTATTTATAAAGGATATGCTTATTGATTAAATTGTATATCACTCATACATATGATGTTCTACATTGGATTATTTGTTTCTACGGAAATATGTTTAAATATTAATTATATACTCTATACTAATTTTTGATGATAAAAGAAAAGGATTAAGACCTAAAATTATTATTTGATATATGATGAATAATTTGAAGATGTAGAGATTAGTGGGGGGAAAAAATTATATCCCTCATTGCATCAATAGGTCTCATGAGAAAAATCAACAAGATAGCTTTAAATGTGGTTTTACATATAGGTTTAAAAAATATATTGAATGGTCTTAAAGGTCGATGTATTATGATACACGAGATAAATAATTAAAAAAATATCATTTCCTTCATTTTAAATTTAGTTATTATTGTTATCCATCATATTTTCCCAATGATTTTTTCTCTAGATAAATTTCATTCTGGTATTATTATTTAAATGTCATGTGTTTTTAATATTTTACCATTCAATATTGATTATCCTTATCTATTCATGTTGTCATGTTATTGAAATGTCACGTGTATTCGTTATTTACCTTTCAATTTTTATAATTAATTATCTATTTTAAAATTAATTTTATTTTAATGGAATGTGTGTTTACTTATTTTTATTTCAATATATATTATGAAATATAAAATTTTGATATCAAAGTTATTGATTAAATGGAATGCGTGTCTGGTTATTTTTTATTTTTGGTGACACATTATTGAGATTGCATTTGGAGGGGACCCAAATGATGTGTTCCTCCTCGTGATTGTTCGGGCCAATGTGCCCATATTTCATTCACCAGTAATGGAGAGACCCCTGACAGCCATCAATAAAGTTTCATTTTCTATCATCCAATTCACTAATCTTGTATTCCTATAACATTTACCTCAATTTATATATTTCGAAAAAGTTTATGATTTGTAGAATGGTTTCCCTAATCTCCTAATATCGACTATAGAGTATTTTGAATCCTCGGATCCCCTAATACTTACATTGGTTGTTCGGTTTAAGCATCATTTCACATCAGTTGATTCATTCGAAAGGTATGTCTTCATTGTGTTGAATTTTTAGGAGAAGGTGACAGTGGGACATCTCAATATTCACCATATTATGAATTGTTTTGGATCAGAGGGAGATCTAATTAATGTCTTGTAACGTGCACCTCGTACCTTCAATAGATTTCGATTTTTCCTATTTTTGTTGTCCTATTCTAATATGATGTGTGATCCAACAATAATGAAGATTTGGGTTATTTTTTCTAATATCCCCCAAATGCTTCAAAATCATCTTTATATTAGTTTGTTTCAGACCATTGGTGGTCGGTATATGTGTTCAGACAGTTTCACAGAGTCCCTTTGGCATTATGTCAATACACGTGTCTTTATTGAAATGGACATGTAAATAGTACAATTTTAATTTGTTTGGATTATTGATGGTGAGGAGTTCCACTGTAAAAATTTATTGATATATGAATACTAGACATGATTTTTTGCCATCTACAAGTTTCTGGGTCACTCGAGGAATTTGTTTTGATGTGGTTCTAAGTTTCTAACTATGATGGGAATTAGTAGTGGAAAGGATACAACATCTAAGGGTGGGGTAGGCTTATTAGAAAAAATGACAACCGGTATTGAAAAAGTGGTCAAGATGTTCATTCTTAAGGGGTTTCAGTACAACAGTTGCTGCTGCCTATGAATGAGGAGTCTGTAGAGGTGGAATGCTTGGGTAGCATCTCAACATTTCACAAGACTAGGTTATATGTGGTTAATGTGAAACATGTTGTTGTGGATCAAGAAAACCCAACTATTTCCATCATCTTAATTAGGTTGAGTCAGGATGTGGTTGGCATGTTTGGTAGTATTGCTCCTATAAATGTCTATGTAAGAGGGTGTGCAAGAATTATCCATAAGTAGGATGACCCTAGTGATCTGAAAACGGATGTGAGTGTTTCTATATTGTTTTAGGTGGTGAGTGGGGAAGAAGATGTTGTTAGATCTTCTTATAAAGTAGCACATAGTTCAGACATTAGGGTTCTTCACACAAGTAGGAGGGGGTATGCCCTAGGTGTGGACAAGCATATTTGTATTCTAGGGGATCCAACTCTAATGACATGATCTCTAATTCAGCTATGAAATCGATTTTATTGTCTTACAATGGATGGATTGGGCTCTGGCCCAAGAAACTCATACTATATAGACATGGTTCATGTGGAAGTTCCCAATGATCTCATTAATAGACTTTATATAGGTGATTCTTCATACCTGAGGGGAAACATGGGTACCCGAGTGAGGAATTGTTGTAATGCTTACTCCTCTTTACCACACCCTTTGGAGGCTCGGTCAGAAAAAAAAGAAAAATGACATAAAAATGGATGGTGAGGTCGTTTATCAATGAAAATTAAGAGGTCTGTGTTACCAACACTTGGATATGATTCTATGTTTGGAAGAAGAAATGATTGAAAAGTTACTATTACTCAATTCCTATGAGGTGGAAGTGACAAAAATGATCAGGTGGTCAATAAACATTCTTCTAAATGAGGAGTAATGTGCCCTAATTGATAAGAAGGACTTGATTCTAGTTGGGACATAAACAAGGGGACGATCAAAATAGAAGAGTATATTCATGCCTAGAATAAGCTAATATCTACATTTTATGAGATATTAAGGGATTATCTATGCACTCTAGTAACCACTATCTTTTGAAATGTGTTTAAGGAAAATAATTCTTGTAGGCTAAAATTGTTATTTAATTACTATGATATTTCATGTTGTTGTTGATTCTTGGTTTCTCAGATTTTACTTAAAAGTGTTTGAAATAAAAAAATTAATTTTCAGTATATTTATTGGTGATTTATTAATGATTATAATTTATTGATTTATAGTATCATCATTAACACTAAACACTTAGAAAAAATTTGAGATCACAATTAATTTTTTTTCTTGGGAATAAATATAGTGTACTATGAATGATATGAGAGGATAATCTATAGGAAATAATGTTATTCTTGAAAAAAAATATGTTTTATTTTTCTTTATCAAATGTAACATTAGATTCATGTATGTGTCTTTTTTATAATGTCTAATATAATATTATGTCCTTCACGATGTCATTCCATGCAAATTATGACATTATAATATAGAAAGACTCCTACTATGAGTAATTACATTCAAGTTCATCATCATCTGTATCATATAAACATTAGAAAAAACCCTTGGATCAATATTTAGGATATCATAGTTTAGTGTTCAAACCTCAGATATATTTTAATTATATGTACATATGAGTATCCAAATGTTTTGATAAGGTATATATTATTTGTTTTTTCTAGTAATACATCCATGTATGGATACTAAAATTGTATATGGTTCATAAAAGTTTATACCTAGGGGAAATATATATGATATGGGAAAATTAATATTGATATGTTCATAACTTGGTACAATGTAATGGAATTTACTTTTCACCTATTTTGACGCTCTTGGTGGATATTGTTAATATATATTACATTTTCATTACATAATATTATCAAGTGTTTGAATATATAATGAACAGTAATATGCAACATTACACATATGTGGTCATAGATTGAAAATAATGTGTCTAAAATTAGTGTGAAAATTTTCATATTTGGAATATATATTCAACATATAATGAATTTTTGATGTAAAGATGACAAGTGAGAAGTAATGTAATAAATATCATCCTACGGATCGATTAATTTTTTTTAGCCCTAAATATAGGGAACCTAATATCTATCTATGCCAATTCCCTATTATAATGTCAATCCAAAGGAAAATAAAAGACATATGTTGAAATAATATAAATGAAAAATTTATACATTAAAATTCATGAATTAAATTATAGAATTTTTAAAAAAATGGTATTCTGTTTATAGGAATCATGCAACATATACATATATTTATAATTTCATAAGCATATAAATCTCTATTATCTTATGTGATGTGGATAGAATAATATGTCTATGATTTTATGTTTGTTAATAAATAAAAAATCTTATGCACCCCTTTTTTGGATTTATGTTATGTGAATTTACAAATATTAACGGTGTTTTTGGAAGTTGTTCATGGGAATACAATACATTTGTTTATAAAATGAAAGGATATTTAAAGAAGAATTCTTGTATATTTTATGGTCACAAGATTAATGTTTTTGGTAACCATGAGGGAATAACTTTTATTTGATGTTGAATTCATTGTTTTTCATCAATAATTGGGAATTTTATAAGAAACTTATTAATATTGTTTTTGAAAAGGACATCTCATTGCATCTAAAAGGTCATGGGACTTTAACCCAAGATCTAAGAAAAAAAAGAGTGTAGCAACTAGCACTATATTACATTATTTCTGAGTTAATATGTCATTTTTTAGTTTATTTATTTCAAAAATAAATATTAATGATGAAATGGTGGTGTTACCATTTTGTTTTATAAATTAATTTATTATATTTGATATTTTTTGTTAATCATATATTCTCGGAATGTAGATAGATATATGTGGAAGGTATATTCACTTATTTATGGTTCTTATGAGGAATTATATGTGAATTTTAGTGGATTCGAAAAAAATTTCTTTTTGAATCTTCATTTATTAGATTTAGTAATGAATTTGACATTGATCAATGAAAGATTAAAGGGTGAAATTGTTCATGTGAAATAAGAACATTTCAAGTAAGTAATTTTTTCAAAAAAAAATAGATAATAAAAGAATTCCTCAAGATTCGAAAAAAGGTCTTGAAAAAATGATTTATCATATTACCTTCATTCATGATAAATTAGATGGTTTTTTAAATCAATGTAGATTTATGTTTTTGGATTCCTAAAATTTTTATTGACCATTTTCTTTCTTTTTACCAAAAACCTCTATCACTCTCTAGAATTATTTACACATTTATTTTATATCTATATCATTACCATTTAAAAATTATATGCTATAAAGAGACCTATTTATTTGTTATTCCATTAAAACATTATACATCCCATTCTCTATTATTATTAGGATTTTTAAATTACCCTTTTAACAATATCGGTATTCAACTAAGGAATTTTAAATTATCAAACCATTAATTTCAGAGAACAAGATCATATTTTAAGGATGAAATTAAATTAATGTGGGATGAATTTACGAACACAAAATTATAAAATGGTAAATTTTTAATTTTTAAAATACAAAACCTATAATGCTGACTATAAGAATCCCAAAATATGAATTTATAAAATTTAATAACTAGAATAACTTGTAAAACACGAAATCCCAAGTGTAGACGAACTATAATCTAGTATATCATTAATAAATAGCCATTAAATTAGATGGTATAAATATAACTACCTACATATTTAAAATTATATGGTATAATTGTGTAAAAAAATCATTGGTAATATATTTATATGTAATAATTTGTGAATCACTTGAAAGAAAAATAAATGTTTTTTGAATGACCACAATTTTTTCTAAATGGAGGTTTTTCATTATTTTAGATAATAATTTGAAATTTATTTTTTCCAGTTATTGAATTTTTTTTATAAATTTAACATAATTTTGAAATTATATACATAAATTATATTATGGGGAATTTTTTAATTTTACCAAAATGATTCATTTTTAATGAATCATGAAAATATTAAATATTCATGAAACACCTGAAATTTAATTAAAATATATATATAGGTTAATACAATTTTGATTTGTTTAATTATAATTATCTAAATTATATTTCAATTAATTAAATTTTTTTAATTTTAAAAGAAATCATTCTAAAAAATTATATAAACAATTGTTAATCTTTTTTCAACTTCCTCCTGCCATACTTGCTTTTTCATAAAGTATATAAGATTAATGTTAAATTAAACTAATCCTCTTCTCTAAATGGAATTTTGGAAAATGTATTATATATATGTAAATTTAATAATATAAATTTTCTTATAAAATTAACACAATCTTTTAATAAAATGATTACTGAAAATTGTAAAAATTAATTAGACAGATTAATGTAACAATCTATTTCCTAGGAAGTGGAACTATAAGGATAATGGTTTCAATTACCTTGAAAGTTTTTTAAAATTAATAGGATGTTCATATATAGACATTATAATGTCTAATTATTTATAATATTCAATTTTTTCCCTTTTTCATGTCAAAATGTGGGTACTCCTTTTGTAATTTGAAAAAAAATTCAAGTGTGCCAGTCGCATCACTTAAAAAAGGCCACCCATTATCCTCTCTTCATAACACATTCAAACACTACTCGTTCATCCTCATACAACCACAATCACATTTAAATGTTTTTCCTCCAATACTTGAATCATTATTTTGTACAGAAATCTATCTGAAGAACACTTTTTGGTGAAAATTTTCGTTGGTTATATAGAGAAGAAGTATTGTTCTCTAATGAGCATTTTTTATTTAGATTCATTATACATATCATTGAAAAATTATTAAAATATAAATATTTAGTTAAATAAATATATTATTAACATTGTGATATTGTTTTTTAAGGTAATTACATTAATGATCTCCACTTTGATTAAATGGATTGTGAAATCATCATTCGTGTGTATAATGGACTTCCACAGCATTACCTGATGTCATTAATTTTTCTATTAACACCAGAAAATAGTGGGTATATTGATGAATATAATATATATATATATGATATTTATAACATAATTATACCTCTAGATCCATTCGATAATATATATATATATATATATATATTTGTTCACCTTTCATTCCATAGGGGATACGATAACGTCGATCATGTGTATGACGTAGTAACCTATTGCGAAATGTTGTGATTCATTTTTCACTAATGAACTATATATTTGGTAATAATGATATTGTAAATTAATATAGGAATTATAAATGACATAAGTATTATATTCATGAAATATATATCAATTCATATGATAATATATCATTTTATTTGTTACCTTGAAATTTGATAACATCGTTCGTGTACATGTATACTACCGCCTTCCTGTAGGGATATGACTCTATATTAATCACCAAAAAAATAATGATATATAAAAAAATTTAATTAAATATTATTATATTTTATATATATTATTATAATTTTATATATATAAAATATTACATAACATCCTTCTATAATGAACATTGTAAAATGAAAATGTTACTCAAGTTTATGTATCGCCTATCATCTCCAGGATTGTAGCATTGTTAATTTTTCATTAACATATTTCTATATTGTATTTGAAAGAATAATTAATAACAATATATGATAATTATGTTATCATTATTAATTTCAAGGTGCTCAAAATACGTAATAGGAACACGAATTTAAACTTTTATGGATAAACATGAATGAGAAATCAATGAAAATAACACATGAAAAAATGAAAATAATGAATTATTAGGAATTAAATAATGATAGGGTGTTATAAAAGAATCATATATGATATTATAAATATTAATCATATTCTCGTATATGTTAATAACTTGTTTCAAACCACTACATTGAATGTAAATGTTTATTCAATCAAAAAAAGTGTGAGTTAAGGGACATCATCTCAATTTTCCATTATTGAGGCATAAAATAATATTATGCACAAATTTATATTATATGATGTATATACTAGACATTGAAATATAATATCATGATTCATTCACAGTGATAATTCTTTTCAATTTGAATAATTTCAAAAAATGAGATTTGACTTGAAAATTACCACGTAATAAGGAATTTCATAAACCAATTATTTTTTCAATGATTATATTAATTATTAATTATTTTTATTTTTCTATAATTAGGAGTTTGTTTAATTATGAGTATATTATGGTTTATACAAACATATTTTACATTAAATTACTTTTTACATTGATAATAAATTCATTGGTTAATTATAACTTCAATTTTTAGCTATTTGTAAGGGTTTATTTTCCAACTTAATTGGAATCATGATTATTATGTTTGAATATAAATTGGGGGAAATTAAATTTTCACTCGATAAAAAACCCCATAAATTTTATTATTGTTTGGTTATTCAAAAATTATTTATGATTTACTACTATTTTCCAATCATTGGAAATTAGAATAATTGATAAAAAGTTTATAATAAAATTTGACTTCATTTCTATGTTAAGAGGGAAATATGGTTTCACTCAATAATATGTTTCCAAAAATTGTTTCAAAAATGTATTTAAAAATTTTAGAAATTTTAATTCAAGAAAATTATACCTATTTTCACTATTTTTAATTTTATTTGAATTATTCATCATGTCATTATAAAAAGAAAACAAGGTTTACATTAAACAAAAATATTAAAGGGATATTTATTTTTATCTGTTTAACAAGAAAATAATTTCTAGTTTTCATTACGACTATATTTTTTAAATATTTTTTATTATTATCAATGGTTATTTTCAAGGATAATTATTTTTAATTTTTTGATAATTTAGTTTTTAAAAAGTTAATTTTTACCTGAAAATGAGGTTTTCATTAATAATTTTTAAATGTATTATTATGGTATTTCTATTCATTAATGTATCAACCCATTATTTATAATCCAAGGAGTATATGTTGTATTAATGTTGTCATTAAAATTTCTATGGATCTTTTGTGAATATTTATTCAAATGAATGAATTGAAATTTACTATACTGATTAATTTTTGTGTATTCATTTGCATTCCCATTAAATTGTAACTTTCTAGTGATCATTGGAGATTAAATTTCCCATAAATTTCCATATTATTTGTCATGGAACATATTAAAGCTCAACATTTATACAATTTTTACATACATTGTTGAATATTTATTGTTTTTTAAGAAAATATTGAAAAACATTTATTCTTTAATCAATATGTATATTTTATGATAAGTCACATTATTCATGAAATAAATCAATAATTAGATAAATAAAGAATAATTTGGACTTGATGTGACGATTCGGGAAAAAATTATATTTCCCCTCAATGAATCTGTAGATACATGAGACAATTTGGTAAGATAGAATAAAATTGTTTGTTATCTATCATTTTTAGGTCTTGCGTAAAAGGACATGAAAATTGTGTTATCAAAACTCCTGACACCATGATGTTTATTAATTAAGCATTCTATTCATTGATAATTCAGTGACTATTATTATACATGAGAATTTGGAAAGGATATTTTCTTTGGATAGATTTCATTAATATATAATTTATTAACTGGAATATGTGTTCCTGTATTTATAATTCCTTATTGATTATTCATTAACTATTAATGTTTCATGTTTTTTAAATGGAATTCATGTATAGTTATTTATCAATTTAATTTGATTATTCCTTACCAATTCTTGAATTATATTTATTTAAATTTAATTCTTGATTATTTACAATCCTTTTAATATTGATTACTCCTAATATAATTATGATAGCCTATGTATTTATTAAATTGTATTTGTGTTTTGTTATTTATCATTTCATATTTATTACTCATTACTGATTCATGATATAATCCACTATACTTAACCCTTATTTATCATTTGAGATAATAAATATATTTTTCATTTCCAAGATATCCTTGATATTTATTAGGATTTATTTGTATGAATATTAAAAATTATTCTTTAAAAAATATATGTTTTAAATTTATTTCAAAAGTAATATGGGAATCATGTATGTATCATGTTTATCAAGTGTACTAAACTATTCAGTCATTTAGGATTCTTTTCCTCGTATGTTATGGTATTTTGATTATGCAAGACAACTACTATAGGTTACTAGAATTTGATTTGTTTCAAAAAATACCCTAATATTTTTTACACAACTCTACATAGTCTATACCATCCAATTTATGATGAAGATATAGTATTAGAATGATATTTATGATCTAAAATTGAGTAGTTCAATGATGAAAATGAAATGAAATTGTTATTATTCTATAGATTATGGATTTTCCCCTTTTTATGATTATACACAGATTATAATCCTACACATATTTGTATATAGTTATGATTATATATTTTACAAGTATTAGTATCCTAATTCATGAAATGTTATTCCATGAGGAATACTATAATTATGAATTAGTATAGATTTATAATAAATTATATTCTATTATTCTTTCTCCCACAGACATGTTTTCTTAGATTTAATTATATGGATATTTATTTCTTGATGGACATATTTACTTTTAAATTAATCACTAGAATTAAAAAAAATTAATACATGTATTCATAAAATAAAAAATTTGATCTTTTATAATAGTTTCTCAAAATAAAAATACTTGGTTAAATGTATAATGGTTCTATATTGACCATGTGTAGGAATTAGAAAACTATTTTTCCCTCATAATACTTATAAACAAATATTCTGTTTTTAAATTTTGTCTAATATAATATATATATATATATATATTGTAAATGAGATAATGATATCTTTTATTTTAAAATAATTGATCATGATCCATGGATATTAAAAATTATGGAAGTTTAGTTGTCGATGGATTATTAAAAAATGAATTTTAATCCTAGTTAAAGAGTTTTTAAAATATTATTGGTTCCATTATTATTGAATTGGATGTCACCAGAGTGACCACTTTTCCAATGGACATGGGTAACACTGGGTGTTATTTTGGTAATATTTTAGGTTTATTTTTTATTCACATTCGAATTGTTTTTCCGAATCACCTTATTATCCCATTCATCGTCCATTTATAATACTCTATGGATTTATATGTTGTAAAATGATATATACTTAAATTTTTAATATTAAAATTTCTTATTTTGAATTTCCGTATATATATTTAGAGATTGTTTAAAATGGAATATAATATTCACACTTTCAAAACTAATTATATCATGTGTATTAAATAACCAATATATGGGATGCACAAAGAATGTTTTGGATGAAAACCCGTGTTTAGTTTTATGATTATTAAAATTAAATCACTCCCAAAAGAGTAATGTTGATTATATAACATTTTTTATAGGTCATAGTGACTGGGGTACATTGATCCTTATAGAATTCTCATTTTCATATCATGTAACTTTAGAATAGGTAGGATTATTAAAATAGAAATTCGCATATAAAATATTTCCATGTTAATATATATGATATATCTACTTTTTTATTACATAATTTGATAATTTAATCCTGAGTTATCCTACAAATATATTTATTTTTATTATCTCATTAATAATATTTTTCTAACTCATTCCATTATTTTATGTATTCCTCTCAATAATCTCATATATTGAGTGGTATAAAATGATATATAAGATCTTATATAAACATTTTAAGTAATATAATGATTTGTTTGACTTAATATTATATTGTTATATAGATATTCTCCCTAATTCATCTATATATTAGATTTTAGGTGGTATTTATAATGTTTTTTATAAAAAATGATGAATGATATATTTAATAGATTAATAGAATTTATTAATTATATAAGTACATCCAATACATCTAATTATATTTGGGTTTTCAATAATAACAAATTGATGTTTAATTATTTTTTTTAATTCTTCATCAAATCAAAATAAAATAAGTTTATTTTGATATTTTTTAGACAAATGGTTGAGGAGTAATTCAATGTTATAAAATTTGTAGTGGAAGACATCAGTGTTAAAGATTAATATAACAATGATCATGGATATTTTTTTATATTATGTTTGGATAAGAATATTGTACTAGATGAAAATTGCCATAGTTTAATGATGATATTTAAAGGGATATAAGATAATATTGTAACTATCAGGGTAAATTATATAATAATATAACAAACATGAATGAAAAACATCATAAATATGATTTCCTGAGAGATGATGAAGGTGCGCAAAAAATATTATAGTCATTAAAATGATTAAAATTGTATAAATCTTGAATATATAATTGAGAACATCATTGAAGTGGTATAACCATGAAATAATTCAATAAATTCAAATCATAAAAGGTATAATTATGATTTTTAATTGAAATGTGTGGATGAAGAAATAAAACTCGTCAATTTATTTTCTTTTATAAATGTTAAATACTGTAAATAAGATAATAAAAAACTTTTGAGATTTTTTCAGATCCAAAAGAGAAGAATGTAATAGTGTTAATATTGGATATAAGAATTATTCTTAGAAATAAATGTGAAGTATAATTAATTAAATATAAATTATTTGATAACAATATACTTGAATTTTTAGAATATATTTTTATGAGAAATATATTTTAAATAAATTACATGAAATGATATGGACATTTTTAAAAATTATACCCATTAAAGTCTAATTTTTCCAATGCCTGTAACTTATTCATTCATCAGTAGATAAATTATTTTTTAGGTGTAAATAAAAAATGGAAGGATTTATTCATGATGATAATATTCGTCAATTAGTATAGATAAATGATGAATATTTATGAATAAATGTTATTCCCATTGAAATATATTCAATGAAAAAAAATTATTTAACTACATGATATCTAAATATTAAATGAGTATGATAGTATTTATAAAAATTGAAATTATAATAACTTACTAATTATTATACTATATTTAGATGAAAATAGTTTTTCAAGGAAGGAGACTTTAATTTTACTAATTTATATCCAACATGTAGAAACACCTTGATATGTTACTTATTTTAGAGATGATATTTCATATGTATTTTTAAGTAATGTATGAAAACAATTACATATAATCTATCATAACAAAACATATATTGAGAAGTTTTTAAAGTGGTTCAAAATGGAATACTCAAAAAATGGACTTAATCCGATTTTATTTTTGACTAAATGTCCCAATGATAATGAGGGAAGAATAACATAACAAAATAAAAAATATCGAATTATTTTCTAAATGATGATATCATTAAACAAATAATATTATACTACACTTTGTGGTTGATTTCAAATTATCAATTCAAAACCAGATAATTTTGAAGTAAATTTAATCATAAATTTATTTAAATAATATACATAATATAAAATATGTTATGATATATACACATCAGTTTAGATTAATTAATTAATTTATTCATATTGCGAATTTTATATAATATATTAATAGTGTTCTTCACGTAACATCACAGATAAGTAAATAATATAACATTTTCATATTTATTAATATTTGTTAATTAAATATTAATATTACTTTAATGGGGATTATATGTTTCATGGTGTACTCAATACACAACAATGGGTTTCTTTGAAATCTTAAGTTGCACACAACGTTTAGTTTTATAGGAAAATAATATAATATTATTATTATTTTAAATATTAGTTAATGTCTAGTCATTATATTGGCAAGAATGAATAGAACTAACAACAATATTATTACAAATTTTTGATAAATATTTTTACATTTATCCAAAAAATGTTAGAGTCTTAAAATGGGAATGAATCCAATTTTAAGCACAAATATACTTATATTCTTTAAAGGGATGTTATATATCCATTTAGTAGAGAACAATATTTAAATCAATTTTTTTCCACTTTTTTATGTTCTATTTGAAAAAAAAAATATTCTACTTTAGAATCATAACATCAAAATTTACTTTGGAAGAAATTTTGGTATTTTTCTCATAATGTTCATTTTATAATGAATAGTGAAATATTTTGCATTTTTATTAAAAACTGCATGTTAATAAAATTTATTTATATAGTTAGATTGTTTAATTAATTTGTTGAAAATTTTAATTGGATTATATTTTTACTATTTAATCTTATTTTTATAATTAGAAGTAATTTATTTATTAAAATGTTCATAAAAAAGGCAAACCTTTTACAGTTATTATTTCATAAAAACATGTTTTTTGCATTGAAAATAGAGATTGATTTTAAATTAATTTCAGCCACCTATGTGTTGTAAATTTGGAAAAATGGATTCCATATTTAGAATCAGGAGGTCCAAATTGTGTAAATAGTTATCTTTAATATCAATACATTATATTTATTTACTTCAGTAAATATTTTATTTTCCATGGATAACGGGTAAATCTGGTAAATAAGGCTATCAAATAGTATTATAATAATATTAAATTACACTAACATGTGTCCTAATCCAATTTTATGATACATTTGCTACCATGCACATCCATGGGTTTATTTAGGGACCCCAAGGAGTCACATATAAGTGAAAATGAGACTTTATATTAATTAATTTACAGTAAAATAAATAACATACACATATATATTTTATTAAAACTATTTTATATGGGGTCATATATGTTATCTATTTGACTATAAATATTAATTTGAAATATATAATGATTTCTGACCTCATGGTATTTTATTTATAATTTTTAGACATTACATAAATAAATTTAAGTATGACAGAATGTTGATGCACTAATTTCATCATTAATAATGGATTCATATAAATGATTTTATAAATATTAAAATAAATTTATTTTGAACCTTTTTTTAAATATTATAATTTTACATATTAGGATCACTTAAAATATTTGAATTATTTATGGTTTTTCAAAATAATTTATTTGAATTAGAGTTTTTAAAAATTCATGATATGAACAGTTTTAAAATTGACATAAAAGAGTTTCTAAATCAGTCAACACTTTATTAAATGATAATATATTCATAAAAATCAATGATTCATCCAAATGACATGTATTGTGTTAAAAATTACATTATATATCTAAATTTTTTTCTTGGAATTTTATCCTCAATATATTTACCATATAGTATCAATATATAAGAGGACATGGTAATCATTAAATAAGTTAACAAATGGTTAAATAAAAAAGATAATGATTAAATATTATTCCAAACCATTAAAATTTTAACTGGATGACTTTATTTAGACATATATGTACCTTATATTTTTATTTAAAATGTTTTGTCCATTTTGAAGGTGAAAATCATTTTATAATAAAATAATACTTTCAAACTTTCCTAAAGAGACCCTACCCCTCTTATAAAAGGACACAACCTCTAACCCATTAATCAGACCTCTCTAGAATCATTGATTGTCCAAACTCTTCTCTATTAAGTTACCAAAATTCCTCTATTCCTCATAGAATCCTTCCCCCAGGTAAAAGTAAATTCCAGAAAGCCTTATGATGCAAACCAGAGGGAGTTACCAGATTTAAAGGTAACATATTCTCTCAAGTTCTTTCCTTTTATATTCCTTCTCCAACACCCTAAACTCTCTCTATTACATTAATTTATAAAGAAAACATAATCCTAGATATTGTAGGATGTTTTTATGAGGACTATCATAACTACACTCCCAGACACCTCCATCAAATATATACGAACATATTATTTCAGTGGAGGGTGAACTACTTCCTCACAAACTGAAGATTGATTAATTATATCCTACCACATCTTATGGTGGCCATTATGATGGAAATCTATTTATATGTGATATATATTATATTTATATTGTCTCTAAACTTCTTTATTTTTCATTTATAATATACCTTTATGTGTTCCATAATGGGTAAATGTGATAATGTTTTTTGAGAAAGTGCAGAGTACTTCCTTCTCAAAGTATATGACTAGTTCATGCCATAAATGGAACATATAAATGATGGATTTAATGAAATATTATATTCTATTAAATATAATTATTATATACTTATGTATTATTATGTTTTCATTCAATTATATATTAAATAGAAATGAATTTAGTGTTAATGCATACGTACGGCTTACCATCTCTAGGATCGGTGCATTTCATTTGTATCTCCAAATGTTACATACTATTAAAAATACATATATATACTGAATAATATATATGATATCTAAATCATGAATATCATTCTAGATATAATGGAATTTTGACCACATGGACAACATGTAATTATCATAAGCTCATTTTTGAATCAAGTACCAAATAAAGACAAAACGACCGATATTAACTTAAATGATTATGTAATGTTTATAACATGGTAATAAGTGATATAAAAGAAATAATAAACATGAAATTGGGTCTGAATAAATTATATATTATCTTTATTTTATTATTTAGGAGAATAAATATTGAACGAGTCATATTGGACACAAGGTAAGGGACTTCATCTCAATCTTCTTTCATTGAGGCATATTTTGATTTCTACATGACTTACTTTTATACGGTGTATAAGACCCATTGACTTTTTATTTCATTCAAATAGAAAGTTTTTTATGTAGATTGTTACTAAACTAAAAATGGAATGATTCATTTTAATGTACATGTTGGGAATGACCTTTCCACCATAGTGAGCCTTATTTGTTATTTGTCTTCTATAACAGGACCTAATGTTTTTAAACGAAAACTAGATACCATATACATTTTATACACATTTTGATATTGAAAATTGTTTTGATACTGAACTTCTTATGAAAATATATTTAAATGATATATTATTATTATAATATAGAAATGTTATCGTTTCATTATGTTTGTTTTATGATTATATTATGGTTCGTTTGAATTGTTTATGTATAAGGGTGGTTCCGTGATAAACCAAGGGTGGGTGAGCCAGAGATAGCTCTCCAATTAATTGGGTAACAAGAAAGAGGTAAACATTAATGTTTATTATAAGAGATTTGGGTAATAAACTTTTATGGGTTTTCCAAATGAAACTCCCTACATAGCTATGAAAGCTACAACATAAGTATGTTATGGGTGCCACAAGATAACATTATGATTTAGGATTTCTGTTTGTTATTCATAAATCTTATGATCTTGTGGGGTATGTTGAGGATTGAAAAGTATGATTTAATTGACTTTTATATATTTATGGACTAATATTTTCTTTCCATATTTCATTACCCTTACTATTCTTTTTATGCTCATTTCATGATTTTGAAATTTTTTTAACAGGATTTGATTTAGGATAAGAGAAAGGACGAATTAAATATGATTTATATCAATAAAAGAAACCATATTTTCTTTTAAGAGTTTTTATTTTATGAACAAATGGATACTGAGTAGAATTTTATAATTGTAATATTTGAGATTTAATGTAATAGTTATGGACTAATTCTCTAAAACTCTAAACCTAAAAAGATCTTAAATATGAATTATTAACATAATTCATGATTATGTAATTTTTAAGGTAGGGTTATTATATATGGTATCATAGGTTGTTATAGATAACTTTAGGAGTTAGTATATTGTTTATTTTGTATCCATATATTAATTTATGTTATGAGGGAAATGATATACCATTTATAGGTTACCACATTGCTCCGCTCAAGATATTTATATGTTCAGAATGGTTTTTCGAAGAGGAAACATGGTAGCTATGATGGGATGACGTCAGGAGGAATACAACATTCCAAATTAGTAACCTGGGATGGTTAGAATCGGAACTGAACAGTTTCTTGCAGTGATGATATATTTGACTTAGGCTATAAATTTTGGTGGTTTCCATGAACAAGATCATCCAGATCAACCATAGTAGGAAATTAGAGTAGTGGATCATTTCATGAGGAAATATCCCAGCACCATGAAGAAGATCATCTGAACATTTGATAGCTGAAGTGTGAATTAAAGCACTGGAGAATATTTTTCATTTCAAGGGGTGTTCAAACTTTCAAGATTTTTGTAACTCTATTTACTGTTTCGAAGGTGAAGTCGATCAGTGGTGGTTGATTAGGAAATATTTTAGGGTTAGAGAGGTGATTTATGAACTTTATTGGGATGAATTCAAAGATATGTTTCTTAAGAAATATTTTTCAACGGTGTTTTGTCTTAGGATGGGAAAACAATTCCTAGAATTGATGCAGGAATATGACTCAGTGGACGCTAATGAAGAAAAATTTACTCAGCTCAAAGGTATGCTCCAAATTTCAGTCGAGATCTTGATAGTAAAATCAACCATTTTTACTCAAGATAAAAGCCAATGTATCAAAGGGATTCAGATTCTATTGAGTTGAAAAGATATGAAAATCAATTTCGATGTGTGGAGAAGGTAGAAGTTGAGTTTTCTGATGATCAGGTGTTCAGAATAAGTGGTCAAGGTGGTAGATGAAATGTAATAAATCTTTAAAAATTATCATGGTAAGAAACTTATGTTTAAAATTTGTGAAATTTTTTTTAAAAAGCGTGTTGGGGAATGTCTTTTTAATTCTGTTAAGTTCTACAGATGTGGTAAATAGGGTTATAAGGCCCGTAATTTCACTAGAAAAGATCAGAGTAATTGTAAGGCACATTCCAATTTAATGTCAGTAAAATGATTTATGTTCAATGAAATGGGACATTGTAAAAACGAGTGCCCAATGAAGAACTCAACTGAAGGAAAGCAGTTGGACTACACACAAAAAGGGGTGGTGAAATCATTTGAAAATACTTCATCAAATGTTGGGCCATCGAATGAAGTTATAACAAGTACAATGTTTGTTTTTTCAGATTATAACAATATGTTGTTTAAATCAGGATCTACACATTCTTTCATTTCTTAGTATAATTATACTAAATTGGGAATTTTATCCAATGATATTAATCCTGAAAATATGGTAAAAAATCAGGAGGAAATGATGAGAAAAAAAGAAATTATAATAACCTTCATATCCTAGTTTGCGGAAAGAATCTACATTCAAACCTTATTGTTTTACCTCTAGTATAGTTTTTTGTTAATTTTGGAATGGATTGGATTTTCAATTATCTTTCTATGATTGACTATAGAGGTAATTAGTTTTCTTTTCGGATATAATTTTAGTTTGTGTACAATAATGAACCCTTACTTTCGATAAAATATCAGGAAGCTGAGAAACTAGTAAAATATGGAAATGAATGATACATTTCTCATATTGTTTAAAAAAATGAACCATTCAGATTAATGATGTGTATGTGGTAAATTAGTTTCCTGGTGTTTCTCTCTTATGAGGTTCCTGGTATAATACATGATCGAGAAGTTGAATTTACTATTGAACTTGTTCAATATGATAATCTAATTTCAAAACCCCCTTATAGATTAGCTCAAATTATACCTTTAGAGTTAAAGAATAAATTGCAGGAGTTATATGATAAAGGATTAATTTGACCTTTCACATAACCATGTGGGGATACCATCTTGTTTTTTAAAAAGAGAATGGATCAATGAGAATTTTTATTGTGATAGAGCGTTGAATAACATCACTATTAAGAACAAGTATCCTTTTCCTAATATTGATGATTTGTTTGACTAGCTCCTGACAGCTCAGTATTTTTTGAAGATTGACATGAGGTCAGGGAACCATAAATTGAATATAAAGGAAGAATACTTACCAGAGACCTATTTTGTACTAGATATGGTTATTATAAATTTTTAGTTATGCCTTTTGGATTAACCAATGAACCTGTTGTATTCATGGGTCTTATGAATTGAACTTTCCATGTGTTCATTGATAATTTTGTTGTTGTGTTTATTGATGATATTTTTGGTTTATTCGAAATGTAAATAGGAACATGAAATTCATTTATGCTTTTTCTTGAAACCCTTAAAATAAAGAATATTACATGGGAAATTTATATAGTTTGAGTTTTTGTTACAACAAATTTCATTCCTTGGTCACATTGTTTCAAAAAAGGCAATAAATTTTGATATTGGTAAATAAAAAGTTGTTGAATAATATCCAATAACGACAAATATAAATTAGATCTGTAGATTTCATGTTTTTGAAGGTTATAAACAGAGGGTTGTTGAATAATATTTATGGTTATCTAGTCCAATGACTTTGTTAACTCGAAAAGTTCTTTAGATAATTTAGACAAAAAGAATGTGATGATTGTTTTCTTGAATTGAAAATATGATTGGGGAATGCTCCAGTTTTGGCATTACCTTATATAGATGGTTAATTGGTTATCTACAGCGATGATTAATTGAAGAAACATGGTTTTGTCTTAATAAATATTGATCAGGTAACTGATTATGCTTCACGTCGGTTAAAATCTAATGATTTATATTACCCTACACATGATTTGGAATTAGCTTTTGTTGTTTTTTCTTTAAATATTTCGAGGCAACATCTTAATCGAGTAAAATGTGAAATATATCGTGACCAAAAAATTTAGAAGTGTATATTTACATAGAAATAATTGAACATGAGACAGATAAGTGGCTGGAATTAATCAAGGACTATTAATTCACGATTCATTACCATCCCGAAAAAGCAAATAAAGTGGTTGATGATTTCATTCAAAAGAGTAATGCTAAATTAACCATGTTATGTATCGAATAAGATCCTTTTGTTAATGATTTGATGAACTTTGGCATAGAAGTTTTTGGTGCAATAAATTCTTAGTTTTGTTTCAGGTTTTAGTGAAATCATATTTTTTTTAAAGAATTAATAAAGCATAGAAGGAAGATAGTGAGTTTAAAAAAAATGTAGAGTTGGTTCAAAAGGCTATGTTTCATGATTTTAGCAAGGATATTTATTAAATTTTGATATTTGGGAAGAGATTGTGTGTACCTTGTGATTCAAAGATGAAGAATGATTTGTTATGGGAAGCTCATGGTTCTCAGTTTTCAGTTAATCCCGACAGTAATATGATGTACATGGATCTCTTGGAGTATCACTGGTGGGATGGAATAAAAAGAGGTATTACTGACTTTGCTGTGAATTGTTAAATTTTTCAATAGGTTAAAGAAAAGTGGATGTTACTGAAAGGGATTCTTCAGGTTTTATCAATGGTATAGTTGAAATGGGAAAATGGGTCCATGGATTTTATTATGGGATTACAAAAGACTTCTTGAGGTAATAATGCGATCTCGGTTATTGTTGATCGATTGACTAAATCTGATCATTTCATTTCTTTTCGAGATACATTGTATCTAGATTAAACATCTCGACTATATATTAAAGAGATGGTCAGGTTTCTTGGACTTACCATATGCATTGTATGTGATTGTGTTCTTAGGATTACTTATAACTTTTTAAAAGGCCTTTAGAAGTCAATGGGTGATGAATAAAATTTTAGTACAACTTTTCATCCTCAATCAGATATGTAAAGACCCGTAAAATTCAAGGGAATTTTTTTTTTAATTTTCTTTAGAATTTTACAAGAGCGCGGTTTCAGACGGCACCTGATTCCGAGGCCCGGAGTGCCCGGAATTAATTTCCGAAGTTTGGCTCGGGTACGTTCAGTGAACGAACGAGCGGGAATTCCTAACTTTTGATCCGGTGCTCGGAATTGAAATCTGAGGGCACCGATGAACTCGCAGCGCCATTATTCGCTTAAAGAGACCTTTTCGGGAGTTGCGTTTGTTGCGGGTTGAAAGTTAGTTTTTGGGTTTTTAGTTTAAGTTAAATAAAATTTGTGAGGAACAAATTTTATTTTTAACTAGTTAAGTCCTACCAAAGGGAGTTGGGAGTGGGACCCACATCCACTTAACCTCCCTTGGGAGGATTAAGTGAGGTGGGGTCCACACGAACCCCAACTCCTCAAATTCTCTCAAAACCTCCCCTTTAACTCTATTCATTTAATGTTGTCAACTTGAGTTACTTAATTAATTTTGGGAGTTAAACCTTTTTGAATTTCAAACATTTGAAATTCTAATGTGTTTTGTAATAATAAAATAAGAAGTTGTCTTATTTTATTAGGGGTTGTTTGTTTGTCTCCTTGAGAGCTTTTGGAGAGCCTCTTCTTCTTCTTCAAACTCAACTAAGAACGCGAAGAACGTCGTTCTTCAACGAAGAACTTCTCCGCCGAAGAACACGATCCATCTGCGACGCGACGTACTTCTTCCGCGTCATCTCTTCCGCGACGGTTTTCCGCGACGAACGCCTTTTACAACGACTCTTCCTCCGACGTCAAAGGAATCGAGTGCGACTATCGAGGTAGAGGTTCTTGAGTTCGTTGTTTTCTTTATTATTTGACTTTCCTCAAGTCTTGACGAGGAACGCTCAATTTCCGACGAAGAACGACGCTCCGCTCTTCTTCGTTTACCGTGTCAACGAAAGGGGACGCCACTTTTTCCTCGGACAATCTTCGTCGGCGTACAAGTTTCGCCAACGACGTGTCACTTCGAACGCATTCCTTCGTCATCGGATTTGACGAACGGCTTCTGCGACGCCCGACCTCCGCGACGTCGTCTTCCGCGGAACGTTGACAAATCCTCGAACCTTACACCCGAGGTAGGGGTTGTTGATTCAATATTTATTTGTTCCTTTTCTTGATCCTGGATTTCGCATGTCAAACATGAGACTTTTAAATGTTTTAAAGTTGCGTTATTATTTTAACGTGAGGGGGCCGGACCGCACGAACACGACCGAACCCCCTCCATCGTTCTTGTTTAATTATTTTGCGGAAGAAAGCAAATGGCGTGGTGCCGTCGCACCACGCGGATGAACGTGCAAATATCTTACGCGATGCCGTCGCGCGCGCACCTTGGAAGAAACAACAAGAACGCGACGCCGTCGCGCGGCGTTGAATGATTATCAAGCACGGCGAAGGGGCGCGGTGCCGTCGCACCGCGCCGGATTTCTAACGCCGCGGCCGGTTCCAGGCCGCGGCGGGACGAGGAGACCGCGGCCGGTTCCGGGCCGCGGCGGAAGAGAAGACCGGCGGCCGGGCCGCCGGCGTCGGAAGCCGAAGAGGGGACCGGAAATTCCGGTCCCGTTGGAGAAAACCGGCCGGCCAGCTGGCCGGCCGGATGCCGTTAAACCGGGGAATTAATTCCCCGGCCAGCATGTACAAACCCCCTCTTAATGAGGGGGCGGTTCTTGAAGAGAGGGGGGGGGCAGCCGGCCCCCCGGTTCGTTTCCAGCAAGCCCCCCACGTGTGGGGGGCGTTTTAATTTTTTTGGGCGCGGCATATAGCCGCGCCGTCCATGAAGAAGCGGGGGCTGAGCCCCCCGCGTGCCACCCTCGTGCGGCGCCAGGCGCCCGCCGCCGCGGGCCGCCGCCGCGCCACCACGCCGCCCCGGGGGGGGGGGGTCGGGCCGGGTCGGCCCGGACCCGGACCCCCCCCCCCCCCCCCGTTTCGAACCACATTTGGTTTTTATCCCATAACATGAGCCTCGGACCTCCGATCGACGAACCGTCAGCGGCAACGCGATCCTTGGATCGAGACGGTCGTTTCGGTATATCGCACTCAAGGTTTCGAACTACTTTGAGTTCGGCCGGGTTGGTTCGTTCACGAAACCAACCAGGCCTTCGGAGCGGAAACGCTCATATCTTGAGCTACGGACGTCCGATTGACGTGCCGTCAGCCGCGTTGTGTTCCTCTTAGTGAGAAGGATCTTTTGGCATACTCTGCCCGAGGTTTGGACGCAAGTGGAGTACGGTCGGGTTGGTTTTGCCTTAAAAACCAACCGGGCCCCGGAGACGAAAATGCCAATAACTCTCAGACCGGGCGTCTGATCGACGCGCCGTCTGTTGCGTTGACTTCCTGTTGACGATACGAAACTTTTGGCATCCTCCGCCCGAGTTTTGGATGCAGTTGGATAGTGGCCGGGTTGGGTCGCACCGAAATCCAACCGGGCCCCTCGAACGGAAAAGCTGATATCTTTCTGACAGAACGTCCGTTTGACGAACCGTCAGCGGCGTTGGTGATCGCGTTGAGAATCGGTCCCTATGAGTTTACCCTATGGGAGTTCGGGGTACAGTTGAGATATGGCCGGGATTGGTTTCGCTCACGAAACCAACCGGGCCCCCGGGACAAAAAAGCTAATAACTCACAGACCGGGCGTCCGATCGACGCGCCGTCTGTTGCGTTGAGACCCCTGTGACGAGACGGCCTTTTGAGATACTTCTTTGCGGGACTTGTGATACTTGGAGTATCGACCAGTAGCTCGTGGAGCGGACCCTCCCGGAGACGAGCGTGCAGAGTACGGAGACCGTGTAACTAGCTGAGACCTGACGACTGCTTGACCGACTCGACTTGGAGTGAGTCGACTAGCCCAGTGGACGGAGCACTACTTTCTGAGGTGCAGACCCATGGCGGACGGAGCACTACGTGTGTGACAGTGCAGACCCGCGGTACTCATCCGGAGAGTAACTCAGCAGGCTACTAGGGGGTGTGCACTACTGTGTTTGGGTGACATACCTCGGCGGGAAGCACTACTGTGTCTGGGTGGCTGACCCGCAGTACTCGACAGGAGGAGTACTTCAGCAGTCTTAGGTTAGTGAGCAGTACCTCGGAGTCGTGACAGGACTACTGCACACTTCAGAGACGGGGCTCTTCAGCAGTTACGGTTTCGATAATGAAAATCCTGGTTTGAGCTGAGACTTTTGACCTTGTGTTTACCTCATGATTGAGATGGGTCACTTGCTAACTTTGGTATATGTATGGGCATATACCCGGGTAGTGGTTATCTGTTGTTTTCACAATCCTTGTGTTTCCTCATGATTGAGATGGGTTACTTGATAACTTAGGTATATGTATGGGCATATACCTAAGTAGAGGTTATCTGTTGAGATCTTCTATGTGGTTATCCTTGTTGGTTTAGTGAGACCTTGAGGGTCTCGGGGTCCCTACTGAGTATCGTTATACTCACCCCTGCACGGGCTATGCCCGCACCTCGTTGTGTTGGTTGCAGACGACGGCCCGTACTGATAGAGGCCGAGTGTTCGAGGACTGGACGGTACCTGGAGGTGGACTATACGACGAGGCGGTACCCGGAGGTGGACCACTGGACGGGACATACTCGGAGCGGACGGCGGGACCCGAGGAGCAGAGGAGCTATCTGTACCCACCCTTCAGGTGGGATTTCCAGTGGACAACTCGGCGTAGCAGCTTTACTTTTCAGTCGTTGTTTTCCCTTTCGAGTTGTACTTTACAGTTGGGCTTGTATTTCCGGCCCTTTTACTTTTCCGCACTTTCAGTTGTACTCTGATTTTGTTTAGTGTTTACATTCCGCTTGCTTACTCTGTGGTGCTTGTTTTCTTTTATAAAGGCAATGCCTTCCCAGTTATCGGGATTTTACGCCTTTGGTGTTAGTCGCCAGCCCCTGGCCTATGGAAGGCGGGCTTGGGGTAGTCACGGCACGGGCCCCGAGGACGGGTCGTGACAAGATAGGCAGTCAAAATGAATATTTCAAACATTGGAGGATATTCTTAGTTATTTCTCAATGGATTTCCAAGGAAGTTGGGACCTATATCATTCATTGGTTAAATTTTCTTATAATAATAGTGTTCATTCCAATATAAAAATTGCATCATTTGTGGCATTATATGAAAAGCAGTGTCAAACTCCAACTTTTTGAGATGAAGCAGGTGAAAGGAATATCATGGGACTAGAATTGGTAAAAGAGATGGAAGAAGAAGGTCAATTGATTTAGAAACACATGATAATAGCTTAGAGTAGGAATAAAAGTTATACGGATAACAGAAGGAATGACCTTTCCATACAGGTTGGCGATCAGGTCTTCCTCAATGTTTCTCCATGGAAAAGTGTGATGTGTTTTGGTAGGAAAGGAAAGTTGAGTCTGAGGTTCATTGGAACCTATGAAATCCTAGAATATGTTGGATCAGTTGTGTACATAGTTTCTTTACCTAAAAGTTTATTCCAGGTACATAATGATATTCATGTTTCAAAGTTGTGAAGGTATATTCCAGAAATAACTCATGTTTTGAGTCCAGAGGTAGTTTAGTAAGAAAAAATCATTCTTTTGAGGAACAACTAGTCCAAATTCTTGACCATAGAGAAAAATTGTTGTGGAATAAGATATTTATCAGGTAAATGTTTTGTGGAAAAACAATACATTTGAAGAGACAATGTGGGAATCTTAAAATATTATGAGGGATAAATACCCCCATTTATTTGATAAGTGAATAAAATTGTGAGGATAGAATTTCCAAATGGGGGGAAGGATTTAAAATCCGAGGAAAATAAAGAATATGTAATTTTCATATTTATTAAAATTTGTGAATTAAATAATAATTTTACTATAAAAGGGATTATATGATCGATGGTTTACTCGATATGCAACAAAGGGTTTCTTAGAAATCTTACGTTGTAAAAAATGTTGAGTTTTACCAAAAAATATTATAATAATCTAATTATTATAAATAGTAGTTAACATCTAGATGTTATATTTGTTGGAATGAATAGAAATAACTAAATTATGATTAAAATTTTTTGTTAATTTTTTTTATATTTATCCAATAAAAGATAGAGTCTTATAATGTGAATGAATGAAATTTTAAGCACAAATACTCTAATATTTTTGAAAAGTTCGATTTATAGCCTTTTGGTGGAGAACCGTTTTTAAATATAGATTTTGTTAATTTTATATGTTATATTTGACAAAATAATATTCTTATTTAAATTGGGACATCAAAATTTACTTTGGTTAATATTGTTATTTTTCTAATGATGATCATTTTTTAATGTATATTGAAAAATACTGCATTTTAACTCAAAAAATTCTTTTAATATAATTTATTTATATAGTTGATTATTATTTTAATTATTTTTTTCAGTTTTATAGTATTATATTTTTAATATTAAATCTGATGTTAGTCATTGGAAGTATGTTCACTCTTAAAATGGACATAAACAATGGTAAATATTTTGATAGTTATTATTTCTTTAAAAGATGATTTTTGTTTTAGTAACGGGAATTAATTTTAAATTAATTCATACCAATTCTGTTTTTTGATTTTGGAAAAATGGATTCTATATTTGGAATCAGGTGATCATAATTTTTTAAATAGGTAACTTTTATTTTTATAAATTATCAATATTTACATCAAAAAATATTTTATTTACCATTTTTATAGTGTAAATCTTGTAAATAAGGGTAAAACAACAATATTATAATAATATTAAATTACCCTAACATGTTTCCAAATCATATTGGTCGATACATGCTTGAAAGTGTGCAACCTTGTGACAATTTGGGGACCCCAAAGAGCAACATGTAAGTGAAAATGATACTTTATATTAATTAATTTTAAGGACAAAAAAACATAAACATATATAGTTTAGTAAAAAAAATGTATATGAGGTTATATACGTTATATATTAGAATATAAACATTCATTTTTTATATAAAATTATTTCCTACATCATGATATTTTATTTATAATTCATAGACATTAAAAAATCAAATTTAAATATGACATAATGGTGATTCATGCATTGCGTCATTAATAATGGATTCAAATAAATGATATTATAAATATTAAAATAAATTTATTTTGAACCTTTTTATACAATCCACTAATTTTATATATTAAAATGACCTTTTATCATTGAATTAATTAAGGGTTTTTAAAATAATTAAGTTGGTTTAGATTTTTTAAAAAGTAATGATATGAATAGTATTAAAATTAACATAAATGAGTTTTTAAATCAATCAATATTTTATTAAATGATAACATAGTCTTAAAAATATAAGATTTAGAAAAATGACACATATGATGTTAAATATATAATTAATTATCCATTTTGGGTTTCTTTTAATTTTATTCTATATATATTGACCATATGTTATTAATATATAAGAGGAGAAGGTAAAATATAAATAAGTTAACAAAGGGTTAAATAAAAATGATAAGGATTAAAAAATACCCAAAACCAATCCAATTCATATTGGATGATTTTATTTAGACTTATATGTACCTTATATTCTAATTTAATATGTTTTGGATCTTTTCAAACGAAAAATAGTTTTATTATAAAATAATGCATTCAAACATTCCTAAAGATACCATCCTCCCTCTTATAAAAGGACACCACATCTAACCTATTACTAACACCACTAAAGCCTCATAGCTTGACCAATATCAGCTCCAAGAAGCTCCTGACATCACTATATTCCTTTTAGAATCCTTACCCTAGGAAGAGGGAAATTATATAATGTAATTTCGTTCAAACCAAAAGGAGTTACCATATTTAAAGGTAACGTCTTCTCTGAAGTTCTATTCGTTTATTTTTCATCTCCAACACCCTAAAATCTATGTATTAAATTATTTTATAACCACACCAGTATCCTAAATATAATATAATGTTGTCCTAATGAGGATTAAAACTAATCTTTCACACACCTCCATCTAATGGATACGAACATATTATTTTTATGGACGTCGAACTACTTCCTCATGAAATGATGATCGTTTAATTATCTCCTACTATATCTTATGGTGGCCATTATGATGGAAATTAATATATATGTGATATATATTATGTTTATATTGTCTCTATACTTCTGTATTTTTTATTTATGGCATACCTTTATGGTTTCCATAATCAGTAAACACGGTAATTTCATTTGAAGAAGTGCAAACTACCACTCCCTCAATGTTATTTGACTCATTCATGCCATATATGGATCATATAAAGGATAGAGTTAATGAAATTATATATTTTATTATACTGGAATTATAATATACATATGTATAATTATTTTTTTATCCCATTAAATATGAAATAGAAATGAATGTAGTGTTCATGCGTACATATGGATTATCATCCCCATGAACTGTGCATTTCATTTCTTATATCGAAATGTTATGTACTATTATAAACAAAAATATATGCAGGATATATATAGTATATATTATATTTATGTAATTAATATTATTCTCGAGGTAATGTACTTTTATCCACAAGGATAAAATTTAATTATAAGAAGTTCATTTTTGACTCAATTACCAAATATCGACAAAACACCCATTATTAACATAAATTATTATGTAATGTTTATAACGTGGTAATAAATAAAATAAAATAAATATTAAACTTGAAAATGGTTATGAATAAAGTAAAATTAACATTAGTTTATTATTTATGAGATTAAAGAATGAACGAATCATGTCAGACATGTAGTAAGGGACTTCATCTCAATCTCATTTCATTGAGGCATATTTTTATTTATACAAGTCTTTCTTTTATATAGTGTATAAATCCTTTTTATTATTCATTTCCTTCAATTGGAATATTTTTCATTGTAGTTTTTTACTAAATAAAAAATTGAATATATCTTTTTAACACATGCAGTGAGAACGACCATTTCGATACCGCGAGCATTATTTGATATTTGGATTTCATAACAAGCAATAATTTTTGTATAAGGAAAATAAATACCATATACTGTTTTTACTCATTTTTTAATTTTAAATGGTTTTGATAATGTATTTATTATCCCAATATATTTAAATGATATATTTTTATTAGAATATGGATATACCGTCTTTTCTTTATGTTTGTTTTATGAATATTTTATGGTTATTGGGCATTGTCTTTGTATATGGGAGGTTCTATGATAAACCTAGGGTGAGTGAGCCTAACAAATCTCTCTAATGAATTTGGTAACATGAAGGATTTCAACAAAAAAATTTCTCCAAATAGATTTTGGGAATATATTGTGATGTGTATTCCAAATTTAACTCCTAATGTAGCTTTGAAAGCTATAATGTAAGTGTGTTATGGATGCTATAACTTATCATTAAGATTTATGATTTCTATTTGTTATTCATGAATCATATTATCTTTTGTGGTATGTTAAAGAGTGAAATTTATGATTTTATTTACATGTATGTATTGATGGACTAATTTTTTCTTTCCTTGTTTCATAACACTTATTGGGCCTTTTATTCTCATCCAATTTATTTGAAATGTTTTTCACATGATTAAATGCGGGATAAGAGAATTGAAGAATTCATGAAGATATATATCAAGAAAAGAATACTTATTTTCTTTTAAGAGTTTCTATTTTATGAAAAAAATTAATCCTGATTATAATTGTCTACTTTGTAATATTTGAGATGTAATGTAATAGTTATGGCCAAATTATCTAAAACACTAAACCATAAAAGATACTGAATGTGAATTATTATCTTATTTCAGGATTAATGTAATGTTTATGGTTGGGTAATTATACTTCAAAAGTATGATTATTTATTATTGTGTTCAATATTTTATAGATTAAAAAAAGGTAAAATTTTGAAACATGGAGAACCTATATATATAAGTATTGTATTTATAATATAATATGTAAATGAAAAAATCATGATGATATATAATATTGAGGATATATGATTTGATGGTATATTTCTAGTAATTATTGTCTATTTCATTATAAGTGGAATAAATTTGTTAATGTATATCAGTAATAATGAATTATTGATATAGTCAAGAACTCATTCAATTAGGATGAGAATTACCTAAATTACATCTTTTCAATTTTTGACTCCCGAAATCACTACTTAGATATATTGGGTGCGATTTATTCCAACTTATTTCAGAAGGGGTCACTGTAATGCATAAGTAGAAATAAAAACACCCTCTAGTTAATGATGTGGTATATAACTATATGGGCAACAGAATTATGTTGATGATGATTATTTCAATACATTATATTTTAGAGATTTGAAAAATTACCATGAGAGCTACATGAGGTTCGTGTGGATGATAATTCACCATGTGAAAATATTATAGAAATGTTTAATCCAAGGTTTATTCAATAATGTGTTGTATTATAGTATAACAATGATGGTGGAAGGGGAAATGGGGTGAATCTAGTATGATGAATCTTTATGGGCTTGTATTATCCAGTTAGTATTCAATGTTTGATGTTGTGAGGGTCTTAATTTAATAATAATGGTTGTGACTATGGATGATAGGTTTGATGATTTTTTATGAATGATTGACTACTGAAAGGGTGTCTATCACAAATTCCAGGGATATGTGATAGGTTTGGAAGATTAATAGGGAGAAAGGAATGTATAATGAAACATTATATAGGAACATCGGAAAACATTTATGAAATTTAGGTTAGTTATATTGGTGTACCATCCATGGGCCCTTAAGAACACAATTGCAGGACTTGGATTAGTCCTTCTAATTTGAATGTAAGATGAAAATTTATATAATTGATCGAATCATTATTAAAAATAAATAAATTTAATAAATTGGGTATAAAAGGTGTATAAAAAATAATATCGGTAGATAATTCTTAAACTAATCGGCTACATAGTGTGTATGTGTGATTCCTTGTTCGTAATCCAATATATGTATAAAAAATAATTTAATGGAGAAGATATTTTTTATATATTGAAATTTGAACATGGAAATTGTCAGAAATATATAACTCTTCATAGTTTATTTCATATATTAAGTATAATGTTAGAGATATATGTAGAAGTCACTTGTGAAAGAAAACATTATAATACCAGTGATTATAGAGAAGAGTGAGTTCAATATTAAATTCCCAATAAATTTTGTTTATAAATAAATTTATATGATATATTTTATATTTTTTATATATGGGGAGTATCTTTAATAAATTTCTAGTGTATGTGAAAATAATTGTAATTAAAAGAGTTGGATATTCAATATAAATGAATATATTTCTATAAAGCGAATGATATGAGTTGATAATGAATAAGGGATAATAAAAATTGATAAATATTTCATAGAGGGAGAGTAAACAATAAATAAGAAATTGAGAATATATTTGATGAAATTAATGAACTCAATTATACAATGAAAATTAGAAATAAAAAATAATTATATTAAATATAAAGGAGTAAAATAATGATGCAGGAGATGATTGATGAGAATAGTTGAAAAGAAAAAATAATCAATGAGTGATATTAACAGAAACATTATGAGTTAAAAAGATAAATGGTCATTTTTTTACATTATATGTTATTAAAATATCTTATAAATATTCCTATATCACTTAATATTGTGTTTAGGAAACCATTTTTGTTTTTAAAAATACTATGGTTTATATTCTTGATATAATTATTTTTTAGTTATGAACATTATTTCACACTAAACGTTTTCAACATGTGTATGAAATTCTCTATTATTTATTAGCATGTTATAGTTTAAAAAATTATTATTTGATGTAAAATTAAATAACCACATAATGGTGAGTACCAGACTCTTCATCATTTTTTAATAAGAATAACAAATAAATCATTTTATATAGTACTTAGTAGAAGGAAAGGGGTCATATAATTTCTATGAATTCAATCAACCATGGGTTATACAACATGTTTTTTGAAATATTTTATATGTCATTATTCAATTCAATAATCCTTGAAATATATACATATAAAAAAACATTATAATTCTGTAGATTATCATTTATATTAGGTAATAAAATATATCATAATTTTATGAAACATTTCATAGTTTATATAGAAGTGGTGATGTATTCAAGAAAGAATAAATTATATAATTAGTCCAGAAAATTGGATTTATTAGAATAAGAAAGAGATGGTGGATTTAAAAACATGATTGTTTAGATATATTTATAATTGGGCAGTAGAACTCAATGATAGTATTCTATACATGGGGTCAATAACTCGTGGTCTATATCATTCTTGTAAAGAAATAATAAGACTATAAAAATTACAATGAGTTACATATAATGTTAATATTTGTATTATCTATATTTTTAGGGGAATGGGTCTTCTAATTTTTGTTTATTAAATTATATAAACATAATTTTTTAAATCAAATATGTGTTATGAAAAATGTTGGCGAAACAATGAACTGTATATATATATAATATTTATTTAAATATAGTGCTTCAAAATATAATAATAAGTATAATGTCATATAAAAACATTAGACAGGAATCATCATAGTAAATATATCATTCATACCAAAGAAATATTGTACATATTAATGGGGGATAAAGAGAACCTATTATATAGAGGAAGTTCAATAATTATTAAACTTACTCATATTATTTATTTTCTTCATGAAGAATAATTTTTCATATATTACATATGTTATAATAAGTATGATATGATATTCAGGATAGAAAACCTCTAATTTATTAATACCCACCCATTTCCCTCGTTTATTTTTGTAAACATTTTCCAAGACACATCACTAAATTCATATTAATCTCATAAAAACATTCATTCATTTTTATAAAATTGAAACAAACTATATATTCAATGATAGAAATTATTTTTGATGAGACATTAGGTAATTTTAAAATTTCATCCAAATAATTTCCTTGAAGTGTACATTATTAAATTTTAATGCAGTTTTATTAAGGAATTAAAAACCCCATTATTCATGTGTTATTATTAAAATCAATTATCATAATTTTAATATATGAAATCTAAAAAACTATCTTTAAATTAACATATTGAAATTAATATTCTATTAATTATATATAAATTTAAATTCAATAATCAATTATTCATTCTATATTTTATAGTTGATTTCATTTTAAGAGAGTAAGTGTCTTGATCCAATGTCTCTTAGCTTTTTCAAAAATCATGTTTAATCTAGGATATTACTATTTTCTTTATTTTTAGACATTTTACCAGTTCAATCTATATTTATGTATTTTGAAATAGCATTGGGACTTTAATATTTTTTGACAATATTTACTGAATGTATCCACTAGACCCCTAAAATGATATTCTTCAAAATAGATATATATAATTTTAAGGAATTTTGGAACATTTTATTTAATATTTATCTTTATTTTATAATAATGATCTATTAAAAAAATACATTCCATGTTATTATAATATAATTTTTTACACAATAATTAATTTGTTTTATTATAACTATCATTATTGTTTCCAATAAATTATTATTATAATATTATATTCAGTAATCTTTATGTATAAAAATATAAAAATCTACACATCCTTGAATGTTCCCATCAATGACTTTAGAATTTTCTTAATCATAAGAGTTTAATATTTTAATATCTAAATTTCTACCAACCTCATAATTCATGCTAATTTATGAAAATAAAAATTTTGTTATGTGTACTTTTTCACATCATGATAAAATAGGAAGCGACATTTATCTTCAATATCATAATACCACTCCTTAATGAGATCATAATCTATAACTTCTTATATAACTAGCCTAAAAACATCCATTCATTCAGTCATAAATTTACTATGAACTCCAAAAAAATGATAATGGTCTATTATATGGTTTATATTGAAATTTCTATGAGATGGTACAAATTTGGTTTCAAGATTATAAATATTGTTTATAAACTGAAAAAAAATAAAATTAATCAATATTAAATAAATTTATATATTATAAAATTAATATGATTATATATATATATATATATTCATCGTATAATACAAGTTTGTGTTTGTTTCTCATTTAATTATTCTATGTTAAATTGCAATGATATTAAAATAAATAAATAAATTTAATTCTTTCCCATTTTTCAATAATTGTATTCTATGGATAATTATTATAGGCCTATGATATTTTTTCCCTTTTAAAATTAATTAAATATTATCATCTATTAAAAAAATTCTATTCAACCCCTACCTATATATATTGTACTACAAACACACCTCGTAGACCGAAGGACCATTATGAACACATATTTATAACTCTTCAATATCAAATATTGTTTGATGAACCCCATTTGATTTTAGGTTCTTAGGGGTATAGTTACATTCAACCACACTGACATCACACACCCACAACCCTAAGAGGTATATCATAGTCCCCCCAATGGATAACCATCCCAACCAACTGCTTATTATTACATTATTTATTTTTTGGACCAGAGATCTAGTGAGCATGAAGGAAATTACATGGACCATACTCCCACCATTACATGACCTAATTTCCATTAATGCATCAATCCTTTTCACCCCTACATCACATGCCTATGTCACCGCCCCATTGATGGCCTGAAGTCCTAGTGCATCGGAAGCCCAATCCGGGTGAATAATACCGCTACTACAATACCCCACTGTATTTGGATGGATATTTTTGTGATGACCAGTATATATATATATATTAAATTTATTTTCAATGAAAAATATTTTATTTCAATTGTTTAATTAACCAATACAAATATTCCTCCCCTATATAAATTCCCTCGCATTGGAATCGATAACTTCTTTGAGAATTATATTTAATAAATATATTTTTGAAAAAAATTATTCCAATATAGTAAAATTTTTTAATTTACATTACATTTGAATATTAAATGACTCATTTCAATTACTATAATCAACCAAATTGTAATTAAAAATATATTTATAATGTTACCATGTTGGTAAACAATCATGGAATATCATTAAATACAATACACATTATTCTATCTAATAACTTACTCATTTATTTTGAAATAATTTTTATCATGATTTTTATTGAGTTCCACTAATTTATTACCTTATGGATATTATATAAAAATTAATAAAATAAAAGAGATTTTTAATTTCAGTTTTACACTACAATAGAATGCATAGTTCCATCAATTTCAATTATACATTCATCATCTCACATAATATATGTTTTCTCATGATAAAGTACCTAATAAATTTTTTATGTATTAAATGATCCATTAATATATTTCGTTTTGAAAAAATTGAATGATTCAAATATTTTTCATCACAGGATAATATTTTTTGAAATATATTCATTGATATGATATAAATGATTTTAATGGTTCATTTTATTAGAAGATACATTATTTACTTTTCCATTTTGTCATTGTTAATAAATAGTTTGTATTAATATGGATTTATAACATTGATTTCTTAATAAAAATCATTTATTTACACTATAAATTTATATGTTTTATTTATTCACTAATCTTGTAACATTTAAACCTCAACATCTATCTAAATTTTGAAAGATCATTAAATGGTAAGATTCGTGATTTTTTTAAAATAATCATTTTCATATTTATTTTTTTATGATTCCATATCTTTAATGTAATTATTTCAAATGTCATTAAATATATTTTGTTTTATATTATATTGGGCCCTTGTTAACAAACTACTATGAGATAAATTTGAGATATTATAAATTCAATGATTACACATATAAATCATTTTATACTTTTTTTATAAAATATAACATTTTACTATTTATATAATTTTTGAACCAAAAAAATAATGGTTAATTTTAGTAATCCTTTAACATGTAGCTGATTTTTTATTCATTATTATGCATTTTCATAATAACACAATGAGAGAAACTATTATTTATATGAATAATGCAGGAAATTTATTTTTCTCTTCCAAGATGGTCTAATATAGGGGATGTTATAAGTAAATGGAAACACATAATCAATAATACATAGTTTCACTAGTCATGAACGTGGTTTATAAGGGAATGTCAATCAGTGCCTATGTAGATTTTAGAATTCAAGCCACACATACTGTTATTGTATAGGTCATGCTAATAAATATTATACAATGAACCACTACACAAATAAACTTATATGATTGTTGAGTAAAAATGAAAATAATAAAAATGTAACTCTCATGTAATTCCATGTGATATATCCACATCAGGAAAGCACAACCCATTGTTTTATCAACATAAATGTTTTACCATAACATGGGTTCTCTATTATTCAATGATATTTTTTCTGTAACTGATGTTCACTCATGACGGTATGCTACTCTAAATGTATAATTTCTATTCTCCTATTACTCACATTCCCCCAAAATATTCTTCAAATACTAAATTATTTAATCCGTTTTATTCCTATACACTATTAAATCATTGATTCATTTATTCATTAGAGTGTCCTAGGTAATAGAATCCCTACACGTGTACTTATATAAAATTTGAGTGATGTATCATTACTTTACCAAGTCACTCTCCTTTTTTATCTCATAATTACTTAAAAAAAATCAATTATGACATATTTTGTGATGGTTCTATAACCTTATATATTATTTTCTGTTCTTTTTTACATTTTAGCCTATTTTATATACTTTCATACATGATATTAAATATATATATCCCATATTCTAATTAAAATATCAAATGAACTCTATAAATGGGTTATGATCTAGTAATTGGATGATCTACCCCTTCTCAATGTAGATAACTACCATTAATGTAATTGGTTCTTCACTTTTCCATTTTTTGGAATACAATTTTTAAAATTTCATCAATTTATTATTTTATTCATATAGCCATATATATATGAAATCATTTCTTAGGGTCTATATAAGAGTTTGAATCATATATTATGGAATTTAAATTTCTAATTTAATGATTTTATACAATCAAATAATATTTAACTAACATCAGGATACATTAGTAATTCCTTATAACTAATTTATTACTCATATGATAACAATATCATATTAATTATACGTAGATTATTTCCTTCTATTTATACTATCACATATTTGAGTATTATACTTCATCATTATATATTTCATCCTTTTTGGAGATATATATCTTTCTATATTTTTGAAGGAACATTTTATAATAAAGGTCTTACACTTGACTTAATTTTTCATTTTATATTTATATATTCTATAGTATGATAACTAATGATGACATCATCCTATATTTTTTAAAATAGTATCGTAATATAGTGTCTCAATTTCAATTCTCCATGAGATATTTGAATCATAATCTGTATCTTAATAAATATCACTAATAAATGTTATTATTTCTTCAAATATTAGTCTATGCAGTCTATCATCATTATAAATTTTTCAAATAAATAATTACGATATCACCAATAATAATATTAATTCAAATTATTTTTATCTGACCCAGTTATGATACACTATTTGTTATTAAATTATTAAATAACATTTTTATCAGGTGTTATATTTTATGATATATTAAATTTCTATTATAACGTTGCATTATATTCTATAAATCATTGGTATACTCACATTTTATATACATAACCCTATTATATTTTTTGGTCATCTGAAGAGATATGTAGGTTTCATTTCATATTCTAGTCATATTTCCATTATTTTCATGAATTTAAACCATTATTTTTAACACATTCGCATATATGACAAGGTCATCACCTTAACTAATATTAATTATATTTGTCATATATTTAAACCCAAAATTGGCGTATGTCACTGAAATATTTTTTTTATCAACCTATATTCCTAATCACTTACCCTTGCTGGATTATCTACTAATAAGTTTCAATAAAATACTTCTATAGTAACTATATATAGTACCACCTTTATGTACTTCAAATGACGATTTGGTTTAACTAGAGATATGGATATCTAATGTACTACTCTACCACATCTAAAACACTTGTGTACTTATTTCAATAAATATGTTCTAACATGAGTCCATTAGTTTTACATGAATATATTTTAACATCCATTTATAACTATTAAAATAATACATTCCTCTACTTTTTCAGGATATGATGGATTATTGACACTATATTTCCACTAATAATCCATTACTAGATAGTCTACCCTAACTTATTATTCATAAGTAAGTATCCATATAATGATAATTAATAGACATTTCTCTAAAATAAAATACATATTGCACATTCAACCATTATGAATCACATTTATCTAAATCCAAAGATCATGTTTTGTAGTCGGAAAAAATATGAACATATATTCCATCACCCATTATTACATTACTTAATATAAAAAAACTCACATTCGTTTCAAAAAATTAGATTCATTTGAAAGATGGATTTATTAATGATATTATGGGAAACTATCTCAATAAGACCATTAGGAAAAAAAATTCTATCATCCCTCAATATATATTATTACTTCTAACCATTAACTAATATATAAAATCCACCATGAGGTTTTAAGGTTATATAAAAAGAAAAAAAAAGGTTTATTTTCTGTAACCTTTCTACTATGAACACATATAAATTGTTAGTTCCAAATAATTGTATTCTCTTCAAAATTTGATGTTCCAAGATCAGTGTGAATCACTAGGAGGGGGAGGGGTGAATCCGTGATTACTTTAAACGTTTTACAAATTGATTATTTTCAATTAATACTCTATGGATTTTTAAATACTCAATCCACTCTTCTTGTGTCTCTTAACCTTAACTAAAATTATGTTGTATGTGTAATGGAACTGAACAAAAGGATTTACAAGGTTCAGTTCAAAAATTTACTCCTTGCTTTGTTGGAAATTCTCCCCAACACAGATCCTCCACAATAATCTTATTATCAATTACAATGGATGATACAGAGTCCCCCAGTATATCTCCTGAGTTAAATAGGATATTCTTTATACTACTTCCCACAGTGTTACCAGAGTTTCACTGGCCTGATTTAGAGTCCCACTGATATATTATTCTCCTCCCTGAATCTTACAGGGTTCTTCTAGAACTTGAGTCACGTGAGTAGCTTCCATACTTTTCCTTTATTGATTCACTGTATATGATATTCTTCTCTCCCCCCATAGGATTTTCGAATCACACATGCATGTGTATATTTTTAAGAATCTTTAATAGCCTTCGGTAAGGCCAGTTGGCCTTGCTCAATATTTTTGATCAATTTTGCAAATCAGTCCTCATTTTCAACAAGGCTCGAAAAATTATTTCTTCTTATGATGAAGAAGCGACCAAATTTTTATGTTTTAAAATGGTTTAGAGAACCTATTCATGAATATTAATAGGCAAGAATAATCTTTCACTATGTCTTCTCTACCCGACTTCTTAGATGCTCGATTACTGTCAAATCAGATATAAAATAAATTTAAATTTATTTTGGCTTCTCCCACTATTCTCATTCACTTAGTCCGTGGATTTAATGAATATCTCAATTGAATTCTCACACATGTTTATTAGATTGCACGATTGTATAACCCTATAGTGTGTTTCATGTAATACATAACAAACAATGTTCTCTTGAATCAATGGTTTACGTTCAATGTGTGCATGCCCAGCACATTCATGCACACGATTCTTGGTGAAACTCAGGTTCTCGTCATCACTATTGATTCATAGAACACACACACACTTCTTCTTTTTAATTGATATAATTTTATATGGCATGTGGGTTTTTAATATCCAATATTATAAAAACCCAAATGGGTGTGATGGTTTGTTCACACGGCTTTCTCTTATCCTCTTCTCAAATGTGAGTGAATGTATGCTTGCACTACTACATCTTGTGAGTCTTTCTCATTATAAAACCATTAACAGCCTCAGGTTTCTTGAAATTAAGCACATGAGTGTGTGCATGTACTCAATTCCATTGGGTCATAAAGTCCCTCGAGCCTCTTCTTACCAATTTCTTCTTTGCCTTGCACTTGGTTCAAATGTGTTTAATTCATATATGCATGAGTTATTCTTTTCAAAAATGAATGGGTATGGTCTAAAAAGGGGTTCATCTTCTTCTATATTGAGGTATCTACATGAACAAGTTAAACATAGAGGCTTCGTTCTTCGGTATGTGTTACACAAACAAGGGAAGTGTAGTGCACTATCCATAATTGATTTTCAAAAACCAGATTCATCACAAGGTAGGATGAGGGTTTGTTAAACTGATCTGGTGTCTTTGGGTTTCCATTGCATAGAGGGTGTGGAATCTTTCGTGAACCAAGGGGGTTCACAGTTCTTCTCCATGGAAGAGATTAACATGAATCCTTCATGAAATAGATGTGTGGAACCTATTATTAGTTTAGCTAGGCTGCACAGAACATTTCCTTTTTCGAACGAAATAGGTTTTATATAGCACAATTTATTTGGAGAACCATGAGATTTTTCATATGATATGGTACAACCATTTTTTGGCTTGGTTCCTCTCCATTTATTGGGGATGAAAAACTCATATATCCACATTAAAAATCACATAATTCAAATATTTTATATCACGTGATCTTTGTGTTTGAATATTTCAAATGCGAGATATAGATATGGAACAAGTCATGGATGTTTCCATTTCAAATGTGGGCCTTCTTTTTTCTCGGTGATAATATCATGTCAATTCGAATTGGAATGCACATATCTTATTTATTAATAATCCCTTGAAAATTGAATGTTTAGTGAGGCCTCGACAACATCGCTTTCCTCGACCTTATCTAAATTTCACTATTTCTATGTTTTATTCATTCATGTAAATGGAATTTCATGAATGTGATTTGTTATTCTAAGACTATATAGAAGAGCATAGAATGATATCGAACAGTTGTTAGAGTTATGTGATTGGTGTCCAGGATCATCACTAGTTTGCGGGTGCAGCGAGGTGTCTGGAGGATTATGTAAACGTGGCTGGAGTGATTGGACAGTGGTGGATCAATCTCGAACCGCGTAGATCAGATGGACGACCTTGATACATGTGAACGATCCCACGATTGATCGGATGGTGGACCGTGTGTCTACGATGCAAAAGATGTCTAATCTTTCTTCCCTGGTTTTTATTTCCATCCCACATCAAAATGGGATAATCGGGTAGGAGATGTATATCAATCAAAGCGTGCGGCCTTAGCACTAGATTACTCCTCTACCCCATCTACTGTCTCCCCACACTGGTTATCTATGGTCATGCTCTTAGTACCCCCTATGCCCCATCAGGTGTGGTCCTAGTGCAAACTATGCACACTCAAGGGGGGTATATACATGTCCCTCATGCACCTCTTGCAGTATGGATTCGAGGTCTTCCCTTTTGTAGCGGCAGACTCTCAGGTCACACATATTTCTTTGGTGAGGGGTTCAACATGCCTTCAAATACCATTCCCTTCATCCTATCTTTAATAATTTTTAAACATCATCCTTATTTTATTTTTTTAATAACAAATCAATCATCATCAATATTACTCTTTTAAATCAATAATAAATGATGCATAGAACTCTTCGTCACCTCATTCATTAAACAATAATGCATGTTCTTTAATGTTGTAATGGGTGAAGTGTGCTCTTTAAAAACCTGTCTTGGACATTGAGGATCTGAAGTTCCATAATATTATTTTTTTACCAAATACATCCAATTAAAAGCTACTGGATGAATATTCTAATGTCATCTTTCAATCATGTATTGAATGGCCTTATTAAAATGTTATAATAATGGGTAATTCAATTACACATGATTTGGAACATAATATTCAATTTATAATCCTCTGAATTTGTTGGAGAATGATCAATAATTACATCCAATGTCAAATAGTGATTCTACAAATATCTGTGGATTTTGATTTGGAACATCTTCCCCTATTTAATCATCACCACCACCATATCCCAATAAACATAATGACAAATGAAACCTTGTTGACATCTTATTGAGATAAAATGAAACAAAATGGTCGACCATCACCCCCTTTGTATTTTGTTTTCAATACCACTTAATCACACTTTTAATGGGTTAATATTTGTGTCGATATATTCTCCCCCTTATTTCCAACCAAGTGCAAAGGTGTAGTGAGGTATGTTCAAAACAATTTCCTCCTCCCTTTAAGGAATATCTTGTTTAATATTTATTAGATAGGGATGATGTATCATGATTCACGTAGCAAAGAGACATTATTAAATCAATTGTATGTCTACATGGGCTTACACGGTGTAGAAAACAAGAGAGATATAACCAAGGTATTCAATGCCTTCCATAAACAACCATCATGTAAAATAATGATTAGAATGAACCAAATTCTTGACCAAGGGATTGGATACAATCATATCTATCAACGAAATTCTAAATCCTCAATTTCATCTTCTTGATGTGATATGAAATTCAAGACTTTTTAAGACGTAATACTTGATATAATATCCTTCAAATTTGATCCCCCTCAATTGGGAAATCCCATTGATTCCTAATGGTGTAAAATATCATCACATATTCTTCCAGATATTCATGTTGATATTCATCCACTAAAAACAATTCATGTTTTTATCAAATCATTAATAATGAGACCACTTTCCTCGAGAATTACCTTTAGCTTCAATTCCCTGCAACGTATGCTCACATATAAAACAAAAAAAATATAAGGGAATAAAATGGAACACTTGTGGGATTCGTAACAGAAGCATTGGTGCTTATAATTGTATCTCAATCCCAAAACACTATTACATGAAACTCTAAAGTGTATGATACTCATTATTCTGGTGTGTCCAATCCATTTGTCAATTTTTCTGTCTTTCTTAGCATGGTCCATTTACATCCATTTACCATTAACTTGTGTGGGTTATTTTTCATTCCTTCTTCCAGCAGTGGTGTAACTTCCACTAGTGTATGTTATCCAATTTTCAGCATCTCAATTTGATCTAGTAAAATAGTTATACACTTTTTTTCATGATGTCTATCCATCTTGGACCATCCACCCAATAATTTTGAGACTCTTTTGTTGTCATGTGCTGACCACCTCTCAAGAAATTCGAAATTTTTTTCATGTGGAATGACATATTTCCATTTTCCATTTTCTTTTCTAGTACATAATCTTCCCCATATTGTAATAATCTTAAAAGTTGCAATTTTTTTACCAGATAACTTAACACACCTTCTTAACATTTTCTAAGTTGGAGATTCCACATGGTTTATCAACTATATTCAAGTTAAATTTATTAGGAAACTTATTAAGATTATCTTTAGGAATGTCTTCAGTCAATCCCTTCTTCTTCATGATTTATTCTCATTTTAGTTTCAACTTGGTTCAATTCATTTCCATGGATTTTCTGTAGTGATACATGGTTTGTCCTTTCTCTCCACAATAAGAGCATCTTTTCTATGTTGATATGATATTTTAACAATCTTTATTTAAAAAATTAATGGGAATAATTTCTTCCAATATTTTCTTGAATTAATTGTATTTAATATTCCCAATGGAAGACTTTTTGACTTTTTATTTCTTTCGACTGCATTTGTTGTGAGATATTATTTTTATCACTACGTGCATGAGGCTTGGTAGGACTAAACCATCACTCATCATAATTGTGACAACTTATGATGAAATTATCACAAATGTCTTAAAGATAATCAAATATATTCTTGATAGATAGATTCTTCTTCATATCTTTTTTAAGCATTTGATTTGCAGGATATTTCATTTTTAACATCTAATTTCCCTAAATGTAGGTCTTCCATAATTTCCATATGTAGACACATTATTATAGGAATCATTAGCCTGATTTCCAATCTTCCACCAACACCAACAATAGCCAATACATCTCCTTCTTTTCCTTGTAGTATTAGTCTTGCTAAATTTAGTTCTTTATTGTCTCTATAATTGTATTTATTTATTTAGAGAATCCATTTGGGGGTTGTTATTATTAATCATCCAATTATCCATCCTTGTAATTTTTTTGGATGTATCAATATTTGTATCAATGCACAACTCGTTGTGTTTTAGCATTGAACATGTACTTGTAGATGCAACTACTTTAAGAGAAACAGAAATAACTGGGTTATGGGATTACTTTTTCATGGAGGATGTTTCCATTGTATTATAAGATAATTTTATATTCCTCTTCGCATAATATTCCTCAATGAAAACATGAGTGGAAACATCTCTTATTTCATCTTTTTTTGATATTCCATCTTGGAGTGATTATTAATTTTTCAACTTCACCTCCAACTAAAAACACATCATGTTGAGTGAGTTCTTGACATCTTCAACTGATCTCATTTTTATATCCCAATTCTCCTTCATATTTATCATTTTTCTTCATGCGTTATTTTGAATTACTGCAATGAAATGTCAAGATTATTTTCCATCCTAACATTGTCTTCCATATGAGAAGATTTGAAAAGCATTCAAACTTTGTGAAACATTTTAAATTAATGGAATGTTTCTACAGACACAATACAAAATAATTCATTCCAAAAAATACTACCTTAATATTATTTAGTAACATCATCAATTCTTCCATTGAAAATAGAAATTTTTTCTTCCTTTTCTTTCATAGTTTTTTTATAGTGTGGGATATTACAACCATTTAATCCAATGAATCTTCCATGGAATCATCATATTCTTCTAGTTGTAATTTTTTTTCTTTATGAGAAGTAATGCTTGCAGCAATATGTCTTTCCACTCCTATAGGGTCTTTCATATGATGATCATTGAATAAATACTAAATATATCTAATTGATTTATTATTATCATAGCTTGAAAAATATTCATTAGAAGATTAACATGTATTATCACCATTCGTAACATCAAGATTTCCTTTAGTAGAAGGTGTCTTCCCATTAGAAGTAAGCTTCTTCTTCATCTTCCTTTCTTATTTCTTCTTTATGTTATTTTGAGTCTTATATGATATATTTATTTGAGTTTTCTCATTTATCTCATCAAATATACAATTCATAAAAACTCTATTTCATCATTTAGAGGAAACCTTCCCTCTGATACCAATTGGAGTTCCCTGATCAGTGTGAATCACTGAGAGGGTGATAGGGAGATTCAGTTATCCCTTTAAAATTTTTAAAAATAGATTCATTCAAATAAAACATATATGGGGGATTAAAACCTTGATCCCCTAATCTTGTGTCAATCATCCATACCTTGAATTATGAAGGTTATGTAAAGGCACTGAACATAAGGATTTACAAGGTTCAGTTCAAGGACATACTACTTGTTGGTTTGGTTATTCTCCCCAACATTGATTGTGCACTATAATATTATTATCAATTTCAAGGGTCGATTTGGAGTTCCATTGTATCTCTATTTAGTCGAAAATGAGGGTATTTATACTATGTCCCACTATGTTACCAGAGACCCAATGGCTTGCTTCAGAGTCCCACTGATGTCTCCTACTCCTCCATGAATCTCCCAAGGTTCTTGTAGCTCTCGTTTCAGATGAGAACCTTACTTCTTTGATAATTATTGACTGATTGTAGATGATATTATGATATATCAACCAAGATTTCAAAAATAAAAATTGTATGTGTTTATCTTGATGAATCATCTATATCCTTTGGTATGGTCAGTTGGCCTTTCCCAATATTCCTGATCACTTTTGCTGGCTAGTCCTCAGTCACAAAAATGCATGTGCAATTTTATATTCTTCTGATGAAGACCTAACCTCACATATTTTTTTGAAAATGGTGTTCACATCCTCTTCAATAATATCAATATTCAATATTGATCTTTCACTATGTAAGCCTCTTCTGACTTCTTGGATGATCAATTACTATCAACTCAGATATAAAATTTTCTTACAATCAGTATGGCTCCAGTCTCTATTTGCATTCACTTCATTCATGGATTTCATGAGTATCTAAATTGACTTGTGACACAAGCATATGATTATTCATGATTTTATTCCTGTATAATTTGTTTCTTGTAAGCCCAAACACACATTGTTCCCTTAAATCAATGGTTTAGTATATATGTGTGTATATCATGAACATGCTTGCACTTACTTATTGGTGAAACTCACTATCTCTTCTTCCAATTTGGTTCTTATCAAACACACATTTTCTTTTTAATTTATTCAATTTTATATTACATAACGGTGTTTAAGCTCAAATTTTATTCAAACCCAACTAGGTGTGATAATTTGTGCATACAACTTCCTCTTCTCCTTTTCTCATACATGAGTTCATGTACGCATTCACTACTCATTCTTGTGAGTCCTTATATTTACACAATCATTAATAGACACAAGATTTCTCAAATTAAGCACAAGAGTGTGTGCATGTACTCACTACCCATGGGTCATATGGTCCCACAAGCCTCTTCTCCTATATTTCTTCTTTTCCATGCACATTGTACAGATGTGTTTAATTCAAAAGTGTGTGAGTTCTTATTTTAGATATCGAATGTTTATGTTCTACCATTGTATTATTATTCTTTTGTCTCGAGGTATCTCAAATGAACACATGAAGTAGATAGTCTTTGTGATTTTGTATGGGTTCTTCAATCAAGGAAGGTGTAGAGAACTATCCTTGTTGGGTTTTCACAAACCTGATTCTTCAAAATGCACGACCAGGACTTTTTAAACCAATCATGTGTTTGTGGGTCTCCATGTCATAGAAGGTGAATAAAATTTCGCAAAAGAATGGGGATCACTATTCTCCTTTGTGAAAGGTACGAAAAGGACTCTATCATGTATGTGATGCATTAAAACTCTTCTTTGCAAAGCTAGGCTGCAAGGAACGCTTAATTTCATGAACCAAAGAGGATATCATTAGCTCTTGTTATTTAAAGAAATGGGAGTTGATTTTTTGAGAAGGTATCACCATTTTTTTACCTTGGTGCCTCTCCTTTTACAGGCAAACAACAACGTTTATCTCTACGTTCTAATCCTCTGAATTAAAATCTTTGAAAAATCATGATCCTCTAGTTTTAATATTTCAAATGCGGGATAGATATATGGCACAAGTCACAGGTGCTTCCAATTCAAATGTTGGATTTATTCTTCGTCAGTGATAATATCAACTGCCGAAAAATAGGAAGGTGTGTATATTGTTTTAAAATACTCCCTTGAATATCAAACATCCAGTGTGGCCTCAGAAACATCATTTTCCATAGCCTTCTCAAAAATTTATTATTTTGATGTTTCATGCAAGCATGAAACTTGAATTGCATTCATGGGATTCTTTGTGCTCAGAAAATAGAGACAGACTTGTAATGAGATTAAATGGCTTCTAGAGTGATGAGATAGGTGTTCGATATCAACACATGTTCGTGGGTGCAGCGGGTAAGCCGGAGGATGAAAATAACTCTACTAGATAGATCCGACAAAGGTGTATCAATTCCAATCCATAGAGACCAAATGGACGATCGATAAGTGAGTGATCGACCACATGATTGATAGGTATGTAGACCGCATGTATGTGATGAATCAGATGACTAAGATAGCTTTCCAGGTTTTTATTTCATCCCCACATCGAAATAGGATAGCGGGCGAGGAGATGTATATCAATCCAGGCATGCGACCTTAGTTCCAGATTACTCCTCCACCCCTCTGTTGCCACCCTGCACTGGTTCTCTACGGGAGCACTCTAAAATCCCACTCTTCCTCCTCGGGCGCCCTCCTTGTACCCACTATTCTCACTTGAGGGCTTATTCCCAGCCTACATGCACCTCTTGTAGGCAGGCTTCAAAGAATTCCCTTTGGGAATAGTAGACTACCATGTCCCATAGATTCTGTGGGTGAGGGCTTCTCTTCGCCTTCAAATACCAATTCCTTCCTCTCTTTCTTCATCTTTAAACATCTTCCTTCATTTATTTTTCATAAAACAAATAAAAAATCATCAATATTCCACTTTTAATTCAATAATAGACGATTCATGGATCTCTTCTTCACCTCATGCATTAAATCATAATTCAAGGTCTTCAATGTTGTAATGAGTGATGTGTTCTCATTAAACACATGTCTTAGACTTTGAGGATCAAAACTTCAATTGTTTGATTTGGTTTACCAAAAACATCCAATTATTAGATATCGGATGGATCTTCTAATGTCTTCATGAAATAATGCATTGCATGTCCTTCTTCAAATGTTGTAAAAATGTGTCATTCTTTAACACATGATATGGAACATTAGATCAGTTCTAAAATCTCTTGAATATTGTGGAGAATGATTAAGAATTACATCCAATGTCAAATTTTGATTCTCCAAATATTAGTGGATTTTTCGTTGGAACAAAGTTCCCTCTTCAATAATCATCATCAATACGTTTACATATACATATTTACTATTGAATCATTATTGAAATCTTATTGACAACAAATTCAACACCATGCTTAAAAAATATTTTTAATTTAATAATTTAATATAACTTATAAAGATTAGTTTCCCTATCAATTACATTAAAAGACTACTGAATCCCAAAAACTAGTAGATGATGAATTAGAGAAACATTCACCACTCCCCACAATACAATAGTAAGATAAATTCCAAGATGAATAATCTATAATTTTTTTTAATATTTCTACCAGAATTACCTAATTCCCAATTGTCCTATAGGAAAAATTGAATTTCCAATTAGGTCTAGGAGAAATCCTAAACATTCTTGTATTCAACCCCATTCCCCAAAATATAGTAATAGAAATTTTAACATGTGTTTTTACTACCATAATTTAATGAAAACTATCTAGAATCATAATTTATGCATTTCATAAAAAAATTATCATGAAGAATCCATCATTTTTAAAGCATGGTAAAGTGAATATATTATTCACTATTACTGTTATGATGTATCAAAACATTATATTTCAAACTATACCACACATATCATTGAAACAATGGTGTCCCACACTGCCATTATCTTACCCTCAATTTAAATAAAATAATTTTTAACTATAGAGTAACCACAATGAGATTAACGACACCTCTAATGATTATATTTAATATTTTAAAAATACTAATCTCTATAATCACTAGAAATTTCATGTCTCAATTTGAAAATATCAATATATTAAATAATTTAAATTCTCTAGCATTTGAATCTGGATCCTAAATATGGAATCATAATTCATTAGGGAATCATTTATGAAACCCCAAATACCAAAGTCTTCAAAAAAATTACATGTGACCTTGTTAACATTTTATGTATTTTATCCTCGTAAAAATAAATTAAATTTATAAAAACATGTTTTGATGTAAGAGAAATTTTTTAATGGAATAACCTAATTAATAAATGAGTGTGGAAACAACTATCTCTTATAAATAAATTTTGTAAAAATTAAATATTTGAAACACTAAATAAAATATAGAGACTCAATATGACATAAATTAACTACTTTATCCATATTAGTAGTATAGAATAATATATCATTATTATGAGACAATTTTGTTTTTTTATTTTAGTTTATAAAGGCAAAGCCTTTGTGCATGTAAATAAATGTGATCTTGTATAGGGTGATTAAAATATTATTTTCAATTTTGAAATGCCTCTAAAAAACATCCATACATGAGAAACAAAAAATTCATTTCTGTTAATAAATAAAAATTAAATTCATATTCCATTAAAAATGACTTTCTAAAATTATTTCAATACCAGTATTCCATGCCTCTATGAATATTTTAAAAAAAATTATAAAAAATCATTATTTATTAATTAACTCAAATTGTACTTAAAACAAAAATTATATCTCGTTACTATATTCATTAAAAATTATCGTTTTTTACCTCATCAAATGTAGAACTCCTTGATTTTGTAAAACAAAATCGTTACTCCCTATAACCTAAAGACTTATTTTTTATTCCCCTATATTGTACCATTTGTTATTGTGACATATATTATGTTATAAATCATATATGTATTCAAATTTAATTTGATATTTTATTCAAATATTTAATAAATATAATTATTTGATAATTTAAAATATCACAAGAGAAATTGTGTAAAATCAAATCGATTTTTTTTCCTTTCTACAACACTAAAATATTTTCTAACAAATTTCTTATTTAGAATAAATTGTAATGTGATTATAATTTAGTCTGCCTTGTATTATATTACACATATTAGTAACTATGTATATTTAAATCGGAATACCCATTATTATATTGGGTTTCATTTAAATTAGGGATCATATGTCGACTATTTTGACCTTAATCCCCATAAAAACCATCAACTATAAAATTATCTTGTTCAAAACATCACATTAGTTTATAGAAATATCTATTGATATTACTAAGGTATTTTATTATTTTTGACAAGTATTTTTAATCAGAATTATATTGTTGGAAATTATGAGTTTTTTATAAACTAATTATTTTCTAATAAATATAGATATTATGTGCCCTAACTTATTTCACTAAAACTATAAACATATTGTCCCCCTCTCTCACTACCACTCTCTTTCAATCTCATTATATCTTCTTGTCTATCCCTTACTCTATCCCTCATATCATCTCCATCCCCATCATCTAACCCTCTCCCCCTCTCTCTCTATATCACTCTACATCTTCCTCTCCATATACCATTATCTCTTCTTATCTTTTTTCTTCAAACAATGAATCCAAAACATCACTATAAGAGGGATGATGAATTATAGTCACAAAAAAACCTAATTTTAAACCATATGAAAATTTTTTATATGAGATATTATAATTTCTAATCAAAATAATGTATTAAATGTAAAAGAGAAATAAAAAATTAAATGTACATTGGAAATGAAATATTTGTGATGTATTAAAATATAAATAGAACCAAAATATAATAATTATAAATAAAACAAAATAATAAACATCCAATTGGAAAATAAAACAAACACATTTAAAATTATATAATTACTATATTATATTCTTGAAAATATGAATCATCACTTTTTAAAAAATCATCATTTTATTCAATTAGATGTAAAAAGGGATACAAGCTTGATAGGAAACCCAATGAATCTAGAAAATTCTTCTTCTACAATGATACAAATGGAATACTTACATAACATAATATTTCTTGAAGGGAACTCTATCCATAAGATTATCTTTGATCTCAAGATTTATTGAATGTCTGATACTTAAGAGTTCATTGAACATAATGTTTAGATGAAACATCATCTAGTAAAAAATGATCATATGATAGAATGATAGGAATTGAATTCAGATCCTATCCCTAATCTTGTAATACATGATCATGTTATACAAAATTTCAAATGGAATGACATGGAATTTGTAACAAACCTCACATATGGATGATCTAATAAAAACCCATTAAATAAAAATACTATATTTGGGTGTATTTAAACCACATATTTGATTCCATATTGAACATTACTATAAATATATTCATCATAGTTCATATCATTCATTTATTAAATTTCTCAAATCCAATAATAAAATATATAGATTCAAATATAACAGACTCATACCTTGAGATTATGAGATTTCTAATTACATTATCAACTAAATGTTATGAAAATATCTATATTTTGATTAATATCGACATTAACTAAGTTATCTTATGATGTATTCCAACAAATCATCACATCATATAGAAAATAATTAATTGGTTTTTATAATATGTTGGATCCACTCAAATAAATCACATAATATAATCAAATGATAAGATCATTATATTTAAAATTAATAAAATAATATTAAATATAAATAAACTATATTTTGATTGTATATATATATATATTAAAAAACATGAAATAAGAATCATTTTACACTACAATCTATAAATATTTTATAATATCAATGAGGGATGAAAATTATAATGATGATAAAAATCTTCTAAGGGAATCTCCATGGATTTTAAATGATAAATCCGATAACTATATGTTTTAGAATTCCAAAATTAAATGAATTATACTCATTTAAAAATAAAATAAAAAAAGATTATATTATAATTTAAGATTATTTGGTTTAACATCTTTTGGGATTTTAAAAAATATAATCACATAAAATAATAATTCAGTGACATTTTATTTTAAATGTTGAGGAAAAAATAAAAAAATCAACATAGAAAGCTTCCTTCACTATTTTTTTCCTTAAAATAACCATGAAGAATATACATATCCCTTGGATTATAATACATTATGAAGTTATCATAGTAGTAATTTCGTTTTATCTATACCTATATTAGATAGTGAGTGGAATCATTCCTCTTTAGAAAAAACCATTTATGCATTGGAGATAATATCTAAAAAACAATGAATAAAAAAATAAAATGATAATAAAAATACCATTAAAACCATAATACATGAATCATGTCTACTTTATAGAAAATAGTTTATTTATTTTATGTATGAAAACCATTTATAATATAATAATTTAAAATATTTCAAAAAATAATTCACAAGATAACAGTAAAGGAAATGAGTACATAAAAAAATTGTATTCTATTAATACAAAGTATCCTTGTTCTATTATAGGATAGTTCCTGAAAATATATTTTATTTTACATCCCATAATCCATTGAACATATTGTAAATTATAAAATCACATCACTGATTGGGTTTCAAATGAAAAAAATATCCACATTATAAAGTTGTTAATTTTTTTTAAATAAAATTCAATACAATTTGATTGTATTAAATGTTACACATTTATAAAAGTGTAATTTTGAATAAAATAGTATTAAAAATTTTGAAATTACCAGGAAATGTATTAATGTTATCAAATATAATAAAATATATATTCTTTTAATGTAAATTATCAATATAATATGAATACCTAGAACATTACAGATGTATAAAAAATATATATATTTTGGTACCTATATTTATAAATCACCTTGTTTACCAAGATTGAAATATTTTTTTAGAAGGTATTATCATTGAATATTAGTGTATTGTATTTTGATCAATAATTACCACTAGATCAAATCTTAAGAACATCAAAATTTTTCATAAAAGGGGGACTCTTAGGAAAATGTTATTCAATTTATAATATACCTTTATGGAGGTTTTACTTCTCAGTATGAAATAGGATCTCCCCAGAATCATCTATTTAAATATATTATTAAAAATATACATTCAACATATAAAATTCAAAAAAAATTAATTATTTAGAACCTCAATTTTAAAATTTTACTTTTCTAGATCAGTTTCATTATAAAAATGAATGGTGGATAATTACATTAAAATAATCATGGAAGTTAACCAAGAAATATTATATTATTACATAATTATTTTATTCATAAAAATTAATTTTCAATAATTCTCTTTATAGGTTTTTTTTGTTTTTCATATGATTTTATATTTGTGTTTTGAAAATTTATCAATGAATTTAACAACTTCTATCATAGATGTATTATATTCCTCATTGATCCTTATAACTCTCTCATGTATACTAGTCATCTACATAACAATTTCATGAAGATATGGGGTTTCATGTTTATAATATTATTAAATAACATTATTATCACTATGCTATGTAGATGACAAATTATCTTCAATGTTATTATCTAGATGAGTATCAGTTGTAACAAATCATATGAAGGGCATAATTATTTATTTCATGAATGATTAAAAAACGCTTATCCTTTTGAAATATTCAATTTCTAAACACCCATTATCCTCAAAATAAAAATATTCACTAATATCACATATCTATTTGGTCACTTTGAAATATTTTATCCCTTTTCTCTTTGAAACTATTTCACAATTACTATTATTCTTAATCCTAAGATAATAAACTAAAGTATTTACAAGTTTTCTCCTAATATACTTGTTAGGGTATGTAGACCCATTCATATAATAATTTTTTATTTTTCCATTCGGATAATCCCTTTTTTTTGTGATTATTTACCACATACCATTTCATGTTCCTATAAAACTGAGAAATCCAGTGAATAGAATATTCTTCAAAACTATTATATGAATGTAGTTATATAGGGAAATAAATGGAAGAGTTAGTTCTATAATCTAATATTTTAGATTAAGATATAATATAAAATGTATTTTTACCTTTGTTTATAGGTATATTTTTATTTCACCTTCCATGTTAATTGATAGATCCATTCAAATCGTCTAAACACAACATAGTAATATTATTGGTGTCATCACTAGATGACTTCATTGAATCATATCCATTTAATAATATATAAATTCATTCTCAATAAACAAATAAATAAGTAAATAAATATCTATAAGTGATTGAACACTATTATTAATGAATATAATTATATTTCTCAACAAAAAATAATACTCACCTGGTAAAAAAACATTTATTCTTGTCTCTAAGAAATTGGCTTTTAATATTTAGACAATCAAATGAAAAAATTGTGAAACTACCATATGCATCTATAACAATCCAAAGTTTTACAATGGAAATTACCTTCTTATAATTATGTCATTAAAAAACATGAAAACACATACTAATGAACTACTAATTGACAAGTGACATTTAAACATAAGTTTGTCACTTCTGTGTTTGGAATTTTTAAAATCTGACATACACGGTTGTGTTCAAGATGATTTTTGGAGTGCAATGAAACAAAGATTTTGTTTGAATAGTAACCTACCTTATGAATAGTGACATACCCTTATGAATAGTGATATACCATAATTAATTGTAACATTACCTATGATATTATAAAAAGAATATTAAAGTGAAAGTATGATATACCTATATTTTAGAATAAGTAAATGAATGTTTTAAAACAATTTTTTTATTAATAAACCATGATTTTAATTAAATATTAAATTAATCATATTTAGTAAATTATTTTTGAAAAATGAAATTCATTTTTTGATTCTACACGTTGAAAAATGGTTGGGGTAAATTTTTTTGTATCTTTCTGAAATACTTGAATTTTAATGAATAGTGAAATACCGTAATTTACAAATTTAAGCTAAATAAGATAATTATAGAGTCATGTGTGAAGTTCTGGGGATGTAAGCCCACTTGGTTCTGGATCAACTGATAAAATTACTATTATTTGTCATTCAAGACTCATTATTCCTTGTCTTAGTGTAAATTAATAAACTAATGTATTTTATGTTATGGAACCCCCTCTCCCCTCCACTATAAACCCACCCTTCACACCCTCATTTCCTCACACCTCTCAAGTTCCAAGCCTTATCTAAACTTTTCCAAAACACCTTCCCTAGCCCCTATCCCACATCCAATAATAGCTGGTCTAATAGAAAGAACAATCCTAACTTCCTTAAGGAGAATCTCAAGATGAGGATTTAAGAGGTAATTTCTCTCCCTCTTCTCCTTTAATTTCCATTCAAGTTCAAGTTCATTTCTTGATCTCTCCCCACCTATATTAATCTAAATGGTATTTCTACTCCATTATTATACAGCTACTATATTTTTATGATGATAATGGGATATTATATCATCAAAACCCCTTTCCCTCTTCCTTTTATTTTGATAAAGAAAACGTTGTTCGTGAGGTGTTAAATTATCTCCTTCAAGAACGACATGCCCTCTTCTTCCATTTCTACCATTAGATCTGTTCATGAAACCATTTTAATGGTTGAGCCAGAAATTTTTATATGTATTATTACCTATTTAAATTCTTGTAAATAACTTATGGCCATATTACTAAGTGACAAATTAAAACAATTTTGTTGTGATCGAAAAACCGCCCAAATTAACCCAAATAATTATCATTTAATTATTATCTAATGATTCATCCAAATGGATATAAAATGATTCATTATAAGATACTTAAATATCCTGTAATATCATTAATTACATTTAATATCAGTTCCATATGTTTACCCATGTTCTACCCAAACTTCAATTTAATAATACAAGTGAACCACTCAAGAAAACTGTAAAAACAAACATTCCTGAATAATGTTTTTAAACTCTATAACTCATTCAAAGGAACTTAAAATTCCTTGATGAAACCATAATGAACCATATTAAATTACACAAGGTTTATTATTTCTTATTAATTAATATAATGTCATTATACATGACATTAAAGTGAAGGAAGCATTCAGATACAAGTTAAGGGAAAAATCTCAATCCCAATTTTCTTTCTTCTGGTTCTCCCTCTTTCACTCCATTTTTTGATATGGTTACTTGTTAAAGATCACATCCTCATAATTTGTTTTCCTTTTCTGAGATATATATGTTTGTACCTTGTATTTATATGAAACAAAATGTTTTCCAAAAGAATCTTTCTTTTAAGAACACACCTTTTACTTCTCACTCAAAGTGGATGGTTCTTGTAATATGTATTTTATTACCTCTTTCATTTGGGAACCCAAAGTTTGTGAATTTGTTATTATTAGATTTAACCAATTCTATTCCATGGGTTAGTTATATTCACTTTTGATATATGTTCCATATAGAAATCATGATAATGATAATGTTATGATGTGACGGGTGTGCCCGAAATTATATAGCGCAATATGAATGTTTCAAAGTGACGGATGTGCTCGAAATTATACAGTGCTCCAATGCATTGGGGAAAGTAATGAATCTCTTGAGTAAATGTGAAATGATGTGTGAACAAGATGCTATCTTGGTTCACAAGAATGCGTGGTAGTTAACCAATAAGGCATGATGTTTCATTTTTATGCATTGACACATTTCAAGTCTTTTATTTATGCTCCAATCATGTTCATGATCTTTTGACTATGTCATGATTATGCACACACCATTCTATATTCTTCTTATCTATCCTCTTACTGGGATTTTATATCACCCCTTTTTATGTATATCCTTAGGTGGCTACATGTACTAAGGAGAGTACAAGTGCCAATAAGAAGGTAGAGAAGAAGAAATTAAATAAATGCATATGTTTGATGTTGTAATTGTTATGTATGGTCCTAGTTTTCCCAAGACACTAAACATTTGGATCTTATATGGGTAATACTATTATTTTGTTTATCATTAAAATGATGTAATATTAATTTATGAAAAAGAAGTGTTGCTATAGTTGGTATCGGAGGAAAGGTTTAGTTAATTTAGGATTTTGAATTAGTGAACCCTAGAGAAAAACTATAGCATGAGACTAAGTACAATTATAAACACAAGAATATTTACATAAGGGTCCCATATGTTATGTTTTTGGTATAAATTGTCTAAATTAATAAGTTACTAATGACTTGTTTACTTATGTTTTGTTCTATTATTTTCTATTTTAGAAAATGGTTGGAACCAGGAGAAATCAAGACAACAAATCGGGCGAGGGCCAATGCAATGATTGCCCAAAATACAACCCCATTGATTTGGGAGGTGGAGTTCAAAATGTCATGGAGATTCTTACCTAATTATCTCAGGTTTGGAAAAATAAACATAATAATGGGGAACGTCCTCCTTCACCAAAGATGGAGCAACTGACTATTGAATGTTTTATGTGGCAATGAACACCGACGTTTTTTGGATCTTTTGATCCAATAGTTGTGGTACAGTGGGTCAACTCCATGGAAAAGATATTTTTTGTGCCTCACTATTTGGAGATGGAGAAGGTGACTATATCCATTTATTGTCTATATAGAGAGGCCGATCAATGTTGGTCTTTGATTAAGAACACTAATCCAAGGGAGGACATTGAATATATGGAATGGGAAGACTTTAAGATAATGATTCTTAACAATTATTTACCACGAACTCTTTTTACGAAGATGGAGAGGGAATTTATAGAGCTCAAAAAAATAATGAGAATATGTCACAACCTATGAAGCTAATTTCACTAGGCTTGCAAGGTACTCTTTAGGTTTTGTTATCTACAATGATAGAAAAATTTATATATTATTTAGTAGATTAAGATCACACCTTTGAAAGGCTCTTGTAATTCAAGACTTTGGGAGTTATGAAGAAGTTGTTCGATGTGCCCCCAAAGACGACATGAAGTTTGGAGAATGGTATCATGGCTATGGGGATATGAAACGAAATATGGATGTTCATTATGGATGATCTAATGAAAAAAGTTGGAAGAAAACTCAATGATTTACATGCCAAAAATGTGGGAAGTTGCACCATGGGAACAACCTCAAAGGGATAGGGAAATGCTTCAAGTGTGGGAAAGAAGGACACCATGCTCAAGAGTGTCGAAAAGACACGAAAAGGAAGGAGAATGTGGCATAAGAATAGAGAGAACCAATCATGGTTAAATGCTACAATTGTAGGGCTCTAGGGCACTATGCAAGTCAGTTCACTATTCCTCATGTTCTCGAGGGTAATCAACGTCAACAACCACAAAAGCCAAAGGAACAAGGGAAGGCTTATTCCATCACTACTGCAGAGGTGTAGAATGATAATGAAGTCGTACAAGGAACACTTCCTAGTCACTAAAGAATAGAAAAAGTCTTATTTTATTCTAGTTTTATGCATTCATTTATATCGTGCAATTTTTCTAGAACTATATGATCAAATCCTCGAAACCGTAAAGTAGAGATATCTGTAAAAACACCAAGTGGTGAAATCATTGCATCCCAAGTCTTTGAATCTTCTCTTGCAGGCGTATGTGGGAAGATTATTTAGGAAAATATCGTAATACTTCCCTTGGTGAAATTCAATTCTATAATGGGAAAGGATTGGCTCTCGTTATATATATCACATATCAACTATCGGGAAAATGAAATATCTTTTCATATTCCGAACAGTCCCATGATCCTCTACAAATGCAAGGAAGATCCTGAATCTCCTTTAAAAAATCCTTCCATGGTGTGGGTGTTGATTCCCTAGGAAGAAGCATACCTCGCCCAAATGGTTGAGTCAAAGGAAAGTTCCAACCTTGAGGAAATGCCCATCGTGAGGGAATAGAACGATGTATTTCCTGAAGAGTTACCCAGAATTCCCCCAGATTGTGAGGTAGAGTTCTCAATTGAACTCATACCCGGAGCTACTACTTTCTCAATGTTTCCCTATAGGATGGCTCCTATCGATCTGGGTGAGTTAAAGAATAAGCTGAAAGAGAATCTGGAAAAAGGTTTCATACACCCTAGTGCACCACCTTGGGGTGCGCCAGTGATCTTTGTGAAGAAGAAGGATAGAACAATGCGACTGTGTATCGATTATTAGGAACTCAACAAGATCACCATAAAGAACAACTATCCTCTCCCAAGGATTGATGACTTGTTCGACCAGTTATGAGGAGCTCAATAATTCTCAAAGGAGGATCTTCATTCTAGATATCATCAGGTAAAGGTGAAGAAGGATGATATTCATAATACTTCCATTCAAACAATGTATGGGAACTATGTGTTTTTGGTGATGCCCTTCGGACTTACTAAGGGCCTTTCAATATTCATCGATTTGATGAATAGAGTCTTTAGACATTACTTTGAAAAATTTGTGGTAGTTTTTATTGATGATATTTTCATCTACTCAAAGATGAAGGAGGAACATGAAGAACATCTAAGACTTGTGTTGGTGACTTTGAGAAAGAAGAAGTTGTATGCCAATTTTAGAAAGTGTGACTATTGGATGAAACAAGTCACGTTCTTTGGACATGTGATCACAAGTGAGGGAATTTCTGTAGATTCTTAAAAAACAAAGGCAATTGAGAAATGGGTCAGGCCCTCTAGTGTCACAGAAATCCGATGTTTTCATGGATTAACTGGGTACTACTGACGTTTTGTGAGAAACATCTCACAATTGTCAAGCCCACTAACTAAGTTAACAAGGAAAGGGGTAAAGTATGTATGGACGGAAGAATGTGAGGGAAGCTTCAAGGTGCTAAATAGAAAGCTGATAACTGCACTTGTACTCACACTACAGAAAAGTGGATAATGTTTTGTGATATATAGCTATGCTTCAATGAAAGGCATGGATTTTGTACTCATGAAAAATGAAAATTTGATAGCCTACGCCTCATGGCAGTTGAAGATCAATGAGCATAACTACCCGACACACGATCTAGAGCTTGCAGCCGTGATTTGTTCCTTGAAAATATTGTGGCACTAACTTTATGGTTAGAAGTGTGACATATACAATGACCAAAAGAGCCTAATTTATATATTCATACAAAAAGAGCTCAACATGCGTCAATGGATATGGTTTGAGCTAATCAAGGATTACGATTGCTCTATTCACTACCATACTGGAAAGGCGAACAAGGTAGCTGATGCTCTAAGCAGAAAAGAATCCACTACTCTATCCATGTTAAAGATTGATAAAGACCCCATCTTATTAGATATGCAATCAATGGATTTATAAATCATAAGGGAAGTGGATACATCCTACATTTCAAAAATGATTGTGCAACCATCCATCTAGGAGAAGATTAAGGAAGTACGAAGTGATGTTGTGGAGATACAAAAGACTGTGAATTCTGTAATGGAAGGGAAGATGCAAGACTTCCATATCGACGATGATGGTGTGATTCGGTTTGGAACGCGACATTGTGTGCCTTCATCAACCAGGATAAAGAAGAAGCTATTGGACAATTCACATAGCTCAACATTCTCTATCAATCATTGGAGTACCAAAATGTATCATGATATCCGAGAACACTTCTTGTGGGATAACATGAAGAATGAGACTGAAAAATATATAACAAGGTTCTTGGTCTGTTAGCAAGTTAAAGAAGAGTGACAAAAGTCCAAAGGGATGATGCACCTGTTGCCTCTACCCCTGTGGAAATGGGAAAATGTTACTGTGGGTTTTGTCATGGGGCTCCCTAAGATGTCGATAGGAAGTAATGTGATATGGGTTGTGGTTGACCTACTCACCAAGAATTTAAATTTTATCTCTATTCAAGAATATATATCGCTTGAACAACTTGCATAGATATATGTGAATGAAGTGGTGACACTACATAGTGTTCCACTCTCAATTTTCTATGATTGTGATCCATGGTTCACATCATAATTCTTTAAGGACCCATCAACAGTCATTGAGTAATGAATTAAATTTCAGCAAGACCTATCACCCCCAAACTGATGGTTAGTATGAATGAAAAATTCAGATGCTTGAAGATATTCTTAGAGCCTGCTCTCTAGAATTCAAAGGTGGATGGGATCAGAATCAGCCATTGGATGAGTTCTCATACAACAATATCTTGCACTTGTGTATTCAGATGGCTCCATGTGAAGCTATGTATGGAAAGCGATGTAGAACTCCAACCTGTTAGGATGAGGTTGGAGAAATAAAGATACCTGGACCCAATATTTTTCAAGAGATGACAGATAAGGCTCATGTCATCCAGAAACACATCAAAGATGCTCAATTTCGGCAAAAGAGCTGTGATGACAACCTTCAAATAGACATGGAGTTTGATGTTGGAGATATAGTGTTCCTTAGAATATATCCAAGGAATAGAGTCATTCAATTCAAGAATAAAGGGAAGATAAGCCCAGGGTATATAGGCCCCTTTGAGATCCTTGACCGCATAAGATCCATGACCTATTAGCGTGAACTTCCACCGAATATGGCCCGATTTCATGATGTTTTTCATGTATCACTCTTGAGGTAGTACATATGTGATCTCCCACAAGTACTATACTCAGAGGTGGAGCAACTGGATGATGATCTCTCTTATGAGGAGCAGCCAATAACGATTCTGGATCAGAGAGATAATGTTTTACGTAGCAAGATAACATATCTTGTCAAAGTGTTTTGGAGGAACCATATGTTTGAGGAAGCATTTTGGGAACTAGAATAGGCAATGAAGGAGAAACACCCTCACTAGTTTGTGTAAAGTTATTTTTCGGGGGGGAAATATCTTAATTGTGGAAAAGTGTAACGACCCAAAGTTTTTCAATGGAAATTCAATTATTATAATTATATCGTAAAATAACATGAAAACAGAACATAATGATCTACTAATTGATAAATGAGCTTTAAGCATAATATTTTCACTTATGTGTTTCAAATTTTGAAAATCAGACATACACGGTTTTGTTCAAGATGATTTTTGAAGTCTAATGAAACAATAATAATTTTTTGGTGAATAGTAACCTAACCTTATGAATAGTAACGTACCCTTACGAATAGTGATATAACATAATTAATAGTAACCTTACCTATGATAGTATAAAAATAATATTCAAGTGAAAGTATGATGTACCTATATTTTAGAATAAGTAAATGAATGTTTTAACACTATTTTTTTAGTAATAAACCATGATTTTAATTAAATATTAAATTAATCATATTTAGATACATATTTTTGAAAAATGGATATCATTATTGGATTCTAAATGTTGAAAAATGGTTGGGTTAAATATTTGGGATTTTTCGGAAGTACTTGAATTTTTTATAAAGAGTGAAATACTATAATTTACAAGAAAAAAGTTAAATGAGCTAATTATAGAGTCATGTGTGATGTTTTGTTGATGTAAGCCCACTTGGTTTGGGATCACCTGATAAAATTAAAATTATTTGTCATTAAAAACTCACTATTCTTTGTTTTAGGGTAAATTAATAAACTAATGAATTTTATATTAAGGAAACCCCTCTTCCCTCCTCTATAAAAACCAACATTCCCACCCTCATTTCCTCACACCTCTCAAACTCCAAGATTTCTCTAAACTCTGTCCAAACAACTTCTATATCCCCTCTCCCACGTCTAAGAGCTTCTAGTCTCATCAAAAGACCAAGCCTAGCTTCAATAAGGAGAATCTCAAGAAGAGGATTTAAGGGGTAATTTCTCTCCCTCTTCTCCTTTAATTTTCTTTCAAGTTCATGTTCAATTATAGATCTCTCTCCACCTATATTCATTTAAATGGTATTGTAACTCCATTATTATACATATACTAGAATTTTATGATGCTAATGGGATATTATATCATCCATCCCCCCTTTTCTCTTCCTTTAATTTTATTGAAAAGAACGTTGTTCGTGAGGCGTAAATTTATCACCTTTAAGAACGACATGACTTTTTCTTTCATTTCTTGTAACATCCCAGGTAAATGAAGAATAAGATATTTTAATATTCATTAATATTTCTGAATTAAATATTAGTTTTACTTTAAAGGGGTTTCTCTGTTCGATAGTATACCCGATACGCAACAACGAGTTTCTTTGGAATCTTACGTTGCACACTAATAATATAATATTATTATTTTAAATGGTAGTTAACTCCTAGAAGTTTTATTGGAGGGAATGAAAATAAAATACTACAATATTATTATACATGACTTTTAAATGTATTTACTTTAACCAATAAAAATTTAGAGGCTTAAAATCTGAATAAATCTAATTTTAAGCATAATTTACATTAAATGGTCGATTTATCGCATTTTAATGATGAACCCATTTTAAATATATTTTTGGTCACTTTAATACATTATATATGAAAAAATAAAATCCTTCTTTAGAATTGGGACATCAAAATTTACTTTGGGTAAATTTTTGGGATTTTTTCGATAATGTTCATTTTTGAAATGAATATTGATAAATATTGTATTTTAATTCAAAAGTGCCTTTTAATGTAATTTAATTATATGGATAGATTATCTTTTTAATTGTTTTAAAGTGAAATTAAAATATATTTTTACCATTTCATCCAATTTTGGTCATTGGAATTAATTTCACTTTGAAATTGGATATAAAGAAGTATCAACATTTTGACAGTTATTATTTCTTAAAAACACGCTATTTGTTTTGATAATGAGAATTAATTTTAGATTATTTAATTCCACTTATATGCTTTGAATTTTTAAAAATAGACATAATTTTGGAATTTTTAATATCAAATACAGCTTAGGCTGATGTTTTGGTATTTTTCTGAAAAACATCAATTGTTGATGAATAGTGAAACCACTTAGTGGTAGTTAAAAAACTGAATTTTTCATTTAAATGTAATTTTTCCACTTCAGAAAATTGAATTTTGAAAATTTGACATACATGGTTTTTATCAAGAAGTAAAATTTGGTTCATTAAGATGAAAATAATTTTTGGTGAATAGTAACTTTTGATTTTTATTTACCGCGGTTAAAGGTAAATAGTGTAATTCAAGATGAAAGGAATATTATAATAATTTACAATTTCCTTAAAACTTGTCCAAAAATTATTGGTTGAGTCATTAATGACCTTTTTCATATTTGGGTCGTTTTTGGGACCCCATTGAGCCACTTGGGAGTGAAAATGACAATTTTTATTAATTAATTTAAGTGAAGACAAAAATGACAATAACAAAAATCTTTTAGTAATTAATTTTTATATGGTGAAATATAAGTCCTATATTTGACTATAAATATTCCTTAGAAATATACAACAATTTCCTATATAATGGAATTTGTTTTATAATTTTTAGACATTAAATAAAGGAAATTATTTATGACACAATACTGATGCAGTATTTACCTCATTAATAAATTATTTAAATATATAAGATTAAAGGGATTAAATAATTATCCATAACATGTCCAATTATGATTGGATGATTTTAATTCAAATATGAGTCATCTTATCTTCGACATTAATGAATTTTTGACCATTAGAAACCGAATATCATTATATTATAAAATAATATTTTCACAGTTTCTTAAAGAGATCCTCCTCTCCCTTATAAAAGGAGACCACTTCTAACAAATTCATCACACCTCTCAGGCCATTTTTCTCTTCCAAACTATGCCCAATTACAATCCTTACATCCCGCCCCTCCTCCTAGAAGCCTTAACTTAGGCATAAGGCACTTCAAGAAGTCCTTTGGTTCAAACCAAAGGGAGTTACCAAAATTAAAGGAAACATTTTCTCTTAAATTGTTTTCTTTTATTTTTCTTCTATAACCCCTAAAATCAATTTATTTACATTCTTTTCTAACAACACCAGTATCATCAATATATTAGGTTGTTTTTTTGAGAATTATTCGAACTACAATTACACAAAACTCCATCTAATGGATGACAAACATAATGTTTCTGTAGATGGAAAACTAACGCCTCACGAAACGATGATTGTTCAATTACCTCATAACTCCACTCATGGTGGCCATTAAGATGAATCTATATTTATATATGATATATATTATGTTTATTATTTCCTTATGCTTATTTACTTCCCAACTATATCAATATTCTATGGTTTCCAAAGTGGGTAAATACGATAATCTCATTTGAGGAAGTGCGGACTACCGCCCCCTCAAAGTGATGTGATTTGTTAATGCCTTATGTGGGATTTATAAAGGATGGAGTTAATGATATTATATAAGATATTATACTGGAATTATAATATACCTATGTATCATTATGTTTTAATTCCATTAAATTAATAAATATAACTCAAAGTAGCGTTCATGCGTACGTACGGCTTACTATCTGCATGAACGGTGCATTTCATTTCTTACCTATAAATGTTATGTACTACTATAAAAACATGTAAATTCTGGATATATATGATATATATGATATCCAAATCATGAATATCATTCTGTATATAATGAACATTTGACCACATGAACAACATGCAATTATAAGAAGCCCATTTTTGACTGAAGTACCAAATATCGACAAAACGAACGTTGTTAACTTAAATGATTGCATAATGTTTATAACATGGTCATAAGTGATATAAAAGAAATAATAAACTTGAAAAAAATTTCTTATGCAAGTAGAAATTAACTTTAGTTTATTATTCTGGATATTATAGAACGATCGAGTCAAGTCGGACACGAGGTAAGGGACTTCGTCTCAATCTCCTTTCATGGAGGTATATTTTGTTTTAATACACGAATTTCTTTTATACGCTGTAAAAACACCCTTGACTTTCAAAAGGTAATATTTTTCTACGAAGCATTTTACTAAACAAAAAAAGGAATGTTTCTTTTAACAGAAGCGGTGACAACGACCATTCCTCCACCGCGAGTATTAGTTTTCTTTGGCTTCCTCAACAAGCCCTAATGTTTTTAAAAGAAAATAAATACCACATATTCCTTTATGTATTTTGGTATGGGAAATGGTTTTGTTAAAGGATTTGTTTTGTCAATATAATTAAGTGATATATTGTGATTGAAATGTGAAAAATTTTTCTTTCCTTTATATATATATATATATATATATACATGTCTTATGATTTTTAATGGTACCTGGACATTTGACGGGTGGTTACGTGATAAAAAAATGATGGGTGGTGCTGGAAATACCAGGATGGGTGGTTACGTTATAACCCCCAATGCATTGGGTATGTATGTCGGCCGTATGGATATTCCATTTAGTGATATGTGTGGAAGTCGACCGTATGGTTATTCTATTTATGTATGTTATGTCCCAAGGTACCTTTACATGTGATGTGTTCTTTATATGGGTTTTATGGTAATATTTTGGTTACAAAAGGGTGGGTAATTATGTTTTATTCAGTGAAAGAGTATTTAGTACTTCATAAAGGTGAAATGTATTACTTATGTTAAAGTATTCATGGTTTACTTGTTGTTTAAAAAAACTAACAGTTTCCCTTCTTTGTGTATCCCTTACTGAACTTTTTATGCTCATCCCATGTTTTTGAAATGTTTTTCATAGGACATAATGTGGAACAAGGTCAAGGATGGGATCAATGAAAATTCATGTTGTCTTAAACATTGAACTAGACATGACTCTTTTTTTAGAGTTTTTATTTTATGAAAGAATGGAAACTGTGTAGAAGTGTCTACATTGTAATCTTTTGAGATGTAATAGTTATGTCCTAACTCTCTATAAACTCTAAACTTGAAAAGATCCTCAATGTGAATTATTCATTTAATTCAATATTATGTAAGGTTTAATTTCGTGTCCTTATAGTTGGTATCAGAGGTCATTTTAGATAACTTTAGGAGTTAGGGTATTGATAAATTAATATCCATAAAGTAATTTATGTTAATATTGTATCACATAGCATTTACATATTACCATGTTGCTTCGCATAAGATAATTCTATGTTCATAATGGGTTTCCGCAGAGGAAAAATGACAGCTATGTTGGGAAAACATCAAGAGGAAGACAACCTTCCAAATCAGCAACCTGAGAAGGTCGGAATCGGAACTGAATAGTTTGTTGCAGTGATGGAACAGTTGACTCAGGCGATAAATGGTGGTGGTATCCATGAACAAGATCAGCTAAATAAACCACAGAGGAACATGTCAGTAGTGGAACATTTCAGGAGGCAACATCAACCATCATTCATAGGATCATCTGACCCGGTGGCAGCTAAAGGGTGGATTAACGCACTGGAGAAGATTTATAAAATCATGGGTTGTTGAAAACATCTAAAGGTTAGTCTTGTTGTTTACCATTTTTATGGAGAAGCTGATCAGTGGTGGTCGATGGTAAAAAATATCAGGGATAGTGAGGAGATTGATGCTCTTTATTGGGATGAATTCAAAGGTATGTTTCTAGAAAAATATTTTCTTAAGGTGGTTCATCTTAGGATTGAAAAACAATTCCGGGAATTGAGGCAAGAGGATGACTCAGTGGCTACTTATGAAGAAATGTTCACTAAATTGGCAAGGTATGCACCAAATTTCATCCGAGATCTTGCTAGTAAGATAAATCGATTTTAACCAGGACTGAAGCCATGATATCAAAGAGTGTTAGCCTCTCGTGTGATTAAAAGTTATGAAAAACTTGTTCGATGTGCAGAGAAGGTGGAAATGGATTTTGTTGATGATCAACTGTTTTTTGAAAAACAATAGAATAATAGGTCTAGTTGAAAGAAGCCTGGAGGTAAGAAAACTAAATATCCATCTTGTGATAAGTGTGGTAAAACGCATCATGGAGAATTTTTATCAAAGAATAGAAAGTGCTTTCGGTGTGGTAAGTCTGGTCATATTTCTCGTAACAATAAGGAAGATGAACAAGCAGGCAATGAAAAGCCATTGGTAAGATGTTTCAATAGTAACTAAATGGGTCATTATGAAAATGAGTGTCCAACAACGAACTCAACTAAGGTAAAGCAGTCAGAATACAAGAAGAAAGGGGTGGTGAAATCCTTCGCCACAACTTCATCAGATGTTGGGCCATCAAATGATGTTGTATCAGGTACACTGTTTGTTTGTTCAGATTATGCCAATGTGTTTTTTCATTCAGGGTCTACACCCTCATTCATTTATGAGAAGTTTTCTAGTAAATTGGGTATTCCATCTCAAGTTATGAATACAAAACTTACGGTAAAAACACCTGGAAGAAATGTTGAGACAAATAGAAAACATAAGAACATTCGTGTCCTTGTGTGTGGAAAGAATCTACCTGAATACCTTATTGTTTTGCCTCTAGTGCAGTTTGATGTTATTTTGGGCATGGATTGGATTTCAGTTTATCAGGCTAAGATTGACTGCAGAGCTAAAGAGGTTTCTTTTTAGAAAGATTTACACATTGTGTACAAGAATGGACCTTTTATTTTGATAACATATCAGGAAGATGAGAAACTAGTATAATATGGAAATGAATGTTACCTTGCACATATTGTTGAAAATAAAGGAACTATTCAGATTAATGATGTGCCAGTGGTAAATGAGTACCTTAATGTTTTTTCTTGATGAGTTTCCTGGAATTATACCTGATCGATAAGTTTAATTTACAGTTGACTTAGTTCTTGATGCTAATCCAATTTCAAAAACCCCTTATCAAATGGCTAAAATTTTACTTTTAGAGTTAAAGAAGCAATTGCAGGGGTTCTTAGATAAAAGTTTAATTCGACCTAGCTCATCACCATGGTGTTCTCCTGTATTGTTTTTTAAAAATAATGATGGTTCGATGAGACTTTTCATTGATTAAAGATCATTTAATAACATCATCAATAAGAATAAGTATCCTTTTCCTCATATCGATGATTTGTTTGATCAGCTCTAGGGAGCTCAATATTTTTCCAAGATTGACTTGAGGTCGGGTTACCATCAGTTGAAATTAAAAGAAGCTGACGTTCCAAAGACTGTGTTTCGTACTAGATATGGCCATTATGAATTTTTAGTTATGCCTTTTGGGTTAACCAATACACTTGCTATATTCATGTATTTTATGAATAGAATTTTTCATGAGTTCTTGGATAAGTTTGTGGCTGTTTTTATTGATGATATTTTGGTTTATTCCAAAAGTAAGGAGGAACTTAAATGTCATTTAAGGGTGTCTTTCAAACATTAATACAAAAGAAACTTTGTGGGAAATTCAGTAAGTGTGAGTTTTCGTTAGAACAAATTTCATTCCTTCTTCACATTGTTTAAAAAAATGGCATAACTGTTGATCTTGCTAAAACAAAGGTTGTTGAAGAATGGATAAGACTGACAAATATAACTGAGATTTGTATTTTTCTTGGTTGGGCAGGTTATTACCGAATTTTTGTTAAAACTTTATCACGATTATCTATTCTAATGATTAAGTTAACTCAAAATAGTGTTAAGTTCATCTCGACAAAACAATGTTATGATTGTTTTTAGAAATTGAAAAGAAGATTGGTGAATGATCCAGTTTTGGCACTGCCTTCCAGAAATGGTGAGTTTGTTATCTACAGTGATTCTTCGTTGAATGGACTGGGTTGTGTCCTAATACAGAATGATCAGGTAATTTCTTATGATTCACTTCATTTGAATCCTCATGACTTAAACTACCCTACACATGATTTGGAATTAGATTCTGTTGTTTTGATTTAAAAATTCAGAGGCATCATTTATATGGAGTAAGAAGTGAATTATATATTGATGACAAATGTTTAATGTATATATTAACTCAATAATAATTGAACATGAGACAGAGGAGATTGAAATAATTAATCAAGTATTATGATTGCACGATCCATTACCATTCGGGAAAAGAAAATAAAGTGGATGATGCATGAGTTGAAATAGTAAAATCTCATTAGCCATGCTATGTTTGGAACAAGATCTTTTGGTATTTGATTTGATGAGATTTGGAATAAAAGATTTTCGTGAAGGAAATTCTTCAGTTGTTTTTCAGGTTTCAGTGAGAACATCTCTATCAAACAGAATAAAGAAAGCACAGAAGGAAGACAATGAGTTACATACAAAGGTAGAGTTGGTTCCAAAGGGTATGATGCCTGAATTTAACATAAATAATGACTTTATTTTGTGGTTTGGAAAGAGATTATGTGTGCCTTGTGATTCATAGTTGAAGACTGAGTTGTTATGTGAAGCTCATTTTTCTCCATTTTCATTTCATCCTGGCAGTATTAAGATGTACAAAGATCTTCAAGAGTATTACTGGTGGGATGGAATGAAAAGAGATATTGTTGATTTTAATGTGAAGTGTTTGACTTGTCAGCAGGTTAATGTTGAGCGACAGTTACCAAAAGGAATGCATTATCCTTTACCAGTGCTAGAATGAAAATGGGAAAATATATCCATTGACTTCATTGTGGGGTTACCATAGACATCTCGAGGTAATAATACAATCTGGGTTAGAGTTTATAGTTTGACTAAATCTACTCATTTCTTTCTTATTAGAGATACATTACATCTAGATCAACTTGCTCGGCTGTATGTTAAAGAGATATTCGGGTTTCATGGTGTTCCACTCTCCATTGTATCTGATCGTGATCCCAGGTTTACTTCTAACTTTTGGAAAGTCCTTTAGAAGTCTTTGGGTACTGAATTAAATTTTAGTACATCTTTTCACCCTCAATCATATGGGCAATCCTAATAAACAATTCATACATTATAGGATATGGTATGTGCTTTCTCAATGAATTACCAAGGAAGTTGGGACCAATATATTTCTTTGGTTGAATTTTCTTATAATAACAGTTTTCATTCTAGTATACATATGGATCCATTTGAGGCATTATATGGAAAGAATTGTCAAACTCTGTCTTTTTGGGATGAAGTAGGTGAAAGTAATCATATGGGACCGGAATTGGTAGAAGATATGGCAGATAAAGTTCAGTTGATTCAGAAGCACATGAGAACAGCTTAGAGTAGACAGAAAAGTTATACAGTTAACCGGGGGAAGGATCTTTCTTTTGAGGTAGGTGATCATGTCTTTCTCAAATTTCTCCATGGAAAAGTGTGATGTGTTTTGGTATGAAGGGAAAGTTGAGCTCGAGGTTCATTGAACCCTATGAAATCTGGGAGAAAGTTGGATCAGTTTCATACAGAGTAGCTTTAACTCCATGTTTATCCCAGGTAAAATGTTTTTTTTCATGTTTCGATGTTGAGAAACTATATGCTGGATCCATCTCATGTTTTGAGCCCAGAGGTAGTTCAGTTGGAACAGAATCTCTCTTATGAAGAATAACCAGTCCAAATTATTTACCAGAGAGAGCATGTGTTGTGGAATAAGGTAATTCACCAGGTAAAGTTTTTGTGGAAAAACCATATGGTTTAAGAGGCAACGTGGGAATCTAAAAATGATATGAGGGATAAATATGCCCACGAATTTTGATAAGTGAATAAAAATTGCGAGGACGCAATTTACAAAAGGGGGGAAGGATGTAACATCCCAGTTAAATGAAGAATAATATATTTTTATATTCATTAATATTTGTAATTAAATATTAATTTTACTTAAAAGGGGTTTCAATGTTCGATAACATACCTGATACGCAACAACGAGTTTCTTTGGAATCTTACATTGCACACTAATAATATAATATTATTATTTTAAATGGTAGTTAACTCCAAGCTTTTGTATTGGCGTGAATAAAAGAAACTAACTACAATATGATTATACATGACTGTTAAATGTATTTACATTATCCAATAAAAATTTAGAGTCCTAAAATGTGAATAAATCTCATTTTAAGCATTATTTACATTTAATGGCCGATTTATCGGCTTTTAATTGCGAACCATTTTTAATTATATCTTTAGTCAATTTAATACATTAAATATGGCCAAAAAAATATTTCTTAATATTGGGGACATCAATATTTTCTTTGGGTAAATTTTTGGGATTTTTCTGATAAAGATCATTTTTTAATGAATAGTGAAAAATATTGTATTTTAATTCAAAAGTGCCTTTTAATCTAATTTATTTTTAAGGTCATATTATCATTTTAATTGATTTTAATGTTAAATTAAAATATAATTGGACCATTTAATCTATTGTTGGTCATTGGAGTTAATTTCACTTTGAAATTGGACATAAACAAGTATCAATCTTTTGATAGTTATTATTTCCTAAAAACACAATGTTTATTTTGATAATGGGAATTAATTTTAAATTAATTAATTCCACTTATATGTTTTGAATTTGGGAAAGTAGACAAAATTTTTTAATTAATAGTATCAAATATAACTTAGGCTGAAGTTTTGGTATTTTTCTAAAAAACTTCAATTTTTGATGAATAGTGAAACCACTTAGTGGTAGTTAAAAAACTGACTTTTTCATTTAAATGAAATTTTATTACTTCTGTGAATTGATTTTCTAAAGTCCAAAATACATGGTTCTTATGAAGAAATAAAATTTGGTTCAATAAGATGAAAATAATTTTGGGTGAATAGTACCTTTTGACTTTTATTTACCGCAGTTAAAGGTAAATAGGGTAATTCAAGGTAAAAATAATACTATAATAATTCATAATTACCTTAACAATTTTCCAAACCTTATTGGTTCTGTCATTAAAGACAATGGGCATCTTTGGGTCGATTTTGGGTGCCCGTTTAGCCACATGGGAGTGAAAATGGCAATTTAGATTAATTAATTTAATGTGAAGACAAAATTGACATTAACAAATATCGTTTAGTAATTAATTTTTATATGGTGTTCTATAAGTCCTATTTTCGACTATAAATATTCATTAGAACTCTAAAATTATTTACTACCTCATGGTATTTTGTTTATAATTTTTAGACACCAAATAAATTAAATTATTTATGACACCATAATGATGCATTATTTATCTAATTAATAATTGATTTAAATAAATAAGATTATAATGATTAAATTATTATCCAAAAGATGTCCAATTTTGATTTGATGATTTTATTACAATATGAGTCATCTTTTATTATATTTTAAGGATTTTTGTACCATTAGACACTGAATATCATTATATTATAAAATAATATTTTCACACTTTCCTAAAGTGCCCCTCCTCTCCCTTATAAAAGGAGAACACTTCTAACCAATTACTCACAGCTATCAATCCATTTTGATCGTACAAACTCTTCCCAATTACACTCCCTACATCCCTCGACTCCTCCTAGAAGCCTTACCTTAGGCAGAAGGCACTTCAAGTAGTCCTTTGGTTCAAACCAAAGGGAGTTACCCAAATTAAAGGTAACTCTTTCTCTTAAATTGTATTCTTTTATTTTAGATCTCCAACACCTAAACTTTTTTTATTTTATTTATTTTGTAACAAAACCAGTATGCTCAATATACTATAATGTTTTTATGAGAAGGATTCGAACTATAGTTACACACAACTCCATCTAACGGATGAAGAACATAATGTTTCTGTGGATGACAAACTAACGCCTCACGAAATGACGACTGTTCAATTACCTCCAACCGCCTCTCATGGTGGACATTGTGATTGAACTGTATTTATATATGATATATATTATGTTTATGATTTTCTTATTCTTATGTACTTACCAATTATATCAATACTTTATGGTTTCCATAGTGGGTAAAGATGATAATCTCAATTGAGGAAGTGCGGACTACCGCACCCTCAAAGTGATGTGATTCGTTTGTGCCTTATGTGGGATGAACAAAGGGTGGAGTTAATGATATTATATATGATATTACATAGGAATTATAATATACCTATTTATCATTATGTTTCAATTCCATTAAAATAATAAATATAAATTAAAGTAGCGTTCATTTGTACGTACGGTTTACCGTCTCCATGAACGGTGCATTTCATTTCTTACCTCAAAATATTATGTACTATTATAAAAACATGTATATGCGGGATATATATGATTCATATGATATCGAAATCATGAATATCATTATTCATATAATGAAACTTTGACCACATGAACAACATGCAATTATAAGAAGTCCATGTTTGACTCAAGTACCAAATATCGAAAAAACGAACTTTATTAACTTAAATGATTGCATAATGGTTATAACATGGTAATATGTGATAAAAAAGGAATAATAAACATGAAAAAGGTTCTTAAGAAATTAGAAATTAACGTTATTTTATTATTCAGGAGATTAAATAATGATCGAGTCAAGTCGGACACGAGGTAAGGGAATTCGTCTCAATCTCCTTTCATTAAGGCATATTTTGTTTTAATACACGACTTTCTTTTTTACGCTATATAAAAACCCTTATATTTTCAAAGGGAATATTTTTCTATGAAGCGTTTTACTAAAAGACAAAAAGGAAATGGTTTTGAAAATAAATACCACCTACAATTTTATGTATTTTGGTATTGGAAATGGTTTTGATAATAGATTTGTTTGGTCAATATATTTAAGTGATATATTGTGATTGAATTGTGAAAATGTTTTCTTTCATTTATATATATATATATATTGTCTTATGATTTTATAATGGTACATGGACATTTTATGGGTGGTTACGTGATAAAACAAATGACAGGTGGTGTCGTGAATACCAGGATGGGTGGTTACGTTATAACCTCCAATGCATTGGGTATGAAAGTCAGCCGTATGGCTATTCCATTTAGTGATATGTGTGGAAGTCGACTGTATGGTTATTCCATTTATGAATTTTTATGTCCCAAGTTACCTTTATATGTGATGTGTTCATTATAAGGGTTTTATTGTAATCTTTTGGTTATAAAAGTGTAGGTAATGATATTTTATTCAGCGAAACAGTATTTACTACTTCATAAAGGTGAAATGTATTAATTATGTTAAAGTATTCATTGTTTACTTGTTGTTTTGAAAAAATAACAGTTTCCTTCTTTGTGTATACCTTACTGAGATTTTCATGCTAATCCCATGTTTTTGAAATGTTATTCACATGACATAATGTGGAATAGGGTAAAGGATGGGATCAAGGAAAATTCATGTTGTCATAAACATGGAACTAGAGATGACTCTTTTTTTAGAGTTTTTATTTTATGAAAAAATGGAAACTTTGTAAAAGTGTCTACTTTGTTAGATTTTGAGATGTAATAGTTTTTTCCTAACTCTATAAAACACTAAACCTGAAAAGATACTCAATGTGAATTATTCATTTAATTCAATATTATGTAAGGTTTAAGGCCGGGTTCTTATATTTCTACCTTCAAATCTAATCATGAAACCATTTTTATGGTATAACCAGAATTTTTTATATGACTTATTACCTATTTAAGGTTCTGGAAATAACTTATGGCCATTTTACAAAGTAAAAAATTAAAACAAGTTCGTTGTGATTGAAAATTCGCCCAAATTAACCAAAATAATCATCATTTAATTCTTATCTAATGATTCATTCACATGGATATAATATGATTAATTATATGATAATTAAATATCCTGTAATATCATTAATAACATATAATATCTGTTCTGGTTGTTTACCCATGTTCTTCCCAATCTTCAATTTAAGTATACAAGTGAACCAGTCAAGTAAACCATAAAAACAATCATTCTCGAATAATGTTCTTAAACTCTAAAAATCATCCAAAGGCAAATAAAATCACTTAATGAAACCATAATGGACCATATTAAAGAAAAAAGGTTTTTTATTTCTAATTAATGAATATAATGTCATTATAAAGGACATTAAAGAGAAGGAAGCATTCAGATACAAGGTAAGGGGAAAATCTCGAACCTAATTTTCTTTCGTCGTGTTCTCCTTCTTTCACTCCATTTCTGATATGGTTACTCCTAAAAGATCATTTCTTTATAATTTTCATTCATGTTCTGGGATATAAATTTTTGTACCTGGTATTTATGGCAAACAAAATGTTTTCCAAAATAACTCTTCTTTTAATAACACACCTTTTACTTCTCACTCAAAGTGGACGGTTCTTGTAACATGTATGTTATTCCCTCTTTCTTTTGGGATCCCAATGTTTATGAATTTTTTCTTATGAGATGTAACCCATTCCTTTACATGGGTCAGTTATGTTCACTTTTGATATATTTTCCATGTGGAAAGCATGATGATGATAATGTTATGATATGACGGGTGCACCCAGAATTATATAGCGCAATATGAATGTTTCAAAGTGATGGGTGCGCCTGAAATTATACAGTGCTCTAATGCATTGGTTAAAGTGATGTATCTCATGAGTAAATGTGAAATGATGTGTGAACAAGAATCTTGCATGATTCACATGTATGGATGGTAGTTAACCACTAAGACATGATGTTTCATTTTTATGCACTGCCACATTTCAAGTCTTTTATTTATGCTCCTCTCATGTTCGTGATCTTTTGAATTTATCATGTTTATGCTCACCCCATACTATATTCTTCTTATCTATCTTCTTACAGGGATTTTAGCTCACCCCTTTTTATGTATATCCTCAGGTGGCTACATGTACTAAAGATAGTAAAAGTTCCAATAAGAAGCTAGAGAATATGAAATTAAATAAATGTTTATTTTTGATGTTGTAATTGTTATGTATGGTCCTAGTTTTCCCAGGACACAAAACCTTTGGATCCTCTATGTGTAATACTATTATATTGTTTATATTTAAAATGATGTAATAGTAACGTTAGAAAAGGAAGGGTTGATATAGCATCCATATTTCATTATATGTCGATCAAGGAGAATATTTATGTTGTTCCCTATTACGTAATACAAATTGAATGGTGGGGTGGATCAGGGCAATAAAAAATCAAACACTATCCTTGATCATGATCATTCTCTATATCATTTAGATTAATACTTTATACTCTGCATAAGAAACATTATTGAGTGACTATTTATATAATGATTGAATATTGGTTTTTTTGTTCAAAAAACAAGTGATAATCCATGATGTTTCCTTGAAATATGTCTATGCTCATAACAAAAAAAGTTCATATATTAATTTTTTTTACACAATAGAGAAGCTTCCAAGGGAATCTGAACTCACTATCTATTTAAAAATAAAAAATATCTCAATAATATAATCAAATTCAATGAATAGATGATCTGTCCAATAAGATACATAAGATTTTTATTCACTTAATATGGGGTTCTTATTCTATAAATATATATGATGATATAACACACTAGAAATTGTGTGCTTATTCTAAACAAACATCATGTGTTTCTAGTGAGAGAAAACTCATAAAATCTATTACCTCTATCACACTTTCTTCATTAAATAATTCATAGTATTCCCTATATTGTTCTACCTCAATGAATCTATATGTTAATATATTCATTCTCAATTAGGTATATATTCCATTCACACAATAATGTTAATTTATTTTGAGAATCAAACCGACATCTATTTGATCCAGTTTTGGTATCAATTCTTATTAAGTAGTCTTCTCGAAATTGATACATGTATCATAAATATATATATGTGGATATTAAGATAAACTTGTGTAACTTTATGTCTCTTAAATACAAAAATGCATAAATGCATATTTCAAATTTCTAGGTTGATTGAATCAAACTATAAACATTATGGAACTTTCATCCCTATAGTTGTCCAATTATACTATAACATTACTATGTGTTAATTATTTACACCATGGTTTGAAACAGTAGATTAATTAAAATATTAGTGTTCATAAACTCCCTATGGTGTTGGTACATGATGTTGACATGATTCACAAAACACACACTGTTTAACTACACTTATCTAACGCATGATCTTACAGGGATCTCCATATCCTCATTGATCACGAAACTGAATGTAGTTATCCATTTCCATAGTATTATAATATCTTATAGGGGTGGAGAAAAAATAATCATCTCATAATAAATAAATCCTTCCAAATTTTATGAAGCTTATATATTAAATTATTTCCTCTGTTACATTAATATAATGTAGTGAGATCCCAATATAATACGTACACTCGAAACTCCAATATAAAAAAATATATTCATCCAAACTGTGTATTACATAGTCTTATTGAATGTATCATTTATATATCATTATATAATATATGTTTATAATGGACCATTATTTTAATTCATTTTAGTCACATCAGGTTTTCATAACATATAATACATTACCTAAACACAATCCTAAAGACCATATTATTATAGTTCCTTTAGAATCATAGATGCATAAAAAACAGGTTCTCAATACATATATATATTTTTCCTTCTTATTTATTTATATCTAGAAAACTTTTTTATATATCGTACATAAACCAATTCTCCATATCCCGTGTAAAATAAACATAAGAAAGAGTGATTTTGGATTCTTAGTAAGGGTAAAAATTTGTTGATATGTACGATTCCTAATGATATTATATGTTATGATAATGGTATCATGGAATTAGAACATCATAACCTACATATCAAATATCATAAACCTAAATCAAGGGATAAATATTTGATGTTAATAAGACATCATTATAATGGAATGATATATATAATCCATGATATAATAGCATTGACATAAGACATGAAATTTTGGCATAAACATAAACCTGTAACTTTGTTAACAGGTATAAATTGTAGTTGTTTCTCTCCATAAATAAAGAACTAGAATTCAAGAACTTTCATTATCATGTGGGCATGAAAACTAGTTCCACACTTAATTTTTTATAACACCCCATTACTGATTTAATAGGTGCATATTTGAAATTTACATGTTTTATAACTATCATTGACTGGGTAGTGTTGAGAATAAATTTGTAAGATACCTATAATGGTGAATTCAATGATTAGTTGGAATCTCAATTTTAACTGGTAGATTCTAAAGTTGGTAGGGGATATATTCCATGTAATTAGGTTACATGAAGTGTAATTATTGATAGTTTCATACCATGAAATGTTAACATCATTAATGTTACATGAAATGATGAGTCATTAAATATTGTGAGTTAATTAATAAGTTTTTTTAATTCCATGCGACATATTTTTAGACATTTATAGAAATTAACTATTACATGGTGTTTAAATGGGTTACAAAACATGTAATACCAAGAATACTATTTTAAAATGTTTATTATGACTGATATATCCATTTTTTCACTTAAATTTCACTTCTATTGACTAAAAGAAATATCCAATTGATATTGGAGGTCTCCAACCCTTCTATATCATTTCGTTTGTCTTTTTATCATCATTATGCTTGTAGTGTGCTTCCCAGATAAGAATTATCCCTTGTTCTTCCTCTATAGATAATTATACTTCTTTAGTATTTCAATATATCATATTGAAATTGATCAATCTATGCTTCTTGATGTTGGATGAGGATTCTAGGATGCATTTGAAGCATTTTCTTCCTTTGTTCTCATTGGCGGGTTTCGATGGGAGTGTTGTGTTTTGGGAAAAGGTAAGTGGTTCCATCCTATTTGGAAAAATTGATTAACTATTAATTGATTAATTCGTTTCAATTGTTTATTTAAATAAAATTTCTCAAAATGTATTTCAATTTGTTAATAAAACCCAAATCTGGTGCATTGGTATATCTGAAATGGATTTGGGGAGAAAATTAAAAAACCACCAAATTCTATGGAATAGTGGTGTGTTTATAAAATTTGGTTGATTTGAGTTTTTAAAATTAAATTGTAAATTTTATTGAAACTATTTCTATTAATGTATTGAATTTAATCATGTAAATGAATAGTGATATAGAGGCATTTTTAAAACTGATTTCAAACTTGTGAATGTGGCATAAAATGTTTCGAATGAAAACTAGTGTTTTTATCATGTTAAAGGGTAATTTTAATACATATTTCTGTGTAAAATTGAAAATGGTAAATTAAATGGAATAATGTGATTTAATTTTATTTTATGTAGTCCTAAAATAAATTTCTCATAATTGTTTATATAAGATAACATAAAACGCATAGGTATTTTTTGAGTTATTTAGACACACTCTATAATTATATAATGATCTAAAACAAAAATGCATCATGATACATCACCCATGGGATGTGGATGAGTAACCATTGTATAGTGTCATAGGGATGTGTTTATAGACATATTTCTGTGATCACTTAGAGAGTGTGATGTCCTATATCCTGGAACATTTGTACCTATATAACATATGATCAAGTTTTTCACTTGTTTTATGTTTGAGTTATAAATTTAATCCAATGTTTTTATACTAAATTAAATGAAATAAAATTTTATATTAACTATACTAAAATGAATATTATTTATTCCATTATTTTTGAAATGTTAAATCTCTTTTCAATACTTTTCATTAATTATTTTCCATCATTTGAATATGATAAATGATTTGTTTAAATATAATTTTAATAGGTAAGAATTTTTATTTCCAAATATAAATCATTCCTTTGGAAAATATATTAATAGAATATGGTATGGATTCTTTGGAAAGACCCTACATATATTTTTATCTCACACCCTACTTGGTTCTTCTTGGTGATTGTAGAGTATCTCCTTCTAGGTTCGGGCAAGGAGAAAGTATCACTTGGAGCATGATCAAACTATTGAACCTTGGACATGGAGAGAGTTGAAATTTTGGACATAGGTTGTTCATAATTGTTTTCATACTTGGGTTTTAGTACATTATTATTTATTTCCTTATTAACTATTAGAAAATTAACCCCAATGGAGATTACATTGTATTATTACTGGCATACATGTCTTTATTTCACTACGTGTTGTGGAAAATTTGTTCAAACATGAATTTTTATGATTCCAGGTGCAAGTGGTCGACCTCTGGGTATGAGGAATTTCCTTCAGGCCATGTCAGGACTGGAATAGTGATTAGCTTACAACAGTACTCAAGATTTTTAGTGTCATTGTGGTTTCAAATAATGTTGTTTAGATTCATGCCTTGATGTGATTATTCATTATGAAATCTTTTTGGGACATAGGTGGAATTTGAATTCATTTTCCAGACTAGCTCTCACTATAGTAAACATTATATCTCCTTAGATTTTATGGAATGGCTTCTTGTGGATTAATATTATTTTTTCTATATTTTTATTTGGATAGATTAAAATCCGTATCATATTTATTTTACTGGTTGTAATTATATCCCCCTCATAGCAAAATTTGATAATTATATAATGATTTCTTTATTGTCTCTTGATGATGTGCAACATCATGCCTCCATGATGATGTGTGAATCAGATCCAGGAAGATGCTGTTGCTGAATCAAAAAAGTTAATCCTCTAATGGACCCAAATCCAGTTTTGGTGATTGTGCGGATGTTTCAAGATATGTGACAGGCCCCACCTCCAGTTTTAATTTAGGATCCAACTTTGGAATGTCAGGGGAATGATCAAAATGTTATATCTCAAAAGATCTTTCACAAGAAGACACCATTTTTCAAAGCCTCCATAGATCCACAACATATTGAAGAATGGTTCAGGAAGATAGAATGTTTGATTTTGTTCATGGAGACCAAAAATATTATCACAGTGAAGGGTTACTCTTTCATGATGTATAGAACAAGAAGGAGATAGTGGGACACAATGGTGATAGAGAATAAATATGATCTATATGAGTGGAAACACATCATGGCTCTTTTCACTAACCAGTTCTATCCAGAGACAACGGTGTTTACCAATGATGTGGATATTTTCAATCTAGAGAATGTCGATAGAATAGTGATTTATTATTCAAATTTCATTACTTAAATAATTTTGTTTGTTCCTAAGATTCTATATAATTAGAGGATGATGTAAGGATGTTTTGTTATGGGTATTTGATCATATTTCTTTTATCAATTGTTCTTATAGAATCTACCCACATACACCGATGTGCTAGATAAATTGGTGATGGTTGAGAAGGATTGGGATGGAATGTCAGGGTTGATGGGAGTTCCTTTTTCTCCTACTGGCAGTCTAACTTACTTCAATGGATAGATAATTCAAGATGATTCTAAGTGAATTTAATAGTACTAGGGCCATTCTAGACCTCCTACAAAACCAGGATGATGTTTTCTGACTTTCTATAATTGTAGTGATCTAGGATACTGTAAGAGGGTTTTCACTAAGGTTCCCAGGAATTGTGGCTCCTACAAACAATTAGTACACTTACAGAGAATCTAATATATATTTTCTACTTCATGTAGATAAATAGGATCATCACATCCTCCATAAAATGTGTGGAAATTAGATGATTCATGTATACCAGGGTTCTAGAAAAAAACATATAGAATATATCTACTTAATGTTGTGGATGTGTCTCTGGAGGTGGTAGATACGAGTCTAGTTATCATTTGATGTACCCTTATTATAGAATCGTCAATAGTGACTTTCCTATTTGATATTGACGACACTCATTTGTTTATTTCAACATGTATTGTTAAACATCTAAATCATCCATTTGATCTTTTGTATTCTGAAATATATATTTATAAACACCTTGGAATGAAGAGATACCAGGGTCTCTATTGTCCCTCTTGTTTATTCTCCTAATGAGATTTCGAGCTGTCTTGGAGTTTTTTGGTCCTCAACATGAATCCTCGTGATTTTATTTTTGGAAGGTATTGTATCAATTCCAATAAAGCACAGATTGATTGTTATCTTCAATGAGACTCCTTTACCACACTGATTGGTGCATCTCATATCTATCAAGGATAATTTCTCCCATTATTGAGAAGGTCCCAAACTTCTTATCTGGTGATTTCTAAGGTAATACTACTATTTTATTTAGATCTAGAGTGGGAATCTTTGAGAATTGACCTCCCTACAGTTGTCATTGAGTTTCCCGATGTGTTTGTTTAGTATTAATCTTGTTTTCCACCAATAAAGAATATATAGTTTTCCATTGACATAATGATTGATACTCAAATAGTTTATATTCTTTATTATTGTATTGCTCTAGGTGAAATGGAGCTAAATAAATCCTAGTTGGATGATATTTTTGATAAACTCTTTACATGCCTTGGTGTGTCAACTTGGGTGGCACCAGTTCAGTACTCTATTAATGATTATGGTTATCTTCACTTATTGGTTGATTACCCAATGATAAACTGAGTTATGATAAAGATAAAAAAATAAATGGATTTATGAACTTTTTGATTACTTGAATGGGGTGATGTGATTCTCAAGGATCTACCTTCAATCTGGTAACCATCAGTTATGAATAAAAGAATCTATGATACAAAAAAGGACTTTTGGAGCAGGTATGACCATTATAAGTACCATGATATTTCCTATTGTCTAACAAATTATCATGTAGTTATAATGGATTTGATGAATATTATTTTCAACGAGTACATGGATTCATTTTTTGTAGTATTTATGGATAAAAATTTTGTTTACACTATGTTCGAATAGGTTCATAGTTTTATGGTTTCTAAGGAATCATCCACATTATTAAAAGCATTTTTAGTGTGATTTATAAATTTTCGAAGTTATAATACTAGGATACATGGTGTTATAAAAAGGAATATTAGTTAGTTATCAGAATGATAAGTCTGTTATGACGTTGCAGAAACCATTATATCTTCATAAATCAAATATCCGTTGTTTTAATCAGATATATTTACTGATTCATCAAGGAATTATCATCATGGCCTTATCTGATGACTATTCTATCTTATAAGGGATTTATGTTTTTTGGGGATGCTAATTATGAGAGTTATTTTGTAGATATGAGATGTTTATTTACTACTTCTACAATTTAGAATATTCCAGAGGCTAGTCATGACAATTTGGTCATTTTTTATACATTGGGACAAGGCTTGGGATGTGTTCTTCTACAGGGTGATCTTGTAGTTGCTTATGAATCCCATTATATTAGGCCACATAAGAAGAACTATCCTAACCAATACCTTCAACATGTAGTTTTAATGGACATGATTAATAGATGGATGCATTAAATTAATGGACAAATGAATACTATGTATTAAGACTACAAGATCTTGAGTAATAAATTCTCAAAAAATGATTTGAATCTCCACTGGAGTCACCGGGTGGAATTTTTGTAATCCATTAACATTGAAATCACCTACACACCTAGGATAGTGAAGGTAATTAAAGATTCATTATAGTGGAAACATTTAAACATGGTAGTTAAAGAATCTTAAGAAGAGTGAAATCTAACGGCCCTCTTTTAACATTTTCATATGGGAATCTTGGATTATTAGGACTTGTTTTCATTATAATTAATTCAACTATTATATTCTCTTCTTGATATGATTCGTCAAGATCATCTTCTTGATGATGAATTTTTTAGAATTACAAAATATCAGTATGGTGGGGAGATAGTTTCCCTGTTTTCGTTCTAAAAATGGGATGTTCTATATTATAAGAATCATTTTGTGTTCCATTAGCAAGAGGTAAGGTTGTTATGGATAAATTTCATATATCTTTAATGTTTGTGAACCTAGGAACCACTAACATGTTTTGTGATATGCAATGACATTTCTGGTAGACATGTGTGACATTGGGCATTGAAAATTTTCTATCCCACAATTATTCATGTCAATAAGTAATGTTTGAGTAACAGAAACCTTCAGGTTTACATCATCCACTTCAAATACCTTCATGGATGTGGGATGAAATATCTATGGAAATTGTGGTTGTATTTACTATTATATAGAGAAGAAATAATTTAATATGTTTTGTTCTTGAAAGGCTAACTATGTCGACTCACTTTATACCCATTTATGATACAATAAATGTGAAGGACGTGGGAAATCTCTATTTGAAATTGAATGTTCCTTTTCATATAGTTATATATGTTATAGTCTCCAATAGGGATCCACATTTAACATTTATAATTTGAAAAGATATTTACGAGTCTCTTGGATCTCATGACATTGTGACATGGATTACCATAAAATTCGAATTGCACGACAGAATGGGAGATACAGATTCTAGAGGATATGCTCCGCACATATGCTATGAAAATTGTTGGGGGACTGTGATGATCAATTAAGGATGGTTGTGTTTTTATATAAGAGTAGTTACCAGCCCATGATAATAATGGCACATTTTTAGTCCTTTTATGGTCATCCTTTTAAATCGCCATTGTGTTGGTCAGATAATACTGAATTTTCTTTGATTAGACCAAGATTGGTGCGTGAGATCACAAAAAAAAAATAAGTTAATTCAGAAAATAATGTTAATGGACAAGTTATTATGTAAATCGTATCATGAATTTGATTATAGACCAATGGATTCTGTTGTAGAGGATGAGGTTTTCTTGAATGTTTCACCCTCTTTTGGTCATCAATGACTTGGGTGGCAAGGTAAGAATTCTCCTCATTCTATGGGACCTTTATTTGTTGTTGAACAAGTGTGGAATGTATCATACCATCTACCACATCTACCATATCATACATTGACACATAACATGTTAAATATATTATATCTATAGAATTATTTCTCTGATCCATCTCACATTTGGAGATGGAGTGATCTTGATATTGAACCTGATCTATCCTTGACTGAGTGTCTTGTCAGGATTGTTGATTTTGATACAAAGGTATATATTGGGGGGATGATACATTTTTTTCATGTTCAATGGAATCATGGTTATGATAAGCACAATATTTTTTAATATGAGGCAATGAACATGAGAAATGGAATCATCTTTTTTTCATTAAAGCTTCTTCATATGCTTTCTGGGGACATCATATTTTTCTTGTGAGGAGGTTGTAACATCCCATTACCGATCTTACAGGTACATCTATAAACATGCCAAGTTTTTTCATTTTTATTGACTGGGTAGGGGTGATAATGAATAGGGAGGAAACCTATAATTGTGATGTTAGAGATATGTTTGACTCCAAGCATTAACCTGGCATTTCTATCGGTGGCAGGAGGGTTACATTCCATGTAACTAGGTTACATAATGGGTAATGTTTGCCGGTTTGATAATGTGAAAGGTTCATATTGTGACATATCAAAACCATGAAAATTCATTACACTTCCGGAGTTAAATAAAGATTTATTTTTCATTCAAAGAAATGATTTTTTTTTGTTTGGGAATTTACTATTTCATGACATGTAAAGGGTATACATGTCGTGTAATAAACCGAAAACCATTTTATAGAAGGAATAATAACTGATATATCATTTTATCTATTCTCTAAAATTTAATATATCCTAAACCAAAGCCTTCATCATGTGATCTTGAATCTCTCTAACCCTTCATGATCTTTTCGTACAGCATTAGATTGTAATTTTTCTAGTTGCGTGATTCGCTCTTAATAATTCTCTTTTTTTCTTCATATATACCTCCTTATACTCCTTTTGGATTTCAATAGATCATCATGAAATTGATCGATCTATGATCCAATGTGCATTATCTCATATATAGGCTATGTTTTGAGTCCTTCATCGACTTCATACTTGTTGTTGAGTTTTGTTGTGAGTGTTGAGTTTAGGAAACTTTATAGGTTGTTCCATCCCATTTGGCCAAATTGATTAACCTTGAATTGCATGACTTGTTTCTATTATTGATTTAAATTCCATTTCTCGAAATTTACATCAATTGATTTAATAGAATAAATTTATAATAAATTTGGAGATCTATAATGGTTTTGGAATGAAAATTTGGGAAACCCTCAATTCCATTGAATCAGGGTCAGTTATGGAAATTAGATGATTAAAATTATTTTATTGAAATTGTATATTTGACAGAAACTATTTTGATTAAATTATTGAATTATATCATGTAAATTAATTATGAGATAAATGGAATTATTTTGGAATTGATTTCAAACATTTGAAAATGGATTATTTTTTTTTTGATATAAACACAATGGGTTTAACTTGTTAAAAAAAGATAGTTTTTTATTTAAAAATGTGTTTGTTTTAAATGGAAAATTGGAATTTAAATGGAATACTGGGATTTAATTATGTTTTAATAAGACATTATGTTTTCCCCATAATTGATTTTGTAAGATCACGTTCAAGACATAGGTAGTTTGTGAGTTATTTGGACACACTCTATGACTATGCGATGTTCTAAAAATTTAATGTCGCAGGTCACATTCATAATGGGGTGTTGATGAGTCACTATAGGCTATTATTATTGGGATATTTGTGTATAGATATTTCTGTGATCACAAAGAGAGTGTAGAGTCGTATAGCCTTAATATTTAGTAACTACTTATAAGATCACCATGATGCATTTTTGTTTTATATTTGAGATATAAATGTATTTCAATGTTGTTAAACTACACTGAACAATTTATATATTTATGTACACTATTTTATATAAAATCTATTATTTAAGCAAGTGTTATAAAAATTCTTGATAACTAGTAATGCCTTTTCTTAAAGTATTTCCATCATTTGAACTCTATAGCAATATTTTTTAAATATCCATTAAATAGAAAACCAATTTATGTTAAAATTGAAATAATTCCCTTGTTTAATATCATATTGGAATATGTTTTCAATTTGGTGATGAGACCGTACTGGTATTTTTAGCTCACACCCTACATGTGCCTCTGTGTGTTTGTATATTATATCCTTCAAGGTTAAAGAAAGGGTAAGGGATCTCTTGGACGGGGATCCTGTGGTTGAACCTTGAACATGGTGAGTTGTGTCCTTAAATAAATTTTCATTTCTTCCCAGTTTTGATACATTGGTTGTAGTACTTTGGGATTTAATTCCATGTTGATTCTTTGTACATTACCCCCTATTGGAGTTTCTTTTGTATTAATATTGGCTAGATTGTCTTGCTTTCACTATGTTTCATGGAACATTTATTCCCCTTTTCATTTTGTATGGTTCTAGGTTCTAGTCACCGACCCATGGGGATCATAAATTCTTTTAAGACTATGTCAATCCCATCTCGATTATTGGGTTACAAGGCTACTTGGGCTGGTTTGAGACAATAATTGACATGAATACTAGGTTCGTGAATAGAATTTTGACACAAGAAATTATGATCACATATAACATATATACCACATGATTTACCCATGTTTACAAAATGAATTATATATAAAATAGGTCCACCCATATCCTTATGAAAACCACATTTATGTGTGCCACATTATCATCAATCAACCATCATATCGTAACCCATGGAATGTAATGGGTTTTATAAGAAACATTAAAACATAACATAACTAATAGAAAATAAATATGCGTCAGAAATATCATTAAATCAACAATATAAAACATTATTAGAAATAATAAAAATAATATCATTGAATAATATAACCAAAAAAACACAAGTATCAAAAAAAAATTTATATTTTATGGAAATAATTTTGACAGATCACATGAAAATAATTCATGATTAAAATATCCATTCTTCATCGAAACCATTTTATTTTCATATAATACATTTTTTTTAAAATAAAACCTTCATCTGAATATAAAAAAAATATTTTAATGGATGCTTCAAATCAGCAAGTATTCATGAAGATGTTATTCATTATTCATGCCCTATAAGTTAAAAAAATCAATAGTATATTTTTGTTGGAAAAGTCACAATGAGCCTTATATAGAAAATGAAAAAAATTTATTTTCAAACAGTTTTAGAAAAATTATTACATGGATTGAAATAAATTTAAATTTTATTAGGATAATGTTAAAAAAATTGGGAAAATGTTTAGGAAATTTGGACAAGGAAATCAAATATTCCCCAACTGAGAATTAAAACGAAACAATCTAAAATATTAAAGATATTGTGAACTAAATAGTCAACACATTATAAATAGCAGAATCATATTCACTATGAAATGAAGTTGACTACACAGATATGAGAATAACCTAATATTCTAGATAATACTAATAATATAGATTCATGGTAAGAATATACACCATGTAGAAGAAATCGGTTGTGTATAAGGCACATGTCTTTGAAAAATAAATGTGAGAGATAAATCTCTTACCTTATGCCTTGACCCTCATTGTAATCATAAATACATCATGTATTATAAATATCACTTTATTATAAATATATTATATAAGCATATTAATATATATAACACCTTATATGATTTCCAAAGACCTTATTACCTGTTTATTAACAATTCCATGTTTAATTTACGATTCGTGTAATATTTGTATTGATTTTTGTGTTTGTTTTGATTTGTTATATTTTTTATCCTCTTACGTATTTCATGATTTAATTATATTCCAAATTATAAAATTTATATTAATATCATATATATTCATAATATATGTATTTATAATAATATATAAAATATATATTTATAAAATGAAATACACAGTTCATGTAGATAGTAGGTCATACAAACGCATGAACATTATTTCAATTGTCATGTGATATTAAAAGAAAGAATGTAAATGAAGTATATATAATATCATTATCGTAGAGTTATTGTTACATATATAAAATTTATTATCACTAAAACCACCCTCTCTCGTCAATTATTTCAATTTAAAATAATTATTTGATATCTTTATATAAAATTTGAACCCATTTTCAAAAATCATAGGAAAAACGATCATATATTTTTATGTATATCCATTGGTAAAAACAATTGATGCATATTAATTATATATTATTTCAAAATAAATATTGAATACTGGTCATTATTTTTTCTTGATCATCATGTCATCTAAATCATGTTTGTTTTAAAAACCCCATTTTTTCTAAATGTATTTTTATTACCAGCCCCATAATAATATCCCAACTGTTGTTATTTTCAGTTTGGATGAGTTTATAATACATTATACAAATCTAAAATTCATGAATGGACAATTCATAAAATTTTATTTCTTCCACTATATATAATAATGAAATTATCATTTTTCTTCAGCCTTCTTATTATAATGGGGGCTTCCCAATCAATCAAAATATGATTTTTTGTGGATTTAAAACACATTATATATCATATAAAAATAATTTATTGTTAAATTTTTATACAATCTGTTAGAGATATCATTTTAGATAACTGTATACTTCTAAAATCCCCATCATCTAGAAACATTTTCATCACATTCTTCCTCAAAAAACTGTTTGTTTGTATGTGAAATGTTCCCATCTAAAATAATAATATACTAGAAATATTTTGAAATCATTTATTGTTTTGTTTATAAAATATCACTATTTTTAATATTCATTACCATCTGGATGTTAAAGAACATATATTTTAAAATATTTTATGAAATACATGAAAAAAAAATACATTATATAGTTTTTTTAACCATCAATTCATTTATTTATCTATAACAATTCACATATATCCAAACACCCAAAAATACATGAGTAATGGATTATTTTATAACCATTTTTATATGGTGTGTCAAATTTATTTCAACATGAAATTTTCTTTTTGAGATTTATATTATCTTAATAAATACCTCATTAAAAGACTTTTCTAGTGTGGGATTTTTACCTCTCCTAGTTCCAGCAATGATATTGACTTTATAATTTATCCATTCAAAAACCTCATTCTCAATTCTTAAAAAATGATGTTGAATACCATTTGATTTTTTATATTCTTCCTCATGGGTATTTTAAAATTCCCAAAATTTTTTATATGAAACTATTTACTATTAATAGAATTGATCTATTAAAAATCATATAGTATATGAGTGATACATTTGATATTATCATTATTATTAGTAATCTATTTCAAAAATTTAATAGTAATGAAATTATAAAAAATCATTACAGAATAAATTTTTTCATATAAATTATTTATTGGAATTCGTAAAAAAATCCACATAATGATGGCAAATAAATCATGATGATTGTTTCTTCTTTTTGTAAAAACAATTGAAACTATCTTTCCTTTTTTATTACAATAAGATATGTGCGTGTTTTCATGTGATATATGAGGTAAATCCTATCATATATCACATTTCACATGATTTTGTGAGAATTTTTGTAAATATTGTTCAGGAAATATATACCAAAATATTTTCCATCTTCCTCATACAACATAAAAAATTTCATCTTATATAATGTAAATATTTTAAATATTTTGTCTCAAAAACAAAAAATGTGATCATTCCATATAACGCACCCATTTTTTCTATATTCCAGTATACTTCCTTAATCACAATAATATATATTAAACTTATTAGATCACATATATGTCCATTATCTAAGTGAAATAAATTTATTTTGAGTTATCATCCACCAACCTTGAATTTTATCTATCTATAAGTCTTTAGATCATAAAAATTAAAAATATGAGCCACTCCATTTTAATTATATTTGTTTCTTATTATATGATATTTACTATTTGCAAGTGTGTGGTTCACAGTCTATAAAAATAACTATATTATAGGCCACTTTATCTCTCTCAATATAATTATAGAAATGTTTTAATCATCTAGTATTCATCTCTTTACACATAACTATTACATAACATCTAATCAGGATATATTATATAGTTTCCCCACTAAATCCATTGGGTTTTACTCATTTTTAATAAATTCAAATATTTTTTAGTTTACATCAACTATTATATTACATTGTCTCACTATCATATCATTTTACAATATATTATGCAACTTATTTTACCCTTTAATGATAAAATATTTTAGTGTGCCCAAATCCTTCATCATAATAAATATACCAATTGAAATCAAAAGAAAATGATTAAAAATAATATCATGATTTCACTATTGTAATTCTCTATAAAACATATATTATAAAATTAATATACGTTTTCATTTTTTACTAACATTAAAATAAATAAGTCTTTACTTTTTTGCATCATTATTTTAACCTTTATGTCTTGAATAATAGTCTTTTCACTCCGGGAATGGCCCGAAGGCATTCATTTTTATTGATTTTGATAATCCACCTTTCAAGGGGTGAGGTGTTACCCTTACAAGGCCTTTAGGCGTAAGTATTGCATAGCCCGTAGGTCGTAGATGAATTCATTTCCCATAGGCTTCAAACATTACATACAACCCAGACTGACTACTTGGAACTGCTCCTCCCCAGCATCTTCATCGTGAAATCATCTCTCCACCTTCGCATTGTTGTTCGGCTAGGCATTCTCATGCATGCACAGGCTTGTCCCAATGGCAGGTACCATACCCTTTCATTCGTGCAATCCATTTAGATTCTACTGTGGTGAAAGCTCCTTGCTCATCCTCCTTGTAGAGCATGTTCCTTGTAGGTTGTCTGGTTTGCATCTGCACTTAAGGTGGCTCGAAAGCCTTGAGGTGGCCCTAAGGCCCTACAGACCCAAGGGCCTGGGTGGCCTGAAGTCCTTAATAGACTCAGGGACCAAATCGGTTTCCCGAAGACCCAAACAGAGGAATATTCACGGCTGCTACAGTGGCAAAGAGTGCCTGCTACAGTTCCCACTACAGTACCTGCTACAGTACTGCACAGTTCCCGGTACAGTCCCTGCTACAGTATGACTATAGTACATGCTATAGTACTGCTATAGTACCTAGAAATTATGCATCCACCTGGATTTGATCCCTGGTCTCTTGGATGAACTTACAGAGTCATTACCAACCAGGCTAAGGCTCATGTTCTATACATTCATTTACTATGTTCATGATTTCCATTTAGAATCAACAATGGTTGTGTTATCCCAATGATTATACTTTCTAATAATATTTCATTTGAGTTTTAGGAACAAAAAATTAGAGATGTGAATATATATTCTAGTTTACAACCCTTGAGATTCTTTTTTCATTGATACAATTGAAATTTCAGAGGTTATTGCATGAAATAGTTCTTTTTTCCTATCTTTACAGATTCAAAACCACATCACACTATATTTTTTGAGAGTTTCAATTATTTAAAATTTTTATTTTGTAGATATAGATATGTTATAAAATATATTATCCTTATTCATCAATATGGTGGTTTATCTTAACCTCTTTATCCAGTATACTATAATCTCTCATGTTAAAACTTTCAATTTCGAGTTTTAAATAAAACTTCTCTCCATTAGGTTTTCGAATTTATAATTTAGATAATTGTAAAAAAAATTGTCTCCCTCAAAATATAGATTTCATCATGGGTTACTTCGTGTTCAATATATATATTTAATCTTCCTTGAAGCTCTTCATATTCAAAATTACTATAATCAGCATGTGGCCTATATAATATGTCAACCAATGAAAAATTACTGAAGTCCTTGTATTATATAACTTCATATAATTTGAATATATTTTAAAATTCATCATTATGAGAAATAATATTAATTCTTTGGATGAACCTATACTAGGTAATTTCCATTCCATTCACTATCTGTAATGCCTTTATATATGGGGTATTATGTTCATCACATTATTTATATTTTGTGGTATATCATTTCATAATTTTTCCAAATTTACATCATATAATGTAATTTATTTTATAGGTTATTTTTCATTTCTTTTTCCAATATTAACCATAGAGGATAAAATTAAATCCCCTAACTAACATATTCTAATAAAGAGTTTTTTTATATAATTCATGGAATACCCCATTGATTTATCCTCTTTTATAAACTCCTTGTATTTATTTCCAATTTAATAAATGATAATAGTACTATAAAATCTACCAAGATATTTGTACTCTGTATTGATATCTTAAAATATTTAAAATGTTTCATTGAAAAATGTTTAATCATCATAATTACTTTATTAACAATTTTTCATTACCAATTATATGTAAAATAATATAAATATCCTCTAATAGACAATTTAAATTATTGATGATTGCATCAAATTATTAATCCTTTCCTATTTTAAAATTATTATTTTTACTCAAAAATATTTCATATTTTACTAAAGAATTTTATAATCACCTTTGTAAATATAATATAGTTTATCACACATTGAATGTATTTTTTAAGACATATTGTTAGTATTTATAGGTTTATTCGGCGATAAAGATAACTTATTTAGGTCATAGAATATACAATAGTTTTCACATGCTCCCATTCTACTAAATCACCACATCTAATGTTAACTAAGATACCATGAATGAATGTTTTCAATAATTATATTTCTAATGTTCTGAAGTAATGATGAATCTTATTCTGTAATAATTATTAATTATTCCTATTGAAAAAAGGAAGGCCTTTTTGATTAAAATGAAACAAACACTATTATTCCATCGATATAAATAAAAATCCACCCAATATCATTTTTCATGATTCCATATAGTAGTATCTATCATATAATATACCTTAAGGGGGGTGATTCTAGGGTTTTCAAACATCAAACATTTTACATTATCAAAATCATTATCTCTATTTAAGAGTGGCATTTTTTTTGTTTTAATTAATAACTATATTAGATTAGTAAATAGTTAACCAATGGAGATAATAATTTTTTAGTTCAAATAAATTATATATTACCTATAGAATTCTAGGAAATGACCCTATGAATTATATATAAAAAATAAAATTATTAAATATTATTTATGCAGGATGGTGCAGCTACACAATCCCTTTTAAATTAGTGTACCCATATTGTTGAATAATAAATCACTATAATCATTTTCAGTAATGAATTTGCTACTTATTATAATTCTTAGCTATGTTTTTACATTTCCATAGGATTTCATCTCCACCATTGATTTATTACAATATATTTCACATAAAATAGTATCGCAATTTTATATAACTCAGATGACGTTCTAGAAAAGGAAGATACATAGAAGATATTATTGGTCTCATAATCGTATCAATCTAAAATGTTTAAAATCGACATATATTCTCATTACTATAATATTTTATAAGATAAATGTATCTTTAAATATTATATATATACTCCTCTTAAACTACTTTGTTCATTTTTTTGAAAATTGAAACAACTTATATTTCATCCAATGTTGTTGATCTATTGATCTACCATTATCTTCATGAAATAAATTCTTGTGTCATATATACATTTATGTGAAGATTAATGAATATTTATGGCATATTATATCTCATAAATCCATGATATATAAATCCTGATTAATATATTCCCATGTTTCTAAAAAATGATGACATCAATGTGACCATTGATTCTATGGTTTAGACTTCTTCATCAATGTACCTACTAAAATGTAACCCCATACACCCCAAAATATAACATTATCTCAAACAATAATTAAATAATGGTGTTTTTTTATAGTGTACCTTCAAATACATGAGCGAATCTATTGATATATCGCAAATGAATGTATCTAAACTAACACATAATATCTCTATGATCCCGAAACCACATTGATAATTGTATTGGTATTGTAATTTTCCATTCCTATATAATGTAAAAACCTATATGTTCGATAAAAAGTAATCATATTCTAAACCTAAATAAAACCTTCAAAGATATATGTAGAAAATTTTCCATGGTATTTTATGCATAAAAATAAATGTTGTATCATATTTATCATAGTTTAGATACCTTGTAATTTCTAATATTATATAAATTATGGTAATAATCTATATAGTGTATTTATTTTTTCTACAATGTGTGACACTGATTTTCATTATATATTAAAAAAGAAACTAACATTACAAAATCTATGTGAAATTTTTTTTACCAATACATTAGATTTTCTCCTATGTGATGTCCCTCATGTAAACTGGAAAAAATATATATATATTTTCACTTTCCTCACACAACCATACACAAAAACACACCCACATTTATTTGGTGTAGAATAGACTCTTATGATAACTTGAGTATGACCAGACCCTTATGAATACTCTCATATAAATTTTCACAAAATTATCTTATGGTTTAGTTGTGTGACATATTATATTCAATTTTTCATTCTGATAGATTTCATTCAATAATAAATTCTCAACATCTCCCCTAAAATTTAATACATAGATATAATTTTAATAAAAAAACATAAATAAAATGAGATTTATATTTCAAATATTTTACTATACATATTATATTGGATTGATAAAATAATATAATTTTTAACATATAATAATAATTGGAATTATTCTGTTTTATCTTGAGTAAAACATATATGTTATTTCTCTATAATGATATAATTTATTGTATGAATTTTATATTTCATATAATTATTATTTATAAAAAATATATACATCCAATTACACCAATATTAATTATCACATCCATAATAAATACATTTCCCATTTATGTTTATAGTTTCAAAAAAATTTAAATGAATTCTTTTGAAAGCTCAAAAAATATCTTTTAAAATCATTATGGGTAGTGAAATGAAAATTTTAAATTTTAATATTCAAAATAAAATTATGAAAACTATGTGATGACTCATAAATAAAAAATGTTATTCAAATGTAAAGGTACAACCTCTAATACCAAATGTATCCCTATAATGTTACATATATCTATAGAAAAAGAAGGGCATCACATTTAGTTACAAAACAATTAATTACTTTTTCCCCCAAATCATATATTATGTTGACCAGATTTTATAATTTAGGATCAATTAAAAGAAATATGAGTAAAAATATAATAAAAATGACATGATTACTAAAAATTAAAAACTATGGATATGAAAATACATAAAGAAATCACAATTATATTCACATTTGAAAACATATATTCAATTAAATGGTAATTTAATTATAATTCATGAATGAGATAAATGTCTTGAGAACCCGAGGATAGAGGAAAAGGAGTGGGTTTATCCAGAGAATATCGGATATTGCGGCTCCTTCGATCACCCGAGGAGTTTGAATCTGTTCTCATATACCTCGAATCATGGCCGGAAAGTCTTGTCTACATCGAAGAAACCAAAGGAACGAGAAGAGGTAAAGAGTCTTTCCTCCTTTTCTGGTTTCGCAGGTGGTTCGTTCATCTCCATTAAAACTAGGTCTTCACAAAGTATAGTTCAGAAGGGGCGACTACTCATGTTACGGCTTCAGATGGCGCGGTTTTAGAAAGGATCGAAACATGTAAGTTTTTGTTTATCTTTCGTATCTCATTATCAAAAGGCATGAATCCTTGGAAGGTGATAGATCTAGTTGATCGTCTAGCTAGCATTTGGGGGTTTTCAGACTTCAAATGTGTTTCTGTTGGGAGGGGTTTTTTCTATATGCTATTCCCCTCTGCAGAATTGAAAAACCGAGCGTGGAATTCTGGATCAAATAACCTTCAACCATGTATTATATGTTTTCATGAATGGAACCGAAGCTTCATCTTCAACGATTTTAAAGAAACTTGCGCACTAATATAGATCAAATTACATGGATTAAATTGGGTTGTATGGCATCTAAAAATTATGTACGATATTTCTACTGCAATAGTAACTCCCATAAGGATGAGTTGGTCTGCTACGGTCACTTCTCAAGGATTTTAATTGAAGTTGATCTAAGCTCAACACTGATTGAAAAAGTTGTGCTATCCACACCTAAGGATGAAATAACTCTCAGAATCGAATATGAGAAGAAGCCCCCCTTTTTTGATGCCTGCCATATAATTGGCCACTCAAGGGATAATTGTAGAAGTGATATTCTATGTCCAAACTGTCAATGAAAAGGCCATGACTCCCAGAGTTGTAGAAGTTCTAGTAAACCAATAATCCAGAATGCTGAAACTGTTAATGTAGTTCAGGTTCCTATTTCCAATAATCCTAATTCTATCAATGGGCAGGTTGGTTCACATGTCTACTTAGGAACTGCTCAAGAAATTAGTGCACCTATTTCAGACATTGAAGGTTGTACAAATGACATGATTTTGCCCACTAAATTTCCTGAAAGAACCAATAGCCTAGTTCCACCGGTTCTGCAAGTTGATAAATCCAAGGTGTATTGGGCTGATATAGCAAAGGATGGTCTTCGCACTGGGTTTTCATTCATGGATTCCTTCAATAAAGACATTATGGATGATGATGAGGGTGATGAGTCAATTGATAGCCAAGAATACATGGAAATTTCTGCTCAAAATGAGGTGGACTTCAATTTGTGGAAAAGGCAGAATTTGGTTTCTTCTAGTCATAATGGGAAGACCAAATTAGAATGGGCTTCATCCATAAATGTTCAATATGCTCCTCAGCATAAAAGTAAACATGGTCCTGTTCTAAATTGCAGAAAATCTGTTTCTAAATCATTGAAAGCTCCTAGAGACCAAAATCCTCCAAGAATAATGGCTTAAAAAGAAGCAGTGACTTCATCCTCAATCCTGGATGCCTCAGGACAGGACACAGCTGAATTGAGGATGGAAGACCCTCAAAATTCGGGACATGGTAAGTGCTGGCAGGTCGCTTCTGGCTCTCAAGATGCTGCATCTGTCTAGCGCACAAGCAAAAATCATCATGCCCATGACAAACCCGAACAGAGGGTAGAAGACTCCCAATCTGGATCGGGCAGGAGTAGGCTGTATTTTACAAGAACTTCTACTCTTGTCCAGTGCACAGGCAAGTACCCGACTACCACTAATGACATTCTGATAGTTGACAGGATCATAAAAAAGATTGTTCCACAGACTCTCAATCAAAAGGGGGATGGGTGCTCAGAATGGGCTGTCAATAGGACTTCAGTCTTGAAGTCTCCAGAGAATGACAATGCTTGAAGCATGAAAGACAAACGTCTTTTAAAGGTAGGTACTCGTAATTCTTTTGATCTTCTTGCGTTAAGTATTAGCGAGGAAGAGGTTCAAAGCGATGTTCGTGCATGTGGATTGGATGAGATGGAGGATGCTAACGATGCAGAATTTCATGATGATGGAGGGGGACCATGGACACGGGCCAAAACTAGGAGAAGAGGGAAACATCCTCGAGGGTGGGGTGGATGCTCCCCTCATCACAATATGAACACTCGGTCTAAAATGGCCTAAGGTGTTCATTCTATCCTTTAGCTCTGTTTTCGATTCCTCTGTATCTTGCTACCTTTATTTTGATTCAATAAAGAGGCCTATGTGCCTCAATATCTTTTAAAAAAAATAATTGATGAATCCTAATAGATATATTAATACATAATATGATTCTAGTATGTAGATATCTTTTCATTAAATCACAAGGGGATGGTGGATCGATATCTGGAATAATGGTCTCAAATTCCCCTCGAAACAATATAAAAAATAATCCTATATGATTTTATCAGGATCCAAATTCAATAAATACAGTAAATAAATTCATCTAAAAATATATTTATCTCTATGATACTCTTTTATCTCATGACTGTTTTGAAGTCCAATACTATGAAGTTCATCCTATATTATGTTTGAATGAAACAACATTTAGTACTAAAATCTCATCTATCAAAGATGATTGGATTAAGAATAGTTTGTAAGCTCTCGATCCTACATTATCAATTATGAATTGATAATTAATTAATACAAGGTAAATGATATGAAAATTTATAATAAACATCATGTCACTAACAAGATGAGGTCGGACTGATCGATCACCTTACTCTGCATGCCACAAAATATTAGGAGCATTCTAAATCACCCAAAACTTATAAAAATCTTCATAATATTAAAATATATTAAAATTAGAATGATTTCACACTTGAAAAATAAATAAATATTATAAAATCCATGATAAAATAATATTAAATATATTTTCTCGTAAACTAAATAATGAAAAACAAGTACTGGATTATATTTAAAATAAAATGACTAAAAACCAATCTACGAGGCCCCTACATTAAAACCCAAGGTAATGAATGAATAAATAATTTTCATGTTTACTAATTTTAATTATATAGTACTATTCATTATAAAAATATTATCTATTTTCATAAAATAATAAAGGATTCTTTTAATTAAAATTATTCGTTTATAATGGTTTATTTAAAAGATTAATTTCAAAATATTATTATTTTAATATGAAAAAATAAATTAATAATTTTTTTAAATATATTTTTAGTATTAAATTTAATTTAAAATTTAAAACATCTAGATTTTTAAATAATAAAATTATATTAGATAGATTATGTTTCACACAATGCTATAATTAGAAGAAAATATAACACCAAATGAATATATGATTTATTTATTTTTAAAACCCATGGGCGTAGGCACTGTAGCATTACTGGAGTGGTACTTCTGTAGGTATTGTAGTAGCACTATAGTGGTACTGTAGCAATGGCGACACTGTTCATCAGTAGGTACTGTAGCGGCGAAATGTCAATGTAGCGGCCGCGGTACTGTGCGGGAACTGTAATAGGCAGGTTAATATTCAAAAAATGTGAATTGGGAAAAACTTTGGGCCTACGGGCTATGTAATGGGCTACAATCCCACTGGGCCTTCGAGCTATGTAATGGGTTTCCCTCTACAAAGTTAAAAGAGGTCTTTTCTTTTATTTAATAATAAAAATGCGCCTTCGGCCCCAACCTTAGAAAAAAAATTATATATTAAATTGATTTAAGTAAAATAAAAAATTATATTATCTCAATTATATGAAACCCTATCCTTGGATTGGGTTATATGCAACAGAATATTTATCTTCTTTTACATATAACATTGGCATTAAATGAAATGTGAACTTTTATTAAAAATTTATTATTTAATATTATATTTATCAGATAGAATATGGAATATAGGGTTTAAATAATAGTAACTGAAATATGAAAATTATGGGTATATATTTATTAAAAGTAAAATAATATTTCATAAAAATAAAATGTAATTTTGGCTAGAAAATAATTATTTTGTAAGAGACGGATTAATTGCAATTTATGAAAATTGAGTAAATTTATTTCTTTATCCATTTTTTTATAATATATATGAAAATAATAAGAAATTATTTGAAATAGGAATACCTATATTATCATAGGGTGAATTTCTAGGATTATTATGAAATTTATTATTTTTTAATGAATAGTGAAACAAAATCATTTTTAATTGAAAATTGGAATTTAATTTAAACTGATTATATTATTAAATTTCATTTTTATTTTGTTTTATATAAAATTATTTCAATTATATATAAATTAATTAAATTTATTTAATTGCAATAATTCCAATAATGAATTTTTATATAAAACACTTTAAATTTTTGAGCATTTTTTCATAGAAACACTGATTCTAATAATATATGCTGAATTAATTTGAAATTAAAATTTTCCACTTATGTGAACTGAATTTGGAAAAAAATTCAATATTTTTATTCAATATAATAGATAATTTATATTATGTTTATCTTAATTTTCTAAAAAGAATAAAATGTGAAAAAATATATATAAATTAATTATTGTAGTTAAGGTAAACATCTATTTACTAGGTATCTAAACAAAGATGATTACATATAACAATGACCTCAAAATTTAACATTAACATGATTAGATGGAAATAATTCCAAATTATTTATTTTAATTTAAATAATGGCCCAGTTTGAATGTTTATTTCATTATAGGACATGGGTATGATTGAATCCTTTCTAAAAAACACAAGTGTGCACTCACATCACTTAAGAAATCCACCCATAACCTCCATTATTAAAAATATAAAACATATATGGTTTGGAAAATTCCTAATAAAATTACATCCAAATTTCCTCATCTCATCAAATAATATATATTTTTTTTGTAAATCCAACATAGGATGTCATTGCTACAATGGGTTACCTGGAGAAGAGGTAATGTTATTCAATGAGAGTATTTATATTCTTTACATCTAAACATAATTTAATTATTATGAAACAAAGATTATATAATATAATATCTATATTCCACATAATTATATGATTTTATAATAAATTCATTAACTAAAATCATCTCCACTTCCATCAAATGGGATACAAATTCATCATTTGTATGTACGACAGACTACCTCAATGTGAACCAATGTCATTACTTTTTCCAATACCACTATTAATGGTTGTGTATGATGATCAGAATAATTGTTTTATAAGATATTGATAAAATATATTTACCTATTTAGTTATTCTATCATATATATCATTTTTACATTACTTTTTGTTGAGGATATGATAACCTTAGTCGTTTCTAGGACAAACTACCACCTCATGAAGTTATGTGATTCGTCATTTATTAAATCATTTCATGGAAAGTAATAAGGTTAAATAAAATTATTATATATAATATCCATGAAAAAATATTATATTCATTAAATATTAATTACTATATAATGATAATATAAGTCATTTTTTTCTTAACGTTTTACTCAATTAAAGATGATAACATAATTCACTTATGTGGGGACTACTGCCTTCCTAAAGCGATGTGACTATCAATTAATCACCTCAACAAATTTTTGATATATATAACTATATATAATTGGATTTATGATATGATGATAATTTTTTAATTATTAATTATAACTTCACTCATTTCGATAATGACCATTGACAAATGAGAAGGTTACCCATGCATATATATGACCTACTCTTCCATGATGGTAACATATATCACTTTTCATAACCATATTTAATTGTTTCATTTAAAAGTATAATTTATGTTACAATATGATAGTAATTTCTTAATTAATATTCTTGATTTTATATTACTATTTAATCTGTGTGACAACTAGATATTTCATGAGGAAATATGCAAGAGGAAACATTTAACACATGATGTAATGAAAATAATGAATCATTATTTAATGAAGGGTGATAATTTGTACTAAAAGTATAATAGATGATAATATAAATATTAATCTGGTTATGGTATAAGTTAATAACGTGTTTAAAACCAATATACAAGAGGGTAACAATTTCTGCACCAAATGGAAATGTATGGTAAAGGGAACTTCATCTCAATATCATTACATTGGGTAATATTATAGTGTTATCAATATAATTTTTTTTAAATTATATTCATCAATGTTGACCTGTAATATCTTGAAAACATCATTATTAATGATTTCATATTTTTTAATTTTAATTATTTCATATATGCGGGTTTGAATTAAATGACAAAAAAGTTGTAATGTATTTTATAACGTAATTTATTTTCACGGGGGTATATTACTCCATCATTATCTCTTGATGTCTTATGTTTTTGAGGGTAAGGAATATTTAATATTTATTTTTGTATTCTAAGTTTTTTTATTTAGATCTAAATTTTATAGATATAATATATTTGTTGATTAATTATCACTCGAATGTTATGACCATTGTAAGGTATTATTTCATAATGTCACTATAACCGAGGTTATTTATTCACAAATTTCAGTTGAATAAATTATTTTATTATTGAATAAATATAACAAATTAATTTTATTATATTATGGTTATTAATAATTTTTTATGTTATACTGCCACATTACACTATTGTTTACTTAAAATAATTGATAAAATTAAATTAATAAGATTTGGAATCATTCCTCTCGTCGATCGAAAATATGTTTTATTAAAAAATCAAGTTTTTTTAAAAATGTTTTCAATTTTCATATACATTTAAAATTATATATTAAATAAAAATATATGTATTTTTTTTAATATTCCAAGTAATCATCTTTTTATTTTATTAAGAAATTAATTTTTGAACTGTTTTACACTGAAAAATGAATTATATTTTAAACATGTATGGCAGGTACTGAATTACATTCTAACAAGACTTTAATTTATTTGAAAAATACATTGAATATTTATTGCTCTATAATAAAAAAGTTATTTTTTGAAATATTTTGTAAAATATTATTTTTAAAAAATTGATTTTTGATGAAAATTATTTTAAAAAACTTTTATGTATTTAAATTAGATTTTAAAAATTAAATGGATATTTTTATGAGGAATTTTTTATTAAAAAAGTTATGGTATATCTATTAATCAATGATAATAATGATTTATATTATATATACTTCACTAAGGATATGTTATATTGATATTATCCTTATTCATCATACGAATGGTTTATCATGGTTTTGACCAAGGATATTATTGACATTCACTTCCCATATTCTTTTTTGTAGTCATTGACTTCACCTTCAAATATTCAAATTCCTGTAATCATTGAAAATTATATTTCCCCTAATATCAAAATTATTCATAATGGAATTGTTTATTTACTATTTACTATTTCACTTCCTCATATGGTGTTTCTATTTGAGTGTTTATTTATTAACTAGTTAAATATAAATATGTCGATATATTTTAGTCAATACATATATTTTTGTGATGAGACACATTTATTATGAATTAAAGAGATTATTCGGTATATGAGTAATTCATTGGTCATGCAGTTATAAGTTGGGAAACTTAAAAGAAGGCCCCTAGATTCATAAGTAGTCACATGAGACAAATCTGTATGATAACATTAATTGGTGTTTTCTATAGATTAAATGGTATCATGAAAGGTCATGATAGTAGTGGTATTATGTTCAAAAAACATGATGTCCAATAATTAATTATATTTTTCATTCATAATTCACATTTTATAATCAAGGATAAATTTACAATGAAATTATATATATATTAATTACATTCTTTGATTATTGATTAAATGGAATTTGTTTTCTGTTATTTACATTTCCCTATTGATTATTCCTTTTCCAGTAATGATAGTTATTTTTTATTAAATGGAATCGGTTTACTATTATTTACCATTCAATATTGATTATTATCAATTATATTTTATCATTGACATTATATACGGATTCAATACCTCCTATGTTTATTGATTACATGGAATGTGTGGTTAGTTATCTACCTCTAAATATTTATTATTATTATTTATTCGAGATATATCCTTATGTAGTTAACCATTTTTGATAATTGGAGCTCAACCTTACTATTTTTCCATTACCTGGATTCCATGAAGTTCACAATGATTGATATGAAAGGATATTCTAGATGATGTAATGTTATTTCAGAAAACAAAATTATGATGCAATTTTTGTATTCCAATTTAATGAATATCTCAAGTATGTATCATATTTATCAATACAATATATATATATATATATTATTTTGGGGTCTAATTCATTATATCTTATTCTAATGTAATGAAGTAGACACATTCTGAAGACTTCCAGGGTCAGGGTCTGCAGAGTTGTTATCATAGATTTTTTATTAGATATCGTGGGAACTATATTTAAGAAAACATTTATTATGGACAATAACCCTATGACAGAATTTGAGAATATGTATAGAATAACAACCTTCGATTATGGAATTTTAGTTATTATGTGTTCCATCCATTCAATACATATTTATCTAGATAAAAAATGTGAAAGATATTACAGAATATATGTACCCACATGTAACAACTCCCAAAAGAGCTTAATGGGATTGAACCGATAATCACACGGTGCATAAAAATGAGCCTTACTAAACAATATAGTTGACTCTTATGGAGTATATTTATAGGGTAAATTACATATTGTTTACAAATAAATTAGATGTATTTTATTATATGGTTACAATGGTTGAACGTAGATGAACATATGGTGAAAATGATTAAATAAATGAGGTTTAATGATTTATGCACACTATAAATGATAATATAGTTTTTCCACTGTGATTATTTTTATCCAAACTATGTATTTTTATTTTAGTCAATGGATGGAACCAATGAAATAATTTTATATTTTAATATAAGGGATAAGGTTGTGACAATGAGAAACCAAATGCAATGAAATATGGATTGAATGATAATTTTATTATTCCTAATCATTTTCCCCAAATAAAATAAACAATATATAACATAACCAACTCCATGACTGAATAGAGGAAAGAAGTATGGAGTACTCAAAGAGATGTAGTTGTTGTTACCATGGATGAATGAAGTACTAATTTCCATTAGGTATTAAATTTTGAAGGGGACACCCAAGAAAGTGCCTCCATGGAATGGGAAAAAGGTTTATCTATGTAATAGAAGGGAATAATGAAAATAATTTTTTAGGATAAATAATGAGTATGATTGAAGGAAATAAATCACATATTAGGTTTGAATTTATTATCCATTGTCTTAAATGTGGATGGGGAAATCTAGGAATGTTCTTCTATTTAATGGGACAATAATTTATGTGTCTAAAACAAGGAAATAAAGAAAATAATTTAAGAGTAAAAATGAAGAGTATGATGGAAGGAAATAAATCTCATACAAGGGATGCTTTATAGTTAATTGTATTAAATATGGAGAACAAGGGGATTATATGATCCAAAGACCTCATCTAAATGATAACACTTAGTCCATGAAAGTACTAATTTGTAATTAAAATGTTTAAGGTATTTATTGAGATTCTTAAATTAAATTATATTAGTATTTTTACTTATGGTTTTTTGGTAACAACAGTCATGAAACAATTAAGGATTTTATAAAAGTATAAAATCATATATGATTGTTATGGATAATTCAGTGGTTTATGAGTTTAAGATTGATCATTACTTCAAGATCCTAAACACACACATATCGTTTTTATGTGATGCGTGTCTACTATGATAAAGGATTTTATATGAGATATTTAAGTCAATAATACGTTTTATTGGGACAGAAATTTTCAAAAATAACTCCTTTACATTATATATACATAATTTTAAATGTATTTTTAACATATAGGTTTAATATGATCATTAATGAAATTGTAAAAATAGTAAAATATGATTATTAAGATTATTAATAAAATGTTTTATTGAAAATAAAGGTAAAAACGTTATTAAATAATTAATTTTCATTCAATGATTCCAATCATATTTTTTGGAATGTAATAAGCATTATATTTATATAGTATAGAAATGGAAAACATGTACGTAGTTTGATAAACTCTCTCATCCAGAAATCCCATAGGGCTTAAAATCATGACCGAAGGATGATAAGGCTTTAACACCCACCACTAGCCTATGTGCTTTCATGGTTAATATGTCATTTTATTTACTAAAATTATTTTGAAATTAAATATTAATAATGAACCAGTATTGTTACATTTGAGGTTTCGAGGTTAATATATTATGTAGGATAACGGGTGATGGCCATATAATTTTGCCTTATATTTAAAGATATAAAAAAAGAAATTATACGCTATTATGGATCTTATGATCCATTAAATGTAAATTTTAGTGCATCAGGAATAAAAAATTCATTTATGGATATTCATTTCATTGATTATGACTTGAATTAGAAATTGATTATCAAAAACCCAATGGATAAAATTATTCTTATCAAATTTAGTCTTATCAAATAAGTATATCTACATATATTTGGGATACTAAAATAATCAATGAAATCTAAGAGAAATATGTGAAAAAAACGGTTATCTAATTTCATTCATATTTGATTGATGATATGGTCCTTTAAACCGTTAAAGACATATAGTGTTTAGGCCCTTATCTTTCAATTGATTACTCACATTCTTGGGATAAATTTCTCCATTAACACTATAAAATTATTTAATATATTTTTTAATGTCCATATATTAACTTTAAACTAATGTTCTGTTAAGTAGAAACCATGTTATGTGTTAATCCATATTAAAATTTTATATCCCTTTCTATATTATTAAGATGATGTTTTAATGAATAATTTTATGATGTTGGATTATCAAGAATTTTAGTTAAATGTTTAAAAACTATGATCAATTTTTTTTTATTTAAAATGAATCAATTTTTTATGGTGGATAGTATTTAACAACTTGAAATTATTAAAGAATAAAATCATATTCGGTAGTATTTTTGACAAGAAATACCAAGGATAGAAGAAAATACGACCCCAAAATAATTTATAATATTTTTATACATAAATTAATTAGATATATAAAATATTATTCATTTTATAGATCATCAAATTTATATTTCGTTATATGAAACACTATGTTTATGTTTCATCACACACAACTATATGTTTATCATTAATTACATACAACACTGAGTTTAAATGGAATGTGAAATATTATTATTATAATATAATTTAATATAATTGTTATCTTCAATCCATTGGAATGGATGGTGTGAATAATAATGACTAAAATATGAAATTTATATTAATCTATTAATTATAGATTATATAATAATCATCAAATAGATAAATAATTGTTTTCTACGAAATAAGATTTTATAAAAGTCGTATTAGTTACATTTTGCGAAACAATAACACCATTGTTCTCAAATTTTGGAATTTTTTATAATAAGATAATTTATTTTTTAATATCTTAGATTACAAATTATTTTATTTTTATTTTTTAGGATGTTTCTGAAATATTTCATTTTTATTTTAATATTGAAAAATAAATCATTTAAATTGAAAATTGTATTTCCATGTTAATTATTTATAATGATAATTTTTATTTATGATTTTTTTAAATGTAAAATTAGTTAAATTTAATATTAATTGATAATATATATCTAATTAACATATTTTACTTGTAGAATTTTGATATAAAAAACATTATAATCGTTTGATAAAAATCACTTTAAAAACATACATTCTCGTCACATCTTCTGGATTAAATTTATATTAAAATTAACAACCTCTTTGAATTGAATTTCTAAAAATGGTATACATATTTAAAATAATAATAATTTAGAAGAATTGTTAATTTCAACTAATTTTTTACAAAAATTTATAGTGAAAATAGTAGAACATAGTTACAGTGGTTATTATAAACTTGGATTTACAAGTTATTAATCTAAAAAAATAAGGGAGACAATTGAATTACAAAATTATAGAAAACCAATGTTATTTGTTTCTTCCACCTTAAATATTCATGGTTTGATAAAGGCCCATTTTTAAGTTGTTTCATTACAAAAGTGGGTTTCATTGAATTTTTTCACAAATATTACAAGTGTTACACTCAACTCACTTATAAAATATCACTCACTCTCCTCTCATCTTAAAGCCATAAAAAAATATTTTGATTAAAATATATGTACCATAATCAATTAAAACCATCCATAATACAATCCTATAATACTTAGTTTCTACATATATAAAAAATAGGAAGGTTTTGTATCAAAATTATAGAGGATATCCATAGAAGAGGTAGTGTTCTTCATCATGATTCATTGTTTTATTTATTTCTCATAGTCCCAAAATTATTATCAAAACATTATGATATAATAAAAATTGTACCATACATATACTGAGATGATTTTATTATATTTCTAGGACCTACATCCATATGCCCATCCATATAATGGGATATGATATCATCATTCATGTATACGATATACTACAACCTTCCAAACCGATGTCATTCATTTTTCCATTACAACCTATCATGATTTTGTATGATGATGGATAAAAAATATATATATGATATTTATAACATTTTAATAAAAAATAATTAATTATATCATATATATATATATACATGGTAATATTTTAAATAAGACATGATAACTTTGCTCGAGGGTACAGAGGACTACCGCTGTAACACCCCAGGTAAATAAAGAATATGACATTTTCTTATTTATCCATATTTGTGAATAAAATTTTAATATGACTTTAAAGGGGACTCTATGCTCGATGGCATACCCAACACGCAACAACGAGTTTCTTGGGAATCTTACGTTGCACTCTAATAATAAAATAATATTATTTTAAATGTTACTTAACATGTATCCATTTTATTGGCGGGAATGGATAGAAATAACTAAAATATGATTATATATGTTTTTAAATGTTTTTACATTTATCCAATAAAAGATAAAAGGCTTAAAATACGTAAAGAATTCAATTTTAGGCGTATATGCCCTAGTTTTCACTAAAGGTTCACTTATTGCCTTTTGATGGAGAACATTCATTAAATATAGTTTTGTTCACTCTTATACATCCTTTTGGACCAAATAAAACTCTTCTTAAAAATTGGGACATCAAAATTTACTTTGTGTAAATTTTTGGTACCTTTCTGATAAAGTTCATTTTTTTAATGAATAGTGTAAAATGTTGTATTTTAATTCAAAACCTCTTTTTAATATAATTTATTTATATGATTAGATTATCTTTTTAATTGTTTTTAAATTGAAATTAGAATATATTTTTACCATTTGATTCAATGGTGGACTTTGGAATTAATTTCATTTTGAAATTCGACATAAACAAATATCAATCTTTTGATATATATTGTTTCTTAAAAACACGCTATTTGTTTTGACAGTGAGAGTTAATTATTAAATTAATTAATTCTACTTATATTCTTTGAATTAGGTAATATAAACATCATTTTTGAATTCGGAATATCAAATATATCTTAGAGTGAATTTTTGGTAATTTTCTGAAAAACTCCAATTTTTGATGAATAGTGAAACCACTAAGTGGTAATCAAGCAAACTGATTTTTCAGTTAAATGAAAGTTTACCACTAATGTGTATTGAATTTTGAAAATCCAACATACATTTTTGTCATTGTTATGTAAAATTTGGTTCAATGGGATGAAAATAATTTTTTTGGTGAAGAGTAACTTTTTTTCATTAATCGCGATTAGAGGTAATTAGTGTAATTTAAGTTAAAAATGATATTATAAAAATATGGAAACACCATGACAATTTTCCTACCCCTATTGGATGAGTAATGGCCGACCAAGACAACCCATGGGTCGATTTAGGGGACCCTATGGAGCCTCTTGGGTGAGATAATGACTTTAATGCCTTTTTTTAAATAAAGGTGAAAATGACAATAACATAAATCGTTTTACTAAAACAATTTTTAGAAGGGGTTATGCTAATCATATCTTTGTCTATAAATACTCTTTGGAAATATAAAAAGATTTCCTACATCAGGATATTTTTTTTATAATTTTTAGACATTAAATAAATTAATTTAATTATGACATCATGATGATGGAACGATGACCTCATTAATGAACAGTTTAAATAAAATAAAACGATAATATAAAATCTAAGAACTACACATGTCCAAAAACTATTGGATGGGAATATTTCTAAGCCTTATCATCTTATCTTCTAAATAAATCAATGTGGGACCTTAGAAATTCGAAACACTTTTGAATATAAAATAATAGTTTCATGATTTCCAAAAGTGCCCCTCCTCTCCTCTTATAAAAGGCCCCCACCTCTACCTCATTTCACACACTCCTCAAGCCTTTTTCTCGGCCATCCCCTTCCCATTTACTCTCTCCAAATCCCTCTCCTCATCCTAGAGGATTCCCTTTGGGTAGAATCCTTTCAAAGGAAGGCTTTATGCTCAAATCAAAAGGAGTTACACTTTTAAAGGTAATTCATTCTCTCATGTTCATTTGATTTATTTTGCATCTCCAACCCCCTAAACTCTTTTTATTTACTTATTTTGTAACAAAAACAGTATCTTTAATATACTATAATGTTTTTATAAGATTTATTCGAGCTACACGCTCACACAACTACATCAAATGGTTAAAGAACATACGGTTTCCGTGGATGGCGAAATTCTGCCTCCCGAAACGACGATTGTTCAATACTCATTTAACACCTTCAAAGGTGGCCATTATGATGTCACTATTTTTATATATGATATATAATATGTTTACTCTTTCCTTAAGCTTCTGTATTTTTCATTTATGGTATACCATTATTGTTCCCATTATGGGTAAACACGATATCTTCATTTTAGAAAGTGCGGACTACCGCCCCCAGAAAGTGATTTGATTCATTAATACCATATGTGGGATGTGTAAAGGATAAAGTTAATGATATTATATATGTTATTATACAGGAATTATAATATACTCTTATATCATTTTGATTCCATTCCAGAAAATACGAAATAGAAATGGAAGTAGTGTTCATGCGTACGAACGGTTTACCGTCTCCATGAACGGTACATTTCATTTCTTATCTCAAAATATTATGTACTATTATAAGTACATATATATAATGGATATATATGATGTATGATACATCTAAATTATTAATATAATTCTGTAATTAAAAAATACATACCTCTCATATAGTTTTAATTCCATTAATACGACATAGAAATTAAAGTAGCGTTCATGCGTACGTACGGCTTACCGTCTCCATGAACGGTGCATTTCAGTTCTTTCCTCTAAATGATTATGTGATATTATAAATACATGTATATGCTGGATATATATGATATATATGATATACAAATCAGGAATGACATTTTGGATATAAAGAACCTTTGACCACACGAACAACATGTAATTGTTAGAAGTCCACTTTCGACTTAAGAACCAAATATCGACAAAACAATCATTATTAACTTAATGATTACATAATGTTTATAACATAGAAATAAGTGATATAAAAGGAATAATAATCTTGAAAAAGGTTCTTAATCAATTAGAAATTAACTCAAGTTTATTATTCAAGAGATTAAAGAACGATCGAGTCAAGTCGGACCCGAGGTAAGGGATCCTACTCCACTCTTTCTTTTTAAGTACACTCTTTTAAGTCATTCCTTTTAAAGCTCATCTTTCTTGTTATTGGGATGTTATTTTATATTACTCTTACTGTAATTTTTATGTTCATATGATGACAGACCATATTCTCTCTCATCAATTCATCTTGGATGTTTTGAGTGGCACCGTTAGGCTGCCGAATTTTCGTCAGAGATCCAACCTCTCTCTTTCTTTTTAAGTACTCTCTTTTATGTCACTTCTTGTAAGATCCTCTTTGTTATGTTTGGGGAAGTTTTTTTATATTCCTCACACTTTAATTTATATTTTCATATTATGGGATACCCTATTTGATCGCATAAATCCACTTTTGGAAGTTTTAAGTGGCGTCGTTAGGCTGCCGAGTTTTCATAAGGGATTTTTCATCTCACTTTTATTCCTATGAGATTTATGCTACACTTGCCACAATTTCCTTTGAGTGGTGTATGTACTGCCCATTATTTTATTCATTGTGTAATATACTTTCTTTTGTGAGTATTTACATCAATGTTGTATTGTCCTTCTTTCACAAGGTGTATGTTTCAAAAGATACCCATGTCGGTAAGGGAACCTTTCACCCTCCTCTTTTTAAAAGACTTATTTTGTTATGTATTTTAATTCACATAATATTATTTTGGGATATGTTCTTCTATATCCTTATGGATGTGAATTTTATGTCAATTTGATGAGATACCCTTTCTTTTATCTCTCATCAACTCATTTTGATGTGACGTTGTTAGGCTGTCAAAGGAACTTCTTATCCGAATTTCGATTTCTTTGGGTTCAACATGTAGTTATTGAATATGTCATCTTTTGAATATGTGTGAATGACCTTTGATTATTTTACACTTAATATCCACTTATATTTGGTGTATTATTTTGTCACACATAATTATTTAATTGATTTATCCTTAAACCAAGGATACTATCTTTGTATGGGACTTCGTCTCAATCTCCTTTTATTAAGGCATATTTTGTTTTATACAAAACCTTCTTTTATACGGTGTATAAAACCCTTTTGAATTTTATGTTTATTCAAAAGGAATATTTTTTATACGAAGCGTTTATTAATGACAAAAGCGAATGTTTTTGTCGTACGTATGCGGCGACTACTACTTCTCCGCCGCCGTGACCATTATTTGAGTTTTCGGCTTCCTCTACAAGCCATAACTTTTTCAAAAAGAAAAATAAATACCATGTTTTAATTTTCTTTTATTTTGGTATTGAAAATGGTTTTCATAATGTTTTTATATCAATGTGTTGTATTGATATCTTGTGATTGAAAGGTGGAAATGTTATGTTTCCTTTATGCATGTTTTATGTGATACGATTATGTTGAGGTTGTTGGGAATTATTATGAAGAAGGGTGGTTCTGTGATAAACTAAGGGCAGGTGAGCCCGATATAGCTATCCAATGCATTGGGTAACGCGAAGGAGTGAAACGTTAAGGTTTCTCCGAAGAGATTTAGGGAATATACTGTGATGGGTATTCCAAACGTAACCAAGAGGGTTACTCCCTACGTAAGGATGTTATGAATGCCTCAAGTTACCTTTATGTCATATGATTTCTATGATTTTATGAGCTATGTTAAAGTGCTTATGTTTTAAGGGTAAAGTATGATTTCATTCTTATGTATACATGTACTCATGATTCCTTTCCATATTTTTATATCCCTTACTGAGCTTTTTATGCTCATCCCAAGTTTTTGAAAAAAATTTCATAGGTCAAGGGAAGGGTACATGATGTGATGACAATGTCAAGGATGTGTCAAGAAAGAATCCATGTTTTATTTTAAATATGTTTCCGTTGATGGGAAAAGAATGAATATTGTCTTTTATGTAACCACAAGGTCTAAATGTGGAATGTAATGCATGTTTCATGATCTATTTCTCAAAAACTCTAAACCTGAAAAGATCTTCAATGTGTAATCTTGTAATAACTCAAGATTAAGTAAGGTTTAAGGCTAGGGCCTTATAGTTGGTATCAGAGGTCGGTTTAGATAACTTTAGAGGTTAGGGTATTCTTTAAGCATAAGTGACATTACCATATTGGTTAGGATTTCAGAAAGAGTCCTAGTTTTAGATAAAGTGAATGAGTAAGTATATCTTAGTGTTTATCTTCCTCATTAGTACATGATGGTTATGTTGATATACTCACACTGACCTTTTTGGTTTTAGTAAATGGCTGGATCTAGCAGGCACCAAAGTGATAATGGGTTTGAAGGAAACTATGGTGGTTCTCTGATTAAGAGACTGTATGAGATGGGGGATTCAATGAGGAATCTCATGGTTGCTCTAAACCAACTATCAAGGATTCATGATCAACCACTTCAACCTTGGCGAGTTCTCTAATGCATCATGTACGAGATGGCCAACTCGATGTGGAAATTCATGTAATAATTATTAAGGTAACCATTAGGGTTTATATGATCCTTACTTTTAAGGTAATTATGGGTTACTCTATGATATGATGGAAAATGAAAGGAATGAGATAAACTTGAGGTTAAAATATGTTATGATTATTTTTGAAGATTTTATCTTGTTTTGGGGGATGTTTTAAGAATTATATAGTTTTCAAAAAAGGACAACATGCAGACCGTGTGACAACCCGTCGCGTCGGACAAAGCTGCGGGAATCGAACCCAAAACCAAAGTGCGACTGGTATTTATCGCCTACCACTGGACTACGTGAAGTCCCTGGTTAGTTTGACTGATTCATTCTAGTTATATGATTTTATGAATTAAGAGTAAGTTTATTTTGGGTTATTTATGAAAATGATTAACCTATCATGGAGGATATGTGATTAGGTTAATTACTTTTCAATACGAGAATTTAGGAGAAACTGATGTTGTTTGGAGATAAATGTTATGATTTAACTTGGAAGTCTATGTGACTAAGTCCTTCAAATACTTGGGTTTCAACCTTAGTTTGGTTTACGTTAATGAATTTTATGGAAAAATTGTTTATCTAATGGTCCTCGTTGAACTTTGGGTTTTGTTGGACAAATTTTGGATGTTAAGAATAGATTTTCTTTTTATAAAGGGTTATCCTTTTCTGGATTATCTGACCTTGTACTAAGCTTTTTGGTTTTGGTTTTGGTTAAAGCCAAAAGACATGGGATGTATATAGATCTCTTTGGTGGATTAGGTGATTCTCTAGAAGTTGATTATAGTACTCTTAATGCGAACAAGTCTCCCTAAATACTTGTCTTTTGGCAACAAATATGAGTTTGATTATGGAATCTAGTAAAAGTTGAAAGTCAACATGATAAGTGATTATGTTTCCTTATGAATAAATTCCTCAATAAAAAGTAACTTAAAACAAAAATGTTGTCTATTAACTTTTCCTACTGGGGAATCGAATACCGTTTAACCCATCACAAGTTTGTGATTTTCTCGTGGTTAACTCTCTCCTAAACATGTTTTCTATCACTCTCCATCAGAACATAACCCTTTTTTTCCTCCATGTCCATATTTTCATACTTGGAATCCTATTATGGGTTAAATCGGGTGACCTTTGTACTTATCTTTCTTTATTGTAAAGTGATTGTTTTACCGGCTCTTGTTCCGATGTGGGACTTTCAAGGATGTTTCCAAGCACAATTTTAAAATTGCGAGGACGCAATTCCCAAAAGGGGGGAAGGATGTAACACCCCAGGTAAATAAAGAATATGACATTTTCTTATTTATCCATAATTGTGAATAAAATATTAATATGACTTTAAATGGGACGCTATGCTCGATGGCATACCCAACACGCAACAACGAGTTTCTTGGGAATCTTAGGTTGCACTCTAATAATAAAATAATATTATTTTAAATGGTAGTTAACATGTAGCCGTTGTATTGGAGGGAATGTATAGAAATAACTAAAATATGATTATATATGTTTTTAAATGTTTTTACATTTATCCAATAAAAGAAAAAGACATAAAATACGGAAAGAATTCAATTTTAGGCTTATATGCCCTAGTTTTCACTAAAGGTTCACTTATTGCCTTTTGATGGAGAACCTTAGTTAAATATAGTTGTGTTCACACTTATACATCCTTTTGGACCAAATAAAACACTTCTTAAGAGTTGGGACATCAAAATTTACTTTGTGTAAATTTTTGGTACCTTTCTGATAAAGTTCATTTTTTTAATGAATAGTGTAAAATGTTGTATTTTAATTCAAAAACTCTTTTTAATCTAATTTACTTATATTATTATATTATCTTTTGAATTGGTTTTAAAGTGAAATTAGAATATATTTTTACCATTTGATTAAATGGTGGACTTTGGAATTAATTTCACTTTGAAATTCGACATAAACAAATATCAATCTTTTGATATATATTATTTCTTAAAAACACGCTATTTGTTTTGACAGCGGGAGTTAATTATTAAAATACTTAATTCTAATTATATTCTTTGAATAAGGTAATATAAACATCATTTTTGAATTAGGAATATCTAATATAGCTTAGAGTGAATTTTTGGTAATTTTCTGAAAAACTCCAATTTTTGATGAATAGTGAAACCACTAAGTGGCAGTCAAGCAAACTGATTTTTCAGTTAAATGAAAGTTTACCACTAATTTGTATTTAATTTTGAAAATCTGAAATACATGGTTTTCATTAGTATGTAAAATTTGGTTCAATGGGATGAAAATAATTTTTTGGTGAATAGTAATTTTTTTCATTAATCGTGATTAGAGGTAATTAGTGTAATTTAAGGTAAAATTGATATTATAAAAATATGGAAACACCATGACACTTCTCCTACCCCTATTGGATGAGTCATGGCCGACCAAGACAACCCATGGGTCGATTTAGGGGACCCTATGGAGCCTCTTGGGTGAGATAATGACTTTAATGCCTTTTTTTAAATAAAGGTGAAAATGACACTAACATAAATTGTTTTACTAAAACAATTTTTAGAAGGGGTTATACTAATAATATCTTTGTATATAAATACTCTTTGGAAAGATAAAAAGATTTCCTACATCAGGATAGTTTTGTTATAATTTTTAGACATTAAATAAATTAATTTAATTATGACATCATGATGATGCAACGATGACCTCATTAATGAACAGTTTAAATAAAATGAAACGATAATATAAACTCTAAGAACTACACATGTCCAAAAACTATTGTATGGGAATATTTCGAAGCCTTATCATCTTATCTTCGAAATAAATCAATGTGGGACCTTAGAAATTCGAAAAACTTTTGAAAATAAAATAATAGTTTCATGATTTCCAAAAGTGCCCCTCCTCTCCTCTTATAAAAGGCCCCCACATCTACCTCATTTCACACACTCCTCAAGACTTTGGCTCGTCCATCCCCTGCCCATTTACACTCTCCACATCCCTCTCCTCATCCTAGATGATTCCCTTTGTGCAGAAGCCTTTCAAAGGAAGCCTTTAGTCTCAAATCAAAAGGAGTTACACTTTTAAAGGTAATTCATTCTCTCATGTTCATTTGTTTTATTTTGCTTCTCCAACCCCCTAAACTCTTTTTATTTACTTCTTTTGTAACAACAACAGTATCTTTAATTTACTAGGATGTTTTTATAAGATTTATTCTAGCTACACTCTCACACAACTACATAAAATGGTTAAAGAACATACGGTTTCCGTGGATGGCGAAATTCTGCCTCCCGAAAAGATGATTGTTCAATACTCATTTAACACCTTCAAAGGTGGCCATTATGATGTCACTATTTTTATATATGATATATAATATGTTTAATCTTTCCTTAAGCTTCTCTATTTTTAATTTATGGTATACCATTATTGTTTCCATTATGGGTAAACACGATATCTTCATTTTAGGAAGTGCAGACTACCTCCCCCTGAAAGTGATTTGATTCGTTAATACCATATGTGGAATGTGTAAAGGATAAAGTTAATGATATTATATATGTTATTATACTGGAATTATAATATAATCTTATATCATTATGATTCCATTCCAGAAAATACGAAATAGAAATGGAAGTAGCGTTCATGCGTACGTATGGCTTACCGTCTCCATGAACGGTACATTTCATTTCTTATCTCAAAATATTATGTACTATTATAAGTACATATATATAATGGATATATATGATGTATGATACATCTAAATGATTAATATAATTCTGGAATTAAAATATACATACCTCTCATATAGTTTTACTTCCATTAATACGACATAGAAATGAAAGTAGCGTTCATGCGTACGTACGGCTTACCGTCTCCGTGAACGGTGCATTTCATTTCTTTCCTCTAAATGATTAGGTGATATTATAAATACATGTATATGCTGGATATATATGATATATATGATATCCAAATCAGGAATGTCATTCTGGATATAATGAACCTTTGACCACACGAACAACATGTAATTGTAAGAAGTCCACTTTCGACTTAAGAACCAAATATCGACAAAACAATCATTATTAACTTAATGATTACATAATGTTTATAACATGGAAATAAGTGATATAAAAGGAATAATAATCTTGAAAAAGGTTCTTAATCAAGTAGAAATTAACTCAAGTTTATTATTCAGGAGATTAAAGAATGATCGAGTCAAGTCGGACCCGAGGTAAGGGATCCTACTCCACTCTTTCTTTTTAAGTACACTCTTTTATGTCATTTTTTTTAAAGCTCATCTTTCTTGTTATTGGGATGTTATTTTATATTACTATTACTGTAATTTTTATGTTCATATGATGAGAGACCATATTCTCTCTCATCAATCCATTTTGGATGTTTTGAGTGGCACCGTTAGGCTGCTGAATTTTCGTAAGAGATCCAATCTCTCTCTTTCTTTTTAAGTACTCTCTTTTATGTCACTTATTTTAAGCTCCTCTTTGTTATGTTTGGGGAAGTTCTTTTATATTACTCATACTTTAATTTTTATGTTCATATTATGGGAGACCCTATTTGATCTCATAAATCCACTTTTGGAAGTTTTAAGTGGCGTCGTTAGGCTGCCGAGTTTTCATAAGGGATTTTTCATCTCACTTTTATTCCCGTGAGATTTATGCTACACTTGACACAGTTTCATTTTAGTGGTGTATGTACTGCCCATTATTTTATTCATTGTGTAATAAAAATTCTTTCATGAGTATTTACATCAATGTTGTATTGTCCTTCTTTCATGAGGTGTATGTTTTGAACGATACCCATGTCGGTAAGGGAACCTTTCACACTCCTCTTTTTAAAAGACTTATTTTGTTATGTCTTTTAATTCACATAATATTATTTTGGGATATGTTCTTCTATATCCTTATTGATGTGAATTTTATGTCCATGTGATGAGATACCCTTTCTTTTATCTCTCATCAACCCATTTTGATGTGACGCCATTAGGCTGTCAAGGGAACTTCTTATCCCAATTTCGATTTCTTTGGGTTCAACATGTTGTTATTGAATATGTCATCTTTTGAATATGTGTGAATGACCTTTGATTATTTTACACTAGATATCCACTTATATTTGGTTTATTTTTTTGTCACACATAATTATTTAATTGATTTATCCTTAAACCAAGGATACCGTCTTTGTATGGGACTTCGTCTCAATCTCCTTTCATTGAGGCATATTTTGTTTTATACACAACCTTCTTTTATACGGTGTATAAACCCCTTTTGACTTTTACGTTTATTCAAAAGGAATCTTTTTTATACGAAGCATTTACTAAACGAAAAAAGGGAATGTTTTTGTCGTACGTATGCGGAGACAACGACTTCTCCGCTGCCGTGACCATTATTTGAGTTTTCGGCTTCCTCTACAAGCCATACCATTTTAAAAAGAAAAATAAATACCATGTTTTACTTTTCTTTTATTTTGGTATTGAAAATGGTTTTCATAATGTTTTTATATCATTGTGTTGTATTGATATCTTTTGATTGAAAGGTGGAAATGTTATGTTTCTTTTATACATGTTTTATGTGATATGATTAAGTTGAGGTTCTTGGACATTATTATGAAGAAGGGTGGTTCTGTGATAAACTAAGGGTGGGTGAGCCCGATATAGCTCTCCAATGCATTGGGTAACGCGAAGGAGTGAAACGTTAAGGTTTCTCCGAAGATATTTAGGGAATATACTGTGATGGGTATTCCAAACGTAACCAAGAGGGTTACTCCCTACGTAAGGATGTTATGAATGCCTCAAGTTACCTTTATGTCATATGATTTCTATGATTTTATGAGGTATGTTAAAGTGCTTATGTTTTATGGGTAAAGTATGACTTCATTCTTATGTATACATGTACTCATGATTCCTTTCCATATTTTTATATCCCTTACTGAGCTTTTTATGCTCATCCCAAGTTTTTGAAATGTTTTTCACAGGTCAAAGGAAGGGTACATGATGTGATGACAGTGTCAAGGATGTGTCAAGGAGGAATCCATGTTTTATTTTAAATATGTTTCCGTTGATGGGAAGAATGAATACGGTCTTTTATGTAACCACTTTGTATAAATGTGGAATGTAATGCAAGTTTCATGATCTAATTCTCTAAAACTCTAAACCTGAAAACATCCTCAATGTGTAATCTTGTAATAACTCAAGATTAAGTAAGGTTTAAGGCTGGGGCCTTATAACCGCCTCCGGATGTGATGTGATTCGTCTTTAACTAACACTTCACATGGAATGTTTTATTTATTAATTTAATTCATATATTTTATATATATATATATATATATAACATATTTATGATATTAATAACATAATTATTATTATTTAAATATAACATATATGATTTTCTTTCTTACACTTCTACTTACATAAAGATAATAAAATTTTTTGTGTTTGTATAAACTTCCGCCTTCACGAAGTGACATGACTCTCTTTTCAACACCATTCCCTTGGGAAGATAAATATAAGTATATAATAAGGTTTTTGTGATAAAATTTTAATTATTTAATTATTACATGTTACTCACATCCATTCTATTAATACCATTGAATGAAGGAATCATTTCTCACACGTATGTATGACCTATCATCTCCATGATCGCAACATATTTCATTTTTCGTAATCGTAATTAATTTTCTGGTTTATAGTATAATTGGTTTCTGAATATGATAGTTAAATTATTATTTTTATTATTTATAATATGGAACTATAGAATATTTGAAATAAATGAATCATTCCAGATTCAACCCACAATGGAAAAAAGGGAATTTACACCCCAAACATTACAAATTATGAATTCTTATCAACTAAAGTGATATAATATGTTATTAAAGGGTGACATATGATATTATCAATATTAATAAAATTATATTATAATTTAATAATATGTTTAAACCACTATAAAAGTGGTTAAATATCATTCAACGAAAAGGAAATGTATTGTAGGGGAATTCTTCTCAAATTCATTTCATTGTGATATATTGTAAGGTTATGAACATATTTTCCTTTATATGGTAAATATAACATCCATTTGAAATTTAATATCCTGAATAATTTATTATTCCTATTATTTTCAATATATTTTTAAAATTTTATCAATCGGAATTTCAATTAGTGTTACCACATGGAAATGAAATTTATGACTCAATTTCATTTCATTTGATTATATTACTGAGTCGTTGTCTTCAATATACAATGATTATATGTGTAATAAATATTACATATTTAATTTTTTATATAAATTTTTTTATTTGGATTAAATTTTGATACACATAAAATATTCATTTATTAATTCCCACATAATCATATTGATCAATTTTTGTATTTTTTTGTAATATAATTATACTCAAGATTGTTTTTCCTGAATTTAAGTTTAAGAAATTAGTTGATCATTTTATAAATAAACCTAATTAATTTTTTTTGACCTATAGTTATTCATTATATTTTCAAATAACAGTTTCACTTTCCACTGTTTGTTATTTAAAAACTAGTTTTTTTTAAAACACTAACATCATTTATCTTCTCAGTCATATTTTTTCAGTCAAATACTTGTTTTCTAAAAAAAATTATTTTTTAACTATCTATGATTGTTTATGGATTTTAATTTTTTTCCAAAGGAACCTTCTAGTCATTTTCCAAGCAAGGTTGTTTTCTTATAATTTTACAGTGCACAAATAATGTTCTTTTTAACTTATACGACATGTATGTAAATACCCACCGACATGGAAATAATTTAATTTAAATTTAAATTTATTTTCTTAATGGATGTATATAAATAAATTTTTTCCCTATTGTTTTGGAAATTTATATATCATTAAATGTTATTTTCAATATTAATGGGATATTTTCCCAAGTAATTTTTTATTGATATTTATTTTTATTTTTATCCATCAATGAAAATAATCATTTTAATTATATATATTAGACATTTGATATATTTTATTTATTAAATACTTATTATTAATTTAGTTGTTTTGTTATTATATTGGCCATGGATAATATCGATATTCAATGACGTGATTTATTTTGGTAGTTATAAACTTCCCCTTGAAAAAATCTCTTTCATATGACCACTAAACATTATCATTTCTATAACTATCAAAACTTTTTATCATGTATATATTTATTTATAAAACGAAATATAATTTTTATAAATATTGTTTTACATTGACTGTTATTTAATTGATTAAGGATATATTTTTGAACATTTGTCTTTTACAGAATTAATTAACTTTTTTGATAGACCACATTGGTCATTAAATAAATAGATTATTAGATATACATGAAAAAATTTGGAAATGAATTTATTGGTGGGGACGATTTATAGAAACCCACTTGATACATTAGTAGTATCTTGTGGTGAATCAGTATGCTAGCATTAAATGGGTTTTACATATAGTTTTAATCTATCTTGTAAACAGTCTGGACTATAGTGCTATCATAATACTAAAAAATTATTTAGAGTCATTAAAAAATTTTCATTAATTATTAAAATATTATTATTAAATAGATTTTAATAATTATATTATTAATCTATTCATCTCATTCTCATTTTATTGATTAAATAGCATGCATCTTCATTTATTTACCTTAACAAATTTTTTATGTATTATCCAGTAATGGTAGTCATGTTGTTGATTAAATTGAAAGTGTTCATATATATTCACCCTCACATATTGATAATTATCCAAGTAATTTTTCACATTGTTATTGTTTTTGTATTCACATCCTTCACAGTTTATTGATTATATGGCATGTTTATGTAGTTATTTATCTTTCCATGTTGATTATTTTTATTGATTAAAGATATTTCCCATTGTAAAAAATTCCTACTAATAATTTGAGATGACCATTATTATTTATTTATTTAGAATAAATGAATTTCAATATGACTTTTTTAAAAGGATTTTATATAAATAATCATGTTAGTATTGAATGAAAATTATGTTGTATTTTTCGTTTTCAAATGTAATCCAAGTAAGAATTTTGTATTTAGTCTACCAAGACTACCAAACTTTTAAGTTTTATGAGATATTAACAATTATTTCTTATGCCAATGTAATAAATAATATACTAGATCAATGACTATTAGGGTGGGGTTTCTACCTAAATGTTCACATTTTGATGAAAATAATGATTTTCTGATAAATATTGAATAAAATCAATTTATTCAAATAAATGTTCATTTCAATATATTATGTTATTTAAAATTATAATATTTTTTTGAATATGATTGAAGTAAAATTAGAAATATTTATTTAAATTTAATTAACAAAATTTCTTTCAAATCTAATTTATATTCTAATTTATAATTTTTTTTGATGAAAAATAGGATTTTCCTTTAAATTTTATAATGTTAATATTTTTCATACATTTTAATTAATTAAAAAAACCCATTAATATGAATTTTTAAAAATATATATATATATATATATTAATACATATTAATTTAAATTCATAAAATTATTATTAATTCTACAATAGTAAATTTAAATTCATTATTTTCTTGAAACATACATGTCTAGAAACCCAATTTTTTCATCATGTATCTAGGTTGAATTTGATATTAAAATTTATTTAATATATGAATTTAATTTGGTACAATATATTAAATACTTGAAATCATCCAAATTTATATTTTCTAATATAGTCACGTTAATTTTTGACAATAATTAATTGTAAAAATTGTAGATATTAATTACTAAATTTAAGGTAAATACAAATTTATCGGTGGTAAAACTAAAATGGTTTCTGTTAAAATATCCTATTAATATGTATAAAATCAATTTCATAGGAAATTTTATTCATTATAATGCATTATTCTCTATAATGGTCCATTTTTTATCCATTTATAATGCAAAAAAATTCTAGTGCACCTTTTACATTTACAAATTATAAGTGAGCCACTCACATCACTTATATAAGGACACCCCCTATCTTCAATACATCACAACATAGAAGAAACTTTTCTCAAAAAATAGCTACCCCAAAACCATAAATAATTATATCCCCACATCATATAAGTATTTTATTGACATAAAATGTATCTTATTAAGGATTTTTTTTGATGACCTAATGTGGTTTTATGAATAATATTTATTATGCTTAAACGAGAAATATTTATTGTAGCTATTATTAAACCACATTCATACCATATTTATTTTTTACAATATCTAAAAACAAATATATAAAATATAATTTGATGTTATTTTTTTTATTTTATAAACTAAATCCTTCTTATATTCTATCAAATGGGATATGAATCTGTTATTCATGTATATGGAGGACTACCGCCTCCCGAACTGATGTAATTTGTTTTCCATCATTTCCTATCATAGATAATTTTAATGATATATATAAATCATATAAATTATAGTTTTTTCATATTTATACTTATGGAGTTATTATGTTATATATTACTTATTTCTTTCCATTATGTGGGGGTACGATAACATCACCTGTGCTTACGACTGATTACTGGCTCATGAATCAATGTGTTTTTCCTTAATGATTTACATATAAGGTAATTAGAATATTGTTAATTAATATATGTCATATATATTAAATAATAATGATATTAGTTAAATAATTATCATTCTGGAAATATAATGTATCATTTTCTTCCTTAATCTGAAAATTGATAACATCATTTGTGTGTATGTGTCGACTACCTCCTCCAAGAAGTGATGAGACAATTTTTTCATCACAAATTGACATGGATGATAGGTATATGTATATATAAACAAATAATATGTCATTTATATTTGATAATAATTCATTAATGATAAAATATTACATCCTTATTTCTATATTGATCGCATAAAAATGGAATCATTACTCATGTATACATACAACTATGATCTTGATGATTGTAACAAATATTATTTTCTATAACCATCATTCATGATTATATATAATAGAAAAATTGATATAAGAAAATGAAAATAACGTTAGTAAGATTATTTTGGTTATGTTTTAGATTCACATATTTGATCGTTGTCAACAAACCGAGCATTTTGGACTAACTAGCTAAATTTATCAAAACATGCAAAATAGAAATAATTGATTATTTAATTATATAAAACTAAAATAAAAAGAATAATAAACAGGAAAATTGTTCATAAGAAACTAAATAATAAAGATAATTTTATTATTCAGGAAGGTAATGAACATACATGATGAATCATACTCGACTCAAGAGAATCTATCACAATATCCATTTGGTGAGGCATGTTTTGATGTTGTGCCCCTATATTATCTTATTTGTTGTATATTCAAGACCATCGATATGTTATATCATTAATTTATCTATTCCAATGAAATTTAATTCTTTTAATGTTTTTTTTCAGGGGTCATATCATTAAAATTCTTCCAAAGTGGTAAGGGACTTTTCTTTAAAAATAATAGATTAAACTTTTTCCCAATTATTCTTCTCATTGCCATGTACATTAATTTCAAATGATTGTAAAAATAAAATTTTTTGGGCTAAATATTTTTTTAGGGAAAGATATGTGTTTCAATCAAATATTATAAAAATATAACTTACTTGTGGAATGTTTTAGTTTAATTAAAAACAAAAATGGAATGTTATATTTTAATGTATATGGTGACCAATAATTTTCTTATCATAGTAAAAATTATTTTCGTTTCTTCTTCCTATACAATAATTTATGTTTATTTCAAATAGAATCAAATTATTTCTTATTATATTCATATTAGAAATAGATTTTTAGAATAAATGGGTAATTTGGTGTTGAAAAAGGGTTTTAAAAGAAATGAGTAATTCAGTATATAGACTGGTGTTCCAAAGAATAGTGTATTTTTATTTCGTAATGATTTTTATACACAATTTAAAGAGTTTATTAAATATATTATGATTAATGAGTTAAATCATAAAATATTTTATTACATATATAAGACTTGATATTTAAATGAAATTAGTGAGTCTTTTAATGATTAAAAAATTATTTTTTCGTGACAGGATCAAATGGTCCATATATATCTTATACAATGGGTTTTCCCAAAATGGAACGGAGTGAGGCCTATATATATTATACAACGGGTGTTCCTAGTTAGCGCTATGATGCATTGATTTGTAAAGACATGGATTTTCAATTTAGTTTTTTAATTATATGGAATTATTAAGAGTTTGTGAAAATCGATGGCATGTGATTCCAAGGACCAGTGTGGCTAGAATGAATTTCTGAACTTTTTCTAATGTATGTTCACTAAAATTGGAAGTGGCATTCTCTAACTTTTGAATCGGTGATGAGATTAAAAATGATAGGGAACCTATGAATCTGCAGCACCAGTATTCACTTATATAAGGATTCACTTAGACCACAATAGATCTGGAAAAAAATTAGATTTTTGGACTTTTAAATGAATAATAAAATAACATAGTTATTTTATTTTCTCTCATATCTTTTCCTGCAATGGACATGCAGAAGCATGGGACTAGAAATGTGTCAAGCCATTAAATAGATTGACCCTTTAAATCCATTGTAAAAGCATCATTGAGAATGAGGAATGTTCCAAATTAATGAACCCCTACAAATCCAATGAGGGTTAGACACCCTACCCCTCTTATATATATATAGAGCTCAGGGAGAGGTATCGGTAATGATTCACCATGAAATGAAGTGCTAAAAATGTGTTGTGACACCAAACCCTTGGTGGAAGGAGCCAATTCCATCAGCAGGTGATGGGTGACCCCGAACCACAAACCAAAGGACGATATACGAGTGGTGTCGTTGGATGTTTGTTGCAAGAAAGACGAACACCGAACCACTTACTCAATCATGGGCATTCAACATCATTCCTGAGGTAGGTATTTGATTTGTGATTAATTTCAAGTTATTGTTCAATCCTTAAATCATCCCCAAAGTTTTCAAGCTACTGTAGAGGGCATTGGCCTAACGAACCTAGCCCAGACCCTCATCTACATTGTTACCCTTGAATTCTCTAGGGAATACCCCCGGCTTAGCAGGACATACCGGCCATGATAGAGGAAGTTTGTCGTCGCACACCACAGGAGGAGGCCATTATGATATTCCCTGGAGATTGGTAGAGCATCCGGCACCTGCCGGCTATGGAAGAGGTGTAGCGCGCCGTCGTGCACCGCCTGTGAGCTAGGGGTACCTGCTGAAGCCGCGACGGGTGAATGAGGAGGCTGAAACGAGCCGTGCGTGGAAGGTAGAGGTGGATCGGTTTTCCATTGCGCACCGCTAGAGGACATTGTGGCTCGAAGCCATGGTGGATAAGAAACATGCACCTCCTGCGGGTTCTACGGCGACCGGGCGACAACCACGTGTCGCTGCCGCTTGACGAACTGAATAGACGCTCTACCATTCAGGAGAACTGGGGGGCTGCTCTCACTGTGCCAACTTAGCAGACCCCGCATCATTGGGCCACGCTGTTAGTGGGTAACACTATCAGTGGGTCGTGTTATACCTCGAGTTGGGCGACGCTCCACATCGATCTGGGGAACGCTCTACTGCGGGCCGGGTCGTGCGAGCCAATCGGGCTAGGCCATGTGAGCCCACCAGGCTGCACCCTTGTGGGTCGGGCTAAGCAGCTGCCCAGAGGTCTGAGCCCACCGCAGCCTGGCCCGACCGAGTCGGACCCATGCCTATTTGGTTCAGCCCCGCCCGGGTCGGGCCGGGTTGGTCCAACAAGGTTAGACCGGACTAGGACCTAACCAGACCCAGTTCTGATTAAAGGGCCACATCATGAAACCAAGCATCTGTTTGACGAACTGTCTATGGCGATGAGACCATTGGAGAGAAATAGTCTTTTTGGTATACTCCACTAGAGTTTTTGAGATAGTTGGAGTATGGATGGTCTGGATCAAACCCAAATCCAACCATACCCTCAGAACTAAAATGCTTTTAACTCACAGACCGAGCGTTTGATTGATGCACCGTCTGTCATGTTGGAAACCATACAACATGGAAATTCATTGGGTTACTTGGTTGTAGTGATTAGTGGTGGTTGAGGTTTGAATGGTATCTCAAGGCGCAGATTATACGGAGGAAGAGCATACCAAGTGTGAGGAATCACCTGGATGGCTATAAAAAGAATAAAGAACCACCATCCTATGTGGGATAACATCTAACAATCATGTGTGTGTCAGCTTCTAACAGATCCTATGTGAGTCAGCACTTAGCGATCCTGTGTGGGTCACCGCATATCGATCCTCTATGGGTCAGATCCTTTGTGGGTTAGTGAGGGTTATTACATATCGATCCTGTGTGGCCAAGAAGTAGTGCCTTTTAATAGAATATGAAAATCTACCTTAACACTAATCATTTGTACTTTTGTTATTAAGTGATTCCTACTGTGAGTTGAGTATTCTATCTTTTTGTTGTTACCTGTGTGGTATATCTACCTTCATGGTGTTTTCATCATGGTGTTACCTGTGGGGTACTTTTAACTTTATGGTGTTACCTATGTGGTACTTATACCATCGTGGTGTCATCTTTGTGGTGTTATCTTCGCGATGTTACATGTGTGTTAATTATACATTTGTGGTGTTTTATTTGTGGAGTTACTTGTGTGGTACTTCTGTTTTCCTGGTGTTGATTGTGTGGTACTTCTACCTTCATGGTGTTGTCTTCGTGGTGTTACTTGTGTCGGACTTCTATCATCATGGTGTTACCTCTGTGGTACTTCTAACTTCGTGAAGATACCTTTGTGGTATTCTTACCTCATGTATGTGATGTGTATATCTTGATATATTAGGTGTATGTATGGCCATATAATTAGTATAGATGATTTCTATCACTTCGTGATTATAGGTGTAGGTCTTTCTTTTTGGTTTTTCCTTTAAGGAACTATGGGAGACCTACGGGGTGTCAGCGTCCCTACTGAGTATCGTTACACTCCCCCTTTCACGGGATACACCCACACCTTGTTGTGTCTTGTGCAGATGATGTACCACGTTGATCGAGCCTGAGGGAGCCAGGACTGGACGATGCTCGAAGGTGGACCATTTGGCGTGATGTGACGCATGGACTACTGATCATGAGTTGAACCCACCACTCTGGTAGGATCCTTGGTGGACGATCAAGGAGCTGTTTTTCACATTTGAGTTATACTTGTACTTTCCAGTAGGTCTTGTATTCTTGCCCCGTTTCATTCAACACAATTTTATTATTGTAGATTACATCATGGATGCTTCGGGTTGTGTTCTTGGTCTATGGGTTTATACAAGATAAAAAGGAAATGCTTTCCCACTTTAGGGATACACCATTCTGGTGCTAGTCGCCAGCCCCTGGCCTATGGGATGCGAGTTTGGGGTAGTCACGGAATAGGGCCTGAGGGATGTGTCCTGACAAAGTATTATTATAGGAGTCATTTTTACTGACCAACTAGGACTCTGGGCTTTTCTATGTTGAAATATTGTTATGTGTTATGAGTGTGGTTTTTAGTTTGGGAAATCCAATTTTGGTGGGGCGGCGACATATCCATTCACCAGGACCCTAAATTCTGATTTTCGACTCAGTACATAGAATCACTAATTGCACGTGTCATTGAAATGATTTTTTTTCTTATGATCTCTTTGATTCACCTCACAAGGTATACTATATTGACTGTGGCACACCATTTTTCTTTCAGGAAGCCACCACATAGATAGCCAACAAGGATTCTTGAGAGAGTACGGGATGACAGCTGACTGAGCGATGAGGTCTCGAGGTTGGGCCCTCTTATGGTGTTAGCATATTCGGGTGGTTACCAAATACACAACTACATGTTGGGCAGCCATTTCCACCAACCCCACCAGCAGAGGGTCAACACCAACAGAGCACGTTGCACGAGTTTTAGTGGCAGAGGAATCCAAGGTTATGATGTGGGGTCGACCCGGAGGTGGCTGAGGATTGGATGGAGGCTATGGAAAGTGTATTTTTCTTAGTTGGGACACCAGATGTTGATCCAAGATGCCAGTCCCTTCCTGGGAGAATCTAGAAGATGGTGGAGTCTGACACTCCTATTACACAATGAGGTGACCCCTATTTGGGTGGAATTATATGGCCTTTTCAATGCAGATTTCATCTTATCGACTCTTCGCTCAGTGCATATAGTGGAGCTATTTCACTTACAGTAGGGAAACATGATTGATGCCCAGTACTCAGTGAGGTTCCCTAATCTCTCCCGCTACTACACCGACAAGGTACGAGACCTTTTCATTAGGGCCCAGACCTTTGAGTAGGGTCTCCAATGGGATAATAGAGCATAAATGATATATCTCATCATTCAGATATTAGATGGGGTACTAGATATATCACTTTTGGAAGGGAGATTAATAGCTGAGCATGCACTGATAACGAGAGCCATCACCAGACTTCAGGTAGCATATTCATCTATAGCAGGCTGTAGATGGATGACGTAGAGATCCAAGAAGGCTAGACCTTCAGGAGGATAAAATCAGGATACAGGGTTGTGGTGCAAGGCTCATGGGATAGAGAATTATAGGTTAGGAGCATGCAGTTCTACTTGTGTCATGGGCAGGGTCACATGGCTCGCAACTAATTGAAACGCCATATAGATGACTAGTAGAAGGTTGAGGGAAAACCAATGTATAGGTAGAGATTTTCTCGGGGAGGTCCGGTGGTAGTAGGAGGACGTGGAAGAGAAGCTGGCCATGCAATAGGTGGTGTGAGGTCATTTGAGGTTCTACATCCACCACCCCCATGTGGCCCACGTGGCCACAGTTTGCAGGTGGACAGGGACGGGCATATCTCCATGCATCTGAGTCCTATAACCACGCCACTCTAGAGATGATTAGAGATATGATCTATTTCTACACCACCTTAGCTGCATTACTTATAGACACATGTGCTAGTCACTATTTTATTAACATGATCCTTGTTCAGAGCTCAAATATTATGGTGGAGCTGTTGGCTCGATCCTTAGAGTTAGAGACTCCTACAAGAGAGTATTCGAATTATTAAACATTAATTCTGGTAGTTCCAGCATTATCTAGGAGACGAGAGATACAACTTGGATCTTCTAGTAGCGGCGTCGAGGCCTTACAAATTCATCTTGAGTCTGAACTGGTTATCCATAGTCCATGATCAAATTGATTGTATTAGGCACAAATTGTGGTGTGTCTGCGAAGACGGGAATTGGTTTTCCTTACATGGTGAGAAGGGAACCTTTGCAGCATAGGATGGACTTACCCAGTGTAGGGTGCATCCAATCACTCATCTGTTGGCTTTCCTTACTCTCGGGGAAGTTGATGTGAGAGTCTATGATATCCTATAGTAGTGAACCAGTATGCTGATATCATTCTTGATGATGTTCTGGGACGACCTCCACACAAAGAGGTAGACTTTTATATTGACCTATACCCTGAGAGGACACTGATATCTACGCCAGTATATTGGATGGCTCATGCGGAGCATCGTGAGTTACGGGAAAATTTGGAGGACTTCGAGAGGAAGAGGTTAATAAGGCCCAGTGTTTCTCCATGGGCTGCCCCGAATTTGATCACCAAGAAGGCATATGGGTGTTTGGGACTCTGTGTGGACTACTGGTTTCTGAACCAGGTGACAGTGAAGAACAACTATCCACTTTTGAGGATTGATGAATGTTTCGATAAGCTAAAGGGAGCTCAATGCTTTTCAAAGATAGACCTCAGATCAAGCTATCATCAGCTCAAGGTATGGGATGAGGATGTGTAGAAGATGACCTTTAGATGTCTGTATGGAGACTATTAGTTGTTGGTTATGCCATTTGGCATGACTAATTCCTCAACAGTTTTCTTGGGACTCAATAACAGGATCTTTCAGTCGTTCCTTGATCTATTTGTGCTGGTCTTCATCAACGACGTCTTGATAAAGTCCCTGGCATAGGAGGATCATGGCTATTAGCGGCCAATTTTTCTGGATACACTCCGAGAAAACCAACATTATGGTATTCTCTCGAAGTGCCAGTTCTGGATATGAGAGGTCCACATTCTAGGACACTTTATCTCAAAGGTTGTATTTGCAGTGGACCCACTGAAGATAGAGGATGTACTTTATTGGGATCCACCCAGGAGGATGAAAATGGTGCAGAGATTCCAAGGGATACATAGATACTATCAGAGATTCATTCCTAAAATTTATAGATTTTTAAAACCCTTGTCATCATTGACGAAGAATGGAAATCCCTTCATATGGATGGATAGATTCTAGCAGAGTTTTGAGGATCTCAGGCAGAGACTGAAGAGTTCCCCCATCTTGCAGACACCAGAATAGGGCGTTGGGTTTGTAGTCTAATGCAACGAATCAGGGAATGGAAATGGGAGTTTCTGAATGCAGTAGTGGGTAGTGACAACCTATGGATCACGACAGCTAAGGCAATATTAGTAGAACTAAATTACCCACAACTTGGAGTTGGAAGCAGTGGTATTAGCCCAAAATATGTGGTGACCTTACTTGATGGGTGATAGTTTTATAGTCTACCATAATAATAATAGTATCAGGTATATCTTCTCTTAGAAGGACCTAAACTTAAGACATCGACAATTTCTAGATATCCTCCATGACTGTGACTTTGAGATAGTCTATACTCTTCAAAAGGGGAATGTGGTAGCAGATGCACTCAGTGTGAGGTTTGGTCTACAAATACTGAGTGAGGAAACTGAGAAGCTAGCCACGATGAATATATCTGTTGTGGATAGAGATCCAACCTCTTACCTCCAGTCTATGACAGTCACTCCCCCACTCATTCAGAAAGTTAGGGATTCATAGCTTGGGGAAACTGACTGCAAGGCTTGAAATGCTTAGATATCCTTAGGAAAAGCACCTGAAGGATTTTTTGAAGGTTGGGAGCATGTCATCCTTTTCAGAGGATGTACCATGATATCGGTGGCGCTATAATGGGATTTTTTGAGGGATTTTCATACGTCCCCTCTGGCGGTACATCCGGTTGTGGAGAAGATGTACCAGGACCTCTGACATCAGCACTGGTGTCCAAGTATAAAGAAGGTAGTGGTGGAGTTTGTTTCACGATTCCTATCTTGTTAGCAAGTGAAGGCCCAACATCAGGTTCCACCAGTCTTAGTCCATCCACTAGAGGTGCCATAGTGGATGTGGGATGGAATCTCTATGGACATTATGACAGGGCTTCCATTTACATTCAGGGACATGATTCCATACAGGTGATCATTGACCGACTCACCAAGTCGGCCAACTTCCAACCTATTTGAGAGCAGGGATCAGTAAAGTGTTTGAGACACATCTACAAACAACAAATCGTTCGACTTCATGGGGTTCCATTGATGATCGTCTCTCACTGTGACACATGTTTTACATCCAAGCTATGGAAGGAGTTACATGAGCCATTTGGGACTCAATTTTGTTTGAGCATTGCCTTTCATCTGCGAACGGATGGTCATACGGAGCTAACCATTCAGACACTGGAGGACATGCTACGTGCTTTCCGCCATGGTTTTCCCCATAGTTGGGAGGATCACATGACCATTTTGGATTTCTCATACAACAACATCTACCACTCCACCATCAGTATGGCACCATTAGAGGCCCTACACGGTTGACCATATAGATCACATATATTCTAGACAGACCCAGGGGAGTCAGCAATTATGGGTCAGAAGATGGTACAGGCTTCCACTAAGATGGTGTAGATATTCATTGAGCAGATGACGATTGAACATAAAGGAGATAATTCCTATGATGACCGTCGATGATGACCTCTAGTGTTCGTGGAGTGAGACCCTTTCTTCCTACGGGTCTAACCTCGATTAGGTTTACTATGATTTGGCCAAGGAGGTATGTTATCATCGAGGATTATCAGACTAGTTCTGATAGTGTGGATGATAGATGAGCTGGAATACCTCCTGAAACTTCCACCGTAGGTGGATAGGGTGCATGAGATCTTCCATGTATCCCTGCTAAGGAGATACGTGCATGAACAATCTCAAATCGTCGACCACGACAAGCTGGACATTAATGATGGGGCAATGTTTATAGAGGTTCCAGCAGAGATTGAGGATCAACAAGAGTGAGTCCTTTATGGGTGGTCAACATCTTTGTTGCACATTCACTGGCAGCACGAGAACCTCCAAGAGAGAACTTGGGGGTGGGATGCTAATATTCGTGCTCAGTACCTCCATTTGTTTTCTTAGTCTATGTTGTGGATTTCGGGGACGAAATTCCCTAAGGTGGGGAGATTGTAATCACTCAAATTTTTTATTTAATTCTTTTAATTAAATGGAATTATTAAGAGTCTACGAAAATTGATGACACGTTATTCCGAGACCTGGTGTGCCAAGAATGAATTTCTGAACTTTTCGTATGGTATGTTCATGCAACACACAAGATCTGTTTTATAACTTTGTAATATGTGCTCAAATTAAAAATCCTAGGTCACCATTGAATCCACTGTGACGAGATTCACTTGAGGGAGCATTCACATCGACTAAAGTAGGTCTGAAGAAAATGTAGATTTTTGGACTTTTAAAAGTATAATAAAATAAAATAGTTTTTTAATTTTTCTCATATATTTTCCTCCAATGGACAAGTGGAAGCATGGGACAAGAAATGTATCAAGACTTTAAATGGATTGACCCTTCAAATCATAATTTATAGCATCATTGGGAATTAAGAAGGTTCCTAATTAACAAACCCACATAAATCCCATGAGCGTTATGCACCCTCCCCCTCTCTTATTTTTATAGAGATTAGAGAGAGGTATCAACACTTCTTCACCATGCAACAAAGTGATGACAAAGTGTCGTGATGACAAACCCTTGGGGGAAGGAGCCAGTTCTAGCTGGTGGGTGATGGGTGACACCAAAACATGAACCATAGGATGGCATATGAGTGGCTTCATTGGAAGCTTGTTGTGGGAAAGACGAACATCAAACCACTTCTTCAATTGTCGATGTTCTCCATCATTCTTGACGAAGGTATTTTATTTTTTATTAATTGGTAGGGATTGTTAAATCCAAAAATCTTGTACCATGTTTTCATGCTAACGCACATGGAACATTCCTAATGAACCTCATTCAGACCCTCTTCTACCTTGTTACCCTAGTATTCTCCATGGAAGACTGTTGGCGTGGTGGCAAGACCAACCACTATGGAGGCGGTGTGTCATCGTGCACCATAGGAGGAGGCCGTAGAACTATGCCACAACGGTTGGCGGAGTTTCCGGCACCGTCCAACCATAGAGGAGGTGTAGTGCATCTCCGATGAGAAAGGGGCCATAGCCGAAGCCATGACAGGTGAATGAAGTGCCCAGCACGATCCGAACATGGAAGGAAGAGGTGGATTGGTGCACCATCGCACGCTGCTGGAGGAGGCTGTGGCTCAAAGCTGCGGTGGTGGAGAAACCTATGCCTATAATGGGTTCCACGGTGACCAAGGGTGACTAGGGGGATGCTCACCTCATTCCATCTTGACCGTCCCCGCATCAGTAGGTTGCTCTCAACCTCGAGTCGGGCCGCTCTGCACCTCGAGTCGGCCCATGCATAACTTATAACGTGTGTATTTATATTTTCACACATAATTATTTCATTGATTTATACTTAATCTAAGTATACAGTCTTTATAATATATTTTGTCTAAATTTATATTACTTTGAGACTTATTTGATGCTATGTACCAATTCACTTTTATATGGTCTATATAATTTTGTTTGAAATATTATATCATGAATATCCTTATTCTCATGATATTATAAGTTTTTTTAGTTTTATTTTTTAAATATTTTTACTCATGTTTTTTTCATGTGGTAAGGGTATCTTTATCTAAAACATCATTTTAAATGTTTTAAAGATTTTTTATTATAAATATTTATCATTAATCACGATTTATTAAAAAAAAATTAGGATTTATTTATATGGAAATTATTGTTTTATTGATTAAATTTGATTAAAAATATTAAAATTTGAATGAGACTCATTTATTCAAAACTCTTCTTTTTTAATGTTTTAAATGAATTGATTATATCTATATCTTGAAATAATATTTGGTGATTTCAATGTGGAAATGTTAATTTCATTTTTATTTTTTTTATGTTTTATTATAATGTTATGGTTCATAGGAATTGTTTATGTATATGGGTGGTTCAATTATAAACTGAGGGTGGGTGATCCAATTATATCTATCCAATGTATTGGGTAACCCAATAGAAAAAATGTTACAGTTTCTTCTATGAGATTAAGGGAATATACCATTGTGGGTATTCTAAGTGTAACCATGAATGTTACTCCGTATGTGGTTGTGAAATAAAAAATGTAAGTATGTCATCAATGCCACCTATTAACATTATCAATTAACATTTCTATGAGTATTTTATAAATCTTATGATTTATATTGGTACCTTAAACAGATAATGTATTATGATTCAAAACTATGATTTCATGGATTTGTATGTATTCATGGACGAATATTTTCTTTCTTTATTTTATATCCTATACTAATCTTTTTATTCTCACCCAATTTTTTTGAAATTTTTTTCCTGTTATATAAGGATGGGTAATAGAAAAGATGAATCCATGAAAATTTTTATAAAGAAAATAATTGTCTTCAAGATATTTTATTAGTGGGAAAACAATTTGATAGAGTATAAGTGTCCAGTTTGTAATATTTTAGATGTCATGTAATTTTTTTTGAATAATTATATAAAAATATAAACCTAGATAATCCATAATTATAAATAATACATATTCTTGATTAAAAGTCAATATTAAGTAACGTTTAAGGGAAATACCTTATACTTGGTGTTAGAGGTCGATTTATGTAACTTTTGGGATTATGTGTTTTGGATAACCAGATGGTAATTCTGTATTTTGATACATTTAGTTAAACCCCCATTTTGTAACTTTTTTATATCAAGGAATGTAAATAAAAAATGTATAGAGGATGATATCAAACAACATTCATATCTCTTCCAAATGACATGCCTGCAATCATTATTGCAAAGTCGTGTTCAGATGATTGTGAAATCTTTTCAAGCTTATAAATCACATATAAGTAGTTGTTTTTGATATCATACAACTCTATTATTTCTTGATACCATCATGTATATTGGGTTTTATTTAATGAAATCATATTCTCTCAATATTCTAATATTATCAAGAAAGGTATATATTATCGTGAAATTTTCAAATATTTTACCATATCTCAAGATTTTGGTGTAAATTATGATTTTCAAAAATGTGTTGATGTAAGGGCCCATTATGCAACCTATTTATATATTCTGTTAGACTATAGACATTCAACACATACTTATAGTATTTTAAAAATACCATTGATTGAATATTTCAACTCAAACTTAGTCTGAATGTTTTATAATAATCATGTTTTATCATATGTTTTGAAATTATATTTCATACATGATTATTTTCAAAAAAAAATTATTTGAATACCAAGATGACCCATATATTAAAATATGTATTTGGATAAAGTGTATAATTTTTGGAGGATCTCAAAATCATAGATGAAATGCATTGAAAATCAATTTATTTGAAGAAGATAACGATAAAACCAGGTGGACACCATGATCAATGTAAAATTCTTATTCTATTGTAAATAGTTTACGTTATCATATGAAGGTGAAAAAATGTCAATATATATAAGACACCATGAATTAAGATGTTGAGGTCATTATGAGTTGGGATGAAAATGTGTGCTATAATACGATAATTGAGTTTAAAACATGTTAGGTTTATTATTTATTTTTATAATAAGGGGCAAATCTACCGATGGGTGAAAACCTCTCACGTCTAGAATGGCTCTGGGAATCGAACCTATAACTTAAGGGGGGAAAGGGTGTATTTCCTACCACTGGCCTACCTAATGTCCCTAGTTAGTATTACATATTCATTTTAGTTAAATGATTTTATGGAATAAGAAAAAATTTATTTTTATAACATATGTTTTATTAAATTGATTTCTTTAGTATAGGAAAATGATATGGTGATTATGTGATAAATGTTATTTTGGAAGATTATTTCTCATTTGGGAGCACTATATTCTTATGGAGAATCGAATACAATCTGATTTTATTTGATAAATAATGGTTTAATTTTATTTTGGAATTATCTCTGTTTTTATTGTGGACATATAGTGATTTGTGTTGATTGTGGAAATTATTAACCCTTCACTAATTACTTTTAAGAATTATAAATTAAGTGTTGTCTTTGTTATTTGGAGGTAAATGTTAAGATTTATATTTGATACAATATGATCAAATTGTTCTGAATTTTTGGTGTCAATCATTGTATGGATTTTTTTGAAAAATTTTATGGACAATTATTCATTGAATGGCCTGGGCTGACAATTGGGTTTTGTTTGTTAAATTTTGTAGATTAATAGTAGTATTGAATTTTATAAAGGATTATTCATTTTTGGTATTATATGATTTTTTACTATGCATTTTGGTTTTGTATAATATCTAAAAACAAGGGAATATTTTAGTTTATCTTTGGTGGATTCTGTGATTCTCTATATGTTGATTCTAGTGCTTTAGGTGTCACCAAGTCATCATTAATATTCCCTGTTTGGAGAAAAAATGAGTTTATGGTAGCTATTTATTAAAGGATAAAACTGTACATGTTATGTAAAAATGTTCAATTATGTTTTTTGTCAATCTCATAAATAAATTCATCATCTTTATAAATAATATATTAAAATAAAAAAAGTTTTTTATTTAGATTTTCTGAAAATGAAATCAAAGAGTCTTTAACCCATCACATGTTTGTGGTTTTATGGTTTTTATTTATCTCCTCATCATTTTTTCTATCATACTAAATTAGAACATGATGGTTAGTTTTCTCTTCCATATCCATGTTATAATACATTGAACCCTATATTTTTCTATCTTATGTGACCTTTTTTACTTATCTTTTTTTAAAGTGATATTATTATTGAATATTTATCTAATTTGGAGTTTTCAATGATGTTTCTCTGCCAAATTTTCAAATTGCGAAGATACAATTTACATAATGGGTAATGATGTGACATAAAAAATACTTTTAGAATAATAAATTTTCATATCAATTTATATTTTCTAATTTAATATTAATTTTAGTTTAATGGGGACGCTAAGTATGATATCATACTTGAAATACAATAATGGGTTTCTCTAAAACCTTACATTTTAAACAACACTGAGTTATACTGAATAATAATACAAAAACTATATTTTTATTTTAAATGGATGTTAACATGTAGAAATTTCAATGGTGGGAATGAATATAATTAACAATATTGGGAATTTACATATTTGATAATTTTTTTTGGAATTTTAGAATATTAATATGAGATTGAATCCAATTTTAAACAAAATATACTCTTTTATTTTTAAGGGTCTTTTTATAATATTTTTTATAGAGAACCGTTTTTAAAAACAATTTTTCACAATTATATTCTATATGTGATAAATATAATTCTTAACTAGAATTGGGAAATCACAATTTACTTCAGTTAAAATATTTGTATTTTTCCGATAATATCCATATTTTTATGAATAATGAAAAATATCTCATTTAAAATAAAAAATGTCTTTTCATCTAATATATATATATAATTATATTTTCCGTTTAATTTGTTTTATAGTGTAATTGGATTTCATTATTATAATTTAATCTAATTTTTTTCATTGGATGTAATTTCATATTTAAAATGGACATAAACACATGAGAATATTTTTTATTGTTTTACTTCTTAAAACTCCACTTTCTACTTTTAAAAATGAGAAATAATTATAAATTAATTCTTGAAATTTATGTGTTTTGAATTCGAAAAAATGGATTCAATATTTTGAATGAGATTGTCCAAAATCTATAAATAATTAACTTTTATTTTTTGGAAGTTATGAATATTAACTTCAGGAAGTACTTTTATTTACAATGGTTAAATGGTAATTTTGTTTAATAATGGTAAAACATATAAATATAATAATTTTGAACTACCCTAACACAAGTCATAATCCTATTAGATGAGATATTTTCGACAATGGACATGCTTGGGTCGATTTTAGGACACCATGGATCATGTTGGGGGTGATAATGACCTGTTATAATAATTAATATAAATTAAAGAGAAAAATAAGAAAAAACGTGAATCCTCATACTAAAACAAGTTTTATATTAGGTTATTTAAGTGATCTATTCAAATATAAATTGTCATTAGATGGATAAAATGTTTTCCCACTTCATGATATTTTATTTATTACATTTATACTTAAAATAAATAAAATTTATTGTGACATAATGATGATGCAGTGATTGCTTCATTAATAAATGATTCAATAAATGATATTATAAATATAAATATTATTTTACATAATTTATGTAATCCTAAAATATTCTATGTGAATATGACATTTTAATATTGATTCAATTTTTTTAAGGAATCATGTTGTTATTATTTTGTAAAAAGGTTATGTATTAATAGTTGAAAAATTTAACATAATTCATAAAGTAAAATATAAAATAGTTTATTAAATGATATTAAATTCCTAAAAATATAAAATTATGAAAAATGGTTAAGAAATGTCAAATATATCATGAATATATTTTTTTAGTGCCTTTTGAAATGATATTGTTATTACATTATTTCACAATGTATAATAATAACATGATATCACTATAAGATTAAATTTTTTAAAATATGGGTTAATCCAAAAAGATACGAATTATTTAATATAAATAATTTCCTAAAAATAATTGGATGATTATTATTCTAACCAAAATCATTTTATCATCATATTAAATGATTTTTAGACCATTTTTAATCGAAATGGAGTTATAATAATGTAATATTTCAAGACTTTTCAAAAGTGTCCCTCTCATATTCAATAAAATGGAACTAATTATTCCCATTATATCATACATCCAAAGCCTTTTTCATCTAAAACCCAATGTTAAATACTGTTAGTATAATCCTTCCTTTCCTCATTGAAACCTTATCTTGGGGATATGGGTATACAAGAAAGCCTTTAGGCTCAAATCAAAAGAACGTAACTAATATTGGGAGTAACATCTTCTCTAAAGTTAATTTCCTTTATTTTCATTCACTACTCCCTATTATATTGTAATTAAATTATTACCTAAAATCCCAAGTATATTCAATATTATAGGATATTTTTATGGGAAGGATTATAATTACACTAACACACACCTCTAGCTAATTGATATGAACATACTGTTTCTGTGTAAGACAATCTATTGCCACACGAAACAATAATTATTGAATTTTATCATACCACCTATCATGGTAACTATTATAATGGAAACATTTTAATATGATATATGTTATATTTATATTTTCTCTATTATTATTTAATATTTATTTAAAATAGACCTTTATTCTTTCCATGATATGTTAATACAATAATTTCATTTGATGAGTGTGGATTGCCACCTCTTCAAAGTGATATGACTTGTTCATTCCATAAATGGAATGTATAAAGGTTTTAATTAATGAAATTATTTAACACATATAACATATATGTTATACTCTATTTATAACATACCTATGTATCATTTATTTTTCATTCCATTACGAGGACAATGAAATGAATGTAGCGTTAATGCATGTGTAAGGCATACCATCTCCATGAACTGTGATTTTCATTTCTTATATACAAATGTTATAGAATATTATAAAAACATACATAATGGATATATATGATATTTAAATCCTAAATAATATTCTTTAGATTATTTATTTTTGACAACATGGATAATTTACATCAAAACGAGTTCTTTTTCGACTCATGCATCAAATATCGACAAAACAACCCATATGATTGTAAACAGTTATGTAATATTTATAATATTATAATAAGTAATATAAAATTAATAAAAGGCATGAAAATTTATCTAAATATTGTATAAATTAACTTATGTTTATTATTTTGTAATATTACGAATGAACGATACAATACAGACTCAATGTAAGAGAACTTCATTACTGAATTTTAATTCTTTGCGTTAATCAACAAATTCATGATTGTTTCCTGCTTTGATTATGTGAGAAATGATTCTTGAAATAAAATACTTTATTTATACTTGATTTATGTGAATTTATATTTAATTCTCATAATCAATCTATTTTATAAACAAAATGATTTTTTAGGGAATTCTTAGCTCAATCTTCGTTCGTTGAGTTAAATATCCATGACATTGGATTTGGTTTTCAAGAATATGTATGAATTTCATCGGATTATTTCACACTAAATATCCACTTATATTGTGTGTACTTATATTTTTCCCACATAATTATGTCATTGAGTTATTCTTTATCTACGTATATGATATTTTTATGGGATTTCGTCTCAATGAACATTCCATTGAGTCTTATTTTTTGTTATGAACCAATTCAAATTTATTTGTTGTATATACTACCCTTGACATATTATATCATGAATCTACTTATTATAATTATATTATATTCTTTTTTAATTTATTTGTTCAATATTTTTATTTATTTAGTTTCTTATATGGTTTGGGACTCTTTAACAAAAACATCATTTTAAATATTTTAGAGATTTATTCTTTTAAATATTTCTCATTAAAGTCTATGTTATCTAAATGGGTTTAACTATTTATTAATATTGAAATGATTGATTTAATGTGAAAATTCAAATCAAATGTTTCAAATTGGTATGGGACACTTTTTTTTTAAAACTCATGGTTTTGAATTTTTTAAATAAGTTTTTTATATCAATATCTTGAAATGATATATTGTGATTTCAATGTAGAAATATTATTTTTACATTATACTTGTTTTATGTGTTATGATTATGTTATGGTTCATAGGAATTTTTTATGTATATGGGTGGTTCTGTGATAATCCAAGGGAGGGTGATCCAGTGATAGCTCTCCAATGCATTGGGTAATGTGGCAAAGGTAAACATTAAGGTTTCTTCTAATAGATTTAAATATTATACTACGGTGGGTATTTGAAACGTAACCATGAAGATTACTCAATATGTTTCTATGAAATCTACGATGTAAGTATGTTATGGATTCCATAAGTTACCATTATGATTTATGATTTATATGAGTTTTTATGAAATATATGATTTCTTGCGGTATACTTGTGATCTTATATTTTATGAGTAAAAATAATGATTCCATTGATTTGTTTGTATGCATTGACTAATGTTTTCTTTCATTATTTAATATCCCTTACTGAGAATATTAGGATAATATGATGTTATTGAAATGTTTTTTATATTGTGTAAGGAAGTTTTATATAAAGGAAGAAATCAAAGAATATTTTTATAAAGAAAATATTCTTTTCCTTCTATGTTAATTATTGTGAAAAAATTAAATATATTATAAGTGTTTACTTTGTAATATTTGAATTGTAATGTAATAGTTGTGCCCAAATTCTCTAAAACACAAAATATGAAAACATCCTCATTGTGAGAGAATGTAAAGTCTTGATAAGAAATAAAGATTATATAAAATTTAAGGATGGGGTCTTATATTTTGTTCTATAAATATTAATACTTTTTAAAATATATTTTTTTATTTAACATTGGTTAAAATTCATTCCTTCTTTGTTTTGAAAATTTTGAAATCAATAGATGAACGTGATTCCTCCCATTATTCTCATATTAAATTAATTTTTCATCATTTTTGAAAAATTAGTATATATATAAATTTTTTAATATCCAAAAATAATATCATTAACATACAACTTTACAAAAATATCATATTTTGTAATTTGGTTTGTGAAAAGGGTAGGATCGGTTATTCATTTTGAAAAACAATTTAAAAAAAGAAAATTTCTGATCCAATCATACCAAGATCAAGGAACTTGTTTTGAACCATATATTTCATTATTAAATTTTTATAAATGATTCGGAAAATGAGAATTATGGAAACAGGGGTGTTTTTCTACAAAAACATCCTCAATTATAAAACTATTCAAGAAAGCACTCTTAATATATATTTGATAAAATTGGAAATATAGATGAGCTACATATGAAATACATGATTCACAAGAACTCATGTGTGGATACATGTGAAAATGTTTCCTCATTGTCAATTCCTTATTCGTGATTATAAACATGTGAAAGTATTCCAAATCATTTTTAAACTATATTTTATAAGTCGTCCAATTTATTCCTGAATATCCATATTCTACCAATAGTAAAGGTCTCCATAGGTCTATCAATAAGTACCCACACATTTCATCTATCAAACAGATTCAACTCATCCTGCATTTCCATCTACCAATATTCATCATCAATTTCTTTATTGATGATCTTACATTCATGGGGAGACAAGAAAGATTGAGGTTCATCATAATTTCTAATGGGTCCCTATTTACAATTTCTATAATGGTTGGGACCAAAGACTCGTTTTATTATTAAATCAAAGACCTTTTTTTTCTTTATGGTAGATGGGTACCCATTACATAGACGGATGTCCCAAGTTCATGTAGCCTGAATACATGGAGTGGAAACCTATTTTTTCATAAAGGGAACATCAGTGAACACTACTACTGTAGTACCTGTACTGCTATAGTAGCTCCTATAGTACCTCCACCGCTACAGTTTCTGCAACATTGCCTCCCTTGATAAAGATTCACCCCTGATACAATTTTTCCACTACTACTGTACTTCTTTGGTGTTCTGTTATGTTGCTACTACAGTACAAGAATTTTTTGCCTGATTAGATTTGATCATTAGTCTTTTAGATGCTGAGAAAGAGACTCTATCTATATATCGTACGAATATTTCAAAAGGATTGTTCTTAAGATTTATAATACATCTAGAGATAGTGGGACTTGTTATATCTATATTATTTGTTAGATATTCTGGAAATTCTATATAACTAGATGATTCATCTTCCTATTTAACTATAGAATCCCAAGCATTGGAATTTTTGTTCAGAGAAGATAGGTCTTCATGAAGGTTTTATAAGGAATTATTAGTCACATTTGGACCAGTTTAATCAAATTTAGTAGGGAGTGATTCATCGAAAGTATTGGTCATCCTATTTAAAACTCTATAGGGTTTACTAGAAACTATGTAGCCATGAAAAATTCATTCATCAATAATATAGGAATATTATTCAAGATTATCCTTTTTTTAGAATAATGACTTTTCAACCAGAAGATCTAATGTATTTATCTATAGGTTTTCTATCATTCCACAACTTGGAATGGGGATTGTTATTAATATTACTATTCAAATCTCTATTTATTATATAGTATTATTTATTGATAGTTTCATTCCATAAATAGGTAGGTATGTCATACACAATTATCATAGTATATGATATTCTTTGTAAGGATCGATTTCATGTATTAATGACTTCATTTTGCTGAGGAGACATAGGAACAGAAAATTAATGAGTTTAACCATTTTGGGATAAAAATCAAAATTTGATTTTCAAACCCACTACCATGGTCACTTCATATGGTTTTAATCGTAATCCCACTATGATTCAATAAATACTTATAATACATTGTAAAATTAAAATTGGCATCATTTTTTGAAATAGAATATATACCCATGTACACCAGGACTAGTAATCTTTATGAACATAAACATAATTTATCCCATTAAAATAATAATCTCTATATGGTCCAAGCAAATTCATTTTAACTAACTTGAGTGGTTTCTAATTTAGCACTTCTATCAATAAATTTTAACGAAACATTATGATGATTCCATTTTTGGCCAGTGTTATAGACATTATCAGATAGAAACTCAAGTTTAAGTAGATCCCAAATTAATCCTATTATATTTCTCTTTTCTTTGAGTGTATGTTTCAATGTCTGAGTCTCAAATTCCAAATCCAATATCCTAATAAAAACACTCAATCATGAGACATTCTTAGAAAAAAATGAATTTTGATCTATAGTAAAAAAACTTTAATTTCTTAACAGAATAAGGATTAAATAATTTTTATAATTAATTACATTGAAATAATCATTCTCAAAATAATATAGAGACCATAATCACACAACTATGAAATTTTAAAAATAATATATTTTAAAGCATCATCATATAAACCCTTGGAAATTAATACTGATTTGTTTTACCAATATGGCATAGAATGATGTATTTTAATTTTTCATTGTCACTAATGGTGACATAAACACCATAAACCTTGATATGAAACTTGAAGTAGGTATAGTCTCTTATCATGATACTTGAACAACCACTGTCAAGGTACTAATGACTTATATACTAGAGATTATCATGAATTGTTCTAACAAAATAGGTTTGAAACAAGAAATTATTCTGGTACCCAAATCTATTTGTACCTAGAAATATTTTTAATAAATGTATTAGAAACTCATATTTCATCTGATGTGTTTTCTATAAAACGATTATAGCCTCGTATAAATAAATACTTTGTTTGGTCCTTTTGAAATATGTTTGGAAATAGAGTTTTAGGTCTACATTGAATAACAAAATAATTCTTACATATTCTCGTTTTCCATGTTCATATATTATTACAGTAACCTATATATGTGAAACTTTTTGTTCCATGATTTCTATTAATATCTCTATACCTTTTTAAAATATTTGAATGTATTTCTTTAGTTTCTCATTTTATTGTTTATATTCATTGTTTTCATTGAGTAGTTGAATATTCTTCTATTCTATATATAGAGCTCAGACATACTATTTATAGTAAGATCATACTATATTCTCACGTCATTGCATCTATATTTTAAATCATTAATGGTTTATTACAAAAAATTACAACATTAAAATATTTGTTCATTTGTAATATTTTAATCATTCTGATATTTATTAACATACTTATTTGATTCATTATACTCTTGAATAAGAATAACATCACAAATAGTGGGTAAATTTGATACCTCACAGAAATTAGTCATAAAGTACATATTTTCAATATCTGACCTTAATTATAGTGGAGAATCCAAGTCACTTAAACTATCTTTGGAGGCACTTCAGGTTTCTTTCATCACATTTTTATATCTTCTTTCTTTATCTTTATACTTATTCTTGTATTTAAGATTAGGAATGTTATATTTTATATGACATTTCTTTTTTCATTCAAAATAGAAAGCATTAAATGATCCCTCAACCATTGTATTCCAATTTCCATTGTTTTCATATTTGACTCTATAGTTTGACTTTTAGAAAAAATTATTCTTCCTTTAAAACCTATAAAATATTATTTCTAGGTGAAGCATTTCCAATTCACTATCAGAATCATTTTGGATATCACTCGAGTCAATAGCTTGTACCATTTATTTTCACTTTTTTGTTTAATTGTATAAAGGTAGTAGTCTTGAAAGCTACAATCTTTATCATTATCTCCTCTCACTTTTAATGGTTTAATTTTAGTTCATCATACATCATAATCTTACATATCAGTTCCCTGACTAGAAACATGCTAATATCACCAGATTCACTAATTAAAACTGATGTGGTTCATGAAAATTTAGGTAGACATGTCTGAAATCTCATTATGTGGTCATTGTATGATGCCAACATTACCAACGTTCTCATGGTATTAAAAGTTAAAATAAACCTGACATACATATAAAAAATAGGGACATAAGGATTAATTTTAAAATTATCATATTTAATAGTGTATCTGTTAATCCTTATCTCTTTAACAATATTAGTTCTTTCGTGTAAGATATCTAAAGTATCCCAAATATAGAAAGTTATTTTACATTTTGAATATCAATTAAAATATCCATTACCTATAACACTGTATAAGACATTCAAGGATTTCAAATGAATATAATAATAATACTTATTTTCATCATAATATTTATTTCAAGAAGTTGTGTGAATGGTTCAATGATCTACCATATAGGACCAAAAAATCAAATCTCATACATTCAATTTTCATTTTCATTTTTATTTTCCTTTAGGAAAAATTTGTCCCATTGAGAATGGAGGTCTTTTGTAGTTGAACCTTAGGGGAGATTATCCATTTCAAACCAATAGAATATATATATATATCTGAAAATTAAGAACTAAAATAACCATTAATTACATCAAAACTGAAGTAAAATAAAAGAATAAAATTATTTGAAAAATCATTTAATTCCTATGATACCAAATTATGGTTAGAGTGATATCTCAAGAGGGTGGTGAATTGTGAACCCAATAAAATATGTATCTAAAACGGATTATTTTGAAATCCCCAAAATATTCAAATATAACACATCATATCAATATAGTAGTATGATATATATAATAATAATTAAAATTGTTTCTCTAAAGAGTTAGTAATCCTTGAATTAATAATATAGACACTATTATTGAATCATATGAAATCAATTTACTATATCAAAATACTATATGAATAAAAATTAATATAAAATATAAAATTTATATTTATATTATAGGAAAAATTGTTTTTAATGTTCCCAAAAAAAGGATGAAAACACACAGTGGAAAAAAATTAATACATGAAGTTCCATCCCATGTTAAGACATGGTTATATCTACATTGGGATCACCTATCACCCAGTAGTTTATATTGAATAAATAGATGATGGATAAACTAGATCGGGTATTAAAATATATACAAATTTCCATGTCCCACTTCACTAATTTTATTGTTAATAGTCAGAGAGAAGATAAAAAGGACACATAGGGACCTCTACCACTCTTATCCATGAAAACAAATATGAAGAATGATTGTTAAGATATCTTTTATCTTCTAGTTTACCTGAGGAGACATTGTACACACAGAAAATCATGTATAGAGAAAAATTCTCAAATATAATAAATTATAAACAAAAATAATCAATATAGGAGTATATAGTTTATAAATTTACTGGCTATCACAAAGTTGAAATTGAAACATGGTTTGGTTCACAATATGGCTCATGTTGAGTTCTCTTTAAATATTTAAAAAAAGATATTGTCGCAAACTCATGTTATCTAACTAGAATAGTGTATTGAATTAGATGATGTAGATCAGGATCCTCATCAACATTTCACATCATGTCATCCCTTTTGATTTTCAACTATCCAAATTGTTGTCTTTTGGTTGTTCAGGATCTTCAAATATTTTTTTGCGTGTTCTCTATCTTCTACACTTATCAATGATGATGTGTTCTATGAATTTTATATAAAATATAAAGAATTATAATATCCAAAGCTTCTTTTTGTGGTATTTTTTTTAACATTATTTCAATCATAAATTTAAGACACAAACAATAAAATATTAAATACTATTAAATTAAAAAAATATATATATTCGAAAGTTATAATTCAAAAATGTAAAGTAATATTAACAGTGATGGTGTATTAAGATCTAGGGTATCAATTATATTGGAGGTATCTCATGTTCTAGAAGTATGATACTGGCAGTATGAAATTGATGGTATAATTATTTGGTGGTATGTTGTTATAGAGGGGTCTCAAACTTATTTTATATTCTAGAATGTTGTTGGTGGGACACTGGGTCATCATAGCAAACCATTTATGGTTCAATAGTTAATTCTCAAACAGTTTCCTAGATGTTGTAAACATTTTATTATTAGCAGTATGAGTGTGAAGGCATGAAATCATAGGTGTCTCATCATGTGGTATCTAATAATTTCTATTTTTACATTATGATAACATGATGTCCTAGAGGTGTGTCGATCAAATTTTTCAAACTCAATGGTGTCTCATACATTTTCATTCATCAGTCTAGTGGTATGATTTTCTGATGGTGTGAATTCATATTGGTATCTTATACATATGGAATGTTTTTCCTATAAGTGTTTCATGACCAACAAAGTCCCATACATAATGATTTATCACCACCTCTCATAATACAAAGTGTTTACAGGTAACCATAAATTAATTAGTAGTATTAAATAAATGATTTTGGGATCATTTAAACTATGATGTCAATATATAAAAAATATATGTATTTGAAATATTTATTCCTTATAATTTATAAATATAATCAATGGTTTACTTTTTAGACTTCTATATTGTGAAAAAAGGGTGTAAACAATTTCCGTTTCAAATATTAATAGTTTCCCACTATCTTAATTAAATAAGAAACTATGTATCCTCTCATCTACACACATTAAATTACTATTAATTAATCTAATAAATATAGACTTATTTAAATTCCCACATCCTATAATAATTTTTTGGATCATAAATCCATCCTATACTGGATTTTGGAATTTTCCAATATAGGTTGTCTGACGAAGAGGAATCGTTCTTAGTCATGTATTTCGATTTTACTTCTCATAGACCCCCCTTCAAAATGTATAAAATTATGTTGATTTAATTTCACAAATATATATTATATTCATAGATGTTATTATATTAATATAATAACATATATTCAATTCCACTTCCATCAAATGAGATAAAAATCATCATTCATGTGTAAGGAGCACCAATGCATCATGAACCAATGTCATTTGTTTCCCATCATTAAATCTCATAGATAGTTATAATAATGGATTAAAAGTATATATATATGATATTTTAAAAACATTTATAATTCATTAACTATTGTAGCATATTTAAATTCATACCTTTTCTTTTGTATGGGATACAATAACGGCTATCATGTTCATGGTGGACAACCCCCTCGCAAATACATGTCACTCGTTTTTCCCAAAATCTTTTAATGGAACTTAAAAAGGATAATTTTAATTAATATATGTGATAAATATGATACCATAATGTTATTTCTTAAATATTTATCAATATTAATATAAAATATATCATTTTATTTCATACACTAAAAATTGATAATGTTGTTTGTGATTATGTGTGTACTATTGTCTCAATGAATCCAGAAGACACTTTTATCATCAATAAATCACATGGATGATACATATATGTATATTTAAAAAATATTATTTTATTTAATGATCTGATTATGAGAATTTAATGGAAAAATATTACATACCTTCTTTCCATAATGATAATTTAACAATGGAAACATTACATATTTATGTGTACGTTTCACCATTTCCAATATCGTAACACAATTAATTATTCATAACCATAAATAATGATTGGAATTAAATGTATTATTAATTTAAAAAAACATAATTTTGAATTGATTATTATTCTAGATATGTTGAATAATGAACACTTTGAGCATTTTCAACTTACCAAAGTAATTTTAGACATGATTAAACACTAAAAGGTGATAATATTCATTGATTTTATCCTATTATTGTATTGTTTAAACGTCCATGAACATTAATTTAATGTAATTATATAAATTGAACTTAATTTCTCATCACAAGTAGAATTCACTTTTAAACTATAAATTTGGCCCCAATCCATCATCTATTTCTAGATAACATTATGTTAATTTTTTTTATTTTTTTGGACATGATTGATCGATTTGTTCATAACATTTTAACATTTAAAATCAATGGATGAATCCAATGGTAAGATGGATGTTACTGAAAATGAAATCAGAAATTCATGGACAAAACATAATGGTACATTGGCCCAAATAACAAATTTTTTGGCCCACAATCCAAACCCAATGAAGTAGAAATATTATCATTAGAATGAGAAATTTATGTGGATGATTTTAATCAATGGTGGATGAAGATAATTAATAAGTTTTCAAGGATATATAGGGACATGAAATTAACATTTATATTATGGGATAGACCATACGTCCCATAAAACCATCCCACCATTTCCAACATAACTTCTTAAAGGATGATCCAATTTGACTGAAATGATGAAAACATTTATAGGAAAATGGGAAGAATATATTTTTAATTTATGAATCCGTCATAATTGGTTGTCTATGGTTTTAAATGAACACTAATAAAGGGTAATGAATTTGAATAATTTTAGGATCCAACATTGAAACATCCAATTTCCTTTGATTTCTCACGTTTATTTTGACTCTACAAAATTACGAGGAATTAGTGTATTGATGATGGCTCAACCCATGAATCCAAATATTCATATATAAATAGATTGTGGTGAATGGAATAGGCATCAATATTTTTCATTAAAATGGATTTTTAACCTTTCATTTTTTAATTTCTTGTTCTTTTTCCCCATGTATGATTTTTCAATCACAAAAGATTCTTAATAAAATTTATTCTTATTCTCTTTTATATCATTTTTATCATGATTATACCATTTCATTAGTAATTAATTATATTCACAAAATCTTTTGGGAATTCTGTTACACAATGGTGGATTCTTCATTATTTCATTGTTTATATTTATCAATCCCATTTCTTTAAGTCAAATTCTTGTTTCAATTGTTAGAATTGTATCAATAAATGGATAAAATATTATGGTCTTATCATAGGTATTTTCATGGGGTGGATTGAATGTTATTTTATGATCTTAAATTCTTATACTATTTCATTATTTTATTATCTCAATTCAATGATTTATTTTCTTTACCATCTTCTAGAATGTTAAAAACTACACATTTTGAGTGCTAGTATGATTCAATTCATGGGGGTCATCATGAAATTTATCCACTATCTGAATTTATGATTAGTCTTGGAATTTGGTAAGGATTAAATTGGTGAATTATTTTAGGTAATTAACTAGTTTATTTATACATATTGAATTAGTGATTTTAAATTTTCTATGAAAAAAAATACATCCAATTTTTCCTGAGTGAAAAATTAGGATCAAATAATATCAATAAATTGATTTAATTAAAATATTTTGGTGTTCCATTATTTAATTAAATATATTCATAGGGGAACAAAAATATTCAATTTTCCAAATTAAAACCGACCACATATATATAAACATCATATCAAATCCTTCTATCGGATCAAAGATTCTTAATTTCAATAATTTGGTAATAGTGGATTTTATTCCTTCTTATAGTACAAAACCACATATAAATGTACGAAAAATTATTGTGCATCCAAATTTAGGAGACATTGATGGGTACCCGCATAAGCCTCTATAGAACCTCATTAAATTGTCAACACAAATTTTTCTTTCCCACCCACATTTATTTTATCTTTTCCATTTTCTATTTTTGTGTGTCAAAATAATCTCAAAACATCAACATCACCTACCAAAATGGATAATATTCCCAATGAATCCATTATAAAATAACGATTGAATCACATTGAAAATAAATACTTGGAATCCCCAAATTTAGGAAATTTATTTCATCAACCCTTTAATGATATCCCCTCACTTGGAGACAAAACACTCTTTTAGATGATGAATGCATAAAGAATAAATTTTAATCCATCTCAAGAATGGTTAATGAGATAAATCATAATGAGGTCCATGATGTCAAATATTTTTTCAATCCTAATCCATAACAACATCTTGAACAATTATGGGAAAAATAGGTAAAATGAACATAGAATATTCATAATTAATATCAAAACAAGAGAGAGTTAAAAAAATTACAAAAAACTATTCCCACTCATGATTTCCATTCCTAAAATGTTTTTGAAGTGTCTTTTTTCACAAAAATGACTCATGAAAAAATCCAACCATAAAATATTTCCATGAGTGGGAAAAATAATGAAAAACCTGAAATAATGATTCATAGACCATTATATTTTTCAATATTAGATGATAATTTTGAAGATAAAACTATAGAATATGGGAAATCAATGATGGAAAATGATGTCAATTTATAATGGAATATTGAATTTAATCATGAATAACTAAAGGAAATTGTTAAATGGAATATATATCACAATGAAATTGATTTATTATATTCAATTTAGGGAAACATGTGTCCAATACTTCAATACATTTTAAATAGACCCATTATTTATTTTTCAAATCTACTAATCACTGAACCATTTTTTTAAATCAGAAACATCATGCAGAAACTCATTCATATACATATTTAGAAATAATTTTGTTTTAGACTCGTGTTCAAAGGGAACTAATTTTTGTGGGAAATTTTGAATATCTACTCGATTTCACTTATATGTCAAATCTGTGTATAAATGTTTTATCCAACACCATCTCAAATTCAATGTCTATAAATCCTCTCTTAGCTATTATGTAACAGAGGATAATAAAAAAAATCATCATTTAATCATCTATTGATTCTAATAAAGTTAAAATTATGCATCAAGTCTCATGAAAATTATCAAATTAATTGGATGGAACAATTTTGATTTTCATGTGATTACTTCAATCATTAGGACATATATTATTCTTCATGAACAAAATTCAAAACCTTTAACCAACCACAAGGGATGCACAATCTCAATCATCATTGAGTGGAGAAATACAGGGTCTCTAAACTGTAGAAAATTGGTATTATATCATTTGTGGGACTGAATTCAAGCTAATCACTTTAAATTATTAACTTTCATATAGGGACCCAAATTCTAGATTTTTTTATTTTTTTAATTTACTTTTTTGTTGTTTTTAAAGGGATCCCCTTGGGGTTTCTAGTGTCATCGAAAGCGTATTTTGTGTGAGCTTTTTAGCTGAAGTTGTTAAATTTTTTCATATAAATCACTTTCCTTCCATAATTTAATTAAAACCATCATTCATCCATGAGGTGTGTACATGTGACCTAAAGGAAATAATGATGAATTTATTATGCATTTATCATCCAATTAAATCAATTTGTTTTCATTCCATTATTTATTTTCAAATAACTTATTACCCTCTTTCTTCCAAATTATAATATCTATTTACTCTTCATTTTAAAAATTGAGGACTGTTTCAAACGATGTTAGGGGGACTGAGAATCTAGAATTTTTTTAAAAAATAAATTTATGATAACAAATAAATATCAAGAAAACAATTAAATTTAATATTCATTCAGAAATTATTGTATAATTTTAAACATAAAAAATTTAATTCCAATTGATTTTGAATCCATTGATTGAGATTTTACTACATTTTAGGTTTATGAGCATAGTTTATGTAACATGAGGTAGCCCAATATGATTTTTAAACATTATCATTTTCAACCTTTTGATGAAATTAAATATTCCATATGTTTTTTATCTTTGGGTTAAATTTGAGTTCTTTGTTCCCATTCATCACAATATGGGGTTTTGGGTAACTTTTAGATTAATTTGATAATAATAATAATAATAATAATAAGACCATATGGAGAACTGTTTCCCAACTGGGTCATGTATTACACTTGGGGATCATGAATATATAGTTTTCTTTCAATAATATTGGACATACATCTCTATTTTATTTCCTAAAATTGGAAACATTTGTGCAATATGACACTTTTGGATATTGATTCCATATTTTTTCTACATATATAGTTCATTCATATATATATTAATGTTCATCAATAAATAAACAAAAATATGAGTAAAATGGATACTCATCAAAATGTTTAATGAGATACCCACATAGTTCATCAATTTATTTCCCCTAGAATAAGAAAATGGGACCCATGACTTTTGAGATTCAGAACACATCATCATGTTTAATTGGAATTTGATCAAATGTGGAAATGAATTTTAACAATGGGATGAACATTGGATTTGGATATTATTATGAACCTATATTTTTGGAAAATATATTTTTTTGTTACAATATTGTTCGACATGATGTCTTTTGGTTATCATTTTATGTGAACAAGTTTTTGGAAAAGGGAATTGAATTTAATATTTTTTAGTACTTCTTTCTCGGGACTACAAATACTCATTTTAGGGGGTGGGTGGGTGTGATTATCCAATGAAAAAGGATAATATTCATTGATTTTATCTTAATATTCATGTGTTTCAAAATATATTAACATTATTTTTAGATTATTGTATAAATTGAACTTCCTTTAACATCACATGTGAAATTCATTCTTAAAATGAAAATTTGGGTCCAATTAATAATCTTTTTGTGGATAAAATTTTACTCATATATGGAATTTGGTTTTCTGGTAAATGAATGATCACATTCGTTGGAAAATTTTATTTTTTCTGGATCAATTGGAGAATCCCAATGGTAGATGATGATTTTTGGTAGTGACTACGTAATTTCTTGGACAAAGCATAATGGGCCATAAATTAATCAAACAAAAGTGGGACAAGAAATCCTAGACCAATGAAGATAAAATTATAACTGTGGAAATAGAAAATTATATGATAATTTAAATAAAATTTGGTCAGAAATAATTAAGATTTCATCATGTATATTCATGGAGGTGATGTTGTTAGTGAAATTATTGGCCAGATCTGAAAGACCATAACATTGGACCACCATTTAAAGAATAATGTCTAAAATGATGATCCAATAGGCCTGAAAGTTTGATATATTTCAGAAAAAACCAAAAAATATATATATTTTTTCTTATTCCCATCTATATTAGGCCATTTATAGTTTCAAATTAACATGTAAAAAAGGGAATGAATCTACCTGATTTTCATGGTCAACATTGAAATGCACAATTTCAATTTATTTACCACCATCTTTTTGACTCTACTAAATTACGTGGAAGGAATGTGTTGATGGTTTCCCTAACATAGGATCCTAATATTTCTATATAAATATATTGTGGTGATGAAAATTTACTTACATATTTTTTATTTCATTTGTATTTTTAATCATTCTTTTTTAATTTTCTTGTTCGATTTTCCAATTTATGATTTTCCAATCACAATAGTTTCCTAATAAAATTTATTTTTAATACCTTTTTAACCTTTTTAAGATTTTGATAACCTTTCATAAGTGGGAAATGTTATTCAAATAATATTTTTTTAAAATTATTTACATAATTTTCAAGTATTTGTTATGTCATTGTTTTCACTTCTTCAATTCCGGTTATTTAAGTCAACTTCCTACTTCCATTTATAGAATATTATCAATGGAGTGATAATAATTTATGGGTTGTTAATATGTATTATTATGGGATATATTGAATTTTTTTATGATAATAAATTCTTAAATTAGATAATTATTTTATAATCTTCATTTGATGAGTTATTTACAATAAAATATTCTCGAACATTAATGACGACACATTTTGAGTGTTATTCTGATTCAATTACTTGGAGTGATCCTGAAAGTGATCTTCTATGTACATTGGTAATTAGACATGAAATTGTGTCAGGATTAAATTTGTGAATGATGTATTTTAATTTATGTGTTTTTTGTTACATCTTGAATTAGTGATTTCATATTTTCTATGAAAACAAATACATCCAATCATTCCATATTGGATAATTATGATCGAATCATTTTCCTAAATTGATTCCATTAAATTATTTTGGTGCTTCATTGTTTAGTTCAATCCATTATCCTAGTAATGTTATTATTATATTATCCAAATTAAAATCTACCATATAGTTAGAAACATCATATCGAATCCTTCCATCAAATATATGTGTCTCATGTTCGCTTCTTTACTCCCTCTGGATTCGATCCTTTCCTGTACTATGTAACCACATATCCCTGTAGGATAATTTTTGGCTAAACTAAGACATATAATCAAAATATCATTAAAACATCTAATATAATAATAATAGATTATTAAAATGTATATAATTCAAATGAAAATAATAATACACACGAATAATTTTCTCAAAAATTAAAATAACTACTATAAGATTTTTATTCCAGATGATAAACAATGTACGTGAAGAATAGAACTTTATGATAGGAAATTCATCTAAATTTCCATTAACTGAGGAATATTCTAATGTTATGACACTATATTAAATCATTAGGTGTATATAAATCCCATTTTATTTTTTATATCCTAAATTTTAGAATTATCATGATATATATGTTTTTTATTGTTATTATTTAATTTCACTCATGATTAATATTTTTCCAAATTGGTATAGATATTTTCTATAAGATAAAATCATTTAATTTTTTCTTTTTCACTGTAATTTTTCCATTTCCATGTTTTTAAAATAATTTTAACAGGGGAATTTTTTGATGTGTTGTGTTTTATAAAGTGGTATTTTTGTACTTCTATCAATTTTTATGAAAAATAAATCCTTATCGGGAATGATTGAATTTCATTACAGATTAAAAAATAATTCTATATTTTAATATATATGATGATAATGGGTTTTCCTTTAGCCATAAACTTTATTTTATGTTTCAATTCCCTTAATATATTTCCTACTTTATTCAAAGGAATACCCCCATTTCTAGTTATGTGGGTAATTTAAATGGGTTGTAAAGGAAAATATTATTTTATTACTTAAAATGGGTTTTTTAAATTATAGGTTATTTTTAAATATGAAATAGATTTATGTACATGTTTAAAATAGTTTTCTATATCTTTTTCTAATGAAAAACTGAATAAATTAAATCACAAAATGATTTTATATAGCATGGTCATTATATGGAATGGGTAATCCTGATATAACTTATATGATTTATAAACCCATATATTTTAGGGTGTTCCTAACATGTCATATATTATTGGATTATCCAACTAGCACTACAATACAATGGTTAATGTTCTTGTATTAAGGGTGAATAATGAGGTATTTACCTGAGGGTTTCTCCTTCGGATTGAACTAGGCACTAGTTACTTTTGACATAAGTTTTAAAAGTGTTATTAATATGATTCAATATATTTCCCAAAATGGGTTTCATTTCCTATTAATAAGATTTAGGGAATTTATTTGAGTAAAGAATATTTCTCTTTTTCATGTGAATAATAATTTTTTTCTTTTGTTAAAGGAATATTGTGAACAATATAGAAAATTTCATGGATTCTCATTTTTTTCAACAGAATAACGAAGTTTCATTCTCTATAGTACCAATATTGAACTATCTATTCTCATCCCATGTTTAAAATAAAATCCACATGGTTTAAGGTTTTCTAAAGGAAAGTGATACATCATGTTTAATTTCATGGTTATTTTTCCTGAAAATAATGTTGTAAAGAGTATATTATTCCAATACATCTCTGCTCTAGGTTATTTTATGATTAAAAAACAATAAATTTGTTATTAAAATCTTTTTAAGAGGTATATATTGTAGTTATATTACATTATGTGTTCATGAATTTTTCATACACACCGATATTTTCTTACGTGACATTAGGAAAATCATCAGTTACTCCGAAAAAGAAATTAGAACTTATGATTTTATTTTATTATATATAGATGTGATTCTCAAATCATTTGACAAAATATCAATGGAAATTATTCATATAATATTAATATTAGAATCCTGAATAAGTTGAATAAATGTAAATTCCACATCACAATAACAATATACATTACGCTATTGAATTATCTTACGCTATGTTGAAGACAAGTTATCTCATGAATATAAGAATATTTATATTACAAAAGGCATATGATGATGAAAATACGGTAATTTAGTATTCTATGAAGATCCAATATTATAGAACATGATGATTACTTTTCATTATATCATGAATATTATATTCATATATTCTGAGTGCATCAAAAAATAATATCTATTTAAAGGATGATTATCTACAATAGACTTTCTTAAATTGAACAATCTGGAGAATGAGAGGATTTATTCTAAAAAAGAAACATCTATATTTAGAATTTTTAGCTATATTTCCTTACCATAATGTTACATAAATAATTATATCTAAGTCACTCAACCATTGTGGTTATCGTATTCCCATTTTTAAATTTCTTATAAAATGATTTGGTGGATTAAAAATAGAATAAGGGAAGAATAAAAAATAAAAATATAAGTTTGTTTTAACTTTTTATAACTGTGCAGATATGTACCTATTGAGAATCAATGGATGTTTTATTAATCTTATCAGTTCTATCTGCGACACTAATTATCATCCAGATCTATGCTTGATGATTATCTTTTTTAAGGATGAAGCTTCATCTATTATCAGTTGATGCCTGTAACTGTGCAACACAAATTTTTCTCAAATACTTATTCTCCTTATTCCATATCTTCACATAATGTAAGTTTGTGTTTATGGTCATCGATAGGTCATGTAAAGGGAGATACTGGTTGAAAACAATTTGACCTTTCTACTATGAGACAACTACTTGTAGTCAGCTGGGAACCTCGGTAAAAGGGTTGTCTAGTGAAAATCACTATGATCATGGAGTATCGCATTACATGAAGGGAAAATTGGTTTTTGGTTCCACGAACGGCCTTAAATCTTTCAATTTAATATTATTTCTACATATTTTACATTTCCACTTAATATACTCTTATGGAAGAAAATTTAACATACATACATAGTAAATAGAGGATTTATTTTCAAGATATTTTTAGGAACATAATTCCCCACTATATGAGTTAATCATCCAATAATGAACTAGAACAAAAAAATTATTAAATCTTTTGACTATTGAGTTCACCAAAATTAATTTTTGAAGTCAAAATATCTGTTATCAAATTGATTCTATGGTTTATAACTAAGAAGGTATGTCATTGGTTAGAGATCCATACATCAATGGTGAAAAATATTATTTCTGGAAAGATCACATTATCATTTATCTGATGTATCTCGGTAAGAATGTCTACCTCAATGTGGTTAAAACATAAGACATTACATACTAAGAACATAAATCATGTGATTTTTCAATTTATGAAAAATATGTTTTAAAATATATATCTAAAAATGCTATCATTTTTCTGATAGGAATAGATGAGTTCAATAGGATCACTAAATGTCAAATAGTGCATGAAATGTGGACTACTATAGAGGTAGTATATGATGTACCTAAAAATGTGGATGCCTTTATATATGACAGAACCAAGATCAAGTTCTATACATAAAGAATGGAGGAAGGAGAGAGATTTACTCAAATGAATGGAAGAATCACTGATATTGTGAATAACATTGCTACACTTGGAATTCCTAACACTGATCAGAAACAATAATTAAATGTTCTCATAATATTATCACCTATGTGGAGTGAAATATCTATTTCCATCAAAAAATCTATTGATGTCAAGAACTACAAGATAAAATATCTTATCAGAACTCTCATGATGTATAAAGCTAGAATGGAAACTAAAAATAAATGTCCAAAAATTATCAAAAAGGAAAATTTTACCTCGATGGTGTCCACCAATAAAGCTGAAAGAAAGTGTTCAAGTACAAAACAATCTGAAGCATCTAAAGAAGATGACTAAACCAAAAATGCTGAATCAAATGTTGAACAAGCAATATTTTCTCAATAGTTCAAATATATATATAATTATAGTTGTTGTTTTAGAATACCCTTCAATAATACAATAAATCATGTTGTCAAATCAATAGATTTTATATTCTATGAATGAATAAATATAGGAAACATCAACCCTAATTGTATGTAAATAGAATAAAATAATAAGAAAGAAAGTAAGTACTTCAGAAAGACTTGAAATAATATATATAAAAATTCTATGAAGTATAGATAGAGTGATTATGAAGATTCTGGGAAAATAATTTCATTGGAATTAGTAGAAGAGGCTGACAATGTAAAAGAAAAAGGATTCATTATGGAATATTCATATGACGTACATTATTATTATTTTAAGCATGGATATGAATCATAAAATGAAAATATCTCCTATAAATATTGAAATGAACAATGTACCATTTTGGGAATCGATTGTGAACTACAAAAAATGAAATAAAAATCTATTCAAAATTATTATAATAAAATCTCTAGCGAGTAAGAAAATATGAATATTCATATTTTATAAGGGAAAAAAGATAGAAAATTATATTGGCATAAATGTTGGGAAATTCAAAAAAAATGAAACCCTTCAAAAGATGTACAAATTTTAAAAAAATTTAAACATGTGTACAAAATGAGAATACTATAAATAAAATCCTAGATAGAATCAACCTAGAAATTAAATATTTATAACTAGAATCCTAGGAGAAATATCAATTATTTATAGTAAATATATTGTTCCATGCTCAGAAAATAAATATCATTCTAATGTTAATTTTTTTTATTGATGGGGAAGAATTCATTCATCAAATATCTATAATTTTAAAAATAATAATGTTGGTGGGAAAAAAATTAATTAAAAATATATTTTAAAAAAATGAAATAATTCAAAAAAATAACCAATTTTGGATACCTATATTTTTTATAGCTGACATATCCATATGCAAAAGAATTTAAGAAACAAAAAATTTCATTGTTGGATTTGAAAATTTTGGAAACTTGTCATATGAAAATGTATTAAAAATAGTTCATGGATAGTGGATGCTCATGGAAGATTAGTGGATATTACTCTAATTTTCATTCTCTATCCTTATTAGATGAACGGTACATCACATTTGGAGATAATTGAAAAATGTAATATATTTGACATTAGTTCTATTGGAAATCCATAGTCTATCCTTATCAACAATGTACTTTAAATTAAAGGATGGAAGCACAACCTGATAAGTATTTATCAATGTTTTGTGAACATGGTTATTCTGTTGATTTTTTAAACAATTACTACTTAGTTTTTAAATATAAATTTCTAAATTTTAATGCTCCCAAAACCTAAAATGCTTATACATTAGATCTTAACTATTTCTGTAGACAAAATGTAAATTTTGTACATTTTGGAATAGATGAATCATGTATTTTTCATATAAGGATTGGACATAAAATGTTCATTCTTTAATAAAACTCTATTAAAATAAATTTTATTTCTATCATTTGTGATCTCAAATTGGAAATAATAAAATGTGATGCATTCAAAACAGGGAAACAACATATGTCATAATTCAATGCAATTAAAGAATTTTATACTTATATATATCTAATGTGATTATCACTATGGATCTTTATGGAACAACTAATATCATTTCTTTCTAGTTTGTTTTTTATGAGTTATTTTATATGTATTAATTAGTTAAATGTGGTTAGTGTTTATGAATGGAAAGAAAATATTATTATGTGTTTAATAATTTTCATAAACATTTAGAAATTGTAAATAATGTTAAAATAATCTCATTGATAAGTGATCGTAGAGGTGATTTCAATAATCATGAATTTGATTCTTATTTCACTAAATAAGGAATCAAACAAACATTCGTTACCTCCTTGATAGCTAAATAGAATTGTGTCGTCGAAAGTATAAATTATACTTTTTAGTAAATATTTAGGAATTTGTTATTTTAATATAACATGCCCACACAATTTTGTGGTGAATCCATTAACACATCATGTTATATAATTAATAGAGTATGGATAATAATATTTTGAAGAAAAAACCCTATGAGTTGTAGAATAATTGAAAACCCAATGTAGTATATTTTAATGTATTTTAAAGTATAGTCTAATTCTCAAACTCCAAGGTTAATATTAGGAAGTTTGATCCAAAGGATTACGAAGGCATCTTCTTAGTATACTATATTAATTTGGAATATTATAATAATTTCAATAAAAGGAAAAGGATTGATGAATAATCAGCATATGTGAAATTTGATGAAAGTGAACCTATCGATCAAAAAATGATTCAAATTAATAATATATATGATTCTCTCAGAAATATGAGACCTAAACCTTTCATTGGTGGAAAAAAGGATGATTATTTTGAACGTGATAATTTTATAACCAATCCAATAAGGGTGGATAAAAGTAAATAAGAAAATGGGTTTCCCAGAACACCTAGAATTCATGAATAAAATCCTTTAGAAATAGTTATAGGAAACTAGGATGAAGGTGTATGAACTCGAAGAAATGTTGGAAATATAGTAGAATTATCTTATTGGTATCCTAATTAAAACATTATCCGTATAAGAATCCTTTTCATATGATAGTTCGCTCTTAGAAAATCAAGAAGAGCTAAATCAATTTATAAAGAATAAGGCATAGAAAGTAGTTGAATGTCCCTTTAATTATCATGTAATTTGAATAAATGGATTTTTAGAAACATTCATAGTGACCACATTTTAGTAACTAGAAATAAATCTACATTGACTTTAAAATTATATAACTAGGAAGAAGGAATATATTGTGAATTTTTTTTCTGATTTACCTAGATTAGAAAATATTAAAATCCTACAAGACTATGCATCTTATATGAATTAAATATTATATCATATGGATATAAAATATGTCTCTTAAGAAAATATTAATGGACTATGTTTATTTGGAATAACCTCTATGTTTTTAAGATCCACATTTTCAACATTATGTTTTAAAATTTTCCACGGCTATATGTGCACTTAAACTATATCCAAGGGCATGGTATGAAATACTATGTTCTTTTATTTTATCAGTTTTTTTAACAATAAGAATAATAGTTCCTACATTATTTAAGAAAACATCATTTACTATTATATTTATAGTATAAATATATGTAGTTTATGTAATTTTATGATCTAAAAATCTAAAAATGATTAATTGATTTTTAAAACTGATGAAAAATACATTTGAAACGAATTTTATGGGTGAACTAAACTATTTCCCTGGATTTCAGGTTTATTATAAATATGTTGGAAATATTTTAAATGAAAAAAAATCTATAATCCATGTACAAAAGATTTATAGAATTGAAAATATTATGAATTACATAACTCATACAAGTTACAATATCAAACATGATTTGGATGAAACTAAAAAAATAATTTCTTGTAAATTGTATATAGGAATTATTGAATGTTTTTATACCTTATTGAATATAAACCATTCATTATTTTTTTATTTTTTATTTGTGAAATATTTCAATCTTATCACAAATATACACATTTAAATGAAAAAAATGAATTTTATCATGTATAAAAGTAAACGTAAAAATTTATCTACTTTTCAAAAAATATATGATTTTTATTTATTTTTTATTATGATGTTGACTTTGATGGATGTAGATTAGTTTATAAAAGCACCACATTATCCTATAATTTCCATGGAAAATCCCTCGTATAATTTTCAGAAATGAAGAGACATTAAGTACGATAGTCAATTTTCATATCTAAAAATATTGTCGCTAGAAGATGTTGTGTATTGGTGATATGGATGAAACACAAATTGGGGGATTTTGGATTTAAGTTTAATCTTGTTACAACCAGATATGATGATCATAGTGCTATCATTATCTTATAGAAACCAATAATTCATTCATCAACCAATAACATCGATTAAAGACATCATTTATTGAGAGAGATTTCACAAAAAGATGAAATATCCTTAGAATTTGTTTTCACATAAAATCAATTAGCAGATAATTTCACTATAACATTTTTATTCTGACAGATGCATGTTTACTAAAACATAACTAGTTATGTTTAATTTTACCAAGTAATATTTTAAATTATATTAATCATATATATAGTAAGAAAATTATATGATTTATATAAATGTTTAATTTTTTCCCAGTTTGGAGTAATGGTAAATCCTTGGTTGGATACAACTTCTATATATAGTAATAATTTCTCTAATATATCTAAAAACCCCATGATTACCATTTTATAATTAATTGAGTTTCGAGTGTATGCACAAAAAAACCATATAGAAACTTTTTTTATGTTGGTTAGAACACCTGTTATCCTATCGTCCCGACCATTAAATCAAAAAATTATTATGTAACTGGAAATAAAAATAGGATCCAATAGAACATAATTTAATATTATGAAACTTAAAATGATATCAAGGAATATTTTATGTGGAATAGCCATTAGTTTCAAGTGGATTGATATGACAAACATTCTCCTAAAGAAAATTTTCGACTATCGCGGAAGGGAATATTTTTTTAATGATTCGTGAAACATATTAGTTTTCATAAATTAATATCATGAGTTATATGAGTCAAATATTTTATACAACATAGATGATGGAGACCAATACACTAAAAATATCAACTAGCATGAGTTTTTGCATATATATATCATGATGCCTAAAGTGTTGAATGTTCATAATAATTGATATCAATTTTTTATAGCACATTATTTAACATGGATGGTTTTAATACTCATGATATCATGAAATCATGTTTTCAAAATAATTTTATAGAGAATCAACAAGTGATAAACCTAGTGCTAGAAAGATAAGTTATAATAAAATTCATTCAATCGTGGATTTCCCAACACAATGGCGAGTTCTTGAAAATTATTTTTCATGATCTTTTATTTCTTTACTTGTTTATTCTATAAAATATAGAGAATACAGAAACATATATACAATGATATATGTAACACATCTACAATAATTATTTATGCTTTTACGCATTTGGAAAACTCATAACACTAACTTTTTGGAATTCTATAATTATTTTGGATTCCAATGATTCAATGTTATGTCTTGGTATGGAAAACCTGAATGGAAGTTTTTTAAGAAAAAGTGTATTTCATTGGGATTTTTCATTGAAATAGTTGATTCCTTATTATTCTACTTCAAAAATTGACCCCTCATAGATTTAGGGAGAGAGTTCTAGTTTTCTGAAGAAAAAAATAATGGTGTAAGAAGCGTCTCATTGTTCGGAGACTAGAAAAAAATTGTGTTGAAGAAGAAGAAATTATGAATATAAGAAGATGGGTTTCATTGACTATTCTATAAACCTGATAAGCTATTTTAAAGGAGGGCACAATTCCTCTTCCTACATTTCAACATATCCAGGTTCCAAATGAAAGGATAACTGCAATTATCACTAGGATGATCTCAATCATCAGTGATAAGAAAATATCTGTATGTTAATGACTAACTCCACTTTTTTTAAGTCTCATTCACAAGAGAATAGGATAAATTCTAAAGAAATAATATAAAAAAAATATTATCAAGAATGGTATCATGTGGAAAGAGTAACCAATGTCATTTTGAATCAACCATTTCAATAGAGGATTGATGATTTTCAACAAGAAATGGTTTTCCCTATTCCACAAAAAACCAGGAATGAGAAATGAATAAAACAAAAAGGACAGTTTTTAAAGACCTATGTAGAACCTTTTAAAATTTTCATCTAAATTTGAGACCCTAAAATATCAAATCTATAAATTAAATAGATTATTAATTACTCTATGTGATCAAATGGACTCAAAAGGTGATGTTCAATAAGTAATATTATTGGTAAAATCTATCTTATAAAAAATTTCAAAATGGCCCTTTGATGGAACTATTCTCAATTTAGAAGAAAAGTTAAGAATAATGGAGTTATTTAAAGATGTAGATTCATTAACTGTAGCAATTTATTTTCTTCATTGTTATTATAGGATAGGTTTAATATTTCAAAACATCTAGGGTACTATTGTTGAGGAATTTTGTAAAATAATTGATATAATAAAGGATGTTGTTAGATCTATTCATATATCCATGAAAGAGATTAGTTCCTTTCTTAACTAGAAACTGGAGGAATCTCAAGAAAATTATATAAAGATAACGAAGGATGTAAAATTAATCATTTCTCTTATACATACTTATCTGATACTCGATCAATCCCATTTAAGGGAAAATAGAATAATATTTTTGACTTACATGACACATTGATGAAAAATATCAAGATAAATTTATGAGACAGTGATGAAATAGAATTTGATGCATTTACAGAATCATCATAAAGGTTTAATATGTCTAATGAAAAAAGAAATTATGTCTTTCATGGGGATTTGAGACAATCAATTTGATATTTTATGGAACTTGATGACCAGATGTTTTTAGAAACGAGATGTAAGGAATATTTTTGGAGTATTTCATCAAAGAATGTAGAATTGTTTTACATATCTCTTAGAATTTGTTTAATAGGATATGGTGATTCATATTAATGTGCGTTAAAATGATTTGCTTCAAATTCATGGGAAAAGGGTTCCTGAATCCCATATTTCTAATAATTATTCATATGCCTCTCATCATCCCATATAAATCATTGATACATCTGAGGATCAGCAAAGAGAACAATGGTTTGAGAAAAATACATATGTATTCTTACCTGAACCACCCTTTAAAAATCCATTTAATCATCAGATATCTATTATATGGTGTGGGAACAACAAGAGAATAACAACATTCACTCAACACCAATTCTTTTTTAACATGATGATTGTTTTGTTCTTGATGCATCCTCATTGATGTTTGGTGATCTTGGTTGCAAAGAAGCTGCCACTCCATTGCCTTCATCTTCATTACCTCGTGAACAAATCCATTTTTTCAATAAACCACATATTAATGGTCATGTTTAGAAATAATTTTATACACATCACCTTTGAGTTCATTCAATCAGTTTCCAAATGATTGGACATTCTTGAATCATTTAAATTGAAGAATCGTTTATATCATTTTACCATATTCATCTGTTTATTTAAATATCACTTTTGGATAATAGTTGTATTTTTATATATTTTATTCTTAAATAATATTATTCTTTTAATACTCATAATATCTTTTATGTGATTTATATCTTTTTTGAGGGTTTAGTTTTTGAAATATTGTGTTTCTGGATTGTAAATTTATTTTATTCCTTATCTTAATTATTTTCATATACTGAAATTTCAATGTTTCATTATGAAATCCTATTACATCCAAAACCCTATAACATCAACTGATATATGAAAAGCATAATTTCATTCCTTATTTAACTTTTTTTATATCACAAAAATGTGGATAAGAAAAGGAAAATACAAAATTTGACAGGTATTTCAAAATTGTTACCTATTTAAAAAAAGGGGCGGTGAAATGAATTTTTTTGATGAATTGAAAAAGAAACAAATTACATTATAAAAATTAAAAATATATTAAATGAAATTAGTATATTTCTATTGCGTGGTTTTTTTGATCAACTTAAAAGGTTATATTGTTGTAAAGATTATTTTTTCGGATACATATTCAATATCTGTTCTTTTATTATTCAAAAATTGAAAAAAAAAATCAAACATATTTTTTATGTGATTCATATTGTACATATTGTACACCACATATTAACATCTTTATCACACATATCCCTCTTTTCATACGAGATATAAATAACATCATCAATTACTCAGAAATAGAAAAGACAAGATATGATTTAATATTATGATGTTTAATTTAGATTCTCAAAATAAATGCTGAAATATGGAAGGAAATTATTATTCTAACATTAATATGGGTTGAAAAAATATATTTAAAAAAATTAAAATCTACATCAAAGTACATTTAAATATTATATTGGAGAAATATCTTTTTATATATTGAAGACTGGTTATCTTTCAATTACAAGACTCTTTATTATATGAAATAATCTTTTTGTGAACACTATAATCGGTCGATATCCTATTGAGATATGATATTATAAAATTTCATGACGAATTTTTCTAATTGATTGAAAAGTCATTTCTTACCTTCTAAGTACATAAAATAAATCTTATTTATTTAAGTAATGATTATCAGCACAAGGCTAGCCTATATAGAATAATCTAGAGTATGTGTATATATTTTCTACAAATGGAATATCTAAATCTAGAATGTTTGGATATACATACTTACTAGATTGTCATATAAATATTTCAATCTATATCTACTGACCACAGGATTAATCATATGCCTATGTTAAAATAATATATAAAAGGATTAGTAAGCAAGAAAAAAAATTGTAAGATCTGATCAAAAATATTAAATTAAGGTTTGACCCTTTTTCTAACATTATAGATATTTACATATTGATAATCAATATTTATAGTGTTTTTATTGTTGGTTCTATATATTACACTGAATAACATCATGATCTAGGATTTATGGTTATCTTTTCTCGGGATGAATCTTCATCAAATGTTTGTTGATTCTTGTGACTATGCACTGGAAACGTTTCTAATTTTTCTATGTGATTCGATAATTACCTCACTATGTGTAAGTGTGTGGTTATGTTTGTTGATATTCAATGTATTTGGAAATTCTTCTTGAATGGTCTTGTAAAATATCACTAAGTGACAACTTCTTGTGCTTTTCTTGAATCACCTCATAAAAGGACTGTTTTTTGAAAAAAACCTTGCTCATAGGGTATATTGACCCTACCTTATTACATGCATAATCTTGAATTTAGTCAAGAAAATACTTCCTTTAACATTGAGTATCATTTCATGTTTAGAGATTTAGAGAATTATAACAATATCTTCATACCATTACACATTATTACCGAGTGCATACCATAAAAACAGTTTCCATTTTTTTCAAAATTTAAAACATTAAAACATAAAACAAGACTCCTTGATAATTATTCAACATTTAACATGGCTTCCTTCCATGTATTACACATACATTAAACTTTTAAAATCATTTAAAAACTTGGTATGAGAACAAAAGATCAGTAAGGGATGAAAAATAATGAAAGAGCATATTAGTCCATGAATACTCGTAACGTATGAAAATATTTTCAAATGACATGATTGTCAGTCATATATAATTACATCATGTAACAAGAGATTTAAGAAAGATCCACAATAACATGAGAACATAAATATAATCATAAATGTATCTTTGGGCATTACATACCTAATCTTGTCACCATTCTTGGGAACCTTATAATTTGTAACCCTCACGGCTACATTAGTTGTGTAACCATCACAGTTACACGTGGAGTAACCAAATGTTCGACTTCCAACATACTCATATCCAATGCATTCAAGTGAGATATATTTCCCACCATTCATCATAAATAATTCCCTGGAACCAAAACATAATCATACAACATGAAAAATTCCATAAAAAACATTTCTTAGGATGTTCGTAAAACCAAATTTAAAATGAGGATTTCTAAAGAAAAGCCCCTTAAAATATCATACAATTGAAGAGAGATTTAATAGAGTGGTTGGAGTATGTACATATACTGTAAATACACATAATAAAACATAATATAAATAAAACCCATCATAGAAACAATTTAAATATAACATAAATAATAAAGTATAAGGTTAAACCAAAGAATGGAAATCAGGTTAAGAATTCTCTTACCATGGGTTTTTATTACTTCAAACTTGTTTGAACCTCCAGTATAATGGTTAATAGAGTTTTATTAGTATTTTATAGAAACATTTTTATGTTTATAACATCTTATATTATCATTTAATAACATCATTTCACCCTTTAATTGTTATTATTTTTCTCCTTGCACTGTTTTTGGGTGAGACATGATTTCCATGAATGGTTCATGGTGGATGTTCTTGTCGATTGGAATTGCAACTTGTAATGCCCCGGTTCCGGAAGCCACCTAGAGGCTCCCCATACCTGGTTGGTCACATGGCCTCAAGTGCATTTCCCCAAATTCCAGAGGCTTCCGAAGAGCAACGATGCCCTTGGGTGTGATAGTGGAGAAACTATGGCCTCATTGGCAGAGTACACAGCGGAAGAAAACAAATAGACAACAGCAGAAACCGTAACCTTCCATATAAGAGTAAATGATAAACAGCAGAAGACTAATAGTAAACAACTTGAGAAAACACACGAATATATATATATATATAATGATGCATGATACATATGTCTAGGAAAGCATCCAAACAAGTTACAATGCTGAATACAATACTAAACCAAAGTGAAAAAGAAAAAAAGGTAAACTCTATAGCATCGCAATCCATAGCTTTGTCCAATTTTCTCCAACTCCACAGCAAGTCATGTAGCTGAAGTAGAAGGGTGATTTACCTTATATATAACTGCAACAATATAATTTGTTTGGGCCCAAAATCCTGGCCCAAATAGGGTGTGAGACAAGGTCTCAGTAGGAAACCACCCAAAGATCTCTGACTAATAGTCAGTGAATACATGGGAGTAAAAATACAGGAAGTAGTAAATAGGAAAGCACATAGTTGCTACAATCCATAGTTTTTAGCATATAAAGTACACAAGTAACAGCCAATCAACAAATAAAACAACAGCTAACCCTCTGGGTAGTTCTCACAGCCTATCCCTTATGGTTCAACCTACAAGTACTGGAAACCCTCTGGGAAGCACCCATAGTCTCACCCCTTTGGTTGAACTAAATAATAGAATCTCTGAGGAAGCACTCATCATCAATTCCCCATATTGTCTCGTATAGTACTAAAGGCTCTCTAGGGAAGCACTCAACTTCTCATTCCTTATATGGCCCACATCAAGGAACTATAGACTCTCTGAGTAAGAACTCAACGTTAAGTCCCCATGTGGTCTCACATCGTAAATTAAAGACAGTCTAGAGAAGCCCTTATGTCTATTCTCCCTATGTTCCACTACACTAGGTTCTCACAGCCTTGTGTAAAACAAACATGCAAAGCGTGTGTATCACCCCATGTAAACCTCAATAACTACTTGGCTATCATTCTACGGCACAACATCATAACAGTACAACAGTTACAATATCCGACAACTAGGCATGGCAACTGGACAAACGCCTAACAAAGCAAAACATGCAAGGGAAAACATCCAAATAAAAGTAAAAATTACCCTATTCACAAGAAATGACCTCTACTCAAGCAATCAAGCAATGGAGAAAACAATAGGGGAAAAAAAGGAAACCCACAATGCCCCGTTAAAGGGAAATTGGTGGAATTGATCAAAAATATTAAAAGATATCCTACAGAAAGTCACAAACCACCTTCCTCGATGCTAGGAGATCGATATACATGAACCATGATGATTGATTCTACTTAGATCATCGAGGATCTGAGAAAAAGTCCAAAATTCACAACCCACGATATCATGAGAAGGAAGAGGAATTGGAAAACAAGGCTCTAGGAGAAGGAAGAACCCACAACTATGGTTCTAACGCAATCGACGATGGTCGATTTAGAGAATAGACGGAGACTTGGGGGATCAGAGAAGGATCGAGGCCCTACAGGTTCTCTCGGATAAAGAACCTGAAGAAGAAGCGAGTTTTGTCCATCATGTACGACCCCGGTCCGTTTAATTACAAAAAAAGAAAATACACGGTGTGTACTTCTGGGGTACGCTGCATGTACTCGGCTTTTCCGTACTCCACTTTAAGTGTCCTCCACATCACTCGTACACATTGTGTGTGTGTCCCGGACATGACCAACACACGGCTTCAAGAGGAAAAGGAGTACATGGCGTGTACTCATAAAGTACATGGCGTGTACTTCAAAATTTTCCAGAAACTCCTGTTTTCTCAAAAACTCCAGGAAAAGGAAAGACATACCTGAAAACGAAGATCCAGGTTCTTACAAAAATCTATAATTGGAATGGATTTCTATTTACTTATATCTAGTAACATTAATTATACCATTTATCATTTTCAATTCTCTCATAAGGATGATTCATATGTCAAAAGATTAATGAAGTTCATCTAGATCATTTTAGTGGTTCTTTGATGATATCAACCTTATTTAGTTTTATAAATTAAAACAATGTGTTAAAACGAATTACAGAACAATGGATGTGATATAATACATATATTGTAACTTGGTTAAATCATAAAAATGGTTTCATAACCATAATAGAAAGAATTGAAGAAAAATTGAAATCACATCTTCCACGATGTTGGTAATTCAACACATCAAAGATAATGTTTTTAATTCCAAGAACAAGTAGAGGAAGAGAATAAGATTGATGTTGAATTTCCCATGAACATGAGAAAATAAAGAATATACAATAAGAAAGAGCTTCCATGCCTCTTGGTTAAGAGTAGGTGAGGAAAGAAGAAAAAGGTATCATTAAATAAAAGAAAACTTTAAAAATTGCTCATGAGAATTCGGCAGCCTATCGACGTCTCTTAAAATTTTATAAAAAAGAGTTTGATGAGAGAAAGGGGATATCTCATAACTCATACATAATATGGATAGTAATGGGGGATATGGAATGAAATATTCCAACATAATCCAAAGGGAATAAAAAATAATATCATAAAATGAAATAAATGAATGAAAATAAAAGAGGATGGTTACCTCTTCATCACTTCTCATTGAGATCCTTCTTAAGGGCTTTGGTTTTGGACATTTGGGGAGACCAGATGCTCAAGGACATGGGGAAGAGGCTTGGGAGGATTATTGGTCAGAACATTGGCATGGCTAATGTCTTGAGAGGTGTGGGAAGAATAGGGGAGTGAGAGTGGTATTTATAGGGGAGGAGAGGGGGTATTGTTCATTATTTTATTCATAATTATAATATTTTTTCCCAAGATTATGAATAGCCTTAGTTCATGTGACCTAAAATAGTAATAATGGAATGCGAGTTCGAAACCATGTGTTCTTGCATTACTTATGATGTCATAAATAGTGTATTTTAAAGATAACTTTATTATACGGTATTTTATCGTATTTCACGATTCACAGAAAAATCAAGAATTTTAGAAAAAACCCAAAAATTTACCCTAACCATTTTTCAACATGCATAATTCAAAAATGATTTCCATTTTTTGAAAATAATTTTCTAACTATTATTAATTTAATTTTTAAATAAAAGAATACTTAATTCAGAAATTAACAATTCTTATTCTATAACTACTTCTCTATCACGATGAAAAATTAACCAAGAAGTTATTATATTAAAGTCTTAAGAAAATAAAATAATAATAAAATTTACTATTCATTAGGGTCATATTACTATTCATATTACTATTCATAATAGTATTTTATTATTCACAAAAAAACAAGTTGGTTCCAATAGACTCCAAATAACATACTGAACACAATTGTAGATGATAGTTCCTTGAAATTAAAAACATAGAAGTGGAAAAGTTATGGTTTAAAGGCTAGTTAAAAATAACTACTTTAAAACAAAGTTCCATTAATTTATATTTATTTTTTTATAAAAAATTGGGGTGTTAAATTATCCCAACCTTCTGGAAATTGCGTCCTCGCACATTTATTTACTTATTAAACCACTGAGGGTATTTTCCCCGCATAGCATTTTCAGACTCCCATGTTGCTTCTTCAACCATGTGGTTTCTCCTCAAAAACCTTACCTAGTGGATTAACTTATTCTGTAAAGCATGTTCCCTTTGATAATGAATCTGAACTAGTTTCTCTTCATAATAAAGGTTCTCTTCCAGCTGAACTGCTTCTAGGATCAAAACATGTGATGAATCTATATCATAATTTCTCAACATCGAAACATGAAACATGTTGTGTTCCTAAGACAAACTCAGATTCAATGCTACGTGGTATGAAACTATTCCAACATTTTCCAGAATTTCAAAAGGACCGATGAACTGTGGACTTATCTTCCCTTTCTTACAAAAATGCGTCATAATTGTTTATGGAGTGATTTTAAGGAAAACATTGACACCTACCTCGAAAGAGAAGACTTTCCTTATATTATCTGCATAAATTTTATGTCGGCTCTTAGCTTTCCTCATATACTATTGTATCACCCTCACATTATCATCCACTTCTTCAACTAATTCTGACCCATAAATATTCGTTTGTCTACTTCATCCAAAAACACTGGAGTCTGACACCGCTTCCCATACAAGGCATCAAAAGGTGCCATCTGAATACTGGAATGGAAACTGTTATTATATGAAAACTTAACTAAAGAAAGATGTTAATCCTAACTTCCCTGATAGTCCTTCCAAAATGCTCGAATAATATCCTCCAAATTATGAATAGTTTGTTCTGACTGATCATCTTATTGTGGATGAAAAGTTGTACTGAAATTTATCTCTATTCCCAATGACTTCTGAAGTCCCTTCCAAAAGTTGGAAGTGAATCTGGGATCCCGATCAGATACAATGGAATGTGAAACACCATGTAACCTGACAATCTCATTGAGGTAAAGTCGAGAAATCTGATCCAAAGAAAATGTATCATGAATTGAATGAAAATGTGCAGATTTTGTTAGCAGATCAGCAATAACCCAAATCGCATTGTTACCTCATGATGTCTTTGGTAGTCCCACCACAAAGTCCAAGGATACATTCTCCCATTTCTACTCTGGCACTACAAAAGGCTTAAGCATTCGCTTTTGTAATTGCCTCTCCTCTTTAACCTGCTTACATGTCAAACATTTCATGGTAAAATCAGCAATATCCCTTTTCATTCCATACCCCCAGTAATACTCCAGAAAAACTATATACATCTTATTACTTCCACGATGAACTGAAAATGGAGAACTATGAGCTTCAAACAACACATCATTCTTCAACTGGGAATCACTAGGAACACACAACCTTTTTCCAAATCTCAAAACAAAATCCTTATCAAGATTAAATTCTGGCAACATACCCATTTTAACCAATTCTACCTTTTTCTATAGCTCACGGTCTTCCTTCTACGCTTGCGTAATTATCTCTCTCAATGAAGACTGCACTGAAACATGAAACAAAACAAATGTATTCCAAGCACAAACAACTTCTAAGCCAAAATACATCAAATCATTAATTAAGGGATCATTTTCCAAACGAAACATTGTTAATGATGCATGATATTTCTGACTCAAGGTATCTGCCACTTTGTTTTCATTTCCAGGAAGGTAATTGATCGTGAAATCATAATCTTTTATCAGTTCTTTCCATCTTCTCTGACTCATGTTTAATTCATTTTGAGTGAATATATACTTCAAACTTTTATGGTCAGTATATATTTGACATTTTGTTCCATATAAATGATGCCTCCAAATTTTCAAAGCAAAAAACCAAAGATTCCAATTTCAAATCATGTGTGGGATAATTTAGCTCATGAGGTTTATGTTGTCTAGAAGCAAAGGCAATTACCTGATCATTATTCATCAAAACACAACCTAGTACCTTCAATTAAGAATCATTGTAGATGAAAAACTCACCTTTCCGGGAAGGTATGGAAAAAAAATGGACCATTCACCAATATATTTTTTAGTACCTGAAAAAAAACATCACATTCTTTTGTCCAAACAAATTTAACCCCTTTATATGTTAATGTAGTTATCAGTATAGATAACCGAGCAATGTTCTTAACCAAACGTCGATAATAACTTGCTAATCCAGGAAAACTATGAATCTCTGTAACATTTTTGGGTCTTCGACATTCATCAACCACTTTTGTTTTAGCAGGATCAACTGTTATTCTTTCATTATTTACAATGTGTGCAAAGAAAAAAATCCGTTGAAACCAAAAATCAGAATTTCATAATATTCCATAGAGTTTATTTTTTTAGGGTTTGTAAAACAACCCTTATATGTTTTTCATGCTCCTTTTAATTTTTAGAAAATAAAAAAATTTCATCAATAAATACAACCACAAACTTATCCAGAAACCCTGAAACACTCTATTCATAAGATTCATGGATACATAAGGTGCATTAGTTAATCCAAATGGCCTAACTACAAATTCATAATGCCCATATCTAGAATGAAAGGTTGTTTTGAGGATGTCATCCTCCTTCACATTCAGCTGATGGTATCAAGATCTGAAGTCAATCTTGGAAAAGTTTTAAGCTCCATCGAGCTGATCAAACAAGTCATTGATATGAGTAAAATGATACTTGTTTTTAATAGTGATGTTATTTAGAGCTCTATAATAAATTCAATGTCTCATGGAACCATATTTCTCTTTAATGAACAGAACAGGGGCTCCTCATGGTGAAGTACTAGGACGAATGAATCCTTTTTCAAGAAAATCCTGCAACTGATTTTTCAATATAAGAAGTTCTATTGGAGCCATACAATATAGGGGTTTTGAAGTTGGATTTCCATCAGGAACAAATTCAATTGTGAATTTTACTTCTCGATCATGTATGACACCAGGTAACTCATCAGGAAAACATAAACGTATTAATTTACCACTGGCACATCATTATTTTGAATAGTTCTCTTATATTCAACAATATGATCAAGTTAACTTTCATTTCCATCATTCAATAGTTTCTCCGCTTCCTGATATGTTGTCAATTGTATGGTTTCATTCTTGTATACAAACTGAAACTCTTTCTGAAAAACAACCTCATTAGCTCTACAGTCAATAACAACATGATAATCAGAAAGCTTGTACATTCCTAGAATAACATCAAACTCAACTAAGTGTAAAACAAAAACGTTTGTAGGTAAAGTCTTTCTGTATACCATAATAGAAAGATTCTTATAATTCGTCTTTTCTATAATAGTTTCCCTGGTGTTTTAACAACATGTTCGGATCTCATTTTGGAGGTTATATTCCCAATTTACCTGAAAATTTCTCAGAGATGAAGGGATGTGTAGAACCTGTATCAAAAAAAACTTTAGAAAAATATAAGTGAACAAAAATAGTAACTGATACGACTTCATTGGATGGCCCGATATCTGCTGACGTAGTCCCAAAGGATCTCACTACACCTATCTTCTTTTTGTCTAGATTCGTTGAATCATTCAGATCTCTCTTTGGGAAGACATTTTCATAGTGACCCATCTCACCAAATTTAGAACACTTTCAATTTTTCTTATCAATATTAGTCTTAGGATCATTTTCATTGCCATCTCAGGCCACATGTCCAAACTTACCACATTTAAAACACTTCCATTTTTTCTAAGACAATCTCTAGGGTGCATCTTGCCATACTTTTAACAAAGTGGAAATTGTATTTTCTTACAATCATATATCATTGGTTTATTCTTACCCATTTCTCACCAACTAGACCTCTTCTTCTCTTTCTTTCCAAAATGCACGTGATCAGTAGAAAACTCCATCTCTACCCTCTCAGCACATAAGAAAAGTTTCTCATAACTTCAGAATTCACATAAGGCCAACGAACATCGATACCTTGGCTTCAATCCTGAGTAAAATAGGTTGATTTTTTCATCATGATCTAGAATAAGATTTGAAGCATACCCCGCCAGTCTAAAAACGTTTTCTTCATACACATACACTAAATTGTCCTCATTCTGTTTCAATTCGAGGAATTTATTCTCTATTTTAAGTCGCACCACCTTAAGAAAAATATTTTTCAAGGAAAAAACATTTAAATTCATCCTACAAAAAGGTATCAAAATCTTCTCTACCCCTGATATTCCTTACCATTAACCACCACTGGTCAGCATCCCCTTCAAAATGATAAATGGAAATACATACCTTTTGCTTTTCTAAACACACCATAACATCAAATATCTTTTCAAGGGATTTGATCCATCCTTCAGATGCTACAGGGTCAGAAGATCAATTTAATGCAAGAGGGTTTTGTCTCATAAATTGTTCCACTACTGGCATGTTCTGTTGTGGTACCTCTATTGGTTCTCTTGATTGGTTTCCACCACCATTTATTTCATGCATTAGCTGATCCATTACTATCAAAAACTGCTCAGTTCCAATCCCTACCATTCCGGGCTGTAGTTCTGGAAGGATTTCAATCTGTCAGTGTCTCTCCTCTTTAGCATCCCTGTTCCTTCACCAGACAACCATTATGAAAAACATATCTTAGATGAATCAACATGGTAATATTTAAATTATATATCATTTCAAATTAAACATAGAGTAAAAATTATGTATGGTATTCTATTAACATCCCCCTAACCCCTAAAGTTATCTAAACCATCCATTGATACCAACTATAAAGACCCTTCTTTATTACATATATAATCTTGAATTTAGTCATGAAAACACTTAATTTTACATTGGGGATATTTTTAAGTTTATATCATTATAAAATTAGGACAATACCTTCACAACATTACACATTATTACTGAGTGGATACCATAAAAATAGTTTCAATGTTTTTCAAAATATAAAACATTAAAACATAGAACAAGACTCCTTGATAATTCTTCAACATTTAAAATGGCTTCCTTCCTTGTCTTAAACATCCATTAACCTATGAATAACATTTAAAAACTTTGTATGAGCACAAAATCATAGTAAGGGATGAAAAAGAATTCAAGAGAACATTATTCCACGAATACTTGTAATGTATGAAAACATTTTCAAAAGATATGCTTCTCACTCATATATACATACTTCATGTAACATGATATTTACACAAGATCCACAAAAACAGTAGAACATAAATGTAATCAAAAAGGTATCTGGGGCATTACTTACATAATCTTGTAACCATTCTTGGCTACCTTATAATTTGTAACCCTCACGGCTACATTAATTTGTGTAACCATCGCTGTTACACTTGGAGTAACCATATGGCTGACCTCCAACATACTCATAACAAATTAATTGGAGAGATATATAGGTCCCACCCTTCATCATAAATAATTATCATGTACCAAAACATAATCATACACCATGAATAATACCATAAAAACATTGCTTTGGAATTTCGTAAAACTGAATTTAAAATGAGGATTTCTAAAGAATAACCCCTTATAAATATTATACAATTGTGGAGAGACTTAATAGAGTTGATGGAGTATGTATATATACTATAAATACATGTAATATAAATAGAAACCATCTCACAAACAATTTAAATAGAACATAGATAATGAAGTATAAGGTTAACCCAAATAATGGAAATCAGGTTATGAAATCCCCTACCTCGGGTTTGTCTTACTTACAAATTGTTTAAACATCCTGTATAATGGTTAAAAAAGTGTTATTATTATTTTAATGAAAAATGACCATGTTTATAACATCCTATATTATCATTTCAAAACATCATTTCACCCTTTAATTGTTAGTATTTTGCTACTTTCACTGTTTTTGAGTGAGTTTTTTACATGATTTCCATGATTGGATCATAGTGGATGTTCTTGTCGATTGGAATTAAAACACCAGAATTGGAATGGAGTAGTATTTAAATATATCGATTAAGATAAGTTAATCTATTTATCATTTTTAAATATTTCATGAGTAATATTCATAAGTTAAAACATTAATGATGTTCGTTTAGATAATTTTAGTGGCTCTTTGATAACATCGACTTTATTTCATTTTATAAATTAAAACTATGTGTTAAAATGAATTCCAGAACCATGGATGAGATATAATACATATATTATGACTTTTTTCAACCATAAAAAAGGTTTCATAACAAGACTTGAAATAATTAAAGCAAATTGAAATCACATCATCCATGATGTCCGTAATTCGTCACATCACAGACAATGTTTTTAATTCCATGAACATGTGGGGGAAGAGAATAAGAATAATAATGAATTTACCATGAACATGAGAACATCCATAATATACAATATTATAGATCTTCCATGCCTCTTGGTTAAGAGGAGGTGAGGAAAGAAGAAAAAGGAATCATGAAATAAAAGACAACATTAGAAACTTCTCACTAAAATTCGGCAGCCTAACGGCATCTCTTAAAATTTAATAAAAATAGTTTGATGACAGAAAGGGGATATCCCATCACTCATACATAATATGGATAGTAAGGGGGATATGTAATGAAATACCAAACATTATCCAAATGGAAAGGAAGAGAATAAAATAAAATGAATGAAAAGAATGAAAATAAAAGAGGATGTTTACCTCTCGATCTCTTCTCCTTGAGATCCTTCTTAAGGGCTTTGGTTTTGGTCTTTTGGTCCGAACAGAAGCTCTAGGACGTGGGGAAGAGAGTATGGAGGAGTATTGGGCAGAAAGTAGGCATGTATAAAGGCATGAGGGGTGTGGGAAGATGAGGGGAGTGAGGGTGGTATTTATAGTGGAGGGAGGGTTTATATTTCATTGTTTTAATCATTATTATAATATTTTTTCCCAAGATTATGAATAGTCTTAGTTCATTTGACCTAAAATAGTAATAATGTAATGTGAGTTCGAACCAAGATTCCTTGTGTCACTTAGGATGTCATAAATTTTAATTTTACTGATAATTTGATTATACGGTATTTTATCATATTTCACTATTCACCGAAAAAACAAGAATTTCATAAAAACCCCAAAAATTTACCCTAACCATTTTTCGACGTATAGAATTCAAAAATGAAGTCCATTTTTGGAAAATAATTTTCTAAATATTATTAATTTAATTTTAAAATAAAATCATAATTAATTTCAAAATAAGTAATTCTAACTCTATAACTACTTCTATATCTAGATGAAAAATTAACAAAGATATTGTTATATTAAAGCCATAAGAAAATAAAATAATAATAAAATTTACAATTCATTAGGGTCATATTACTATTCATATTACTATTCATAAGGGTATGTTACTATTAATCAAAAAAACAAGTTGGATTCCATAGACTACAAGTATCATACTGAACACAATTGTAGATGACAGTTTCTTGAAATTCAAAACATAGAAGTGGGAAAGCTATGTTTTAAAGGCAAGTTGCAAATATCAAATTTAAAACAATGTTCCGTGCATTTATATTTTTTTTTTTAAAAACATGGGGTGTTACATGGGGTAGAGTCTTGGTGGACATTACTAAGGGATTTATGTTCCCCAAACCATAATAAATCTCGGTATTCAATTTAATTTTTACATATTTAACATTTCCACTATATATAATCATTTATGATGAAAATTGAATGCACATACCTCCAAAAGAGATGTTTTATTTTAAATATTTTTATAAAAACTCAATTGACCACCATTTTGAGTTCATCAGCTATCCATCATCTAGGATAATAAATAAATCATTTTTATTTTAAAAGTTCTATATTTTTGTAAAAATGGATAATAAATGAATGTTTTCAAATTGAAATATATAGTTTTTGATATGTTTGTATTTTAAATTAATATTCTAAAGAATACCAAAATACCTTTGGGAATGAATGAATGTTATTTCTATTATCAATATGGTAGAATATTAAATGGTCAAGGTCGGGCCCTAATAACTACAATATTATAAAAATAAAACTACACATACCCAAAACAACTATATCCATCTTAATGTTGGTAAATATTAAAATTCAATAACAAAATAATATTAAATTTATTAAAGAAAATAATTATGGTATCATTAAATAATAGATTTACAAAAAATTTGTTAAAATAGAAAAAATTTAAATGAATATATAGAAAGGATTTCTATTAAAGCATCCACGCCATACAAAACATCCCTTTTTTGTATAAAAATATTTCATAAAATGTTCAAACAATTTATTTATAAAACCTCTCATACTGCATGAGTAAATGATAAATATAAATGGTATTAAATTTCTTCAATATAATCACATAAAATAAGGTAAAACAAACATGGATAAACACTAGTCTAAAAATGAGACAAGAAAAAATTATCATAATTATTAAATCATTTCCACAATTTAATCATTACATATCAAATTAAAACCTCTGAATAAGAATAACATAATGTTTATGTGGAATTAAATTTCCAAGTAGGATCCACTAAGTGGGGGTGAATTATTGAAACCCTCATGTTACAAATTATACTATTAAATTTAACCACTTCTTCTATTCAAATATATCAATAAACTCAATATTATCCCTTAATATCAACTGATGTGGGGTTTGGGTACTACAGTGAGTAACAAAGGTAATTTTAAATTTTAGTCTTGAAATCCTAATCCTTTCAATTTTAATTATACCATAAAAATTGTTTGTTCACAATCTAAAAATGTGAATACAACATCTATAACATAGAATCCACAATTTCCTCTCCACTAGAACATATAATCCAATGTTATCTCTCTCATTGCAAATTCAAGTTGATGAATTCATCACTTCTATAATCATAACCTATAACTATATGGGCATTTTAAATTTTAATTATAGTATTTTCGAATGAGTTCATAGATAAACATGTTTTCATGTACCTTTTCAAAAAATTCATTAATGCTCATCTTGAAACATATCTCCAGATCTATAGTGTTTTTAATTCTCTGCAGCTTCAGAAAACACTCATGAATTTATCTATTACAGACCTGTATCATTAGCTCAATTCAATTTTTGAAACATAATTGTATCTAGTTTCTAAAAATAATCTGGAATAATGGATAAATGATATCTCACTATGTTATGAAAAATTATTTATCACTAGAATGAACACATTTATCCATTACAAAAAATAAATATTATATATGTGATAAAATCAAATTTATTTCTTTTCCAAAAACACTAATTATTTCTTAATTTTAAAACCAAAATTTAAATGTCTTATGTGTAACATATTTAATGTTTCATCATTTCAAATATTAATTCCATCATGTTTTTTGGAATGATATTTCCTCACATTAAATAAAATATTATTCAATGGATATTCATCATGATGTTATGAATATATGAATAATTTAACTACACATGAATGAATTAGTTTTACTTAATTTAAAATTGTAAAAGTGTATGAGATATAAATTCTCTATGTATTTTTCCATCATACATTGTCCACAAAATAACAATCATTCATCACATTTCAAATATGACTTCATGTCTTGTGATATATTACAACCTCATTTAAATACTATAATCATCATCATGTGGTCTCCATTATGCATTCATTATTCTAGGATGTAACCAGAATATGGATTCTATAGTGCTGCCTTCCATTATTCATTGGGTCTATATGCATAAATGTGTAATTTCATAAATGTATAGTTATATTGAAAGTTACTCCTATATTAATAAATAATTTAATTCTTTCAAAGGCTTCACATCATTATAGGAAACATCAATATCAGTTTCTTTTTTTCATGAATGGATGATACATGAATATCATATGAAATGAAAATGTCAGACTAAACAAGATATCATGATGTTGATGGAACAATATTAAATGTGGATGAGGATATAGTTTCATCTATTGGAAGAAAACTGATGAAATATCATGCACTAATCTAGTGAAGGATATGAGATGGTTTAGTGTGAGGTTAATTGTTCTCAACATCTATCAGATTGAACAAATCTCTCTAATCAGACCATCATCATTATGACTATATGTTTTTATATGTCTGAATAGTTATCGCCAAAATTTTGTGACACATCACTAATTACTTTGGTTGTGTAATTCCTAATAAGTACATATGTGAATCTTTAATTTTGAGAAGGTATCAATTTTATAAACAGAATACAGTAAGAAAAACCACATTGTGTAGCATGTACCCACTTTCACCTACTATTCCTGCATTGTGCACACTCACTAATTCTCATGTGGTCAATGTAGGGCCTATAAACCCACTCTTCCGACACATAATATCATATCAATTTCTATTCACAAATACCACTGAGGTTTGATAGATGTTAAACCTACCCAACTAATATGTGGTATAGAGTTCCCTATGGGTGGACAAGAAATTAACAACATTTTATAATAATAAATTCAAATAAAAAGATTTGTCCAAATCTATAAGAAACACAAATTTCTACTTCATATCCACTTCATAAAAATGTAAATATATTATACTTTTTATGGCCTTATTAGACACATCTAATGAAAGAAAAATTAAAAATATAATTTTCATAGTTTTCATAAAAAGACATCAAGAAATAGAGGAAATTTTCTTTTCCATAATCAATTTGAACGCCTTCATCATATTCATCAACATGTTGTTGAAAATGTTTCATCATTGACAGAAGTATTTTTCATTAAATAAAAAATAATAATTAATCAAAATTTCTCAATAATGACATAAATTTACATTAAATTGAACCATATAAGTTCAATAAGGATCTTCACATAACATATTGACCTATTAAATGCACATTAAACTCATCAGATAAAATATTTAGTGACATTGAGGCCTAGTTATATATAAAAAATATTTCATTCATGTTTTGAATACTGATCCATAAAAAATATTTTTTGTACTTCTTATAGAGTTATCATAAGTTTTAAATATCATCATAATGTTGGTAAAGGGAACATATGAATGGTTTGAGAACAAATGATTGGTAAGGATGAAAATAAGATATAATAATAAAATATTAAATTTTTGAATAAGATATTAATATGGGTATTAGAATTTGTTAAAGTAACTCAAACTTATTATAAATAAGTCTTCCATAATAAAATAAAGATTTTGATCATATGAATTGAATAATTTCATATATAAATTAAATAATATTATATTAGAATTATATAATATGTTACTCTAACGTAAGATATCACATCCTAAACATATACCAGTGGTCACAACCAATAAAATCATCTAATTTTGAATAATGTCCCATGCTGGATTAGGTTCAATCGTAAGTCACTTATGAAGTATCTCAATAAATATAAATCAGTATCCAATGCATTAGAGAACAATATAGTAATGCTCCCACCCATCGCATTACATAGTATTCTTAATCATCCAACCCTTGAATAAAACATAGTGTGTAAAGTCCCATAGTTGATTAGGTAAGCATTGTAACCCCATACATAATATTTCATGAGATATTAAACATAAAACAATTCAAAGGAAGAATATTTAGTCCCTTTACAACCAATAAAATAATTAAAATTATACATATGTGTTCCACATGATAAAAATAAACCAAACCTAAACCATAAGCTAGATCCAGCCTATGACATTGAACTAGGGTTCATAATTACAATTAAATGTATAATAATAGGTTGAATCATAATAATTATCAACAGAATAACGAATTAAATATTTTAATACATTCAAAATTAAATATTTGACATTGGTATCCAACATATATATATAATTTAGAAAATTCATGAGATAGATTAAGGAGAAAATTACTAAAAACCCACAAGTGTGATTTGTTATTAAATAAGAAATGATACTTCTAGATGAATGAAAGGGAACAATATTATTCATAGATCAATAACTAAAACATGAGGGTTATATAAAAAATAATTGAGGTTATGGGAAGTATTTCCTAGTTTATGGCCATTTTATTTGGTATGTTCATTACATGAAATTGGAAAGAGGAATGTTCTATTCAATCTAGTTTTCTTAAAATATTGAATGTTGAACCGAACTAAAAACATATATAACCACATAGATTAAGATGATATTTTACTATTTTTATATTTATTCGATATATATAAGAAAATAACTGATTTTTTGGAGGTAAATATTTCATAAAATATTGAAAATATAAAAAATACTTGTAACCTTCAAGTAACAAAGGTAGTAAGAAATTTCCCTTACAATGTGTTTGAAATAACTATACAATCACATGTAATATACTAATTAAATAAAATTATTTCTATTAAGTATATACCAAATAACCTTATTCATCTATTATTAACTTTCTGTATTCCATCTTATGGAGACCCTACATTATTTATCATGAATATTAAATCGTTTAAATGATAGAAAACCGAATAGTGTAACAAAAATAGGATCAAAAGGCTCGATGTCTTGGAAAAATTGGGAACAAACTTATCATTTATAATAATAAAATAAAAATATATATTTAAAATATTATTCTCTATTATATTAAAACTCACATTATCCTTAGTAACCATAGTCACTCGAGGATATAAATCAATGAAATGGGTGAGGTAAAAGCCCAATAATGGGACAAATAAGGACATGAATCAATATAACAAGGGTGATAATAGTCATCATCTGGACTACTTATGTATAGGATCACATTCCTAACCATGAGAGGAATAATTTGATAAAAGCATAGAATTTTTAAGTTCATAAAAATAAAATATAATGTCTTATTGGTCAAATACCGCACATAGTTGTGAACAATGAAGGTACCATGGTCACACTTAAAATAGTTTCTTAAACAAAAAATCATAATTATGAACAAAGATTGAATTATTTTCATTAATATTACCCTTTACCACATGAGATAAATCACATTACCTAATGAATTGTATCGATATATAATTCCAGTCCCACCAATCTCATCATAACATATACATAATCATGCATGCTATTTAGAATGCATATCAATAAAATTCATAAATTGACCCATATATATGGATAGGTTTCATTATAATTTCATCTACAATAATTTCATGAATAATCTCAGGGTCCCCTAATATTAAAGGGAGAAAACATATTTAGTATCATTATTATCATTTTCTAGTGAAGAAGAAATTAATAAAGACGATTCAAGATGTATTTTGGAAATTTGAGTTCTTTTGGAAAATAATTGTATTTGTCAGAAAATCAAATTGGAAACATGTATATCACTAAAAATAAAATGGAACAAAAATTATATTATATTATAGGAATATTAAAAGGCTATATAAATTTATATTTGGAATTGAATATTAATTTCACAAATAAAGGTAGATGGGTTCAAGAATCCCCTAACCGTGTGTCTGGATGTGTTATGCACTCCCCATAGTATCATTGAAAATAAAAATATATTCATTCATTAACAAATTTATAACCTATTATACATGTATTTTATTATATATAATTTTATTAAATTAACCTATCTCTATTTTGATGAGATATATTATTCAATTCATCAGTTTGAGGCATTTTGTTTTCCTAGTTTTATGGAATGTTTACTAGAGAGTAATGATAGGGGTTCATGTAAGAATATCTAGAATTGAAATTATTCAGTAATAAGTAATAAAATAATTATAAATGGTCTCATATGTCATTTGATTATATGGAATGAGGATGGTTCATTAGATAAAATGTTCATGAAAATTTATTAGTTTATTTTTCATATTTATAAGCCATTCATTATATTTTATCAATTTTATTTAATATAAATTTTATATATAGTTTCCAGTACATTATCAAATAAATAATTTGTTTATTAAAATATTTTTTAACAATGATAATAATATAATGAGAAAACCTTAGGGTAGTAATAGAAACATAAAATGTGTCATCCATTAATGTGGTGAATCTACAGATCACGAACAATGTTATCCTTTTTAGTATAAAAGTAAGAGATGGTAGATTTGGTGATTTTTATTCCTATAACATTGTAAAATGTTATTATATAAATAATAATTGTGTTTTCGTGACACTTTTTATACAATATGTGATGATCAGATATGAAATGAAAATAAATTAAAAGAGAAGAAGGTTGATTTTACCTCTTGAATATCATATCCTTGAGAACCACCTTAAGGAACTTAGGTTTGTTATGGTTTGATATATGAAGATCCTGGAAGTGGTTTTGTTGATTGGAATGGTAATTTATAATAATTAGGCTAGTTTCAGGTATTTTCAAGTGTTAATATAAGAGCACGTGAGGGGTGGTATTTATATCGGAGTATAGGTTTGTATTTTGATTATTTTATTCATTTGTTTTGAATTTTCTCTCAACACAATAAACCATGTGGATTCCCATGAAAACATACAGAAATAATAGAATGATATTTCAATATAATTTTTTTTTCACTCATTCCATACATCATAAGTGACTCAATAATTCATGTATTTAGTATATACTGTAAATTATTATATGTTATTATTAATAAAGAATCACCTATTTTTTAAAAAACCGAAATATTCACCATAACCATTTTATCAACATGTTAATTGAAAAAATCAACTTAATTTTATGAAATTATTTTCCTATTTATCAGAAATTTATTATTTATTTAAGATCATATTATAATCCAAAAATACATATTTTAATATTATAACCAATTTTATGGTACATTTAAAAATTAATTATAGCCAAAAAATTTATATTATAATTTTGAAAAATAAAAATAATAATTTATTAATCTTTTTTATAAAAATAAATTTTACATTAAAACAATAAATTTAATTATAAAATTGTTAATTAAAAATTATATTATATAAAAATACCAACATATAATATATGATTTTGGAAAAAATTATTTACATAATTAATGATATAAATATATCATATTATCATTAATAAATTACCTAAATTTTATTTATCATTTAATGGGTGAGATTACTATCTAATTAACCAGATTTTTATTCCTATTTGTCATATTACTATTCCAATGGTCAGCTTACTATTCTATCAGTATAAGTTCCATAATTTCTATACATAGAACTTATTTCTTTCATCATTCATGAGAATAATAATTTAATTGGTTTCTATAAGTTATACATGTGTTTAATAATATATAACATAAATATTAGAAGGGATAATTTATTTTATAAATTTTCGTGTTGTAATATTATTCACCCCTTTCAAAATTTCATCTTCAAAATTTCACTTTACATATTATGGTTAAAAAAAGTGACAATACATCCCCTTCATTTCCTCATCTTATTCCTATGTCGAATCATCATTCTTATGGTTCCTCTAAAACACATTAACAAGAAAAATTGTTTTCCTGCTTGGGAATTTGTCTATATTGTTAAAACTTTTGACCAGATTCCCTTCATATAAGAGGTAGTTCTATAGTTCTACCTACCCATGATTCAATACATTTGAGGGTTCAGGTATGTAATTACATGGGATAGATATAGAGAACATGTCATGAATTTTATCTATATTTTTGGGTTAGTGAAAGTCAAATGTTTACTAATACTATGTGATCTAAGATCTCAAATGGTCCAATGTACCTTGGGTAAAGCTTCCCATTCATTTTAAACTGCCTGACTCTCCAATGGAGATATTGTAAAGAAGACATCATCTCCAACATGAAAATTGAAATCCAATTTATGGTTGTCATCATAGGTATTTTTCCAATGATGAAATGCATATATATGTTTTGGGATGGCTTGAACCTTATTTGTCATCTCTTACAGAACATTAGGTCTGAGTAGTTTCATTATCCATCTTCATTCCATCAACTTATAGTTCTATATAAATTCCCACATAGAACATAATATATATCCATTTTAATACTCAATTGGAAAATATTATTGTATGGGAAAAACCAATAGGATATATTGATCACATTTACAAAAGAATAACATTGGGAAGGATCTCAAGATGTCCACATGTTTTTAAACCACCCAATTATAATTTCCATCATTTAGTGGGTGATAGGTCATACTGAAATTAAATTCATTGCTCCAAACATGTTAAAGTCAAATAAAAAATTTATAAATGAAACTTGTGTTGGGATCAGAGATGATTGAACATTGAACCCCATGCAAGCTCACCAGTTTTTTCGCATATATCATTGAAAGATGTTAAAGTTAGAGATCATCTTGAATAGCGATTATGTGGGTAGTCTTTGTGAGATGCTACACCAAATCCCATATCACATTACTTACATTGGATTTCTTTAGGAGAAAATTTACAATGTCTATAAAGTAAATATCCCTTTTCATAGGGGTAAAGGAAATTGTTTAATAATCCATTTGGTCATCTTTCACTTTTATTTTACTTTATAAAATACAAAAAAAACATGATATATACTCTATAATCTCACTCCTTATGTTGTCCCACAAAAATTGTTCTCGATGATTTTGATACCTATTGGTACTTCTTTGATTGATTGTGAACGGTGGGATATTTTCATTTTCTAATATCTCATTATTTATCTAACTTTATGTAGGATCAAGAATCCTCATTCAAAACAGAATCACACTATAATCAATGATTTGGCCATCAGGTAGCTTTCTATAATTTTCTGAATTAACTGTATTTGGTAACACCAGATTATCCCTTGGTGCCACCAGGATATTCACTTGAATAGATGTTTGGTAAATAATTTAGGTAAGGTAGGATGAATTTCATTCCATTAATATTTCAAAAATACACTCATGGAATATTTATAATGATATGTTCTTTCTCAATATGCATCATGGATAAAATAGGATGTTCATTTCTACTAAAATAATTTTCTACTTCATTCCCCTTCCCCATATGATAAAGAATTTGGAAATCATAGTCCTTGATTTGCTATAGCCATCTTCTTTGATACATGTTGAGCTCTTTCTGAATGAATACATAGATTGGACACTTTTTATTGGTATATATGTTACACTTCTCACCATAGAAGTTGCTTCACTATATTTACAAGGGTAAAATCACATACACTATCTATAGACCATGTGTCATGTAATTATACTAATGAATATTCGACTAACATGGGGTGTAGGCTATCAACTCACCCTTCTTCATGAGTATAGAGGCCATATATTTATTTTTTTCATCACTAAATTTAACAATCATTTCCCCACTTTTTGGAAGTGAAAGTACTTGTGTTGTGTATTGCCTATTATTTATATCCATAAATCATTCTATAAATTTTTCCCAAACCTAATTATCCCCATTAAATTTAAACACAGTCAGCAGATTGGAAAAAAAAGATAAATATATCATAAAACCTCAGTAGTACCCTACTAATCCTATAAAACATCATATTTCTATGACCGTATTAGGTCTATGCCATTCCTCAATTTCCTTTTCTTTTGATGGGTCTATAAATATTCATTTACTTATGATCATGTGTCCCATGACTATGAAATTCTACACACAAAATATATACTTGATTAACATGCTTCCAATTCCACCCTCATTAATGTCTCCATCTCTATCCTTTAATATTCTTAATATCCATATGTCCTCATAAATTATATGAGAATTTAATCGATAAAAACTACCAAAACAATTTCAAGGATGTATCAAAAGACACAATCCATCAAATTATGAATAGTTTGGGTTTATTATTAATTATAATGGGAATAAAAATAAAATCACAGTGACCAAAACATGTATAGAAGTCATTATTATGAATGTCTTTGTTGTTCAACATTAGTTTATAATATCCAAACTAAATATCCAAATTTGAGAATTATTGAGATCCTTATAGTAGGTTGAATATTTTATCAGTCGTATTAAGAGGAAGCATATTATTTATGATGTTCTTATTTATCTCCCTACAGTAGATACACAACCACATTAATCAATCCTTTTTCATTATAAAGAGAAATAGTGCACCCCAAGGATATACAGTAGAGAGTATGAACCATTTATAATATGATATTGTATATTCTTCATTAAATACTCAAGTTTTATAAGGGCCATCCTGTAGGTACATTTTTATGTAGTAGGGTATCATGGTATATGATCTATTGAGACTCTACCTCATGATATACAGTTAGAATGTGTAACTCGTTTGGGAATACATCAGTGTATTCCATAACAATGGTAATTCTCTCAGGTTTGCTGCTTTTTGTAACACAACCAGTTGGGAAATATATTTTTTTTGACAACTTATAAACACCTACACAAATGAAGTATCTTCTGAAGGAGATTCATGAACATAATGACATTTTTATAGAAGCATGGTATGTAATAGAATATGAAAGGATAGTTATTCTTCACATTAGTTGATTTTTTTCAATAAAATGATATCCAATCAATCCTCATTATAACATCGAACTCTAACAAGTGATGTATAATGAGATTCAAATTAATTATCATTCCACATACACCAACTATGTATGATTTCATCACATGGGTTTAAATTATTGAACCACTAGGTGTTTTTATAGATATATCCACATCAAGGTATCCAAACAACGATTCAATTATTCTATCAAACATTCAAGATAAAAAGAATGCGTAGAAATACAATTAAATAAGACATCATCCATTATTTTGTGAATTAAATGTGTACCGTGTATGAGTCTATTTTATTTATACACTTCAGAAATATGTATGGAATAATATTTACCTTAATTCTTTTGATTCAGTGGCTGTTGATGCTAAATTCAGTCATGGAGTCGAGATTTAGAGACATTGTTTTCATATTTCCCTTATTATATAAAAATTAATCTTTTATCCATGGTTGGTTCTCTCCATTACCCCATCATTTTGGGATGATTTTCAATGTATTTTCTACATTCATGAGTTTGGAGGCCTTGTCTCCCACAGATGAAGCATTTCTCCATCCCTTTGAAGAAATTCCAATTATGTTTCATTCCACATTTTTTAAACATGGTCGGTTGAATACTCCTTCATCATTTATCATTTAACCCAATAAAATGGAATTCCATTCTTCAATTGTTGTCTAAATAATCATGGGACTATTCTTTGAAAACAATATCTACATTGAGAGAATAACATATCAGTTTTTCATAACTACCAAAATCACATATAGATAAAGCATTTGGTAGGTTTTGTTTCAATTCACTAAATAGTCTATCCATTTTCAATCACTATTGATATCAAACCCCATTGTATTCAATGAATTCCTTGGTTCTAATCTTGTATTACTTGAGATATTGTACATCCTTTTTATTAATTTCTATAAATTCCACCTCCATCTTTTCTTGAAGAGTTCTAGTGAAATATTTTTATTATATATTTTCTTATTGGCTTCCAAATCCATCCATTCTATTTTTACTTTGTTTTGGTGTTCATTATGAATTCCCACTATTGGTCACCATTTCCATATAAATGATAGATATACAAAGTCACCTTACCCTTCTCAAAATAGTGGAAAATAGAAAAAATATTCTACATTGAGTTAACCAATTATTCCATGATGAGTTGATCCTAAGATCTACTAAATGTCATTGGTCATTGTCGCATAACAGAATTAGTGGATAACATCTCATTATTTAGTGATTTATAATATTTTGGGTTTTTCATGTTTTTGTCTATATCATGAGACTTCTGGGTATGCATCGCCACAGTATTTTAATCTCCATCTACAACAACATTGGGGATGTCAGTCGGATAATTGTTGCATTGTCCCTCACATGGGTTATTGGCCATGTTTCTCCTAGTTCCCACCATATTAAGAAGTATAAACTAATTATATAAATATAAATTCCCCAAATCATGAATAATTTATCTTATTACTCATTTAAAACAAAATCAATATATTTTAGGATCCCAATGTTATTATTTTTTTTATAAACAAAGCATCATATAATTAGTATTATACAAAGAGGCTTCAATGAAAGTCTCTAATACTAATTGCCTATTTAACTAAACAATGATCTGATACCAACATTATAAACACTTATTTTTCTTATATGGAAATTCAATTTTATTAAAGATAGAAAATCTAATAGTGTTACGAAACACAGATCCAATGGATTATTGTATTGGGAAAAATAGCCACACATATAACATGAAAAATAATCAGACATAAATTTTTAATTAATATTCTTCTTTATACCATTAAATCCCACTATATCCTTACTACATGTAGTCACATGAGGATGTACATAAAATTAAGGGGTGAGATAAATCCGAGAATGACGATAATTATTGACATGAATCTATATTAAATGTTTGAACATAATCGTCATTATCAAAACATAATTGTAGTATCATCATGAAAATCATTATATGAAATATTATATAAATTCTTGTAATGTGTAAATTCATAATAACGAAACATCATCACTTAGTGGTAAAATACCACAAATCATCATGCACATAGCTAGCATCATGTTCACATGTAGCACTTTTTCGTAATCATAACACCATAAATGTGAAAATATATAAGATTGTATTCATGAATATGATAATTCAGCTAATCAAAGACACCATATTACCCAATGCATCAAAGGGTTGTATAATTTGGTACTGAACTCTCACCTTTAAACACATTCATAATCATTCATTACACATAGAACATATATCAATGAATGTAAAAAACTATCCCATTTAAAATAATGTTTTTCAGAATGATTTCAACAATAATGATTTACTGAATAAACTATATATTCAATAATGAAAAAGGTAAAATAACATATTTGGTATAATATTCGTAAATTATGAGAGAAGAAGAAATAACTCATGAAGAGTCATGTTTTTTTTGAATGAAGTGTTCTTTTGGAAAGTGTTTGTATTTCTTAAAAATAAAATTTTAAATATGTATATCAATGAAAAGAAAACGGAAGAAAAAAAGATAATATTTTAGGAATATTAAATTAATATCAACATAGATATTCGAAATGGAAGAGGAGTAACCCAGAAAATAGATTTGGTTTCTAGAATCCCCTTATCTTGTGCCTGAATGCATTCTGCACATGCAACGAATATCGTATATAATTAAAATAGATTCATTAATTACTTAATTCAGAACCTCATCTAGATTTCTGTTATTTATTAAAAAAATCAACAACTTTTATAATTTTTTTGAGTTATAGTGTTTAATATATCTGTTCATGGAGAGATCATTTTCATGGGTTCATGGTCAGTTTAATTGAATATAAATATTGGACTTCATTTTTAATGGGAATTAATTTTCTAGATGTGAAATTATTTATTTTTAATTAACATTCATTATTTTAAATTGAATCATATATTATTTAATTATATGGTAAGTGTATGATTCATTAGATAAAACGTTGATGAAAAAAATTTAATTCATTTAGGTGGGTTTTATGGCTATCACAATCATTTATCGTTTTTATTTAATATCATGTTTTGATATTGGTTCTAGTAAATGGTACATAGTAAAATACTTATATTAAAATCTAATTTAACCATAATAATGGTTTTTTAACAACCATGATGTTGGTAATATTAAATGACAACTCGTTATCCACTAAGGTGGTGAATAGACACATCAATGATGAAATTTTAATTTTAATAATAAAAATAAGAGTGGAGAGATTTTGGTAATGGATAATCTGTTAACATAAAAAAATATTATATTTAGTTTAAGGAATTTTCAGGAAATTTAAATTGGGGAGGTGAAGAGGATATAATAAAAAAAATTAAAATAGAAGAAGAAGGATATAACACATACAATATCATCTCCTTGAGAACCTCCTTATGAAATTGGGGTTATTGTTGTGTTGTGTCTAGTATATTATTGACAAGGGGAATGATCATGGAAATTTAATTGGGATGAATTTAGGCAATATTCAAGGCTTTATTTGTTTTTGGATAAAACGAGGTGATAGTTGAAACTTATATGGGAGGATATTTGTGTTTTTTTTAATTTTGATGAACTTTATGATTATTTAAGATCAAAATAATCAATAATGTTTCTTTCCATGAATAAATACTATAATGTGAGAAGGATAGTTCTATGTTTTATTTCTGATATCTTCCATACATTTCCAATGACTCAAAAATTAATGTGTTCATCTTCAATCATAAATTTTTATATTTCATTAATCAAAAAATTTAAATATTAAAAAAACAAACAAACAATTAAATAATTTTTTGACCTTTATATTTAAAAATAACTCCATTTTATGAAAATAATTTTCATTTATGAGATTTTTAAATTTCAATTAAATCATCATTTCTGAAAGAAATCATATATTAATATTATATCTATTTTTTATTACGATTTCAATAATTAATTAAGGTTTCATAAAATTGTATTATAATTATAACAAACTAAAATATTAATTGATGAATAAAATATCTGTAAATAAATTCAATTTTAAATCGATATATTAATTAGAAAATTGTAATTATAAATTAATGCTATATAAAAGTACCAAAAATTAATTAACAAATTTTAAAACATTAATTAACTTATGTTCTGACATAAATATATAATATTTTCATTCATAAGATTGAAAAATATTATTTATACATTCATGGGTGAGGTTACTATTATATTGGCCAGATGATTGTTCCTAATGTTCATATTACTTTTCCATTGATATAGGTTGCCTAATTTCTATAAATACCACACATTTCATTCTTATCTCTTGATAATTATTAAATTATTGACTATAAATGTTATATATGTATATTAAACTATGTTAAATCATTACAATAAGGTATAATTCCATTGATTAGTTTTTCGGTGTTTAAATATTTATTTCTATTTGTAATTTCCATTAATTTATTTTCTATATATGTTAGTTACTTATGGTTCCATGGTAATTTTCATATTAACACATTATGTTTTTTCCCATAGTAAAAGTAATATAAAATTTATTCATAATATTATGAATTTTGTGGGGTTTATTTCCTTAGTTATTCAATTTTGACAATACACACACAAATTGAATGGTTACCCAAAAAGTTCAATGTATGAAAGGATTATTGATAAGTCTACAAAATGAAGATAATGTTATAATAAAAGTTTTATTTAACTATTAATTACAAAATATTAAATAAATTCATCCATGAATTTAAATAGTGTTCAATAATATCATTTTTATATTAAAGGTAAATATTTAATTATATATATGTTCTAATTTTATTGATAAAGTAGCAAGTCATTCACAGAGGTAGTTGTACACCCACATGCTTCAAGATGTTTTTGTTTTTCTCCATGATTTTGTTGGAAAGTGTAAAATTTATATTCTCTAAGTATAATAAAATTTATGTATACAAATATAACATTTCATATTTCCTTCTTAATTATGGGGTAATTTATTGGTGTATATGAAGAAAATATCATTGAAAAAATGGGTTTGGGTTATACATTTCCTTTGGATGGTCTCTCTTGGGTAATTATATAAGACTATTTAGTTTGGTCTTTGGTGAGACCAATGATAAATGGAATTTGAAGGGTGTTTTATAGTGAGAATTAAAGTGTTTTATTTTAAATTTGTATTTTTAATGAGTGTAGAAATGGGATGGAGTGTGGGTTTCGGGCATAGAAAACGTTCCCTTTTATTGTATTTCCAATTATGATTTTAGAATAAAATCATGTTTAATATTTTTTTAAATGATAAAAAAATCATGTACAATGAAATATTTATAATATTTGACTAGATTAAAACACTATAACCATAATTTCAGACTTTAACATTTAATTAATTTTTAATTAATTTGAAGATATAGAATTACCATGAATGATAATCCACTTTTGTGGATGATCGATATAGTACACATCATCACACGATCAATGTGTTGGATGATATCAATATATAATCCATATTTTTTTTATTAAATACATATACCATAATATATAGATAATTTCATAGAATCTTGGGGTGCTAAAATGGAAAATATATATAGCTTGTGTTCTCTATGGTTGATTGCAGCAGAATTATTCTCATGAATGAGAGATCTCTTGATCAAATTTTGTTTGCATGATAGTGGAAGGGATGATGGAAATATAGATCTCATGATACCTCTATTGGTCATGATATAGGTTTGTTTAATCTATTTTTCATTATAATTTTCATTTAAAAAATTTATATAATTTAATATTTATTATGGAAGGATTAGGATTTGAAAATTTCACACTAAGCCCCTACCAAATTTTATAATATTATTTTACCCCTTTTCAATTAACAAAATATTTTTATTAATATCTTCAAATGTGAAACAAATTTAATAATATATATATAAATATATTTTTTATATTATTTCTAATAGGACCATTATACTATATTTTCACTCCATCATCGTCATTTATCGATACTCTATGATTGAATATTTTGAAAAATTTACTTCTTTATTTTGGGATAAATATAAATAATAATAGATTATCTAAAAAAATATTTTTTATGTTAGTATTTTAATAAAATTTTCTATTGAATAAATTGTGATTAAATTATTGAAATCAACCAAACCATGAAAAATATTATATATTCTAACTTTTTAATTTAGAAAGATGAATTTTACTACGATTATGGATAAACATAGTGTAAGACCCTCTAGTATATTTTCTTATTATCATTATGTATAAACACCTAAAGTCTAAAGTAAAATTATAGAAGCACAACAAATAATCAATATATAATTATGTTTACATCACAATGATGTCCAACCTCCTATGAATTCTTATTTTACAATATAAACACCTTATCAAGATAACATGAATCAAGGAGGTTTCATTCCACTTCCATCAACCTAAGTGCTTTATTCCTATTTCATTAACATACTTGAAATAATATCTCCCATCAGACACCATGTACAAGGATTTATTAATGTAGTTTCATTCTTATCAAATGGTCTAATATATCCTATTTCATCAATATATAAAAGGGATAACTTGTTTCTCAGATTTTGAACTAATGAAATATCCCTATTGTCATGACCAAGGTATCATACTTCACTATGATTTTATTTCATCACAATGTTCATCAATTCATAAAAATATGAATTTCATGATATCCATTAGTGAGTATATTAATTTATAATGACTAATATATGCTTTCGAAGATATGAAAAACCCACCAAACAGGTATGTGTTGATTTCCCATTAATGGTTCTATTGTTATAGCCTCATATCAATGAGATTGACTAAGGAAAACAAAAGGGTAATATGTATCAATTTATTATAATACTACTACACCTAATATCATATATTATCAATGTCCCATCAGAAAATAACATCTTTCCACAGAATAATATTCAAGAATAGTGTCAAATATTCTTGAGGTTCTCATCATAGTGGGGTAATGTTGTGACAAATCAGTGTGAAAAATATTCATAAGAAATTTATCACAATCAAATGTTATGCTGATGAATAAACATGTTGTGATGAGAAACATTATTAATCAATGAATACATGAAATAATTTACTAAAAACATATATTCTAGGGGACTAACTATAATAGACTCTTACTTTCACTAGTAAAAATTTGAAATGACTTTAATCCAACCAACACTCACATAATACTCAAACCTATGCTGAGATAAATCCTTTTTAAATAAATCTTATATGTTTTCCTCTAATGATACACTTCTCAAAACAATATGACATCATTTAAAAAAAACCTCAATAGATGAAACATCTGATTTATTTTTTTATCCATTTATCTAAACACTGATCCATATAAAGAGACACGAAAATAGTGTTATCATAATAAACTATGATAAGATATTAACTACTAAAAACCACAACATTCTATTATTTTTTCTTGATTCCATAGATTGTCAATGGTTATACAGAAAGTTTCCATATACTCTTTCTAAAAATTAAACTTAGTGAAAAAATGATGATTTTAACTCTTCCATCTTACAACCCCTCAAGTTAGAGGACATACATATAATTACTATGACTTCTTATCATTATTATTTATCTAAAATTTATAATATTTATTAACCCATAATTACTAGGTCTCAATATCCCTATATACTAGAAAAAATCCTCCGTTCTCTACATATAATTAAGGATATACTTCAAAATAGTCCATTTATTTTCACCTATATCTACTTAATATCTTCTTATAGCGATAAAAAATTTCCAACATAAACATGTGTAAATAAAATTTCACATATAATGGATCATATCACAGAATCATATGGGATCATACCCCCCTTATCCTATTTTATGAGGACACATGTTCTTGGAATGCTTTTCACCATGTGACACTAGAAAAAATACCCTCTTGGATGCCTCCATATGGAAGTTGTTCAATATATGGAAAATTTATATACCTTCTCTTATACTATGCAGCGTCATTGATATATCCTGAATGATCATAGTACCTAGAATATAGGCTTCATCACTTATTTCCACCCCAGAGAAGCATGGTCTCAAACATTCGAAAAATGCTTTTATAGAAAGTATATCATTTACAATTAGTAATATTCCATCAAAATATATATCATTAAAAACAAATATACACTAAAAAAATGTGTATAAACACAATAATTAAATTTATTTTTAATGAAACCAAATATCTTTATGGATTTATTGTGTCAAATGGTCCATGATCGATATTTTTGCATTAATCTATAGGTATACATCTACAACATTTATTCCATTTTGGAATTTCCATGATTTATAAAACATTAGGTTGGGTAATGTAAACATCCTATTGAATGTTCGTAATACAGAACGAAATTTTGACATCCTGTTTATAAATCCTATAGTCATGGAAATAAGATGTGGAAAATAAAATTATGATGGAATTCAATATGGAATCTAGAAAAACGTTTTTTCATAGTAAAATCCATAAAATTGTTGAAATTGTTTATCTACTAACCATTATCTATATGTTTTTCACGTTATATTCAATTTACATCATTCTCATGAATACCCATATACACCCAATAATATTTTCATCATCTAATAGATCAATTAAAACCCAAAAAAGGTTTTGATAGATAGAATCCAAGTTAAACATGAAGGCTTATTTCCATCACTTAGTAATGATATCTCTACTAGATCCTTACAGGAAAGAAGAACATTATTTTCATCCAATAACTAGTTATAATATTTAGTTTCTAGAATACTATTTCTCACTGGATTTCATATCTCTCAAGTTCTCATACACATTCTCAATGTTTCAAGAAAACTTTCTTCCATGGGAACATTTGGAATCGATTCATTTACTAACTATTGTGTTTCTTGAGAATCATCTTCATCATATTAAATCATTCTCACACTATCCTCCTTGAGGATGGTCCTCTTCTCAAGAAAGATGAATTTACATGCAGTAGTATATTCCTTGTCTGAGGGGTTTTATGTGTATTATCACTAGTGTAGAAAATGTTTTTTACGTTACCATTTTTTACGTCGGTTATATATAACCGACGTAAAAATGTGGCGAGTAGATTTTTAACGTCGGTTATTTTAATAACCGACATTACAAATCGTGCCTGTTCGGTTTTTACGTCGGTTATTTTATAACCAACGTAAAAAACCCATGCGCGGAGGTTTTTTACGTCGGTTATTTGGAAACCGACGTAAAAAACCTGATATCTACGCGTTTTTTACGTCGGTTATAAGATAACCGATGTAAAAAACCAATGCGCGGGGGGTTTTTTACATTGGTTATTTTGAAAACAACGTAAAAAACCCGATATCTACGCGTTTTTAAGTCGGTTTCCCAATAACCGACGTAAACCCCCCCCCCCCCCCGTGCTTTGGTTTTTTACGTCGGTTATTGGGAAACCGACGTAAAAAACGCGTAGATATCGCCTTTTTTACATTAGTTTCCAAATAACCGATGTAAAAAACCCCCCGCGCATTGGTTTTTTATGTCGTTTTCCAAATAACCGATGTAAAAATCCAGATATCTATACATTTTTTACGTCGGTTATAAAATAACTGATGTAAAAAACCAAAGCACGGGGGGTTTTTGACGTCGGTTATAGAAAAACCGATGTAAAAAACCCGTAGATATCTCGTTTTTTACGTCAGTTATAAAATAACAGACGTAAAAAACCAAAGCGCGAGAGCTTTTTTACGTCGGTTTTAAAATAACCGACGTTATAAATTTAAAAAATAGTTTATAACGTCGGTTATTATATAACCGACCTTATAAAACTTTTAAAAGGCCCATGGACTGTCATTTACGATTTTTCTATTGACAGTCTGCCGGCTCATCTCTCTCGCACGGTAAACCCTAATCGGCTCGTCGATCGACCTGCGTTAAACTCATTTTGGCTTCATTGTTTATCTTCTTCACTCCTCTCGGATCTATCATCTCAACTCGCAACATTCAAGTAAGCCTTCCATGAATTTACTTTGTTCGTTTTTTTTCATGGATATTCACTACTGGAAATCTGGGCTATAGCCACGGACCTATAGCCACGGTTTTATAGAACCGTGGCTATAGGTTTTATACAGCCACGATTTTTTTCCTATCCGTGGCTATATCCCCTCGCTCAATTTTTTTCTCCCCCAAGCGTCGGGCTCCATCTCGCCCTCTCCCCCAAGCGTCGGGCTCCATCTCCTCGCCCTCGCCATTTCTCCTCCCCGCGGCCTCATCCTCGCCGCGGCCTCCTCCTCCACGACGCATCAACGCCGTGCCATCCTCCTCGTCGACGCCCTCCTCGCCGCGCTCTCCTCGCCGACGCTCTCCTCGCCGACGCCCTCCTCGCCGCGACCCTCCTCGCCGCGTCATCCTCCCCGCGCCCTCCTCGCCGGCGCCCTCCTCGCCGGCGCCCTCCTCGCCGACGCCTTCCTCGTCGCGCCCTCCTCATCGAAGCCCTCGAGGTCGACACCCCCATCTCCCTCTATTTTTTTCTCTCCCGAGTTCTGGTTATCTGCATTTTTTATGCCTCATTTGCACCTTCGATTTCTTTGATTTAGGTAAGATTTACATGTTTTCCCCTTCTGTTTCATATCTGCTGAGGTTGATGTTTTGAAGCCACTAGTAGAATTAGTGTGTATTTTCATTGAAGAGGATTATAGATGTTTCTACGTGGTCCATTACAAATCTTGGTATGATTTCTGCTCTATCTGCAAGTAACTTGGACACCTAAGTCAGGTCTGCTGATGGTCTTCTTCTAAATGGATTGGAATGGTTGCATCCCAAGGGATCAATACTAGGAATGTGGGTATTAGTAGAATGTTGATTTGGGTAGACGAGTTTGGATCTACATGTTTTCCTATAAAGGATGCATGATTCACATGACCTAGGTTGTCATATGAAAATGCATTGTGATCCGACCACGAACATCTAAGGAGCCCGGGGGAGAAAGTTGTTCCATCTGTTTCTAGTGCTGAATATGTACCAATATATGAAGAATTAAAATGAAATTGAGAAATTCAATGGAGAAAAAGATTCCAATACATGAAGAATTAAAATGAGAGCCTTTCTCGGACAACAAGGCTGAATTGAATCCCTATATGGGCCCAAGAAACCCATTACGACTGTTAATGAAATGTTCAGACCATTGTAGAATACTAAGATGTTACCCCTAATATATATATTAAGTCTCATAGAACCCTTTTACTTTACATAGGTGATGGGGTCCTTAGAGAAGTATATTATAAGTCTACCACTGTATAAATTTTCTAAAACATAAAAATTTATACATGACTGCTTCATTAGTAGGAATAACTTACTAGAATCATCATATGTTCACATTCAAAATAAAGCATTGTACTTCAATAAAAACCTATTTAGAAGAGTTTAATAAAGTCAAATTATATTTAACCAATATTAATGTTTCTATAGATGATGAGGATCAGAAATTAATCCTCTTAATCCCTCTTAACAATAGCTACATCACACTAATTGAGACCATGATATATGGTCGAGATTCTTTAACTAAAGAAGATGTTAAATAATCTATTTGGTCTAAGGATTTTCATTCTAAACTTAAGATAAAAGGAGAGGTTGAGTGTTTTTCACAAGGGGAAGACCTAAAACTTAATGTAAAAAAGAAACAGTTCAATAGATACAAAAGTAAGAGTAATAAAGAACCCAAATCCAAAACTAGTTCCTTGGATAGAAAAGTCACATGTTTTCACTATGTTAAACCCATGCACATTAATCCCAAGTGTAGGAAACTCATGTGAGAGTTAGAACACAAAAAACCAACTGACCAGCCTTTTATGGTTGACTCAAGATATTATGCTATTGAATTCCGGAATATATCAATCCATAAACTCAATCATGAGTGGGTCCTCAACTATGGATATTATTGTAACTTGTGTCTATATATAGAGTCTTTTTTGAATCTATTCAAGAAGTTGGAAGGGTATGCCCTTTTAGGAAATAATAATAGGTGTAGGGTTGAGGGTAGAGACTCTATTCTAATAGAGTAAGATGATCAATCCATCATCCACTTACTTGATGTAAGGTGGGTCCCCAACCTTCAAAAAAATAATATCCTTAGGAGTCCTTGAGCAAAATGGATTTACCTCTAGTTCATATAATATAAATGGATATTGAACATAATTAAATATTGATATAATTAATTTATTATAGTAATATTTCCACCTTCAATTTCAACCAAGAAGAAAACTATTTTCTATGAAATGTCTCTCTCCTTCTCAAAGATAAATAATGATGATTTCTGTTATTAATTTCTTTATGATATGGTTTATATTTTTCGTCATCTACCACTACTCAATGGGGTGCGGGGTAAGGCATAAAAGAAAACTGAGAAAAATCACTAAACAACTCAACCACACTAGAAATTCTCAAGGATTTTAGTATAATGACAACATATCTTTGTAGATATGGTTTATATTTTCCGTCATCTACCACTACTCAATGGGGTGCGGGGTAAGGCATAAAAGAAAACTGAGAAAAATCACTAAACAACTCAACCACACCAGAAATTCCCAAGGATTTTAGTAGAATGACAACAAATCTTTGTAGATATGGGTTATATTTTCAAAATGTCTCTAAATTTCAATAAATCTTTGTAGATTTAATACAGAACATCAGAACTCGTTATGAATTAACCCAAACACTTTTGGGAATTGATTATTATTATCTCTTAGATTTCATATAAACTCTTTTTACTATAATCAGTCCTCATTATTGGAACTTATGTATGACTATTCGTGAATTTTTATAATTTAAAACATTTATGAATTCCCTAAACCATAATTTTAATATATTTGTTATAATTTTTTTATTAACTTGTTATTGATGATTACTTAATATCTTATGAAACGATACATACAATGTTAAGTCATTTTCTAGATTATTTATCTAATGTATGTTTATCTGCCTCAGAATGGATAGATACTGGATGTACAACATTGATCGGATCACTGATGAATTTCAGAAGGAGTTACAATATTTTTTGGACTTTGCATTCAATAATGATTCAGATGGCGGATTGATTCGATGCCCGTGTTTTGATTGTGTTGGAAGACCTTGGTTAACTCGTGAGGAAGTGAGTTACCATATCACTAAAAGTGGTTTCCAAAAAAATTATCATGTGTGGTATCACAATGGAGAAAAAGCTCAAGTGTTGAATGTCATCGATTCAGCAGAAAAGATTGGTATGAAAAATCTGATTTCTGATCGGTTTCCTTTTGTTTCTGAAGCTAGCTCCTCATGTAGACCAGTGCAAGAGGAAATGAATACTGGAACACAGTTCTCATCTATTAATCAGGATGATGACGTTGAGAGTGTTAGAAAGTTGATGGAAGATGCAAATACCCCAGTATATCAAGCATGTGGAAAAATGAGCAAACTTGAGTTTTTAATGCGATTATATCATGGGAAAACAATGTATGGATTTAGTAATACTGCAGTCGACTATCTCCTTACATTTATTAAGGATTTACTGCCTGATGATGCATGTATTCCAGAAAATGATTACATGGCATCAAAGTTGGTTAACAAATTTGGATTTTCATCTAGTAAGATTCATTCTTGTCTCAAAGACTGTTGTTTGTTCTGGAAGGAGAATGCAAACTTGAGTCAGTGCAAACAGTGTGGCACATCAAGGTGGAAGACTAATAAAGATGGATCTCAATCATGCATACCACAGAAAGTGATGTGGCACTTCCCTTTAATTCCCAGGATTCAAAAATTTTTTATGTCAGAACAAATGGCAATGAATATGAGATGGCATGCAGATGAAAGAAATAAGGATAACGATGAAATAGTGCATCCTGCAGATGGGTTGGCTTGGAAGAAATTTGATAGGTTACATCCTGATTTTGCAGCCGACCCACGAAATGTTAGATTGGGATTATCCTGTGATGGTTTCAACCCATTTCGCCAAATGCATACTGCACACAGTACTTGGCCTGTTTTCATTCACATTTATAACTTTCCTTCATGGATGTGTATGAAGAAGTCGTGCACTATCCTGAGTATATTGATATCTGGACCCAGTGATCCTGGAAATGATATTGATATATACTTGCAGCCATTAATAGAGGAGTTAAATGAGCTTTGGATTGTTGGTGCACAAGCGTATGATGCATTCAGAAAGGAGTACTTTATGTTTCGTGCAGCTTTATTATGGACGATAAATGATTTCCCTGCCTACGGAATGATGTCTGGTTGGAGTACTAAAGGGAAATTATCCTGTCCTATTTGTATGAAAAATACACGTTTCCGAAGAATGAAGTTTCGACGAACTTTCAGCTTCATAGGGCATCGACGTTTTCTACCAATGGACCATCCATACAGGAATAATCGGAGACAGTTCGATAATGCCATCGAGACAGATGAGACACCTCAACGAATGTCAGGGACTGATATTGTTAAAGAACTTGATGATTTGAATTATGTTCTTGGCAAAAGTCAATCAAATATCAGAAAGCGAAAGCATGCTAATTCCAATTCCAACAGCAATTGGAGAAAGAAAAGCATATTCTTTGAGTTGCCGTATTGGTCATCGAATTTATTACGTCATTGTTTGGATGTAATGCATATCGAGAAAAAAATTTGTGAGATGTTACTTGCTACTATTTTAAATGTCAAAGGCAAAACAAAAGACGATTTGCGGTGTCGTCGTGATTTGATGGATTGGGGTATAAGAGCAAGACTTCATCCTGAGTTAATTGGTCAAAATAAGTGGAAAGTCCCTGTTGCCTGTTATTCGATGACAAATGTGGAGAAAAAACAATTTCTTCAGGTCTTGGAAAGTTTGAAGGTTCCGGATGGTTATTCAAGTAATATTTCGAAAAGGGTGAATACGCAAGATGTGAAACTCAAATCTCTTAAAACCCATGATTACCATGTCTTGTTACATGAGTTGATTCCCATTGCCATTCGTCATTTACTTCCACATAATGTTAGAGTTGCGGTGATTAAGTTATGTCAATTTTATCGAGATCTTTGTGCCAAAAGATTGAGCAGAAGTGCTGTTCAGAAATTGCAGAGAGATGCACCGATTATTCTTTGCGACTTGGAGAAAATTTTCCCACCGTCTTTTTTCACAATTATGTTACATTTGACTGTGCATCTTCCCACGGAAGTTCTCTTTGGTGGTCCTGTTTCGAGTCGGTGGATGTATCCTACCGAAAGAATGATGTTTACATTGAAATCTTATGTGAGAAATAAATATCATCCTGAAGGCTGTATTGTGAAATGCTATTTAGCACAAGAATGCATGGATTTCTGTTCATCGTACTTGGCTAACGTCACTACGAGGTCTAATCGACTAATGAGAACTGAAGATGAGCAATATGATCCCATTGAGCCTGCATTTCCTTCAATGCCCCAAACAGGGGGGATATCTGGATCGTACTCGTTGTGTACTTTAAGCAGGGAAGAGTGGGAAATGGCACATCGCACAGTATTATTCAACTGTAGTGTGCTTGATGATTATATCAAGTAAGTAAACTAATAAATATGTATTTTTTTCATTGTGTGATTTCTTTATATCTTCTGACATTTTAATGCTTGCATATCTGTAGAGAACATTTTGAAATTATAAAAAAGAGACATCGCTCTCTATCTATTAAGAGGAAGGAACTGTTGCACAGCAAAGAATTTGCTGCCTGGTTAAAGTCAAAGGTAATAGATTTCTTTTTCTTCTTCTCATAACATAATCACATGTCTCTGTTTAATATTCTATGTTGGTATCTTTTAGGTTTTAACTCTACCAATGATTGAAGTATCAGATGAAATAAAAGCATTGTCCTTTGGTCCAAACGATGTGGTGCGTGATTGTAAGTCAATGGTTGTCAATGGATATAAATTTGTTATAAATAGTTGTGCAAAAACAATGGCAACACAGCATGACGGTGTCACGATAAGCGCCACAACAGATTGTTATGCGAGTGCATCGGACAGGCAACCTCGATCAGAAAATATATCATATTACGGTGTTGTTGAAAGAATCATTATATTAGATTACTATGCACATGGTCGTGTCGCAATGATGAAATGCAAGTGGTTTGATTCAATGACACGACAAGGAATGCATATTGATAACTGTGGATTTAGAGTGATTGATATGAACCGCCAGCTTCGTACCGATGAACCTTATATTCTTGCGTCACAAGCTAAACAGGTGTTTTATGTAAGTGACCCGTTACAACCACAATTTGGTGTTATTGTTGATGTTATTCCTAGACATATTTTTGACGAAGGCATGGATAACAATGATGTTGTGGATGAACCTGTTGGTATTTATTCGAATGTTGCATTTGATGATACGGATGATGCAATTGTTAGAACAGATTGTGAACCAGAAATTGTCACAGACCCCACATAGCGTTGACACATTTGTAAGTATTTACCTTATATTATCGCAATATTGTATGTGTTTTTTTTAACTTTCATTCATGATATCAAAATAACTAGTATATTTTATACCATTATCGAATATAAAACTATTAATAGCCTCACCAATTTATGTTTAACCACTTCTCTAGTAAATCTTGAACATAGAAAAGTCTTGATATTTTATCAATATAAATATCACACATGAAAATGTATCTCATTGTTTTATGATACAATTGTATTATTTAACATTTTGCATTATTTCTATTTATTTGATAATATTATTTTAAATTTTCAGGTCAAAATGTCTGATTATGATGGTAGTAGAAGGAGTAGAAGAATATTGAGAAACGAACAACGTAGGTCTCCTCCTGGAAACAATGTAAGTACAAATTATGTTTGAATATTATGGTCTTTCATATTATTTATCTTGTTATCGTTCGTTTTATTTTATCATCTATGTTATTTTAGACCGCATCGTCGAGGAGACGCTTGGATTATGCCACTGAGGATGATATTGTGGCGGGGGGCACTGATTCTACAGGTCAGCCTACTACTACGCCGCTTGAGACACCAGGAGGCCATCCTCCCATTATGCCACCTCCATATTATCCATACCCACCTTTTCCGTATCCCTTTTTTCCCACTCCCACATCGGATGGTAGTTCTCAGACTCCCATCCCTCAGTTTCCATTCCCACCATCCACTGTACAGGGTACTGTGCCCCCATATATCCCACCGCCATATCCATATCCATATCCACCCTCATCTGTACAGGGTTATCCATCGGGTTTTCTGCCTCCATCAGTACACTTTGCATCTACTATACATAGTACTCCTGTAGATATCTCACCTATCATGGAGGCTGCCCCCCCTCCAGACGCAGCACTTCAGGGGTCAGCAGATCCCCCATCTACTGGTATTTGTTTAAGCATTACTGTTACTGATTAATGATAAATTCATATATATTATTCTCTTTTATTTTGGTTTCATGATTAGCTACAGCCTCTACCAGACGACGAGGCCGCACAAAAATGCGCGAGGTTTGGAATCGGAACACGCAAATCATAGTTGATTACAATGAGGACAATGCTATAATTAATAAAAATGGCACGGAATGTAAAAGTTTTATGGGAACACTTGCTAGACACAGCAATATCATTCCGGTTCAACCGATAAGTTGGAAGGCAGTTGGACAAGAAATAAAGGACAAAGCCTGGGCAGAGATTTGGGTAAGTAATGTTAATCACCTTTTTTATATATATAAATTTATAAAATTTTCTTAACATATATTATGTCCATTGCAGCTTCGATATAATTTTCCCGATGGACAAAATGCAAAGGCTGCAATTATAATGTATTTAGGTGAAATGTGGCGAGCCTACAAGTATGATTTATATCTTGGGTGGAAAAAGAGAGTTGGTACAGAGCTTGAAGAAGTACCGGTGATTCAAGATTGCCCAATATCACAATATAAAGAGATGATCAACTATTGGAAGAGTTCAGCGTTTAAGGTGTTTGTTAAATTTATATATATATTCATTTATTTATTTGAAAACGATTTTAAATTACTTGTTTTATTTATGTTAATGAGTTTATATAATTATTTGTTTATAGGAGAAATCAAATAGAAATAAAAAAAACAAGAGTGCAATGAAACACATTTATACTCGCGGACACACTTCATTACGAGATCATGAGCAGACGCAGGTAATTTAACATTTAAAATATTTAGCTTTGTTTTGTGTAATTTTTTTAACTTCCAATTTTGATTTATTTCTTTGTTTTTTTCCAGAAAAAGTCATTGAATATTGAGGGTCGCGTTCCTCGCTCAACTTTGTTTTGTACAAGCCGGAAAAAGAAAGATGGTACTGTGCCAAATCCCGACACCGAGAAGGCGATTGTAAGTATATTTCAATTTCTTTGATTTTTAATGAATTTAATTCCTTATATTATTTTATCATTTTAATTTATGTTATATATCAATCAACAGAATGCTTTAGAGGCGTTGGCAGAAAAAGAACCTGACAATTTGGGCCCAAACGATCATCTACATCAGGTATTAGGAGATGAGCATCAGGGTAGAGTGCGTTGTCGGCCTGGGAAGAAGATTGTACCATCTCGATACTGGTCTACTAACGTTTCTTCGAGTACCGGTTCTGGTTTTGTCACAGTGGAACAAATGAATGCCGCAATCAAAGAAGCAAGTCAAAAATCAGAACAGGCGATAACTGCAAATATGATTAAGTTTATGTCTGCCCTTTCTTCTACACTTCCACCAGAAGCAGCTGCAACGGTTGATGCCTTTTTGATGTCGATGCGTTCTGCTAATGTAGATTCTTCTGTTGGAGCCGGAGCCGGACCTAGTGCTGGACCCGGTGCTGGTGCCGGTTCGGATGCAGATGTCGATGCCGATGATGATATTGGTGGTGTGAGAGGTGGTGATGGTGTTTCTGTAGGAGGTGCGGATGAGGGTTGTCATGATTTTGATGATACTGATATTGAGACTCACTTTTGATGTTAATTGTATGTTTGGATTGGTAATGTATGACGAGTTCTATGCATCCAATTACATTGTTTTTTTGATCAATATCATTAATATTTACCATATCTTATTGGGAATGAGAATGACTACTAAACTACGGTTCTCCACTACTACAAATGCCTTTTCTGATTGGTCTCAGCTTTCTTTTAGTAGTGATAATACTATTTCTAAGATGTTCCGTAATATGAAACCTACAATTTCTATCCTTAAGGATTCAATAATACAACCTGCTAACAATGACACCTCTCTTGGACTAAAGAATGAAATCAAAATAAAAGATGATGAACCAGTTTCTGCTATCCCAACTCACACTAATACTATTAGCAATCCTGCCAATTATGGGTACGCCGCGGTCACGCCGCGGTCACGCCGCGGTCACGCCGCGGTCACGCCGCGGTCACGCCGCGGTCACGCCGCGGTCACGCCGCGGTCACGCCGCGGTCACGTCGCGGTCACGCCGCGGTCACGCCGCGGACGACATCAGATTGACCTGAAATCACAGGACAACATTCAAATTATTATTCGCGACGTGCACGCGCAGACGGCACGTCAATCGGACGTGCGGTCTGCGCAGGAGGGCTCATTATGCGTTCTTTAAGCGTTGCGCGCGCTTGAGAAAAGCGCGTGGGGGGTCCAAACGGGCCGAACGAATTGCGAATGGCCTGAAATCGGACGACATCAAAGGGTGAGTGAATTGTGATGTGGTCGAGCAGACGGCACGTCAATCGGACGTGCCGTGTGCCCGCGGTGACCGGGAACGCCGTTCTGGTGTCATAAACGGCCAAAACGGGCGTCTAACGGTCAAACTCATAGCGAACGACATCGGATTGACCTGAAATCACAGGACAACATTCAAACTATTATTCGCGACGTGCACGCGCAGACGGCACGTCAATCGGACGTGCGGTCTGCGCAGGAGGGCTCATTATGCGTTCTTTAAGCGTTGCGCGCGCTTGATAAACGCGCGTGGGGGGGTCCAAACGGGCCGAACGAATTCCGAATGGCCTGAAATCGGACGACATCAAAGGGTGAGTGAATTGTGATGTGGTCGAGCAGACGGCACGTCAATCGGACGTGCCGTGTGCCCGCGGTGACCGGGAACGCCGTTCCGGTGTCATAAACGACCAAAACAGGCGTCTAACGGTCAAACTCATAGCGGACGACATCGGATTGCCCTGAAATCACAGGACAACAATCCCATTATTATTCGCGACGTGCACGCACAGACGGCGCGTCAATCGGACGTGCGGTCTGCGCGGTAGGGCTCATTATGCGTTCTTTAAGCGTTGCGCGCGCTTGATAAACGCGCGTGGGGGGGTCCAAACGGGCCGAACGAAGTCCGAATTGTTGTACCCCACTCTCTTGGATTTTAATGATCACAATCACTCTCATAGTGATCTAATGTTGTTTCAAGTGTTCTTGTTAATAGGCATGATTTCAGGAGCAAGAAGTGGCAAAAAAAAAAGGAAAAGTGGACTTTTTTCAAGTCCACCGGCCAGCCGGTGTAGGACCACCGGCCAGCCGGTAAGGGCACCGGCCAGCCGGATCCAGCCCATCGGCCAGCCGGTGGACAAGGCAGAAGGGCTTGCCCTCTGCCAGGTGCCACCGGTCAGCCGGTGGCTGGCCACCGGCCAACCGGTGGGCCCAGACAGAATGGGATGTCTTCTGTCCAGACCACCGGCCAGCCGGTGGCCTCCTCACCGGCCAGCCGGTGGAACTCTTTGGAATAGTGAGACCTACTGTCTCACCACCGGCCAGCCGGTGGCCTTCCCACCGGCCAGCCGGTGGAACTCTTTGGAATAGTGAGACCTACTGTCTCACCACCGGCCAGCCGGTGGCCTTCCCACCGGCCAGCCGGTGGCTCCTGGGCAGAAGCTCTCTCCACCTTCCAAGGCACCGGCCAGCCGGTGGACAAGCACCGGTCAGCCGGTAAGCAAAGTCAAACTAGCCGTTAGAGCTTGACCAGACTTGCCCACTTGATCCCCAACGGCTCCGAAAGCCCTCCAACGGCCATATTGAAGTATTTGGGAGTATTTCTCCTATAAATAGACGTCCATGGATGCCGGGAAGACTACCGATCATATACCGAAGTATACCAAAGCTATTTTGATCATTTGAGGCTCCTACGACAATTCTCAAAGGCTACTTGAGATCCAATTGCCATCCTTGAAGCTTGGGCTGCCTCTACATCAACTACACTCACCACTTGGCGCTCAAGGCTTCCTCTAGTTTGTTCTAAATTATTTACTTCAATTGTTTAGTTCTTAATTGGGTTTGTATTAAAACAAACCACCCTTTTTCTTCCTTCTTTCAATTTGGGTTTCTTGCTACAACCATAATAAAAAAGCAGGGGGGGTGGACTAACAGGGGGACAAGCAGGGGGGGCTGGCAGGGGGACAAGCAGGGGGGGCTGGCAGGGGGCGGCAGGGGGGCTGGCAAGGGGACAAGCAGGGGGGGTGGCGGGGGGGGGGGGTGGACTAACAGGGGGCAGTGGGGGACTAGCAGGGGGCAGGGGGACTAGCAGGGAGGGTGTCAGGGGGCAGTGGGGACTGGCAGGGGGGGCTGGCAAGGGGACAAGCAGGGGGGGGTGGCGGGGGGGGGGGGGACTAGCAGGGGGCAGTGGGGGACTAGCAGGGGGCAGGGGGGGAGCTGGCAGGGGGACAAGCAGGGGGCAGGGGGTTTCCGGGGTTCTGTGCAGGGGGGATGGGGGCTGCATGGGGTCTGTCCGGGGGTGCACATGGGGGCTGTCCGGGGCTGTCCGGGGGTGCACGGGGGGCTGGCCGGGGCTGGCCGGGGGGGCTGTCCAGGGGTGCACGGGGGGCTGTCCGGGGGTGCACGGGGGGCTGTCCGGGGGTGCACGGGGGGCTGTCCGGGGGTGCACGGACAGGGGGGGTGTCCAGCAGGGGGGGTTGGCAGGGGGACAAGCAGGGCGGGGGGGCTGGCAGGGGGAAGGGGGGGGTGGCGGCAGGGGGCAAGCAGGGGGCAGGGGGTGGCCGGGGGGGCTGGAAGGGGGACAAGCAGGGGGAAGGGGGGCTGGCAGGGGGGGCAAGCAGGGGCATGAGGGGGGCTGGCAGGAGCAGGGGTGGGGTTGGCAGGGGGACAAGCAGGGGGGGCTTGCAGGGGGACAAGCAGGGGGTGGCTGGGGGGGCTGGCAAGGGGTGCACGGGGGGCTGTCCGGGGGTGCATGGGGGGCTGTCCGGGGGTGCATGGGGGGCTGTCCGGGGGTGCACGGACAGGGGGGGTGTCCAGCAGGGGGGGTTGGCAGGAGGACAAGCAGGGGCGGGGGGGGGGGGGGGGGGCTGGCAGGGGGAAGGGGGGGGGTGGCGGCAGGGGGCAAGCAGGGGGCAGGGGGGTGGCCGGGGGGGCTGGAAGGGGGACAAGCAGGGGGAAGGGGGGGGCTGGCAGGGGGGCAAGCAGGGGGCAGGGGGGGCTGGCAGGAGCAGGGGTGGGGCTGGCAGGGGGACAAGCAGGGGGGGCTTGCAGGGGGAAAAGCAGGGGGTGGCTGGGGGGGCTGGCAAGGGGACAAGCGGGGGGGGTGGCGGGGGGGGGACTAACAGGGGACAGTGGGGGACTAGCAGGGGGCAGGGGGACTAGCAGGGGGGGTGTCAGGGGGCAGGGGGGACTGGCAGGGGGGTGGCAGGGGGGGCTGGCAAGGGGACAAGAAGGGGGGGTGGCGGGGGGGGGGTACTAGCAGGGGCAGTGGGGGACTAGCAGGGGGCAGGGGGGGACTAGCAGGGGGGAGCTGGCAGGGGGACAAGCAGGGGGCAGGGGGGGCTGGGGGCTGGGGGCTGTCCGGGGGTGCACGGGGGGCTGGTCGGGGGGCTGCTAGGGGGTGCACGGGGGGCTGGCTGGGGGGGCTGTCCAGGGGTGCACGGGGGGCTGTCCGGGGCTGGTCGGGGGGCTGCTCGGGGGTGCACGGGGGGCTGGCTGGGGCTGGCCGGGGGGGCTGTCCAGGGGTGCACGGGGGGCTGTCCGGGGGTGCACGGGGGGCTGTCCGGGGGTGCACGGGGGGCTGTCCGGGGGTGCACGGGGGGCTGTCCGGGGGGACTGGCAGGGGGGACTGGCCGGGGGTGGCATGGGGGTGTCCAGGGTGTGTCCAGGGGGTATTTTTTTTTTATGAATTTGGACACCCTATAGCCACGGTTCAAAACCGTGGCTATTGATGTATTGCCGCGGTTTTAAACCGTGGCTATAGACATAATGCCACGGTTTTCAACCGTGGCTATAGGTTTTGTCCGGCCTTTAGTATAGCCACGGTTGAAACCGTGGCATTAGGTATACAGCCACGGTTTTAACCGTGGCTATAAACCTATAGCCACGGTTTGAACCGTAGCTATAGACTTAAAGCCACGGTTTGGAACCGTGGCTATAGGTCTAGGCCTATAGCCACGCCAAACTTGGCCACGGTTCCTCAAACCGTGGCTATTACCTATAGCCACGGTTTGAGGGCCTATAGCCACGGTTTAGAACCGTGGCTATAGCTCGAATTTCCAGTAGTGATTCTATAATTATGTTTTGCGATTTTTCTTCATTGTTTATCTTCTTCATTCCTGTCCGAGGTGATCTCCAAGGCCATCAGCCCTCGGAAGGGCATCGGCGAGTTGGGTGTGGTGCAGAAGTTAAAAGAAGCCATGGCTCCCCTGGTCTACGCACCCCGACCGTTGTCCCTTCCATCTTCCTCCACCCTTGCCGCCTCGCCTTCATCCTCCTCCTCCTCTCGGATCTATCATCTTAACCGAGATTGTTTATTTTATTTCTTCTTTCCCATACTTAAAATATTCTTAAATTATTATGATGCATATGATTCATTGATGGAAGTGATACAATTTCACATGGTGTAGGATGATTTATGGGCGGGGTGAGACCATGACATTAGCATTGGGGTGTGAGAGGAAGACTAGTGGAGAAGTGGTATCCGAGAACCTTAATTTTAGTATATATATATATTTATATAATTTTTTATATGAAAAAGTTCATTTATATGAATTATTTTGTAAGTGTTCTATAGTGAGTATATGAAACTATTTTTCCTTGTTTAGGTGATGATTTAGATTCCTTTTCTCATAGGGCTTTAGTGTGCTTCCTCAACATTTTCAAGAGTTGTTTTAGGGAGAATCTTAATATGTATACATGTTATTCCCACCATACATAAATATAAACAATTTTTTTGGTTTTTAAAAGCAATTTGTAGTTTTTTATAGATGTTAGTAGCATGGAAGTGTTGTGGAGTAGCTTTCATGAGTATATAGAGTTTGTTGTTTCTTCCTAGTTTTACTTTTAGTACTAATAATCTTCTTTTTGGTTTATTTACAACAATACATGTATGAATTCATGCATAATTATCTAAATTTATTCATTTTGAATTGAGGAGGGTTACTTTTGGTGGGAGCAGATCCTAAATGATATGGTATGAATTCATTCTATCATAACCATAAATAAAATATAGTTGTATTTTATTTATCATATACATCAACCAATACTCATCTTTTTCATCACAAACCCTTTGAGAATAAAAAACCAAACTAAGGGCTTCGGTATCCAGATTGCCTTTTGTTATAGAATATGGGACATCAAAATCAAATGATTGAACATATTCTTCCCAAAAACACCTCCATTGATTTTTATAATTGTGTGAAAATATTTACCAAATGGATTTAGGGTCTACAAAAACCATTAATAACATGTTAAATAGGTAGTCTATCTAATATATTAAAACATCAAAACCGCAATCAATATTAAACTATGTAGGCATCATGGTTTTCTTTGATTCAATGAAATTTAAAACTGTTATATCTAACCATGTTCTATTTTAAAAATAATATTCAAGCATATTTTTTTAAATACCTATAGATTTGTTTTATATTTTAAATTGTTTTACATTCAAATTATGATTTTTTCATATAAACATATATTTGTCTTATCTTAAAAATATATATTTTTTGTTGATATTTTTTATAGGTAATAATGAGTCGAAGTTGGATTACGGCACATCGAATGAGCAATGAATTTGAGGAAGGTGTTAATGCCATTTTGGAATTTTCAAAACGAAATGTTCCAAGTGGTGACATTTTTTTGGTCTGTGCCTGAAATGTTTGAATATGAAGAAGTTGAAAAGTAGAGAGATAAAAGATCATCTGATTTGTCATGGTTTTAATCTGAGTTACAGCCCTTGGATTTGGCATGGTGAAATTGGACGGAATGTCACTGATGATGATGATTCGCAAGATGGTAACTCCAATGGAATTGAAGAAATGATTCGCTATATTGTAGCGGAACAAATTGAGATAGAACCGACAGTTGCACATCTATATGGTGATGCTGAAAAACCATTATATCCTGGTTGTATAGATTTTACGGTTTTTTTGGCGGTGTTAAGATTGATTAACCTGAAGGAGAAGCATAGATGGAGTGACAGAAGTTTTACAGAGATGCTACAATTGATGAAAGACATTCTTCCAAAAGATAACGGTCTTCCAGATTCACATTACAAATCCAAGAAAATATTATGCCTGATGGGATTGGGATACAAGAAAATACATGCCTGTCCGAATGACTGCATTATATATAGGAAGGAATATGAATGTCTGTCAGAGTGTCCTCAATGTGGGACATCACGGTATAAGGTGAAAGAAAAATCACAGGCTGATGTAGAGATTACAAAGCTCCCTTCAAAGGTATTTTGGTATCTTCCTATAATTAATCGTTTCAAATGTTTATTTGCTAATTCACATGATGCAAAAAGGTAAAGATGGCATGCTGAAGAGCGGGTATGTGATGGAAAAATAAGCCATCCAGCTGATTTTCCACAATGGAAGAAAATTGATGCGCAGTATTCTACATTTGGAAATGAAATTAGAAATCTCGGACTTGGGTTGTGCACAGATGGAATGAATCCATACCGAACACTCAGTAACACACATAGTTCATGGCCTGTTTTATTGGTAATTTATAACCTCTCTCTTGAAGTTTGTATGAAGCGCAAATATGTCATGTTGAGTACAATGATCTCTGGTCCAAAGCAACCTGGTAATGATATTGATGTTTACTTGTCACCGTTGTTTGATGATTTGAAACTGTTATGGGCTGATGGTATTAGGGTGTATGATTCTTATAAAATGGAATATTTTCAACTGCATGCAGTGCTTCTGTTCACTATAAATGACTTCCCAGCATATGGAAATTTGTCTGGATATAGTGTTAAAGGGCATAAACCATGTCCAATTTGTAAACAACAGACGTCATATTGTCAATTGCATCATGGGAGGAAAACAGTGTACATGGGTCATCAAAAGTTTTTGCCTATGGAACACCCTTATAGAAGACAAAAAAAGGCATTCAATGGCTCACAAGAATTTGATACTGCTCCAAAACCTTTATCCCCTGATCTATATTTTGAGAGGGTGAAAAACAATGACGTGACATTGGGAAAGACATAGAAATATGGTAATGATAGACATATTTGGAAGAAAAAACCATTTTTTTTGAGCTACCATATTGGAGGTATCATGAAGTTAAACATAATATTGATGTCATGCATGAGGAGAATAATATATGTGATTCTTTGATTGGAGCATTGTTAGATATTAAAGGAAAGACTAAAGATGGGTTGAATGCAATATTAGACTTACTATCAATGGGAATACGTTTCGAGTTAGCTCCCACTCTTAAAGGAAGACAAAGATTTCTTCCCCCAGCTTGTCATAAATTATCGAAGAGGGAGAAAATTAGGTTCTGTCAGTGTCTTCATGATACCAAAGTGCCTCAAGGTTATTCTTCTAATGTAAAAAATTTTGTCTCATTGAAGGACTTGAAGTTGATAGGTATGAAATCACATTATTTTCACGTCATGATGCAAAAAATTCTACCAGTTGCATTGCATGGAATATTTCCCATTCATGTCAGAAAGACAATAATGAAGTTGTGTTATTTTTTCAATTCAATTTGTAACAAGGCGATTGATGTGAATGCTTTGACCATTTTGGAAAAGGATGTAATTTTTATACTTTGTCAATTGGAAATGTATTTTCCTCCAACTTTTTTTGATATAATGGTGCATTTAATGATTCATCTGGTTCAAGAAATAAAGCTTTGTGGACCTGTATATCTTCGTTGGATGTATCCTTTTGAAAGGTATATGAAAATATTAAAGGGGTATGTTAAAAATCTATATAGACCTGAAGCCTCCATTATTGAAAATTATATTTCTGAGGAGGTAGCAGAGTTTTGTACGAGCTACTTGGGTGCGGCGCAACACATAGGTTTGCCTCTATCTCGCCATGAATGAGTCAATAATGAGGGAAAGGGGATTCGCGGCTTGAAAGTCAAATGATTGTCAGCTGAACAGATGAAGAAGTTAGAATCATACATCTTGAATAACATAGCTGATGCTCAACCGTATATCACATTTCATATTAAGGAGTTGAAACAATGTCATCCAAAGAAGAAAGAAATGTGGATTTTGAATGAGCACAACAAAACTTTTTTGTCATGGATTAAAAAGACGTTGCTTGGTAGATCAGATGTATCAGAGACATTAAAATGGATAGTGGGTGGTCCATGTTTAAATGTGATAACATGGTCCGGTTATGACATTAATGGTTATACATTTCATACAAAAGCTCAGGACAACAGAAGTGCAGTTCAGAATAGTGGTGTATTGGTGTTTGCAGAAGCAATTCATTTTTCGAGTGCTAAGGACAAAAACCTAATTTCTGCATCAAGTGCATATTATGGAGTGATTGAAGATATATGGGAGGTTGATTACTTTAAAATTAAAGTTCCCGTTTTTAACTGTAAATGGTTTAACGGTAACAACCGTGTCAGAGACGATGAATTTGGAATGACACATGTTAATCTGAATAGATTGGAAGACACAGCTGATTCTTTTATAATGGCAACACATGAAAAACAAATTTTCTATGTAGTAGATCAATCAGATATGCAGTGGGCTGTTGTTTTACAAGGGAAAAAAATATGTTGGTGATGATGAACTTGATGAATATGCTGATTTATGTGAGATCCCTACTTCCATGGAAATATTAACAGAACATAATGATGATCTTGTTGAAGACATAGTTTGTGCCATAAGGAACGATCACGATGAAGGAATTTGGGAAAACAATCCATTTGTACGTTCCTAAAATATAGGTAACATATGTTTATTTCTTGTTTACATTTATTTTTTCCATAAATGTTAGATATTGTAAGTTTTTTATTTATTAAAACATGTTTTAAAATAAAATAAGTATATTTTTTTGTTTGTTTTAAGTTTGTTTAGTTTACTTTATCATGTTTATAACCATTACATGAATTTTAAAATGCTTATTTTTGTTCACTGACAATTACTTTACCATGTTTACAATGTTTACCTGGTTTACCATTTTTACCATTTTTACCATTTTTACCATCTTGACCATCTTGACCATCTTTGTCATCTTTACCATTGTTTAACATGCTTACCATATTACCAATGTTTACTATTATGTAACTTAGTACACTTTTCTATTTTCTGATTACAGTAGTATTAAAATAATTGAATTTGTATATTTGTGAACTGACGTTTGTTTTTTTTATTTGAAGGATAATGACAGATCATTCAGATGATCAACCACATGATTCTGGAGAGGAGCATATTGCTGGTCATACCTCTGGGGATGAACATTCACATGCTCCTATTATGAAAAAGAGTTCAAAGGTTGGTAAACGTGGGTGCACACGTTTACCAAAATTATCACTTGCCCGTACGCAGGATCAGAGGATAGTCGTTGAGTTTGATGATGATGATATTCCTAGAGGTCCGAATGCCAAAGATTTTATGAGTTTTGTTGCGACTCAAGCTAAGACCAAAGTAAGCATTATGTATGATGATTGGAAAGGTGTGGATAAAGAGATTATCTCTCAGTTGTAGGAGACGATTTTGGTAAGATCTTTTATAATTGTTTGACCATTCTTTAAATGTTTCTAGTATATATAATATGTTTAACATCTTCTTTATCAGATGACATTTGATATTCCTGACATTGGAGGAGTCAGGAAGAAATGATTATCGTTGGCTGCCAAGAGATGGAGGGATTTCAAATCAACCCTCTCATCTGATTTCATTTATGGTCATAGGAGTCACGACAATCCATGTCGTATATATCCTTTTATAGATGAAGACACATGGAGACAGTTATTTGAAAGTAGAAAAAAAGAGTCATTTCTGGTAAGGGCAATGTAAACTTTTATAAACTTTCTTATATAAATGATTTTATTAATGTTTTGATAATGATTTCTTATTCTTAAATTATAGCAAACAAGGAAATATCATCATGAGATCCAATCTAAAAATGTATACCCTCATAGTTTATCTCGGGGAGGGTATGCATTATTGGAAGAACAAATGATGGTGGAAAAATTTCAACAACTAAGAGCTGATTGTTCAAGCTCTGGAGAGTTGGCCCCTCCATCCCCTCCATATAGACATAAAAAATGGAAGAGAGTTCGGAAGGGAAAAAAAGGGAAATATCTTTCGGAAGAATCAAGAATCGTAGCTGAGAGGATTGTAAGATATATATTTAATTTATTTAAGTTAACTTTTTTCTTCATATAAGTTTCAATCATTACAGAAATGTTCAATTAATTAATACAGGACTCTCTTGAGGAGCAGAGTTCAGAGGGGATATTTAGAGCTACTGGGAGGGAAGATATTTTATTTGCATCATCGGGAAGGCCCGAACATCCTGGTCGTGTAAGAGGATATCCGGAAGGTGTATCGGTAAGAAAAGTGTTTCCACGTTCTTCAACTTCTAACATTGAGGGGGTTTATAAAAAAATAGAATCCTTGGAGGCTGAAGTTAAAAATATTAATGCGACGATGGAGGACAAGATTAGAGAGTCGGTGCAGTCTATGTTTGCAGAAATGCAAAGACAATTTCAGACTGCAGCTCTCACTCCTCCACCTCCCCCTACAGACCCCATTATTTACCCTCCACCTCCGCCAGTAGCTCCCACTCCCCCACCTCAGCCTGCGGACCCCATTTTTTATCCTACGCCTCCGCCGCAGCTTCCTACATATTGCGAGTTGTATGTTGATGATTCTCAACATCATATAGTAGTATACGGGTTGGTATATTTTATATGAGATACAATTCATCATCAACAATTAGAGGTAGAGAATCAGAGGCTCACTGTACAGGATATTATAGATAGATCAACTAGGGTACCAATACCTACAGATGAGGTGGCGACAGTTGGACAGAGTATCGGCCATTATTTAGTTTGGCCATCCAGACTTCTTCGACTCATTACCATAGAGGTATGAATGTTATATATTTTATTTTATTTGTTTATTAAAGTTGTTTTATCATTTGAAAACTACTATATTTTTCATTTTTTTTCACAGGAATACATCAAAGGTAAAGAAATACTGTATAGACAACAACAACGACAACAGGCTATGACATCAGATACAGATTCCAGTGGTCTTGACAGATTGTCAAGATATTCACATTTGTTGTTGGGTTTTTATGAGTTTCCAATGGAATCTCATGTTTTTGGATGTGAAATAAGTGTGGGGATTACAAAAACTGATATCATGGAGCTTGTTACTGGAGATAAGTTGGGCATCAACGTGGTGCAAATTTTTTCCATGTAAGTCTTAACACCTTTTCCATAAGTTATATTTATTAAAAATGTATACTTTTGTATGTTTTGTATTAGGTATCTTTATAAAATTTGTCAGAGGAATGAGCTGACAGAAGTATATGGATTCATGGACCCGCAATTGATTTCCCCTGAAGCATGTGCATTGAATGAGGAACAAAGAATGGTTTATATTGCTGAAAGATTTGAAAAGAATATAATCACACAATGTTGGATGATGCCTTTTTGTGAGAGGTATGAAACACATTTCTCTCAAAGAGTTAATTATCTTTTAACATAAAAAACCACTAACATTAAATTTCCTTTTATCAGTGATCATTGGATGTTAGGGATTCTTTTCCCAAGGGAAAAAGCTCCTTATTGGATATGCTCTGTTCATGGTGATGTGCGGGAATGTTTTAAGAATATATTGGATAAGTAAGTTTCAATTTCTCAATAGTTTTATATATTATAATGAATTTTAAATTTACCCCATTCGTATTATTTTCTAACAGTGCATGGGTCTACTTTCGAAAAAACACAAAGAAAAGAAATGCAAAGATCAAATATATAAATGCGAAGGTAAATTTCAATTTATAATTTGTACTTTTTGATTTATTACATAAAAATAATATATTGAATTTACACTCATTCAAATAGAATTGTCATGAACAACAAGGCCTCATCGAATGCGGATATAATATGTTAAGATTTATGTATGAAATAATAACAACTAGGAGAGTTGTGAATTTTGACCTGGTACGATTTCCTCTTAAACTTTTCCATAATATTTCAATTTGATTTATTAATTATACACGTTAACTATCTTCTTTTTCATTTTTAGCTTTTTGATGACCCTCAACCCTATACTGCTGAAGACATCAAACACGTACAAGTGGAGTGGTCAAATTATTTTGCAGGGTTGATTGAATTTTAGTTGTTTGTAATGTAAAATGTAATTTTGAATATTGTCGTTTTAATTGTGTATTTGGTAGTTGTTTAGGTTGGATTTAGTTTTTTTTTTGAAGTTGACAGTGTAAGTTTCGAATGTTATATAAGTGAATGTTAAATTTTTCTCTACTTCTTGTTTTGGTCAACTTTTGATGGTTTTTCTGGTATAGATTTGGGTCTGTGGGGGAGGGGTTCCAAGGGTGTGGGGGTGTGTTCAGTGGGGTTGGGGGGTGTCTAGCGGTCTGGGAGGGCTGTCCAGTGGGGTGGGGGGACAGTCCTGGGGGGTGGCAGGGATGTCCAGGGGTGTGGGAAGGCGGTCCAGGGGTGTGGGAGTGCTGTCCAGGGGTGGGGGGGTTGTCCAGGGGTGTTTGGGGCTGTCCAGGGGTGTGGTGGGGGCTGTCAAGTGGGGTGAGGGGGTGCTGTTCAGGCGGGTGGGGGTTGTCGAGGGGTGTTTGGGGGTGTCCGAGGGTCAAGGGGCAGTCCAGGAGTGTGGTGGGGGCTCCAATGGGATGGGGGAGGGTTGTCCAAGGGGTATACATGAGGGTGGGAGCTCCAATGGGGTGGGGGAGGGTTGTCCAGGGGGTATAAATGAGGGTGAGGGCTCCAACGGGGTGGGGGAGGGCTATCCATGGGGTATAAATGAGGGTGGGGGATGTCTAGGGGGTAAGTTTTATATGTTATCTATGTACATGCTTAATTTTGATCTACTTCTGTTTTTGTGGTACCATTTCTTGATTTGTTTTCTGGTTGATTCTGGTGGAGAGAAGATGACTGCATTCTGCTTAAAAAAATTGGTTTTATCACGTCGGTTATTTAATAACCGACCTGATAAAAGGCCTGGAGAATGGTTTATCACGTCGGATAGTTAATAACTGACGTGATAAAAGGCCTGGAGAATGGTTTATCACGTCGGTTATTTAATAACCGACATGATAAAACGACTAGAGAATGGTTTATCACGTCGGTTATTTAATAACCGATGTGATAAAAGGCCTTGAGAATGGTTTATCACGTCGATTATTTAATAACCGACGTGATAAAAGGCCTGGACAATGGTTTATAACATCGGTTATTGAATAACTGACGTGATAAACCCCCCTCCCCCAGTTTTTCACGTCGGTTCTTATAGAAATGATGTGATAAACCCCCCTCACCCCGGTTTATCACATCAGTTCTATATGAACCGACGTGATAAATCCCCCTCGCCCCTATTTATCACGTCGGTTGTTTAATAACCGACGTGATAAACCATTTTCCAGGCCTTTTATCACGTCAGTTGATAAATATCCGACGTGATAAACCCTTCCCATTTTCTTTATCACGTCAGTTCTAAAATAACCGACGTGATAGACATCACAATTTTATGTTTTTGACGTCAGTTTTTAAATAACCGATGTCAAAAACCTTATTTATAATGTCGCACGTATTAACATCGGCTAGAAACCGATGTAAAAAATGAAAAATAACCGACGTAAAAAACGTTTTCTTCACTAGTGTATCCTCTTTTTTCCTTAGGATCTGTTATAATGATACACTATGTAAATCATTGTTCTAGTTTGTTTATACATCCTCCCATAAAAAATCCATCACAACCTTATGCATCTACATGTTTTTAAACGTGTTTGTTTTAACACCATAATTATAATCTAATACCTTTTAACTCTTTTTTGTACTTGATTTCATATGCGTAATTCAGTCTATAATGAATAGCCCAAAATGGATAATGTAAGAATTTATATGTCATTATGTATATATAATCATACCTGATCATTTTATTGGTAAAACTAATAATGTATTAAAATACACCCATGGACTGTACCTTAAAAGTTTCTCACACATAAGTTTATTCCAAATATAACATTATTTTGGATATTTCGCCTTGTCTACCAAATGGTGGTTTGGTCATCGTCCTACTAAACAAGAATGAAAATGTTCAATTTTTTAATCTAAAAAGTGACTAAATTACATTATTGATTGATATTTTTAAGATCATTTCACTTTTTATGTCATAGAATGTGATTCCATAAATTTTTGTCATATGATTCATATGTATTTATTTCCTTATAAGTTTTTATTTTTAGGTATTCATAATTTAATACATAAAATATTTTATTGGACATTGACATAACACAACATATGTTACCATCATTATGCTATAAGTCTTAAATTTAATAATTTTAAAATTAATTCATCCATATCTATGACTGAAATATAAATAATATTACTGGTAACACAAGAAAAACATATTTACGATTCATTATAACCATATTTAATCATTTTAGTGATGTGAGATGGTAGTCACCAGTACCTAGAGAATTTAACATCCCTCTTCTGGTATTTTGCAAATCCACCTCGTGAAATGAAACCTTTGAAAATATAATTTTACACGGTATATGGATACAAACGTGATCACCACATGTAGTATTTAATACAAAAAATGTACATTTTAAATACTTCAATTATTTCTAAATAGACATGAATTTTACTTTTTATACATTTTTTAGATGCAATTTTTCTTTCAGTTCTCATACTTTCATCTTGTATAACATTCTACATTCTAATCCTTTCCTTATCATTGGATATTATTCTTCTTAGAATCATAATTCATGAGAGCCTAATACATTGAATGAATATTTGTATGCTTTCCTTATTCTTATTTGATTGTTTACACCACTAGAATCATATCATATACCAATGGTTTAGAACTAAGGGTATTTCCCATAAAACCATGTGTATAGCCTCTTCCCACATTTATATGAACCATGGATTATGGATTGTTTGGTATAGAGCTCTACTTACATTTTCAAAAGAAAATGTCTATATAACCTTGGATATTTTCATAATAACCTTGTTTTTAGTCAAACCGTGTGTATATATCCATTCCCACGGTTTGAATAACGACGTGTATATCATGTCCCACTAGACACCACAGACCTACAATTCATTAAAATGAAGGTAAAACTACCAACCCTAATCCTGCATCAGCTACTCTTCCAACCCAACCCAAACATACAACTAAAATATAAACCATAGTACACAGTCAATTAAATATATATATTTAATATGTTGAATTAAAACAGCTTATTTTAATAATACTCAAACCATTTTCCTCTATAAGACACACACATATATATATATAAACAAAAAATCAATTCATTCCATTAAAAAACATCCAAATGATCCTTTACTACTCATTGAAAAATCGATGGGATTAATATCTCTCAAATCACAAACATCCTCATCCTCATTACCATTAGAAACATTATCATGAAAAATATTACCAAAAACGTCATCTTGAGAACCACCACCATCATTATCATCTCCACCACCTATACTAGCACCATGAGTATCATCAACTGGACCACCACTAGGTACCTCTTTGACATCACTCAAAGAATAATATGAATATAGCATGTATTCCACAAATAAACCAAAATAGAAGCAACATCAGATTGATGTGAATGAAATATAACTGAAATAGCATTAAAGAAGTGTTGGGTAACCTATTTCTAACTTTCACACTCATGTATAGTAATGTTTTCCATATATGTTTTTCCTTGAGAATTTTTTTTCTCTGTCGTGTGATATGTTTGAAAGGATCACAATGATTGGAAATACATAGTGGAGATGAATCTTTTCTAGGATCAACATCTAACTCTTCCCATGTACTACTCGCCTAATAAATGTCTCAAATGATAATTTTTCTTCATTTTTTTATCTTCATTCACATCATGGTCCACTAAGGATGATCATTGACGATATAAACAACATATTTAATTCTTAATTAATTATATGAATTTAAAAGATCAATAAAATTAAATACAATCAATTCATGTGTCTATGCATTTAAAACACATCCATCCAACTTCTTCTTACTTGATACCAATTATTTTTTGTGAGGTACAGAGGCTTAGATTCCCAATACAACTTCTTTCCAAAGGCATTAAATCATATAATTTTACATCATGGAATAATATGAATACGATAAACCTAGAATGAATTAATATTGTAGTTTTTGATGAAGTCCATAAAATGATGAATCATAAAAATATATATTTAATTTGAGATTTAGTAATAGTTAAATAACATAATCAAAACATAATAATTAGAATGATAAATATATATGATATGGATTCTCATTTTATGTTCCTTTTTGTCTAGTACTTTTTCGATTAAATTATTTAGGTATTCAATAACTTGTAAATTCTAGCATTGTGTCCATTAGATCATTTTTTGATATGTTGTGTGGAAATTTACTCATCTGGGAATTTCGATATTTTTCCATATGTCCATCTCTCCACATGTTTATTTAGTCACATCATAATTTAGATAAATTGTTCAATATGTTATTTGGTCACCTATTAATTATTTTATTATGGTCATTGGGTTAATGTTTTGGTTTTCTTGTTTTGTAATTTGGCTATTTCCCCAATTTTCCAATTGAAAATTTGTTTATTCTATCACATGAAAATTTTGAACACATATTCATTAGATTCATTTTTTGGTTATGGTTATTTTTAATTTGTCTATTTATCCATTACCCCACTTTCCAATTACCCAATTACCCAATTTGAAAATGGGATGTACGACTGTTTTTCCCATTTTTACAATTGGTCATTTATAAATTTCACTAATATTACAAATTTCAATTCAGTCATATGGAAATTTGACAAATTAGTTATTTGTCGATTTTTCTATTGGACAAATTGTCCAGATTGAGGTTTTTCGATTTTTACATTTGGAAAATTGGAAAATTTAGTTATCATCCAGTTGGACAAAAGACTATTTTTACATTTGACCAATTGGCCATTAATCAATCTGGGGAAATGGAAAAATTAAAGATTTTTCCAATTGGTCAATTATTCATTTTTCAATTTAGTCATTTTTTTATTTTAATATTTCTCAATTTGTAAATTTTTTCTACTTTTCCATTTCATTGGGGAATTTCCATTCAAATAGAAAAAGGATACATGATAAGAAAACTTAAATATCAGCATCAAAATATTACTATGCAACAATATAAATATATATTATTTCTATCAATATTAATGTACCTAGTTCCTATCATATTTAGGAATTGTAATGCACCCCAATGTGTGTAAATATGTCATTTAATATTTTTTTCAATTATTTAACATATCCTAAATAAAATAAATAAAAATCATCTAATAATAACTGATTTTATATACAGGCCATTAATGATTAGGAAAACCTTGAAATCATTACTCTCCCAATATGAGATGATTTCATGATATTATATTGTTGAGAAGTTGAGGAATATTGGTACATGATTTAAATAAGATCTGAATCTAATCTTCCATCAAAAATATAATTTATCATTATATGATAACCATAACTACAAAAGATACACCAACTATTAAACCTTAATATATTTTGCATTGGGAATGATAATCTGACCCTATAATAAACCTGTTAATTTTTATAAATATGATAATATATATATAAAGTTATTAAATTATATTACCCATATCATTGTCCATGAATTATCCTTGATTTATTAACCGATATTCCTACATGATACTAGTTGAAGAGGAATAATATAATTATACATTGATAATGTTCCCATGAAACTTATAAACTACCTTCCATTTTTATGTATCATCTGATTGTCCTCATTTTAATACACCATTAGTTTTGTCCTCATTTTAATACACCATTAGTTGTGTTTGGTGATTCCAAGAATCACGTATATGGGTTCAACCATTTATCATATTATAATGTCACACTAAATAAGGTCAATGGGCAAAACACTTAATTCACACTTCAACAAGATAAAAATGATGCGATAAAATTTTACACAAATATAATAAAATAATTCCAGTGATGGTTTCTTATTAATCATTGATATATCTATAGGCTATCTAGGATCAATGGAATTTGATGTCTGTACCTATTCCAATGCAGGCACCAGGTCATCTGCATGCACTGGAGTGGATGATGAAGGAACAAATTCATCAAGACCAAGATTGATAATTGGAAATAGAGGAGTAGACATGTTTGGGTAAGGATATTAGGGAGTGAGATAAATGTTAGGATATTGATATAGAATTGTTGGAACATCCTTAGTGATAGTGTAGACATGGTATGAGATGTTGATGCTACATATGATGATGAGGATGGATGCATGGTTTGGAACATCCCTAAATGCTCGTGTGGAGGAAGAAATTGTGTGGTATATGGGGTGTCATTTGGTGGGTTAGGATATTAATTGGTAAAATTAGGGCTCCATATAGCTATATTAGCACCCCTAATCAGACCCATACATGGTGGATGCGCATTATATATATATTATTCAAATGTATGTCCCGAATATTTTTGGTAAAGAATAAGAATATGTCATTAAATTTAATTCATAATAAAAATATTATAAGGATTATTCATACTAAGTGATCCAGAGTAGGAAAACAATGCTCACACATACGTTGATCCTTATAAAAAAATATCTTCAATCAAAATTATTAAATATATATTATAATCTTCATAAAAATGAAATGTAATTTTTTTTGGAAATTTTTTTAAAAATAATAAATAATACTTATATTTCAAGGAATTTATAAATAGAGTAATAACATGTTCTAAAAACTATAATATATTATCAAGTTATACATATTTAAAAAAATATATTTAAAATTGATTTTATGAAAATAAATATATGAAATTAAATTTAATTAAAATATACAGTACTAAAAACATATATTTCTATACTATTACAGTAAAAAACTATATGTTCAATTTGAAATTGTAAAAATTAATTAAAAAATCTATTAATATTAATTTCAATATAAAATTCTTGGGTGAAATATATATTTTATAAATAAAATGAATAAGATAAAATAGATCTTCTATAAGAGAAGACTATAAATAACAAACCATACATAGTATAAGTGATGTAATGGGAAACAACTATTACACACCCCAATTAAATTGAATATGTCTTTATGATACAATTGTTTTTAAAATGTCAATGTATTGAAAATGAAATTACTTCAATTAAATAAGCATGCCCTTATGATTGAAACAAATATTCATGTAAAACAACAATTTTTGACCCAACATCAAAACCAAAAAATTACAGTATAATATTATTTAGGAAATTATTTCCTAAATTACATAAATAAAATTTTTCAGCCAATACAAATATCATAGAAACTAGGATTTATAAATTAATAATAATTTATTGAAAATTTTTATGGGATTAGGATGTCGTTCATTTTATGATATATGAAATTAAATATATAATTTTTAGAAGAAATTATAAATCTCTAATTATAAATGAAAAATAAATCATATCTCTCCTTCCATAAGCACAATTAATATCTAATATTTTTTTAAATACAATGGTATTTAATAAGATTTTGAAAATTATATCAAAAATGGAATTTTAAATTGAATTGGTTTAAAACCATGTTATAGATTATTTGAGTGATAATATTTCCTTGAATTATATTATTATAGAAAACCTGTGTTTTATCAATTATTAGGTAGGGAGTCATTCTCATAAATTAACACTTTCAATCAATATCTATTCTAAAATATTAATTTGTGAACTAGTTTTCCTATATGATGAATTTAGGTTTTTATAAAATGGAATGTTTCACTTCATTCCTAAGAGAAATATGGCCACAAAATTTTTATTAATATGAATTATTTATATCATAAAAGGGAATTATATTCAAAACTTATTATAACTTGTTTGAATATTTTTATTATATCATCGAGAAATAAATATTTTTCTTTAATTATTATTTTTTAGGAAAAATATATCTATCTTCAATTACTCAGATTTTTTATTTATTATTTTTTGGATAATTTATGGATTATATTCAATAATAATTTTTAAGGTAGATTTCGATTCAAAGCATGGATTTCCTGAAATAAATTTTTTAAAAATATTAAATATATTTAATACAATAAATAAAAATATTCCTAATAAAGTGTAATAAATTCAAAATGAGACTCTATATTATAAATATGAACCCATCATTGAGTTTAGAATGTGGGTTTTAGTCTAGTTTTGAAATAATCATTGTCAACACGGGTCATTTGTGGAAAAGATATCATGAGATTCGAAATCAATAATATAATTAAATAATTATTTTATTTATTTTTGTTTATAGATTGATTGGAGAGACTATAAATATATTATTATGTCAAAATAACACGGTTATCCACATTCCCCTAGAACAATTGGAGATCCATTGGATAAAGAGTTTTGGGATTTCACTAAGACAAATGTTGAAAAGATCATAGAATGATGATCTACACAAAGGAAATTCATAGGGTCTCACCAATGATAATGTCGTAATCGCATTCATAATCAGCAATTGATCTGAATCAAGGTAAGTTATTATTTATTTGTATTTCTTCGTTTTTCATTATTTATATGATGAACGTGAACCAATCGAATAAAGGATTGATTCGCGGATCGATCATACTACAAGATTAGTTTTTTACGGGGGTTTTACAGGGAGAATTCATTGTGATGTTTGATTCTTCGATTTTCATTATAATGGAAGTGAATTGATATCAAATTGGACATCGACTGAGGTTTGTTCAAATTGATTATTCTCATTCTTTCCCCTGATTCTCCATTTATCATGAGCATTATTTATTTGGATCGATGTTCGACATAACCTGATGAATCTATCATTTCACACGTGTTTCATATCACCCTTATCCAAAATCATAGATCTGGGATCTCGGCGACCTGAAGGATGTGCAATAGTGGTAGTAATAGTTGATTGTATGATGTAGATACCTATGTATTTATTCTTCAGTACACTATGATGAATGATGTATACATCCAATTTTTCAGTGGATTGACGGGTTGAATCTTGTAGACTAGTGATGAAAAGGTTCATTGGGCCTTGATTCAAAACATTCAATCACAACGTCCATTAAATCAAATATCGTAAGAAGGAATGAAAATGTTAAAACCAGATATGGGAATCTAGAAAATCATGTGATACACGATGTGTATTATGGATCCACACATCGTGTGGGACCCCAGGTGTGGTGACTAGCATTTCATGGTATAATTATTTATTACATGGTGTGTGACCATATCACATGGAATTTGGTCTCATCTTTATGAAACGACATGTACCTTTGTGGGTAGAAAGACACGAGTTGGAGTACAAGAGTTAGAGCATGTCGTGTACTTCCCTTCATTGAAACATCATAGATGTGAACATGGATTTATCCATGTACTTGAACATGGGTATATTACATGGGAATTAGACATTCCATATACTTCAACATAGACACGTAAATGGCATGAGACAAGATCCTTTTACATGTGTAGGATCCAAGGTCAAGCGTCACAATGTGTAAAATTTCTCCACAATGTGTACATTCATAGACAATTCTAGGATATGCTTTCCTCTCCATCGTGGAAATTTTTTATTATTTATGTTTTTAGTTCTTTGAAACATGTGTTTTAGTTTTATGAATCATTGTTTCTAGGTAGTTTCTATTGGATTTATTTATGGAACGAGAAACATCCAACAGTTCCTTATCCAAAGGGGACCTTCTTCCCAAAGGCAGGAGTTCATTATGTTTGAACATTATGATACTTAAGAATGTGCATTGGTCGATAGGATGGGAGGTCGGACTCATCACACCCTTTTGGGGGGGAATTATTTTTTTCTCTCGGACTCTCTTTGTAAATTTGAAATATTTTCACAAATCCTTATTAATTCACTTAGCATAACATAAGTTTCTCTTGTAATTTTTAGTCACCTGTTAACATGAGTAAAATTTAGATTAAGTATTATGCATTAAAGGATCTCCATTAATGGAAAAATCTATATGTATTAGAGGTTTTCCATAAATGGAATCCTATAATATACTTGTTATAGATTCTTTTAATCATCGTTGTGATGATATTGGTTTTTAAAACACTCAGTGGGGCACTCTAGAATTTATTGTCATCTAGGGAGATGTAGGATTGATTTGATATTAGTATCATTCCCATAAAAATGGATACCTATGTATCCTTGTAAAAGGAATCAAAACCCATGTAGTTTCATGCCACTAAATGGGATACATCATCCCATTTAAGTTCATGTTATAAGGACCTAGGCGTATTGTTTAATTTCATGTAGTATGGTCATCCAAGTGGAATATGCTTAGTCAATGTTTGGTGTGAGACTTATGTTAAAGAAGCCCAAGGAACATGGAAAGGATATGGTTTTCCAAGTAATATTAGACCCTGGTGAGAATAATGCCTAAGGAGAATATGGTTGATTTGGAGTGTTGGGTTTCAACCACAAGGAGGCTTCCTACATATCCCATATGGATGTGAATCGAATCCCCCGTAGTTCTATATGTCTCGTAAGAAAGTATGAGCATTTGAGAGAGATGAGGTTCGGATTACTTATTGAAAAGGAAGCCTTAATGATTTGAGGTTTAAATTGGGGATTATTCCTAAGTAGGATTCCCATATTAAAAGGAATTAGGGTCTGATTCTTGAAGTGGATTTCCTGTGAGCTCGGGCCCTGAAAAGTCTTCCTACGTATCCCATATAAATGGGAATCAAAGTTCTCATAGTTCATTTGATTTTGAAAATGTTGTGACCATGACAAATCTCTAAGCCCACGTGAGTCATGCTTGGTGTAAAAAACATAAGGATGTCAATGATTCAACAATAGAATTCACAGTTTAAAAATTTTCCTCCTCTTCTAGTGGAAGAGGGTGCACCAATGGTGTCCAAGGTTAATGAGGTCAAGGAGACCATGGAAGAGGGAGAGGCGAAGAGCCTTCCCTCTATTCTATTTACATTGGACAAGGGTCCAATGTTAGGAGGAAGGTGTTAAGTTTAGAGGATTACACCTAGATGGATTCTCATGGTGACAAAGTACAATGGGAGAGAGAAAGGGTAATAAGATTCCTTATGCCCATCTCCACTCTGGTCTATGGCACCAAATAAGAGAGGATGAGGCATGATGCCACCACCTTCAAGAAAATATAGGGGCTTATTCCATGATGGTTTCCCTAAAATTGATCCTGGTATGGGATATAGAATTCTCCTTTATTTTTAGAAAGAACATTAGGTATGAACTGTATCTTCCCATATTAGAGACTTGAGGTTCTAGGTCATCTCTTCTAGAAGGGAGATACATAGACCCAACCCTCCTTCAAACCAAGAACTTTCCATCACTATTTTTGAGGAAATGGTCCATTGGAATGTGGATATACAAACCCACAAACACTCTATGAATCCTAAACCCATTGTGAAACAAATGTGGGAATCCTCTGATTGTGGAAATAAAAACTCAAATAGGAGACACACTGAGGTGCCTTTCCCAAAGCTCTGATAAGTCGGGAGGTTTTGGTGGTGGTCTCAACAGAGTCCCATTCTAACAATGGAACAGAGGAAGAAGAAGACATATTATGAATGGATTTGATGAAGGCCTAATGGATTGTAGACTGAAGAGAGTAATGAAATTAAGTGAATCATGGAGGTACTCCCATGTAGAGAATGGCACACAAGTATGGGTGCGAAAGTAGGTAAGGGAATAAATGTATGGTCGCACAAGTAGTCTTGGGAGACCTGATGTCCACTTAGGCGACATACAACCTGTACGGTAAAACTTGGGCGAGACGTTTCTCAAGACATCAAGATTATTCACAGGGGATCCAAGAAGTGGGTAGGTCATGTTACTATGAGAGGAATGGGAGGCATGTGAAAATTTATGACATGAGGAGGTTTGGGTGCTTTAGGCATGCTAGTGTTATGGCTTTCAAACACTAAAAGGACTTAAGTCCAATAATCCTCATTTAAATCCACCGCCCAAGTTATTGAACAACTACGTTGAATGTTTCAAAAGACAGGGGTGGAGTACTAGGGCAACTAGAGCATCAATTGGGCTTCAAAGAAAATGTGTCCATCCATATGGGGGCCCCAAGGGTCTTTTATAGGAAAATAAGTGACCTTGGGTGAAATAAGTGGGCCGCGCAAGTGACTTGCGTGCCAAATTGGGACTCACAAGTACCTTGTGCACCGATGGTGTTTCTGATAGACTAGGGAAACACCATTAGAATTTATCCAAAATAATACTTTCATTATTCTCTAGAATAGTGACACCTAATTGGGATGTGCGGTATGTAGGGGCACCTAAGTAGTATGTGAGCCAAATGAGTTTCGTTTAAACTAAGGTGGCCAATAAGTTATGAATTTGAAAATATTTGAATTTTCTATATGTATTCACTCTTTTCTTTCAAATTGATTCCCATAGTCATGTTGTTTTAGACTCTTTTACGGAATGGAGTGTCAACAATATCCCCCCATCAGAAATGGATCCAAAAAAGATAAGAGTATCCTCTACAGAGGTAAATTAATGAATGAAAAAGAAAGAAGAGGTGGGAGCACAAGTTTTGGTGCTCAAGCTGACTTGGGCACACATGTTTTCAAAACGTAAGATTTCTAGTGAGTAGGGTGACATGATTCACTTATATATAATGGATTCAATTCAGAAAAAAAGTCGCGCAACTTCCTAATTTTCATCTCTTGGTGCACAAGTATTCCTTTATTATGGTGGTTCTGTTTGAAAATGCTTCTTCTGTACGTTTTTTAGTTGAGCACTATAAGTGGGGAGTCATACTTGCACGCTGACTTATACATGTGTGCCTTGTTTTAAACTTGTGAACCACGATGTGTTTGCCATTTTTTTGTACAACACCAAAAAATGAACTTACTTTTAAAAGACGATCTCTATATTTTTGAAGGTTCAATGGCTCTTAAATGAATTGGAACTACTGATGATCTCACCAACATAAGGATTGATGACATTATGAATTTAATTGGTCATGACTATTTTGACATTAGTGAAACCACCCTTCCATACTTAGAAAAATATTGGAAAAAGTATCATTCAAACATTCCCCGAAGAACCTATCTTCCTTTATATAGCTACTGGGATTTACAGGATTCTAACATTCCAGATCCAATGATCTATTTCCCACATTGTTGGCTTCAAGATTATATCAACTTCCCATCGGCCAATTTTTTCATCGGGGGCTCAATTTCTAACATCAGGAAAAAGATAAAGCTCATATTATGTATCATAGACCGTGTGCTCATTATTTGAAGGCACACACCCTCGATCTGCAGCCACACTTCTATTAATCCATCTTTCGAGATTCATAGACAGATCAGTCCAAGGGTTCGAAGAAAAGTTTGGACTTCCTCCTAGGATGAGGTGTAAAACTCACATGGATGTGGTCATACTGGGTGCAATAGACATGTGCATAGTTTTCAGATGATTTGAAAATAATTGGGATTCATGAGGTTGTCTGGGTTGAGCAATCCTACAAGTAATGGAATGATAATTTCATGCAATAATTATTATGACGATGGAGCACAGAGACTAATTCCTTCCATTTAACACATGGAGAGTTAGGTATCAGCTTGTGGGATGTTTAAAAGGTTTCTAGAGCTCCAATCCTTAGAGATATTTATTGTGTGTTTATTCCTCCCAAGGTGGAATGGAATGGCTCGGAGAAGACACCATATTTAGTTCGTAAGTTGATTAAAATATTTAACAAACTCAAGAAATCAATCACCACTAAAACTATCACTAGAGGGGATATTCATCCAAAGGAATGTATGGAATTATTTTTGATAAAGAGGAAGGAAAAGGGTCTCACTTACACCTGTTTGAATTGTTGACCACGGTAGGGAATAGAGGCACTCTAGACACATTTTAGACAACATTGGAGAAAAAAAGAATTTGATAAATGGGGATATGAAATCATCAAAAAAATCATTCAAAGACACATCTAGAAGGATTATTATCCATGTGGATAATGTTTTATTTCTTAGCAGTGTGAGACTCCAAAACTGGTGTGAGTTTGAGAACTTTTCTTATTGCAGCTAAGCTATTGGAGAAAAGGATGGTAGGGTTTTATACTCGTGTTTTGGCCAAGATTCATATGAATTTCAAGTATGTTTACAAAGGTAAGTATCCCTTTAGAATAGAGGTACTATTCCAGGTGTTGTGGGGATTTATTTATAATCATAATAGAACTTATTTTGTATAATGTGGGGTAAAAAAATTTCAAAGTTCTTTCCGACCATCTGTTTCGTCATTTTCTATTATTTCATCCTTGACCTTGAATGATTATTACATCATTTCTATAATGAGAATGAATAAGTAATTCCATTTCTTTCGATAAGGTAATCCACCTACAGGATGATTTGTAGATGATGGTACAGGCAGTTTGGGATTGTGGGAATATATGCAATCTTGTAGAGATGGTGTGTTGGGCACTAGAATCGACAGAGAAATAATATGTGAGCCTTATTCTCCTTATAGATTTGTGTGTCAAATCAAATGTATCCAACTAAATACAGTATCCCTTCATGTGCATGTCATATTAGAGAAACACCCAATGGTTTCTCTGAAAAATATGGTTGTTGAAATTTGCATACAAGACTGGGGCAGTTTTTAATTTACCCATCACTGGCGCAGTAAGTAGATCGGCCATATGGGGTGCTGAAAAATGGGTTGAATCTTACCCTGAAGGGGTACTAAAACATTCCATCCCTTGAGTGAGGATAAAGGTAATTAGAAGTAAGTAACCTTGTCATTTTGTATATAATTCTTCGTCATTAGGGGCTGACTTGCAAGAATTAGAGGGTGGAGGTGACGATGTACCAAATTTTCTAAAAAGGCCTTGTTCCATATATAAACCTCCAGTCAAAATTATGAGAGGCACTCCATAAATCCCTAATGAAGTCATATCAAGGTGTTCTTGTCACGATCTTTCTAAAGAGTGGCATGTTCGATTTTCTAAACATCCATACGTGATTGTGAGTGCTGGGATGAAACTCATGTCCAATGTTGTAGGATTCTCCTCACAAACCTCAAACATACATTTTGAATATATATGACCAAAGGTTGTTCGAACATTGAAGAATCTATACCGTGATACTAAAACCATGTGGTTGGATCTGTGCGAAGGACTGAATATTTTAGGAGAAGGGGATTTTTGGGCTTCTGTTGACATTTTTTAAGGATAATCCCAATGAACTAAGGACCTATATTCCAGAGTGGAAAATTCTCACACACACCACTAATGAATCAATTCATTCCAAAAAAAGGTAAAAGAAATGATAGATCTTGGTACAACTGAAGAGATCAATTCTGCATTAGATGAAGAGTGTTGTGACTTTGTATATCCTGAGGATGCATTTTCCCTTTCTCTTGCATTCTCATCCATTTTTTCAACATTCAATTTCGTCAAAACATCGTTATTTATGAGAAATATAATCTTAACTTATAGTTGATTTATGGAAAAACAACTGAAGTTCCTTCACCACAGTATAGCCCTGGAGGCACTTCTCTTGAAGGTATTGGGTCACCCTGTGAATCAAGAGAAATATCTTCAGGCCAACAGGCCATGGAGGAGGAAATAGAGAGGTTACTGGTATCTCTGATACCTATATTTATAGTGGATTATGAAATCCCTCTCAAGAGGCAACTAATAAAAATAACCAAATAATGAAGATGATCGTTAAGTGCATTCAAAGCCATGGTAAGTCTACCTGATAATCTTGAATTGTGGTCTGTATTCATGAAAATGTGTTTAAACGTTTTATGAATATAAGGGCTTATTCTGGTTTGTATTTAAAAGTAACTACTAATAAGATTTATGGAGACATAGAAGGTTCTTCGGAGCATACTCAATTTCCTGTTAATCCAGTGGTTCTTGAAGAGCCATCGAAGCTAAAAGAACCAACATTTGTTCCCATCACTAGTTCTATTCCTTCTATCAGAGGAAAGGAAGGTTATAGTAAATCAATAATACTTCATAAATCATAAAAGAAATCAATTGATAACATCCATTATATGATACTTTTAGGTTCATCACATGCACCCGAACAATTGGAAACAACTGGAGTTAACCCCACAATTGTTGCTGAAGAAGCTACTCAGGGTCAAAGATTTCTAGAGGAAGGTTGTGACACAAACATGCCAAGTGCTCCCACGAGTGAGACTAAACTAGGAACTGAGATATCATTGAATGAATTGGTGAACCTTCCCATGTATATAGAATAAATATTATAACATGTTACAGTTTCAAATTCTTTAGATGCTTTTGGAGTTTCTAGTGTAGAATCAACTGGACGTGATTTCTCATTATTCATCCTATTAATCTTCTTATGACTAACCTAGTATCCATGTTTGAATAAAATATGCAGTTCCATCTAAAGAAACTGATGCAGTAATGGTACATGAAGGAAGTGTTGATATTAACATCAACCCCACCATTGCGGAAGCATTAGCTCAGGTGGATCTTGAGATAGCAGGTCTTCCTAAGATTCACTCTGAATATCCTGAACATAAAAATGATTTCACTCCTCATCTAGATACATCAAACTAAATTTCTGAAACTGAGAACATTGTGGAGGATTCTTATTAAGCTATTGACCTACTATTAGGTATGAGATACTAATATTGTGTTTACATTCACTTTTGTTACCTCTTGAATCTAATCATAACCATAATTCTGGATTTACCATAGAGGGATATCAATTTCAATGGCTATTTCTTGAGGTAAAGCCTCTACATCAGCCCAAACATCGTTGGAAGGGGGAGCAACCATTATTCAAGAAGTAACAGAACAAGGAACTTCATTAAGTGCATTCATCCTAGAATATACCCCTCCTTATGACATGGATTCTAAATCAGACCAAGAACTACATAAGGATCTTCATCTAGCTCATCAAAAAGCATGGAAAAACATTTTGAAGACAATATCTGAGACACCCTGTGAGAAACTGCCTTCAAGAATTCTAGGACGTTCATCTCTGTTTTTCAGGGTCGTATTTGGCAGTTTTGAATACCGTGAAATTCATACTATGGTGAAAGATATTATCTGAAGTAGGGATCAAGAGAAAATGATTTGATGGGACTTGAAAAAATCCAAACTATCAATCAATATTTGATATTTCCTTTAAGCAAAGTCCCACGATGAGGCTAATCATAATGTAATGTTGAAGGTACTGACGTAGGAAATTAAAGAAAATATTGTTCAGTAACTACGCCTTCAACATGAGTTAGATATCAATATAGGGTAGCTTGAACAGCTTCATTGATCATTAGGGCATGTCCAAAAGGATGGTGCAAAAGCCCTCACTAATGCTAGAGAAGCACTTAATCATGATGAATAGAGCGAGGCTGGTCAAATAGATAAACTTCAATAAGAATTTTATGGGGCTCAAGTGGAAGTCAATCAAATGATGAATTATATTGAAAGGATTTTTTTTGTTTCTGAGAGAGGGACTCCAATTTGAGGATGCTCCTCTGTGAAAATTTTCTCCATAAATGAAAAGAATTTTGACTTTAATCATTTATGTTTTCACTTTTTCTAATTGTTTTTGTTTTATCTATGAAATTGGGCCTAGTAAGCATAATTTGATTTTTTTTCTCTAGGGTTATATGGGCATCCCCACAAACATTATATCTGTTGACTTTTTATTGCTCCATATTACATAAAACATACAAAATTCATGCTTAATTAGCTGGGACTCGAATTTTTTTTAGATTTCCATTTGTGAGTTCTCAATATAATGCATACCAAGTCTATTTTTTGACAGTTTATAGTCATTCATGTTGGAATATAAAGGCATAGTATTTACGGTCGAATAGCATTGACCATAAACATTTAATTATATCCCAAACAATGCTATGTGGCTATGAATTTCATTAATATTCTTCACATATTTCAAGGGGAATCTTGAGCTATGATTTTTTTATGGCCATTAAATTTAAAACCCTTATCAACATAAGGGGAGCCTCTTCCAATAATGAAGTTACCATTATTTGGAAAAGTCATTATGGGGGTTGTGTTATGAAGGACCAAATGGGGCATATGTTGCATATCCAGATCGTGGAGTCTTTTTACATATAGACCTATTATGTATGCAACTTATGAAAGTCCGCCTAAGGGAACATTATGCACCGTTAGGAAAAATATTTCTTTGATGTTTAACATTTTGTTGTTTATAGATAAGGGAAAATAAGATTTGGGTGACTTAAGACCACCGTGTGTGGGTTTTCCAAGGAAAATAATTTTATTAATGAAAGGGATATTTTACACTGATATATGTCATGGATATGAAAACCATTTCTATATAAAATTGGTTTATGAGGAATAGTTATGATTTATCAAAAAGGGGAATTTATGATATTATATTGTGTAGTATTAAGTCATGCTGTGAGAACATCAGTACTGTGCAGTTTTAATTCATGCAGTGAGGATATTGGTACTGTGCAGGACATTGGTACAGTGCAGTTTTAAGTCATGCATTGAGGACATTGGGTGGATTCAAGTTAAGGACTTTAGCTCTGACCAAAGGTATGAAACTCTCCCAATTTGTTTTTGATAATTTGTTTGGAAACATACTATAATATTCAGGTATGGAAGGGGAAAATTGTGAAATATGATTTAGGATTTTTTGAAACTGAGGAATGATATGGGAAATTGGCTAAAAGATTTTGACAATGTATTTTCCAAGAAAAAAATTATCGTTACATGAAGAACCTATTATGGGGGCTGTATTATGTAGGTCCAACTGGGGAATATATTGTATAGACAAATAGTAGCATCTTTTTACTAACATGCTTCTTATTTAGGCAACTTATGCAAGGCCATCAAAGGGCTCGTGCTGCATAGTCAGGTAAAAGAGTTCATTGAATTTTAACATTTTATTGCTAAAATCCCAAAATTTTATGGGGATTCAGATTTTCTGAAGCATAGATTTTGATTAATGGGGAAAGGTACCTAAATATGGAAATGGTATTTTCACCTAATATGTCCAAAGAATCGGAGGAATGGGACTTTTACAATGGTCAGACCCAAACATAATAGGTATGGTACCTGTACTTTTAGGTCATAGAACTAGGAACAGAAATGGAAACAATATATAATATGTTGTGAAGTGATTTTCAAGTTTATTTCATATCATATAGGACACATGGTGAGGGAAATGTGTAAACCATGGTCTTCAAGACATTCATATTATGAAAAATATAATGGTACTTGTATACTTGAATGAATGTTTTAAAATACAGATTCTTGTATATTGTCATCAATGATTAAAGGGGACAAAGATACTATAACCAAGAATGAAGTTCCTATTCTACATGTCAAACTCGATTGGCACGAGAAATGATTGTTTCATGAAATACGTAGGTCTTGATTCTCATTTTCCAATGAGATACATAGAGATTCCTAGATGTCCAATCATGGGACCATCGACGATAAAAAAAACCCTTTATTTATTGTATAAGTATCAAATATGAAAAGAGAATGTTATAATAACTATGTATGTCTTGATTCATTCCACTACAAGACATACAGTGACACCTAGTTTTTATGCCTTAATCCATTTACAATATGTCATTCCATTCACCTCGGTTCATCTTCATCCTTACCGCATGACGTTAAACATCATATGACTGCTCTTTGTACTTATAATCACTTCTCTTTATTGAGTAATGTCTTTTTTATTAAGGTGCTTTTACTATGGAAGGAGTGGAAAAACCCCAAAAATGGTTGTTTCAACAATGGTTGTAAAATGGCATGAGTCGGATTGATCATTTTCCTGATCACCCAATCATCATATTTCTACAAATTTTTACTTTTGACCTCTTGGAATTCACCTACTTCTTCTAGATTAGTAGCAGTAACACATGCTACTTGAGCTGATGAACATTTCAGTTTCACTTGTCCATAGTCTACAATTATTTTAATAAGTTCATTAAAAACAAAACACTACGGAATGGGGTCTCCCAACATCTAGTGAAAGGTAAAATAATATGGAAGATCTTCATATCCGTCATTATTCGGCTTCTTCATCCTTGGAATCTAAACCAAATTGTTTTCTAATGCTGAGATAAAGTAACCAGGAACATTTTCATTCTTGAAAGAATAAATATTATTCTTTAATTGCTCAAACTGTTTCTACCATTGATCTCTTTGATCATCTTGACAAGGGAGTCGTTGCTACTAATGCTCAGGAGGCGGAGCCCTCTGTTATTATGAAGGTCTTGAGGTAGAAGCAGGTACATGTGTCTGCTTGAGTGTAACTATAGAATATTCTTCCTTTCACATCCTCCTCCCCAGAGCTGATTAAATCACACAATTTTTATCCTTAGTTACTATAATAGAGTCTTCTCTCTGTTGATAGATTGATGTAAGGTCTTGAGACACTCCTGTGTATTTCATAGGGATCAATGGTGTGCGTAATTCATCAAGAAGATTTTCCACACAAATTGGAAACAACTCTTCTTGAAGGAGTTCTAGAGTTAAGAAATATGTTAATCCATTCAATCATGCAATGAAATCTAAAACACTTTCATTATCCCTTTTTTTACAATTGGTATGATAAAAAACTATCGTTTTTGGTAGCGTTGAGCTAAATTGAAGAAGGAATTTTGGACGGAGATCTTCTCATCTATTAATTGATCAAGGTCGAAAACTTGTATACCATAAAAAAGTTGTTCCTTGTAAAAATTGAACAAAACACCTAAGCATAACTGGTTCTTGTTGTTGATAAGTTCCCATCATGAGATCAAAATTAGAAATAAAATGTGTTAAGTGTGGTTCCAGATCTCTCGAACCATTAGAGATTTGAAATGTGGTATTCACAAAATATGGTGGTGGAGGAATTACATCCACACATTCAGGGTATGATCTATTTTCTAGCAGAACTGCTGCATATTGATCCTACTTATCTACCAATCGAGTCATTAATGCCTCAATTGTGTTCATAAGAATTTGGGGAATATTCGAATGAGCTGGAACATGTGCAGTAATAGATACTGAAGCTGGAGATGGATGAACGACCAGATAAACCACTGATTGTGGTGCTAATATCTTCCTTGGATAACCCACGAGAATCGTCATATCAAGATGAATATGGTTCTGCCTTGATTGTGTACCCAGTGTAGGGAAATGTATATCCACATTAGAAGTTACTAAAAGTCATCCTCGCTAAGGAGCTTCTACAGGATTTTCAAGTTAAGGACCTCTCTAGGGAGTGAGTATAGAGGAAAGGGTATTTTGAATTAACTCTATGTTGAGTCTTTTAAACTCCTTCATTACTACTTCTTACTGTGATAATATCACTTCATGGGAAAGAGATTGACCTTCACTAGTTTAAAAGTGAGATATAATTTGATTTTTCCATTCCCCTTGTTAGATGCCTTTCATAGGGGGGAGTCGGTTATTTGAAGGCGTACCTAGATTCTGGGTAAGCCTCTTATTTTGGGTGTTCACACCTTTTTCATTTTCCTCTATGTATACCATATTATAGACAAGAACATCATCTTCTGATTCCCCTAAAATGTACATATTTTATAGAGGATCTTCTGCAATAGTGTTAATGACTTCTACTGATGTGTAATGCATTGATGGCATTCTATAAGTATTTTTGAAAGATCGTATTCCTTTGTGTCTTTCTAGATAGTCTGTTCTCCTATACGATGAATTCCCTGGAACTGTTTGGTGAATAGTAAAGCGAATGGATTCCAAGGATAGTTCATTTTTATGCTTTCCTTGTGACTTCTTCCCAAATTGAGAGAAAACAGACTTCAATTGAGGAGGGGATTGCAGATGTGAAAAGTCCCCCAGCCCTAAAGGCTAGGATTGATCCTATTGTTCTTCTTCAAATCATCGAACTTTGTTGAATGAGCATTAATTTTGAATTAAATAATCCACCATCCTTAAAATATGGGGTGATTATTGAACTTCTATGGCTGAAATTTGTACAACGACTCTTCAGATTTTGCGGATTTTGGTTCATACATTAGTTGGGTGCATTATCCTACAACCACTCAAATCACCTATTTTGGAATATCATTGTGCTATTTCATATATTTTCATTCTATGAAGGTTGACATCCTCTAAGAGGGATGCCTAATCAAGATTCTCATATTCTTGATTCTAAAGTAGCTCAACATATTCTTTTCTATGGGCCTGATTCTGTTAATAATTGGTTGAGTCATGTTCTTGATCGTATATCAGATAACATACAAAATCCATTGTTTGTGGCTTACTGTGGGTAATAAATTTTCATGAGACAACTTTTGGTGAACTTTGTAGATTTTGTAGTGTAGTGAAATGATATGTGTCATATCCACCCCATCCTTTGATACAAAAAATATATGAGGAATCATAAATTAACTAGAGTAGTCTATTTTGGGAATTGTGACATGCACGTCGAAGGGTTATCTTCTATTTTTCAACCTTTGGATGTTGGAAAACTGAGATAGAAGACAAGTCAATTTGGCATATCCACCCATCTATTATCTTTACATGATTTTGATATTCATCCTATAGTAATATTTGGGTTTTCAAATGATGAAGAGTTTTGTATAGGTTGAGGAGGATTCCTTGAATTCAATATTCTGTCATCAATTTGAGAATGTTATAGTAGGAATTTTCCAAAGGCCAGAACATGACTGGAATTTATCTTTTGGCCTATTGTTTTCTCATGTTTAACATATCGTCACTGTCTTCACTAGAGGTTTCTCCACATGGTCTGACCAAAGTGGATGCTCTATATTAGAAGATAACTGATCTAAGGGAGGTTCGAAGAATGACTATTCTCTTAATATTTATTTTTGTTGATAAAGTGTTTCACCTATAAATGACAAGGCATCATACATGACTAGCCTTGTGTTTGTATGTTCTTCGACATATGAGGTATTTCTAATTAATACATTTTCAATTATTAAATTGTCTTGACAATGAGAAATATTACTATGGAGAGGAATTTCTCAGCGAATTCCATCATGGAGATGATCACCATGATGGATTACAACAAGGGATAAATCCTCTTGCTACATGATCTTATGGCCACATGAAGGGTTTCCGTGGCTCTCATTCCAAGATATGCGCTCTGGATTGACCGAATTTTCATGAAGAAAACCTTCATCATGATTTGTCTGATGAAGAACCTCATAATTTCAACTACCATTCCCATGATTTGATAATGAGAGGATATGATCTTTAGCAGCAACAGACAAATGATTTTGGGATTCAATAAATCCAACATTAAGAGGAGCCAAATCACATATTGACTTTTGATTTTCTAACACTACATGGCATAAATTCGTCTTCGATGTTATTGTACACATAGTTGGGGCCACTTTTTGGGAAAATTGGTTATCATGGGAATGTGTATGTGCTTTTCTTGGACTGGTTACCAGAACAGACTGATCACATCCAATTGGAAAGGGTATATGTTCTAGATCTTGTTGTCTATATTATATGGGGGTGTATACCCCATGACCTTCCGAGACTAAAACAGATGTGTGTATCTACTCTGGGATGGAATTTTGATGTGTCATCCCATGTATGGGTACATATTTATGTGTCTGTTCTGCTGACACTACTGATGTAGTTGTTAAAATATTCTGGCATGCTTCTAGAATATGGGTAGGGATTTGTGTCTGCCCTTTCACCATTGATAAAATGTTTTTTATGACTTCAGCAACCAAAACTGGAATATACGTCGATTACATATCTAGAGTAGGTGTATGTACCTGATCCTTTCCTCCTTTTCCTAACAATGGATATTGACAGTACTCATGTATGGGGGCCGAGAGTTGGGTTTGTCTGCAAATTTTTCGTTGGAGCATTCCGAATGACTTCTCCGAGTGCTAGAAAAAGAGACTCTTGGGAGACATGTTGAACATTGTAAGGTGTATTTACCTGATGTCTGTTTCCCATCAAGTATGGTTGACAGACATCCTTAAATAATGGAAGACGAGACTGCTGGCATAATTGGTGATTGTAAACAGGTGTATGTTCCTGTTTACCAGTTTCCACCACATTAGATTGGTGGGATTCTTTAAATGCAGTCAGATGAGCCAGTTGAATGACTGGTAACTAGTAAGCATGTGTATGTTCCTGTTCATGATACTCCACTAGGTTCTTCTAGTGGGATTTGTGGGTTGATGTTGGACGATTCTATAGAGCAGCAAAATTAGGACATATGGTTGTATGTGACTTCTTGTTGTTTTCCATAATGTAAAATTGATGGCCTTCTTCAGAGGAGGCAGAGGTGATAACTTTCTCCCTATTTAACGAATGTTTTCCTTGGTGGTTCATCTTGCATTCACGGGTCTGAGAGACCTAGGAAAAACGTCTAGAGGCAACACCCCCTTCATGTTTGGGGTATACTGCCGCACGATTCTAGTGGTGACTACTGATGGGAGTCCCCATGAAGGACTCTTGCATTCTTGAATTGAGGGTTTTAGTGACCTCTTGATCCAACTCCCAGTAGTACAGGTGGGATTGATTGTAGTGTTCCTGGGATAATGAACCAAAATGATTGGAGAAAGTGGTTGGAACTGTTTTCTTCCTTATCATTGGTCATCATTGTCGAGATGATCGAGGATTGTTATTGACTTGGAGGACCTGTCAAGCAGCCTCCATAGCCAAGATTGTACCATGTTGGTGATATTCCTTTACCATCACATTAGAGACCCAGTATTGATGATGTTGTGTTGGTGATGATTTCATTCCTGTGGATGGAGATCCATCTTGAGCAGCGGTCGAGAAGTTCAAAAATTTTGCCTTGGAGAAAGTCATTTTAGGAATGAAGGGAATTCTGAGAAGAAAAACTAGAAGACAACAAAAAAATCAATTAAAGAAACATCTTTTTAGGTGGATACATGCATGATTTATTCCTTTTTCTGGCCATCCATTATCAATTGATAGGGTCCTAACATGTGGGTATCATTATTAACATGGTTAAGGATTCACATCGGGTTCACCATTTTGGTTTGGTAGTTCCATAAATTGTGTGTTCTAGTTTTAAGAATCACTATTTCTAGGCAATTTCAATTGGATTTATCTATGGATCCGGAAACATCCAATAGTTATTTATCCAAAGGGGACATTCTTTCAAAAGGCAGGTGTTCGTTATGATTGATCATTATGATACTTAAGAACATGCATTGGTAAAGAGGATGGGAGGTCAGACTCATCACACCCATTTAAAGGGGATTTATTGTCTACTCTGAGAATCTCTTTGTATATTTAAGATATTTTCATGAATCCTTATTTATTAACCAAGCATAACATAAGTTTCCCTTGAAATTTAAAATCACTTATTAATATGTGTAAAATTTAGAATCGTTAGTTTTCATTTAGGGTTCTTCATTAATGTAAATATCCATACGTATTCATGGATTTCCATCTATAGTATGCACAAATATACTGCTTAGAGATTCATTTAATCATCTTTGTGATGATAGTAGTTTTTATCCATACATTGGGGCACTCTAGAATTTATTTTCATCTAGGGAGACAAAGGATTGATATGATATTGGGATCATTCCCATAAAATGGGCTATATAAGTATACTTGTAAAAGGAATCAGAACCCTCATAGTTTGAATCCACTGAATGGGTCCCACCATACCCTTTAATGTCATGTGATAAGCACCTATCAGTATAGATTAATGTTATGTGTTATAGACATCTAAGATGAATATTCTAAGTCAATGTTTTGTGTGGGACGTATGTTAAACCAGCCTAAGGAACATGGAAAGGATATAGTTTTCAAAGTAAGATTAGACCATGTTAGGAATATGGCCCAAGGAATATTGGGTTGATTTGGATTGTTGTGTTTGAACCTCAAAGAGGCTTCCAACGTATCCCGTATGGATGAGAATCAAAGCCTACGTAGATCGATAAGTCTCTTAAGAGAGTATAGTAATTTGTGAGAGATCAGTTTGAGCTTACTTCTTGAAAATAATTCCTTAATGATTTAGGGTTTAATTTGGGGAATATTCATAAAAAGGATTCCTTGATTAAAGGAGTTAGGTTTGGATTCTTGAAGAGTATTTCTAGTGAGCTCGGTCCCTAAAAAGGATTCCAATGTATATCATATGGATGGGAATCAATGTTCTCATAGTTTATTTGATTGTGAAAATGTTGTGGCCATGAAAAATCTATAAGCCCACGTGACTCATTCTCAGTGTAAGAAACAAGAGGATGTCAATTAATTAACAATGGAATTCACACATTAATATTTTTCCTCCTCCACTGGTTGAATATGGTGAACCTATGGTGTCCAAGGTGAATGGAATTGAGGAGATAGTGGAAGAGGAAGAGTTGATGAGCCTTCCCTCTGTTCTATTTACATTTGACAAGGGACCAATTTAAGGAAGAAGGGATGAAGGTTAGGGTCTTACACCAGGATGGATTCCAATTGTTATAAAGTGAAATGGGAGAGGTAAAGGTTAACAAGAGTCCTTATGCTCATATCCCCATTGTTCTTTGGCACTAAAGAAGAGAGGAGGATAAATGACGCCTCCTCCTGCAAGAAATTCTAGGGGCTTATGCCATGATGGATGCCATAAAATTTATCCTTATAGGGGAGGGAGACTTATCCTTTATTTTTAAAAGGAAAAGAATTTATGATCCATATCTTCCCCAACCAGAGACCTAAGGTTCCAGGTCATCTCTTCAAAAAGGGAGATGCCAGGACCCAAACCTCCTCCAAACTAGGAACATCCCAACACTATTTCTGGGACAAGGTTCCATGTTACTTTTGATATACAAACCCAAAAACACTATTTGAATTCTATCCCATTTTGAAAAAAATGTGGGAAACCTATGACATTAGAAATACAAACCCAAATAGGAGACACACTAATGTGCCTTTCCCAGTGGTCTGATAAGTTAGGAGGTTTTGGTGCAGGTCTAAATAGAGTCCCTTTCAGACAAGGGATACAAGGAAGAAGAATCTGTTCCATGAATGGATTTGATAAAGGCTTGATGGCTTGTATACTGAAGAGAGTGATCAATGTAAGTGAATTAAGGAGGGGCGCCTATGTATAGGAGGATGTGAATGTATGGACGCGCATGTGTGTAAGGGAACACAAGTATGGGTACGCAAGTAGGCTTGGGAAACATGATGTTCAATAAGGTGGAAAACAACCTGTATGGTAATACTTGGGAGAGACCATGCTCAAGCCGTCAAGAGTATTCACAAGTGATCCAGGAAGATGGGTGCACAAATTCTTATGAGAGGAATGGGCGACGCATAAGTATTTCTGACATGGGGAGGTTTGTGAACTTTAGGAGGGAATGCGTTATGGTTTTCAAACACTAAAAGGACTTAAGTCCAATGATCCTCCCTTAAATCCTCTGCTGAAAGAGTTAAAGAACTACATAAAATGTTTCGGAAGGTTGGGGCAAAGTATTAGGGTGACCAGTACAACAATCTGGATTCAAAAAAAATATTCCTTCCAAATGGGGGCCCAATGATCTATTTATAGGCAAATAAGTGACCTTGGGAAAAATAAGTGGGGTGCACAAGTGACTTACGTTCCAAATTGGGATGTGTAAGTACCTTGAGCACCGATGGTGATTTGGCTAGACTAGGGAAACACCATTATAAAATAGTAAAAATTATATATTCATTCATCTCCATCATAGTGGCACATAAGTGGGCTATGCGACATATAATGTCATACAAGTAGTTTTTGTGCTAAATGCGTTTTGGCTGAACTAAGACAGCCAAAAACATATGCCTTTAAAAATCGTTGAATTTTCTTTATGTATTCCATCTCTTCTTTCTAATGGATTCCATTCATAATGATTTTTTACAATCTTCGACGGAACTGAGTGTCAAAAATAGTACATTCCCCATATCCATTCCCTAAGGGTTAATATGGAATCATCACCTTTTCCTAATACTATGATCCCTTCAGCAGATATTTTTTGACAGAGTTTTTGAAATCCCTTGATGAGGCTTGAAGTGAGATTCTCTATTCATCTTTGTGTCAAAGGTGGTGTTCCTTAAATCATCATGACTAACTCTACACTGGAACTGATACTATACCTAGTGAGTTAATCCATATTGAGTTATTGATATATCTCAATGGACATGTGTGTGATAATCCTATATTTATTTTATATCTTTTGACCTTCAACAAGTAAATATAATCATGGGATCTGATAATCAATAGCTCCTAGAAAGATTCCATCAATGCTATTAGACTCAAGAGTGTGTTGTCTCAGATGAATGCAATGTGAAATCATTGTGTTGGAATGCTATGTTGGTACACTATGGATGTGGCTTTCATTTTGATAGTGTGTCCTTATTGAGTAAATAAGAATATTCATGTTATATGTTTTTTAGAAATATACCTGTGTAGAGATGATTATATTTACCTTGTTGTGTGCTTTGTGGTTTCAGGGTGTCCAATTGATTATTTTTATACTCACCATCATGTGAGATTCCCACACATGTTGTGTCTTTTGATGATGATTTATTGTTTGATAGATTATTTTATGGAAGAGGACCAGATGGTGATTAGTGAGACTGAACTTTCTGCATTTTTATCCATTATTGTTTTTATTATTCCCTAATACTTAAATTTAAGTTTTAATTTTATTTCAAATTATTTTTAGTGGAATAGTATTGGGAATTGTTTACTTTCCATAAATAGATTTTATACTCTAGTTGGGGATTTATATATAGGAATGTATTATTGTTCATTTTTGACATTATTGGACGATATTAGCATGTAGATGTGTATGTGTGTATAGTTGCATAGGATATGGCCTCATATGTCATTGATATGCCTACTCGCTGCATGTTTGGAGCCCCTAGATAATTGGAGGTAGGCTTGGATAGTCGTGGAATTGGCCCATCAGGTTTGGGTCATGATATTGTAGTATCAAAGGGGTTAGTTCTACATTTGGACTAGATTATGTGACATTTTTATGTGTTTTGAGTTTATATTTATTTCCAGGGACTCTAGTCTTGGTGCGGAGGCTGAGGTAACATGACCCCAGAACTTTGATTAACTACTTTTAGACTCAATATATAATAACATTAGTTGTATTGAATACAATGAAACATTCACCATATAATTGTATGACCTCTATGTGTTTCCCCATAAATAGAAAAACCCATGTAGCAATACGTGGAACCCACAACAAAAGCATATGAGCAGTGTAGGTTGAACGCACTTCATGAGTTTTAGTGATGGAGACCCCTCAAGATTAGAGGTGAGCCAAACCCACAAGAGGGATAGGGAATTCTTTTAGTTGGTGAAATGGGTTTTCCATTTGGTTTGAACACCATCATACTAAATGGTTTTCCAAGTGGAAATCATTATTCAATGAGTTTTCGAGATATGGTGGGGTTTTGTGACACAGTATTACGATGGGATGACTCTTTCATGGAAAAAGTATGGTACTATTTTCAGAGAGGATTTCTCAATATATATGATGAGGGATGTACATATCAAGGATATTATGAATCTTATTAATGGAGAATGTTCTTATTTGAGTATTCATCGTGGTTTACCAACCATTCCATGACTCGATGGATATGGTTCATGACCAGTTATTTTTGGAATGCAAATTTCAGCAGGTTCTACAAGGAGACATCATATCAAGTGTTATCCCTATAAATTTTCCTACCATTATGGGTTCCTAGAGTAAATGTTTATGTTCATGAGTTTTTTGGATTTGTAGATATTTCCACTGATTTCATGTAGGAGGAATGCATAAGTAGATACATCAACATCACAGAGCCAACAATGGTCATGTAGACTTCGATATGTGATACATTTCAAGAGGAGCTTCCAAGATGGAGGATCTAAAATTAAGGGATCAAAATGTGGTCCATGTCATCCATGGGAGAGGTCATTTTACTAATGTGAATATAGGGGAAACAATGAATGATATTTCCCAACCCACTATTCAGCTAATAGAGAGACTGTAGATGGGCTGCCAATGAAGTGGATGCGGTAGGTGAAGGTAGGTTTTCATAGAGGAAGACATGATAGATGATATAAGATAAAATATGGAGGTGGTAAATGATTTGAATTGTTACCACCACCATATTCAGGTAGTCTACACCCAACTCATGAAGATGAAGTACATTGGTGGGGACAGTTTAAAGGGATAAAGAATATGAACCATAAGCTCCGAGAAAGGTTCAAGATATGATCTATTCCTCTTATACCTTATCTGTATTATTGATAGGCACCTTTTATAGTCATTCCATTATTATAACATATCTTTTATGAGAAATAGATATTCCAATTGTTCTCTATATTCATCTCTTACCCTAAGAGACTCTTACTAGAGAAGACATATCCATCACACACTTGTGTAAACGATGTGACCTTACTATTGGAGGATAGAGTTTCCGATAGGATATCATTATAGAAGTGATGAGGTAATATGACTTAATCATAGAAATAGACTAACTATGCATGGTACATGAAGATTTTGACTATTTAAAGAGGACAATGTGGTGTGTATGTAGTGATGGAATCATGTTTTCTTTTATCGGGGAAAAGAAAACGCACAAAGCGTAGGATGGACTCATTCATGTGAGGGTGAAGTGAATTACCCATCAGTTGGATTGGTTATTCATTGGTGTAGTTAATGTTATGAGTTCATAGTTTCCTTTAGTTGTGGTTGAGTACATGGAAATTTTTCCAGATAATGTTTTAGGTTTACCTCCCAAGTAAGAGATAGATTTCTGCATTGATCTACACCTCGAAACCACACTGATATCTATGCCATCATATGGCATGGTGCTCATAGAGATTCATGATAGTAGGGTGTAGTTTGTATAATTTTGGTGGAATGAATTTTCTAGAAGAAGTGTTTCAACATGGGATGACCCAATTATGTTCTCCAAGATGGTGGACGTGATCTTGAGTTAATGTGTGGACAACTAGTAATTAAACCAGGTGACCAAGATTAACATATTTCCACTACTGAGGATTGAGGACTACATCAATTAGTTGATTGGGGAATGATTGTTCTTGAAGGTTGATCTTAGTTTTGGCTATCAGTGGTTGCGAGTTAGAGATGTGGATATATAGAAGTCACAACGGTCACTATGAGTACATGGTGGTGCCCTTCAACATGATGAATGACCTGGAACTATTCAAGAGACTCATGAATCATATATTTTACCATTTTTCTACTATTTCATAGTATTATTCATTGATTAAATCCATGTATACTCAGAACCCATGGAGGAGCATGTGAGACACATGAGGACGACTCTAGACATACATCAATAGCACCATATTAACAGATAGAACATGAATTGTTTGTTCTAGATGAAGGAGGACCAAATTCAAGTAAATGTTATCATATAACATGGGTTGGAAATAGACCTTTCCATGGTTGATTCATTGTTAGCATGGGACCCACACAAGAGTATGACAAAGGTGAATATCAACTCTGTGTTAGAAGGCTATTATTAGAGATTCTACCTGATTTTTCCAGAATACCATCATTGATGATAGCGTTGAACTAAAAGGGGAAGAAATTCACATGGATAGAGATGTTCCAATAATATTTTAAACAATTGAGTAAGATTTTGATGAGTTTCCCCACCATGATATTTTGAGAAGAGGGTGTTGAGTACGTTGTGTTCGGTGGTGCATCCCGAACTAAGCATTGTGGTGTTGTTATGTTGAGGATGATGGTTATTACCGATGGTTCATGCTAGTTGAGACCACATTAAAAATACCTCATGTCAAACAATCTTGAGTTAGTTGTTGTAGTCTTCACACTAAATATGAGGTGAAACTACCTGATGGGAGAGAATTTTATCATCTATTCTAATCACTTCCGTATCATGTATATCTTATATTAAATTGATCGTAACTTGAGTGAAAGGTGATCGATAGAGTTCCTCCAGGATTATGACATAAAAATAAACTATGTTCCTGGAAAGGGGAATGTGGTAGTAGATGATCTCAGTAGGAGATGTTGTTCATAGTTTTGGAATGAGGCATCAGATTAGTTTTTTCTCATTGATGTTGTCCATTGTGGATGGGGATAGGGATACTTACCTCCATTTGATGGTTTTCACCCTGATTCTCTTGTAGTATGATTGTGTGGGAAAATGGGGATACCCAATATGAGACCCTACATACTCAAATATCCACTCAACATGATCTTAAAGGATTTTTTAATGGTATAGAGAACTTATTTATTTACAATGGAAGCATCATGGTACCATGGATTTGGGGGAGGAGGTTCTAATTGAGTTTCATACATCTCCATTGACAGTACATCCTTGTGTGTTAATGATGTACCATGACCTCTAACATCAGTGTTGGTGGTCTAGGATGCATAAGGGAGTTGTTGAGTTTGTCTCTAGAATCCTTATTTTATAGAAATTAAATGTTAAGATCCATGTTCTAGAAGGTTTAGTGAAACCCCTTGAGAATCTATAATGGATGTGTGATGGGATATCCATGGCTTTATACTGGTTTCACCATGATATGGATTTGAGGGATTTAGCAGGGGTAAAAATCTATCTATGATATTATTTTTCCCTTTTTATATACTATGTAGAGTTTTTGAGTTAGCGTATAGCTTTGGTCTACCTTTGAGGTTATACCTGGTACACGACATCTTTCACATGTCATAGCTGATGAGGTACATGCATGACACATCAAACATTACTGAATGAAAAAAGCATGAAATTGAGGATGAATCTAATTTTTTGAGTACATGGTAGCGATTAGGGATTGGTAGCATACGATACTATGTTGGTGAGTTATTCATTTAGTGAAATACTTTTGGTAGTAGAGGAATCTTTAGGATAACACATTGGAGATGGGGGATAATATTCATAACTTCTACCCAAATCCCTTTGACAATCCATTTTTTTGGTTTTTTTGTGAAATAAATCCCTAGGGTTGGGTGAATTAAATTAATAGTATTTTTCATTTCTTGTTTTTTGATATTATATGGTATATTTTTTAGACTATACATAAAGAAAACATGTGATTCTGAGGCCAATTGTGCCTAAAATAAATTATTGAAATATATTAAATATAATGCATGCACATGTTTCTAGAAAAGTGTAATAACATATATATGGTTACCCATATTAGAGAGTTAATGAAATAGTTGAGTTCCTAGTGGAGGTTTAACCCTTGGTGAGACTTAAACATAATCAGCACAATACATTTTTAGAAAATTCATTGTGGGAGATAAAGTGAATAAAAAAATTATTTTAATTAATATAATTATTTTCATTGATGTAGAGATTAGATATTCATTAAATATACTATTATCTTAGAATCTCACGTCTTTCCTCGTAAACCTAGAATCGTTAGAGAGTAATTGGATAGAGAGTTAGAGGATTTTTCTAAGACAGAAGTCATTCATATCATGGAATAACTATCAATGAACAATATACTCAATTGATCTCCCAAAATATCATAAAAAGTCCATTTTCACCATTAGTGATTGATTTAAATCTTGGAAGATAGGTTCTTTATTTCAATTTCTTCCCCATTTTTGATTTCTACACATAAAACGAAACAATTGATTAATAAATTGATTCAAAAATCAAGGGTATTTTGAGATGGGATTTATTAAGGGAGCTTAATTGACATAATTATTTGTGATTATTGATTATTTTTTTAAAAAATGTAAAAAAATCAGGACCATCACAATCATCGATCGATGTCAATTCCATTTGATTACTCTTGGGATTTTCTCTCTAGATTCACTATTCATATTGAGCATTCTTCATTTAGACCGTAGTTCGACCTATTCTGATTAATTGATCATTATGCACCCATAATATTCCAAAAATATCCAAAATAATATATACAAGATTTTAACGTCATGATGGAGGTGTTATGGTTGTAGCAACAGTGGTTCTTATGACATAGATACCCGAGTTCACAATCATTGGCACACAATGTAGAAAAACATATAAATATATTTCTTGAGTGGATCAAATGGAAAAAAAATGATTTATAGTGATGGGATTGTTCTTAGATCCATTGTGGATTATTTTTAGACAAGGAATTTATCAAATAAAAGATAATATTCAAGAAAAATATAAAAACCCTACTCTTTGTTACACAAATAATCATGATTTATTACATAAACATGCACTAAAGACAACTTTGTGGATCAAGAGGTCTAGTTTCATGGGAAATTAAGAACATTATATAAAAAAATTGAATATTAAACACAACATTTTTATTGAAAAATTATTTTACATGACCACAACATTCCTTCGTACTTAACATTTCATGGGATAACCTAATGACATGCATACGAAAAGGGTAAGCTATAAATCTCAATAAGTGAGTAAAAAAGCCATAAAATGAAGTATATAGTAAATGTTAATAAATAGTCATAACTATGGATCACATGATAAACATGAACATAAAGGATATATATATCATGATAATCATTACATGGAAATGTGGAAACAACATTTACCATGATATTAGCATGATCCAAGGCTTATTGCACATGGATCATGAGTAAACCCTAACTGAACACGATTTATAATGAGTATAACAAAATTTCACTTGAGTTAGCTTGAGTAAACCCTCATTCTACTTGACATATCACGAAACTAATATTTACCCAATGTGTTGGAGTGCTATCTGGGCACACCCTTCTTAATCATTTTATTTCATGCATAAGTGTACTACATGTATCATATAACATTGAATCATTCAACATCATAAGATATTCCATGATTAATGAATTTGGAATACATACTTGTAAGTACCATTTAATAAGAATATGTTCATAAAGATGAATACACTTTCTAGGGAAATGTGTATGGTATTCCCTCAACAATGATTTTGGCTTGGAAAATCATGGTGCAATTTTGGCAGAATAACAGCGTGACATAAAAATTCATAAAAGTGATTTTTGAAAGAGAAAGGGGTATCTTATCATAAATAAATGAAATGGACAGTAGGGGTTAATATCAATACATTTCCATGAATATTAAATTTGTAAATAAAAGGCGTAATATAATAATGAAATTTCAATAAAGAGGAGAAATGGAATCACTCCTATGAAATTTTGACATTGTAACAAGTGTACATGTGAGTGATTAATGAGAGATATATAGGTCTATCATCATTATAACGTAAGTAAGTCTATATGAGGGAGGAGATAAATAATATCCTATCAATTTTATTTGAAAATAAACTGTTATAATAACATAACGAAACATGGGAAAATGAGAAAGGAAGAAATCCCTTACATGAAAGTGTGATTCTAAAGGCTTGGGAGAGACTTTAGAGTGGCATTGTGGGAGCATGGGGTGCCTAGTGAGAATTATAGAGAGAGGAGGTCAAATTCGGGACGTTATACATGGGGTTTTAGTGAAGCAATGTGGGATATTGTGTTGGTTTTTATAAGAAAAGAGAGGGTAATTCTTTAATATTTCACAAACATGGTTTTAGAATCAATATAATTAAATATATAAAACAGTAATAAAACCCATTTTTCACCATGATTATTTCTAAATGGGAGTGAAATAAATTATTTTATAAGGCCAATGGCTGATCATTTTAAAATATCAGTTTTTCTTATGTGGAGTTGAGTCACACTCAAGGAAATCATTTTAAAATGATAAAATACTTTATTAGTCTTGCCAGGTCCACTAAGGAAATGTAAAATTAATAAAACAAATATGAAATAAAATTATTTTAGAGCTAAAACCTATGTTGGTCTAAAATTACTTTTATATTTTTTTCACATTTATATTTGGTCATAATGATGTCATAATAAAAATTATATATTTAAACGGTATTTAATTTTTACCAAAAACATCGACTGTCCTTGAAAATTATGAAAAATTCACCATGAGATAATTTTGACATCCTAAATCCAAAAAACGACATTAATATTATATTAATAATATTCTAAATATTTGAATTTCCAATTTTAGATTAAAAAATTGACATTTATTGAAAATTCATGGGTTTTGACAGAAACTATTTTCAAACCACAATAAAAATTACAATAGTATTCCAAAAAATATACAATCATTTATATTTAATAAAAATTAATTTTTTAATAAGATATTATGAAAAATTTATTTAATTAATAAATACATTAATTCATCAAAATCTATTTTTAATTGAATTTAAATATTAACTAAAAATACTTTTTTTTCTGTAATTTTTTTTCAAAGTAACAATAATAAAATGAATGTATATTCATTATAAAAAATTATGCACATAATCATTGTGTTATAATCTTATTACATAACACATTATAAAACCTGCATAAGACCTAAGGGTTAGGGGTTCGATGGTGACATACTTTTTGGGGCGGCTCTAATAACATCGCTCGGGTGGTAGTCTCTATAAACTTCCACTTCTCCCGTAGGTAGTTCTGTTCTACATTAACATGTTAAATCCTAGTTTGGGATTGGTAATAAGAGAATATCATTGACGCTACATCCTTTATGAGCTCTGACAAAAGGACATCGTATGAAGCAATTTTACTAGATGAGGTCATCACTTCATATTTCTGAGTAAATTGGATTTGATAAAGACATATATTTAGACTAATCATTTGATCTTTGTTCAAAGGCTATATTATAATTTTTCATAACTCATAGTGTTATTTTAAAATCCAATATCATTAATCCAAGGAAGTTTATTATATAACCAATTTTCTAAATAAGACATTAAATTTGATCATGTGTAATTTTTTTAATAAATGTGTGGATTGTTACAATTGTCCCTCTTAAGAAATTATTTCCTCCAAAATTTCTTTTACTAGACTAAAATAGATTAGGGTAACTCTAATTTATAATATCCTCTTATTCCAATGTTGCTTCTTCAAACATTGGGTTTTCACACAAGACCATGATGAGTGGAATTTTCATACTTCGTATAACTTTTCCCTACGATCTAATATCATAACTGGATTCTCTTCATAAGAGAGGTCATTATCCAATGCCACCAACTATAGATTGAGTACCTGTGATTGGTTAGGTATGTACTTACTCAAGAGTGATACATGGAAAACATCATGTACTTGAGATAGGATTTTTGGGAGTGATAGTTGTTGGGCAACAGCTCCAATGCGATCAAGGATCTCACCAAGGTCGATGTACCTTGTACTAAGCATTCAATTCTTCCCAAATCTCATAACTCTCTTATATGGTGATATGTGAAGGAATAACATGTCCTCAAAATAAAAAACTAGGCCTCATCGACTATTATCTGCATAGAATTTATGATGACTCTGAGCATCTTTACATGCTACTGGATGGTCTTAAACATCTCCACCATCTCTTCAACCATTTCTAGACATAGGAGTTTTCACTCCACAACTACATCCTAACATTCAAGTGTTCTTCACCACTTTCCATAAAGGGCTTCAAAAGGGTCCATTTGGATACATTAGTGGAAACTGTTATTGTAAGTGAAAAAATACAGAGAAATATATTTATCTCATCCTCCTTTTATGTCCATTGAGCATGCTCTCAAAATATCCTCAAGTGTTTGGATAGTATTCTTATATTGGCCATCAGTTTGATAATGATAAGGCTTACTGATGTTCATTTCTCTATTTAAAGCATGTTGAATACTCTTCCAGGACATTGAGCTGATTCATTGATCTTTTTCAAATATAATCGATAGCGGTACTCCATGTAGGCTTACCTCTTATTAGATGTATATCTGTTCTTTTAGATTCAATTATAAATCCTCTCGAATTGCAATGAAGTGTACAGTCTTTAAAAGAAAATCCAGAACATACCAGATATCATTGCTTCCCATGGACATCTTCAGATGTTCGGTGATAAATTCCATGGTGATTTTATCCCATTTCCGTGTTGGTATGGATAATGGTTTCATCAACCCTATAGATTTCATCCTCTCATACTTCACTTACTGACATACCGGGATCATTGATGTATACAAAGTGATCTCCTTTTTAATGTTATCCCACCAATAATTCTCTATGAAATCTCAATAAATTTGTGCATTTCCTAGGTGAATGGAGAAATATGAACTATTTTCATGATCCATAATTTCCTACTTTAACTCTAGATTTGAAGGAACACATAGTGTTGACCAAAATATCACAATTCATTATTCATTAACATTAAACACCATGGATTTATCTTTTTTTATAGTTTCTATATTCTTCTAAATTCCCAAATCATCATTTTGAGAATCCTTTAATCATTTCAAAAGATATGGATGAATAATCGTCTGTGAATGGATTGATTATGTTCCAGTCTTTATGATTACCATGTCCATATTCATAAAATATATGAATATTGGATCCATTTAAATTCTCATCAATGACATAATTATTTGTTCCTTTCATCATTGATAAATCTCCACCTTGTTCGTTTCCACATGGTTATATGAGATTCAGAAGTCATAGTCTTTGATTAGCTCTAACAATCATCATTGGTGCATATTCATCTCTTTCGGTGTGAATATATACATGAGGCTTTTGTGATCTGTATATATTTCACACTTCCCCCCATATAGGTAATGTCCCTATGTTTTTTAAGGGATGATTACTATAGTCAGCTCCAGATCCTGTGTTTGATCATTCTTCTCATGAAAGTTTAATTTCCTTGAAACATAGGCAATGGTCTTTTTATTTTGCATCAACACACATCCCATTCCCATCTTCAAAGAATCATTAAATATAAAAAAAATGTTTCCACGTGTGGGTAGTCTAAGCATGGGTACAGTGAGATGGCTCTTATTCAACTCCTTGAATCTCTCTTCACATTCATCAGTCCAAAAAAATAGTCTCCTTTCTACGTTATCTTGGTAAGAGTGTTTGGAAATCATGATAGATTTCTATAATATTATTTATAATACCTAGATAACCATAGGAATCTATGGTTATCCATCACCAATGTAGGCCTTGATCATCCCTAAGTTTCATCTATCAATGAGGGATCCTTATATATCCCATTTCCAGTGATTATATGGAAAAATAATGAGACCTCCTACAACCAGAAATAAAACATGTTGGAATTTTCATAGAGTTAATCCTTTTAAAAGGTCTCTAGTACAATGCTTAGATGCTACTCATGTTCCTCCATGGATTTTAATTATATTATAATATCTTCTATAAACACTACAACAAATTTTTCAAAGGAATCTCTAATTTCTCTATTCATCAAGTCCATGAAGCTTTCTGGAGCATTAGTGAGTCCAAAATTCATTACAATGAATTCATAGTGCCCATACCTTATACAAAAAGTTGTCTTGGGGATATCCTCATTCTTCATCCTTACATGGTGATATCCTGACCACATATCCACCATAGATAAGTATTGTGCTACATGTAGCTGATCGAACAATTCATAAATTCACGGTAGAGGATACTTTTTCTTTATTGTGATTTTTTTGAGCTCACGATAGTCAATGAAAAGGTGAATTTACCCACACTTCTTCATGAATAAAGGGATTGTTTTACTCCATGGTGATGCACTTGGTCATATAAACCCTTTATCAAAATTATCGTGCATTTATTTCCATAGCACCTCATGATCCACAACAACCATTCTATATGGATTCCTAGATATTAGAAACACTCTAGGTTTATGATCAATTGATTATTCCACATCTCTTCTTGGATGTCAATCAAAAAAAATTCACTTGGAAACAATTGAAAAAATTACATCCTAGTTGGAATGTCTTCATCTATGGATGATTACTTAGAATAAATCTTCTATGAAATATATGTGTTCTCATAGTCCACACTTGAGATGTTGGTTCTAAAGAAGATTCATCCTCCTCCTTACACTTGTACAGAATTATGGGTCAATTCCCTATATGGAGAGTGATTTTCCACTCACAGAAATTTATGTCATCTCTATATAAGGAAAGCCAATCCATGACAATAGTTTCATAAAATTTTGCAAGAGAGAGTATGATGAGGATCATCAGGAAGTTCGATACAAAAATTGGGATAGGGGAGAAGTTATATTCAAGGGTTGCAATGATTTCCCCATTTTCCGTTCTAATTAGAATCTATACTTCAATGATTTTTGGTGGTGTTGGGACTGTTCTTCTAATCATTCGGGATATAAAATAATTTGTAGAACCATAACCAAAAAGTGAGTTATCTATTATTTAATGAATAACTAGTGTACCTATAAAAACATCATTTACAGGGATCACTTTAGATATAGTGATCAAAAAAGCATTCCCTTGCTACATTAGTGGTTTTTGGATGCCTCTGAAAACCCTTGGCTTTGGGAACTAGTTTGAAAAGTTCCCTAATTATTTGCAGTTAAAGCAATGAACAAAGCGTGCAGTGTTGAATGGAGAGTTCATCTAATCTACCACGACAACCAAATTTTTCTTGTCAGTTATTAATGTCTAGTTTCCCTTCTGTTCAACACCAAAATCATTTTCTCCTCCACTTCATGCAATTTTTGGGGTGCTTTATTCCACACCATTGTAAAGTTAAGTGCTGGAATTTCTTAGTACCATTGGATTTATCCATAGGACTACTAGAATGAAATTAAACATTCCACTTCATATCCAAATGATACCCATGAGATTCTCCGATATCCATTTTGACTTTGAGGTAACATAAGACAATTTACTCATAGCTATCAAACTCACAGATTGATAGGTCGTTCTGTAGGCTAGGTATTCACCCACCAAAGATGTGTTCTATCATGCATTCAGGCATAACAACAATGACGAAGGTGTATCGTGAAATCCTTTTGAATTTTTCCTGACACTCTCTGATGGATTATTCATCCTTCTGCTTGAGGGAAAGGAAGTACCTTTGCATATTAAGTTGGAGGGTTCATGGAAAATATTTATCAAAAAATAGTATCTGGATATCCTTCTATTCCAACCCCTGGATATATTCCTCAGGATTTGTATTTTTGTTCAATTCCAACCATTGATCCGCTTCACCCTCCATACGATAATAATCCATAAGAACCTTCTCTTTTTTAGAACATTGAAGGATTTAGAAGATATTTTAAATGGAGTTGATCCATTGTTTGATGAGTGAGGGATGAAATAATCCATTAAAAGTAGGAGTAAAATGCCTTATGAAGCTCTCAGTAGCAGCTTTTTATTTATTAGGGGGGTTGAACGTTCCTATTAAAAAATGTTTCAATTCAAAACATGAGTTAGCTGAGATAGTATCATGGAAATATTTGTGATTTCCTCTTCCACCGGATTGGTCATCTCATTAGAACAATCTTCGTATTGATATTCACATTAGTTGTCAGCACGAACCCTCATATTACTAGACATTGGCTGGAATAAAAGTAATGTTATGGGTAATGCATAAAGGGGAATAAAATGACAAAAAGGGATTACATATAATTTAAAATTATTTCCTTAACTTATGAATTTATAGGCTTCAATCTAAGTTATCGATGATCTATATTCCAAGATATATTTTTAGGGACATTTTTTATAATCCTTTAACAATGGTTCATAACATGCTTATGAATTCACCAAAGAATATCCACTAGGTTTTTCGTAACCAATATTTTAGGAAGGCCTATTTTTGTGCACAAATTCATATTTGACTCTATCTCAAAGCATTGTTTTCGGGTTTTACCATTAGAATCATATTTGACAGAGCCACCTCAACTTGTTCATATCCAGAAACAGATGTATTTGATAGATAAGCCACTTACTATATACTCACCAAAATTTAGATGTGTTTTTATTATAATTAGTCTAATCCCTAAGGCTTTCACTATGGTATTCTAAACATAATTCAAAAAAATAACTAAACCTATTCTCTTATACCATCTAAAACAACCCTAAACTTTATTAAACTCATTAACATGATTTATTACATTAAAATTCACTTAACCCAACTCTTAGGATCAAGATGTCTTCTATCATGGTAAATTAGGAACATTACATGCAACATATAATAAAAATCTCAAAGTCTTTATCGTAAAGTTATTTTACCTGACCAAAAAAATCCTTCGTACTTATTTTTTCATGGGTTAACCCGAGGACATGCATAAGAATAGGGTGAGCTATAAAGCCATGTAAGGGAGTAGAGAAGGAATAAAATGAAAAATATTATGAACGTTATACAATATGAATATCCATGGTTCACAATAGAATCATGAACATAAAGTCATGATTTACAATGATTATTATAACATGGAAATGTGTCAACATCATTTAACATGATATTAGAATGATCCAAGTCTTATTTCACATAGAGCAGGAGTAAACCCTCATTGCAGTTGAATTATCATGATGTAACCATCATTTCAATGAGTTAAAAGGATTAAACCTGCATTTTACATGACGTATCATGGTAAAAATCATTACCCAATGCATTGAAGTGCTATTAGGCCGCACCCTTCTTAATCATTTCATTTCATGGGTAAGTGTTCCACATGGATTATGAAACTGGGAATCATTAAAAATCATAATCTATTACAATATTAAATAATATGGAATAAATAAATTTAAGTACCATTAAATATGTATATGTGAATAATGTGGAATACCACTGATTGAGAAATGGGTATTGTATTCACTACACAAATATCATGGGTTGGAAAATCATGGTGTAATTCCGGCAGCATAACGGCGTGAAAAAAAATTAATAAAAATGATTTCTGATAGATAAAGGGATATTTAATTGTTATTACATAAAATTTACAGTATGGGGTTAATCTAAATTCTTGTCCTAGCACATGTAATTTTGAAATAAAAGGTGTAACATAATAAAGAATCTTGAAGAAAGAGGATAAACGAAATAAATCTTATGAAATTTCGTCATGGTAATGTGTGTAAATGGGTGTGATTAATAAAAGATAAATAGGTCCCTCATTATTCTAACATAAGTATGGTGGTATGGGGTAGATTATAAATCATACCTAAACACTTTTAATTTAAAGTAAAAGGTTATAACAACATAAAGAAACTTGTGTGAAATGATATAGGAAGAAATCCCTTAGAATGAAGTGTGATCCCAAAGGCTTGGGAGAGTCTTGAGAGAGGTTTCATGAGAGATTTGACACCTTGGGAGGATTATAGAGAGATGAGTGACGATTAGGAACGTTCTAAATTCATTTTTCATGGTGATAAGTTGGATATTTGTTGTGTTCATATAAGAAAAGAGAGGGAAATCCTTTAATATTGCACAAACTTATGTTTTGGAATATATGTAAGTAAATATTGAAAACCAAAAAAGAATCTATGGTTTTTTCCTATGGTTTCATCCAAATTGGTTTGTAATACATTATTTCAAAATGAAAATGGTCAATCATTTTAAAATATTAGGCTTTATTATGTGGAGGTGAGTCACATTCTCAATAAAATATTTTTAAAATGATAAAATATTTTATAAGTCTTCATGGGTCCACTAAGGAATTGTAAAATTAATAAAAAAATAAAATTATTTTATATTTAAAATATATATTAGATGAAAATACATTTATAGGATTTTATTACATCAAAATTGGCTCATTATGATGGCATAAAACTCATTATATATTGAAAGAGTATTTAATATTTACCCAAAAATTTGATTGTCTCAAAAAATTATGAAAAATTAACCGTTAAATAATTTTGACATCCTGAATCCAAAAATGATATTTATTTTATCTTATTTATTTTCTAAATATTTTAATTTACTTTCTAAAATTAAAACCTTCATTTAATGAAAATTAATGGGTTTTTTGTAAAAATAGTTTTCAAACCATAAAAATTTACAATTGTATTCTTGAAAATTATATGATCATTTATATTTAATAAAAATTAATTTATTAATAATATATTATTTAAATACTATTTAGTTAAAAAATCAATTAATTCATTATATTATATTTCTAAATTGAATTTAAATATTGATATAAAATAATATTTGTGCTTAAAAAATTTAAGAACTAAAAAAACAATAAAATAAATAGATATTTATTATTCAAAATAATTCACATAATCATAGTTATGGGGACATGGTACATAAACACATATTACACCTGTATAATACCTAAGGGTAAGGTGTGTGAGGGAGATAGACTTTGGGGGCTATGGGATACCATTTCTTGGGTGGAAAAGTTTTTTAACATCAACCACTCCCATAGGCGGTTCCATTCAAGCTTAACAATTTGAAGCTCATATTGGATTTTGTTGAAATAGAAACCCAATGATGCTACCACCTTTATGAGATCCATCAAATTTGATCCATATGGAGAAATTCTATTGGATGATTCCATCGCTTCCTTTGTCTGAGTAAATTTTTTTTGTTAAAGCACTATATTTATACTGATCATGTGATCACAGTTAAACGGCTATATTAGCAATAATAATAATTCGTAATGATATTTTAAAATCAAAAAACATAAAACAATGGAAGTACATATGTATTATATATTAATTTTACATAATAAGACATTTAATTAGATCAAGAGGAATTTTCATAAGTAAATGTTTGGGTCGTTACAAAAAACAATGCAGAAACCATATTTGGGAACCTAGAAAAGTCCTACGATACACATCATGTAGTGTAAAGCCACATTCATTTTAGGAACACCTGGGTTTCAACTAGGGACTCAGCAAACACAAAAGAAACACATAGTGTATAACCCTATCACATGGTGTGTGGTTTCTCTATGGAGTAATAGCTTGTACCTTGGAGGGTACACAGACACAGGTTGGGGTACATTTGTTGGAGCACACCACGTACTCCATGACATGGACACGACCTGGATGAGTACATGGGATGTGACAAGTACTGTTACATCGGTAGAGTGAAAAGGTATCCAACATTCCATGTACTTTTTCATGGGCAATGATTTGATTTTAGACATATGTCGTTTACACTTGTAGGACATGATGTCAAGGTACATGATCTATAACCATTCTACATGTCATGTAATTTTATATACATGGTCTTGATCCCATTTTCTATGTATCCTTTCATGATTCATTAGGGTTATATCCTAATATTCATTTTATAATGTTCAATTTTTGAATCATCTCATACTCCAAATAATGTGATCTCTTCTTCAATACTATTTCTATAGAGTCATTAGAATCCATCCACGAGGCTCAGAATGAGATTATATTTTCATCTTTATGCCCTATGTATAGTTATTGGGATCATCGTGTCCAACTCTATATGGATATCAATCCTCCACATAGAAGTTTAATCCTGATTGAGTTTTTGGTATCACCCTATGGACTTGGGTGTGATCATCATCTGTTTATTATATATCGTCATACCATAAGTGTGTACTTCTAATAGCGATAACCGAAAATAAATCTAAAATGGGTGCCATCAGTCCTATCAGACTCAAGGGTGTGTTATACTAGACAAGTGCTTTGTGGAGTCTTGAATATGGAATCCTAGTCTACTATATTATAATTTGGAAATACATTTTGAAGTTGTGTCTTTTCTATGTATAGCTTGATACTCTTGTTATATGTGCTATAAAAGTTTACCTATATAGAGTTGGCATTAATTTCTGATGTTACATTCATTATGTTTTTATGGTTTCCTTCGAAGTATTGTTATACTCACTGATGCATGAACTTTGCATGCGTCTATCATGTCTTGTGCAGAAGATCGACCTTTTGATTGAGTCCTATATAGACCAGGACAATACATTTCTTAGTGATATTAGAATGACTATGGTTTGTTACTATGGATTTTTTATAGTAGTCCACATTACATTCTTTTAGGATGGACATGTCTTTCACATTCATTGTGGTAGGATTTTATTGGCCCTTGTTTACTTTCCTGTACATCTTTCCATACTCTGGTTGTGTGATTGATACATTACTAAAAAAAATGGGCTCTATCAATGCTCAAAACGGGCTTGATCAGAGCTAAAAAAGGGTTTTAAAGCTCAGCACTAATAAAGGGGGTGGTCCCCTTTATCAGTGATCAATAACCACTGATAATGGGGTACTTTATTAGTGCTAAAACAGGGCTGATAAAGGACTCATTTGTCAATGCTAAAAAGAGCTGATAAATGTATTTTTATCAGCGCTCTTTTCGCGCTGATAAACTAATCATTTATCAAGATTTTTTATCACTAATAAAGGTGGATTTAATTAGTGCTTTGTTATCTCTAATAAATTCTATATCAGCTGCAACTAAAAATTATGCATCAGCACAGCCAAACAGCACCTGCAAAACATTTAGCATCTCAACAAGTAAGAATACCCATAAAAATTAACACATAAATCATAAGGTAATTACACTAAGTATACCCATACAAGCAGTATACCCATATACCATTTACACATAATTCATAAGTTAATTAAATACATATAGAATTCAATTCAGAATTTATTGGCTTGGGAGCTGTTTAGGGGTTTGGGGTGGCTGCCCAAGGGGGGGGGGGGGGTAGGGGGTGTTCAAGGGGGTGGTGTGTTCAGGGGGATAGGGGTGTCCATGGGGGTTCCATAAGGTTGGGGTTGTCCAAGGAGGGTGGGGGTGTCCAGGGGGTGGGGTGTCTAGGTGGTGGGGTGGTGTCTAAGAGGGGGGGGGAGTGTCCAGGTGGGAAGGGGGGGCTGTCCATGAGGGTATCAAGGGGGGTGGGTTTGTGTGCAGAGTGTCGAGGGGGTTTTCCAGGGGGTGGGGGTGTCTGGGGGGTCGAGGTGGTCCATGGGATTAGTGGGGCTATCCAAGTGTGGTGGGGTGGTGTCCAGGAGGATGGGATGGGGGTGTCCAGGGGGATAGGGGTTTCTAGGGGTGGTGGTGTCCAGGGGGTCAAGGAGGTTGGGGGGCTCTCTAGGGGGTTGTCCATGGAGGGGGGGGTGTCCATGTGGCGGGTGGGGCTGTCTATGGGGTGTCCAGGGGGGTGGGCTGGTGTCCAGGTGTCGGGGGGCTTTCCAGGGGTGGGGGTGTCCGGGGGTGGGCGCGGTCCCAGGGGTTATTGGGGTTGTCCAAGGGGGGTGGGGTGGTGTACAAGAGGGTGGGATGGGGGTGTTCGGGGGGATATGGGTGTTCAGGGGGGTTGGGTGTCTAGGGGTGGGGGAATTCTAGGAGGTTGGGGTGTTGTCCAAGGGGGTGGGATGGTGTCCAAGAAGGGGGTGTCCAGGTGGGGGGCTGTCTATGGGGTGTCCATGGGGTGGGCTAGTGTCCAGGGTGTCGGGGGGGCTTCCAAGGTGGTGGTGGGGTTTCTGGGGGGTGGGGGTGGTCCAGGGGGTCGGTGGGGATATCCAAGGGGGGTGGGGTGGTGTCCGAGAGGGTGGGGGTGGCCATACATGGGTGGGGGTGTCTAGGGTGTGGGGTGTCTAGGTGGTGGGGTGGTGCCATGAGGGGTGGTGCTGTCATCCAGGGGGGTGGTGGTTGTCCCGGAGGTGGGGGTGTCCGTGGGGGGGGGGGGCTATCCGAAGTGGGGGGTGGGGGGGTTTCCATGGATGTGTCCAGGGGTGGGGGTGTCTAGGGGCTGAGGGGGCTTTCCAGGGGGTGGGGGTGTCCAGAGGGGTGGGGGTGTCCAGGGGGTAGTTTGGTGTCCAGGGGGTGTGGGTGGAGGTCCAGGGGGTTTGTGGGGCTGTCCAAAGGGGGTGGGGTGGTTTCCAAGTGGGTGGGGGTGGGGGTGGTTGTCCATGGTGGTGAGGGTGTTTAGGGGGGAGGTGTCCAGGTGGTGGGGTGGTGTCTAGGGGGTGGGGTGTCTAGGGGTTGGGGGGCCACATCGTTCCACGGATTGAGAGGGTGTTGAATTATACTCGTCTTGAAGGATCCATGGATCATTCTCCTAAAGGATCAACAAAATCGGAATGCGTTTGGTTGGATTTTTGTACGTCGGTTGTTGTTTTCACTTAAAATTGTGTTCATTTAAAAAAAAGAGACCTTTGAGTGATATTGGCCACACCATGCCTCATATTGAGGCAAGGTTGACTCGTACGCATCACAAAATACCCATGTATCAATCTCTTAAATGATCAACACAATCTTAATGCGTTTGGTCAGATTTTCATAGGTCAGTTGTTGTTTTCACTTAAAATTGTGTCCATTTAAAACATAACACAGACACTTGGAGTGATACCGGCCACACTGTGCCTCATATTGAGGCGGGGTTGACTCAAACATGTCACAAAAGACCCATGAATAATTTTCTTAATATATAAACACAATCCGAATGCGTTTGGTCAGATTTGCGTATGTCAGTTGTTGTTTTCACTCAATATTATGTCCATTTTAAACAAAAGAGAGACCCTTTGAGTGATATCGGCCACACTGTGCCTCAGATTGAGGTGGGGTTGACTCGTAAACATCTAAAAAGAAACCATGTATCATTCTATTAAAGGATAAACCCAATATAAATGTGTTTGGTTAGATTTTCATAGGTCATTTATTGTTTTCACTAAAAATTGTGTCCATTTTAAACAAAAGACAAACACTTTTAGTGATATCGGCCACACCGTACCTTGGATTGAGGAAGGATTGACTTATACATGTCACAAAGGTTCAATGGATCGTTATCCTAAGGGATCAACACAATGTGAATGTGTTTTGTCAGATTTTTGTACGCCAGTTGTTGTTTTCACTTAAAATTATGTCCATTTTAACAAAAAGAGAGACCCATTGAGTGATACCAGCCACACCATTCCTCGGATAGAGGTGGGGTTGACTTGTACATGTAAAAATAGATTCATTTATAATTAAATTAATGGATTAACACAATGTGAATGTGTTTGGTTGGATTTTCGTATGTCAGTTGTTGTTTTCACTTAAAACTGTGTCCATTTAAAACAAAAGACAAACACTTTGAGTGATACCGGCCACATTGTGCCTCAGATTGTGGTGGGGTTGACTCTTACATGTCAAAAAGGGCCCAGGTATTGTTCTCTTAAAGTATAAACACACTAAATATGTGTTAGGTGAGATTTGCGTAGGTCAGCAGTTGTTTTCACTTAAAATTGTGTCCATTTCAAACAAAAGACAGCCACTTTGAGTGATACTAGCCACATCGTGCCTCAGATTGAGGCAGGGTGAACTCATACATGTCAAAAAGGACCCATAGATCATACTACTAAAGTATCAACACATTCTGAATGTGTTTTGTTGGATTTGAGTTTGTCTGTTTTTTCTATTTCAAATTATGTCCATTTTAAACAAAAGAGAGTCCCATTGTGTGATACTGGCCACACCGTGCCTCAGATTAATGCAGGGTCAACTCGTACACATCAAAAAGGATCGATGGATTGTTATCTTAATGGATCAACACCATCTGAATGTGTTTGGTCATATTTTCATAGGTCATTTGTTGTTTTCACTTAAAATTGTGTCCATTTAAAACAAAAGGCAGAAAATTTGACTGATACCAGCCACATCGTGCCTCAGATTGAGGAAGGGTTGACTCATACACGTCCCTTACGAACCCATTGATCATTCTCATAAAGTATCAACACAATCCAAATGCTTTTGGTCCAGTTTTCATACGAAAGTTGTTGTTTTCACATAAAATTCTATCCATTTTAAACAAATGACAGACCCTTTGAGTGATACCATCTACACCATGCCTCGAATTGAGGCGAGGTTGACTCATACATGTCAGAAAGGACCCATGTATCATTCTCATAAAGGATCAACATAATCTGAATCTGTTTGGTTGGATTTTCATAGGTCAGTTGTTGTTTTCACAAAAAAATGTGTTCATTTGGAACAAAAGACAAACACTTTCAGTGATACCTACCAAATCGTTCCTCGAATTGAGGCAGGGATGACTTTTACAAATCTCCAATGCACCCATGGATTGTTCTACTGAAGTATCAACACAATCTGAATGCATTTGTTCAGATTTCCATACGTCATTTTGTGTTTTCACTTAAAAATCATTCCATTTTAATCAAAAGATAAACATTTTGAGTGATACTTTCCACACCGTGCCTCGGATTGATACGGGGATGACTCGCACACATCACAAAGGACCCATGGATCATTATTCTAAAGGATAAAAATAATCCAAATGCATTTGGTCAGATTTTCGTATGTCATTTTTTGTTTTCACTTAAAATTCTCTCCATTTTAAACAGAAGGAAGACACTTTGAGTGATAACATCCACACCATGCCTCGGATTGAGTCAGGGTTGACTTGTACACATCACCAATTCACCCATGGATCATTCTCATAAAGGATCAACACAATATAAATGTGTTTGTGCAGATTTGTGTACGTCTTTTGTTGTATACCATTAAAATTTTGTCCATTTTAAACAAAAGAGAGACCCTTTGAGTGATACCGGCCACATCGTGCCTCGGATTGAGGGGGGATTAATTTCACACATCATAAATGACCCATGGATAATTCTATTAAATTATCAACACAATATGAATTAGTTTGGTAAGATTTGTGTAGGACAGTTGTTGTTTTCACTTAAAATTGTGTTCATTTAAAACAAAAGATTGACACTTTGACTGATACCGGTCACATTTGGCCTCTAATTGAGGCGGATTTAACTCATAAACGTCCAAAACACAATAATGGATCATTCTAATAAAGGTGTAAAACAATCCAAAAGCATTTGGTTTGATTTCCACACGTTATTTTATTGTTTTCACTTATAAATCTGGCCATTTAAAACAAAATTGAACCACGTTGAGTGATACTAGCCACACGTTGCCTCAGATTGAGGAGGGGTTGACTCTCACATGTCCCAAAGGACCCATGTATAGTTCTCCTCAAGGATCAACAAAAACTGAATGCGTTTGGTCAGATTTTCTTATGTCAGTTGTTGTTTTCAATTAAAATCCTGTCAATTTGAAACAAAAGACAGACACTTTGAGTGATACCGGTCACACTGTGCCTCGGATTGAGTCGGTGAAGACTCGTACATGTCACCAACACACCCATAGATTGTTCTCATTTAGGATCAACATAGTCCGAATGAATTTGGTCATATTTGTGTATGTCAGTTGTTGTTTTCACTTAAGCTTTTGTCTATTTTAAGCAAAAGAGAGACCCTTTGAGTGATACTGGCCACCCCGTACGTCGGATTGATGCGGGGTTGACTCGTACATGTTAAAAAGAACCCATGAATCATTCTATTAAAGGATAAACACAATTTTATTGTGCTTGATCATATTTTCATAGGTCATTTGTTGTTTTCACTTAAAATTGTGTCCATTTTAAACAAAATACAGACACTTTGAGTGATACCGTCCACACTATGCCTCGGATTGAGGTGGGGTTGACTCGTACATGTCCCCACTGTACCCATGGATTGTTCTCATAAAGATCAACAGAATCCGAATGTGTTTGGTTGGATTTCCATATGTCAATTGTTGTTTTCACTTAAAAATATGTCCATTTTAATCAAAAGAGAAACACTTAGAGTGGTTCATCATTCTTGCATGTTGCTAGTGCATATCGTCTATTAAAATGGGAAAATGAATCATTACAGAAAGTATGTTTTATTTAATAACAATTATAATTTTTCCAATGAACATTTGCATGTAACAATGTTTCATCTTTTGATCCCCTTAACCCCTATAAACATTTACCACCAATTTTTAAAGTCCCCAAGTCAGATTTTCATGCTATTTGTGTACAGTATGCCATCAGGTATGTGGCCCACTCATTTATGAACAAATCTATGTCATCTTGTGAGTATGAATCTTTTCGGCAGTCAGAGTAGTACTGCAAAATATAATAATAAATAATTAATAAATTAAATGAAATAGTAGTTGTTTTTTAAAATACCTCTTTAGGGATGCTAGTTTGTTGATGAAAAATGATCTCTTTCATTAATTTACAAAAAAAAATAACCGCAATCATTATCATTTGATTGTTTTGGAAACTATATAAAAATTGATCATTAGGAGAATTAGTAACTTGTGTTGAGATGTGTTTGGATAGTTAAATTTTATTATATATACTCTGATATTTGTCCAAACATAGTACTTGCTCGCTTCCCTATGCTTAGCCCTTGTCCACATTCCCTTTTTTATACAATAATGATACACCACCCTTTCATAACAGAATCCTTAGTAATAGATAATATAAATTATATTACATGATGTTTGGACCAAAAACGTAGGATGTAGTGTCTTACAGATTCACTAACTTTGTCATGTGTGGTCGGTTTGGTGGATATCCTTGCTTTGAATCTAGATAATAAATCTCTAGAGTATCCATGTTCACCGTAATTACCATCCAATGCTGCCTAAAACACAAAAAATAATATGTTATAAAAGAAGTGAAAATATAATTGATACGATTTAATCGTAGAGTTTTACCACTAAATGGTTGGTATTAGGAAGAGTCTGTCATCTGTAATCTTTATTTCAAATGTTTTCATCAAACCGTTAACTATTTCATTCTTTTTTGATGGCTCTAATTTCTTTAGATATGTTTATGTGGTATGAGGACTAATGAGTCCGAATTTTGGATCATGGAAAAATTCATTCAACTTTTTTTCATATATATTTCTCTCAAAAAAAGAAAATTCATTCATACATATTTTTCACATTAGATTAGCTTTTAAAAATCAATTCATGAAAACATTACTCATATATATATTTACAACTGTGACGCCTAGCCAACTATTTTCAAGGATCTCATTCACATTTTCAGCAGCAACGAAATCATGACTTTTTTCTCCGTATATATTCTTTTCGAAAACCACTATATGACTACAACCACCTCTTAGATTCGTATCCTCATGAGTCATCAATACTGGTAAATGTGTATAGAGAAGTTATTGTGTTATTGTGATTTCAGTAGCTCCTTGTGATCAGTTGGGAGATCCTTTATATGTTTTTGAGCAGGCGATTTTCACCCCCTTCCCTTTCTATGTTTATAATAACATTCTTTGGTTCAAACCCTTTTTTCATTAATTGTAAAAAGTTTATCTTAAAAAAAATAATAAATATCTCATTGTCTGTGTGTACTATTACATGTTGTGAAATCCATGCAATGAATGCCCCAATATCCTTTTCGACAACATGAATATCATCATCAACAAGTGGAATAGGTAGCTCTGCATTTGGCTCATGAGCTACAGTAATCTTCACTTTTAGATGATCTTTTGAAAGTGGTCTACTGTGTAGCATATCATCTGGGATGTTGAACACAGTAGCCCTCACTAAAAGGTTATATGTGGGTGTTGATAGATATAAATCACAATCATTATCACCCTGTAGAATATCATTATAGGAAAAGCATCAGTGTTTTTCTGATTCAAATTTCATGGGAACAATTACTAGAATATTGATTACCACGGAAAATACAGCTCTTTGAGTGGAATGGATCACCTCAAAGCTGGTGGGGGTGGGGGGATCTTTATGCTCTGGTTGTTCCTGAGTTGTGTCTTCTCCGTGCTTACCACCCATAAAAGTTTCTAGTGACTATCCCTACCATTGTAATCATTCTTCAAGAGTTTCTAGTCTTTTGATCATTTGTTTCGATTTTTCATCTCTATCATCCAATTTTTTCTTCTCAAAATATACTCGGGGTGTCACCATAAACCCCACACCTCTAACATGACTATATTGTTCTTCTTGCTTTAAAGCCATCGATAATAGGTCTTTATCCACTACAGGAGTAGCTGATTCCTATGACTTTCGGATATAAGAAAATAACTATATATTTTTATGTAAAATCAATTTAAAACAAATATTTCTATCATCGTGTCATACTTACACATATTTCCCACAATTTTGTGTGTTCTCATCTACTAGATTCCCTTCCTTATTCACACATGCCTCCTGCTATAGCACATGACATGGGATGGATGTGTCTTTGGTTTTAGACTGATCAATCTACATATAAATATATAAAGATAATTATGATGTAGTTTTTTGAAAATTAACAATATTACTATAAATTTAAAATATGTACCATTTTCTTTTCTAGTGAAGTGTACCCCATCCTTGATTTACGATAGGGGTATGTTGGTTGTGATGTAGGTTCCTTATTTTCATTATAGAGTTGTTGTTTCATAAATGAAATATTGAAAATTAATCTGGTGAATACATGTATCCTCAAAAAACCTATTATCACCCACAATGTACCTGAAACTTCTCATCCCCCCAGTGGCCAATAAATACATCCCATGCTTCTTGGGATATCAGGTGAGTGTAGACAATGGGTGGGTGCGGGTTTAATTTACCTTTGGAGTATTTTAGGTGACATCTTGTTAAAATAGTGCGAAAACCTCGATGAATCCTTACTTTAAGACTTAGTACATAATCCTTGTGTGAATCGTCTACTATAAATGTACTCTTTAAGAGACTGATAAGTGTAAGACATTATTTCATTATTTTATTTGCTAGTAAATTAAAGAAATAATATCAAAATTTTACCGTAATTTCTTCTCAGATCACAGCCTTTAGCCCGAACACAACATGGTGCCCTAAATCTATGTCAATCGGTACGCGTTTCTGAGTGACAACTCCAATTTGACTGCTAAACATAGCCCTGTTGGGATTCACATGTTGGCCTCATGCATTCCATCCGACATCAAATTTGATGTCATTGCTTTTCACCTTAAGAACTTTTTCTAACACCGTCAAACTATGACACACCTGTGTTTTCTGCGACAACGATCCTTCATTCCTGACAATTTCATCGATATCACAAAAATCTGTATGTTCATATGAAATGGTAGAAACAACATGTGCTAATGGTTTTTGGACCTCAACACTAAGAGCAACAATAGGTTCAAAAACGTGTTGTTGCTCTGCACTATGAGCATCCGCAACAAGAGCAGCTATAGCCACAACAGCAGCAACTTGAGAGACTTGTTCATTCTCAAGGTTAGGAGCACCAAAATGTGTAGAAGTGATTATCTAAATAAGTTGTTGAATAGTTAATTTAGACTACATAAATTCTGTAATGATAATATAATAACATGAGATAACAAGATCTATATTACAAAGAAAATATAACATGTTTATTGAACTCCCTTTCTTTTTTTCAAATGCTGAAGGGATTTAACACTTCTATAGATTATCCAAATCCCTTTATTGTGGTCTCCTCTAAAATAAAAAACATAATCTACTTTGAGAATTATATGAAATAATTGTGATGTACCACTAAAATGATCATCCTCAACTGAATTTCCATCAGACCCTTCAGTAGTTTTGGACGATAATAGAATAATCGACCAGTTTCGGTTTGCGGGATCTGGAACATAAAAAACATGTACCGCTTGTGATGCCATTATCAATTGTTCATCTCTATACCATTATTCACTAAAATGAACTTTCAAAAATCCACATTCATCTATCTTAACACTACAGTTTGTATCAACCCATTTGCATTAAAAAATCGGCAATTGGAATTTTGTATAATCCAACTCTGTTATTTGTTTGATAATGCCAAAGTATGACATATTTAGATAAATTGGATTTCTGTCCTTACTACCAAAAACATGCATCATTCTTCCACTAGTGTAAATCCACTATTTTACATGGTAATATCTTTATCATGTTCATCTATATAGAATGTATAACCATTAATTACATTACCATTGTAAGATAATACATACACACTTGCTCCGGCGGCTAGCCATCGAAGTCATTCTAAAATTAAATTCAGATTTTCATCCAACTCCTTAAAAATATTGTCATGAAATGATCCTGTAAACTGGTGATTATGTTTATTTGATAACCATTTTTCATCCCTTGATGGATTCAACTACCTAAGAATTTAATTGTGAGTTTCAATATATAGAGCATCCTTCATACTGTTATGAAAAACATAAAGGTGGGCCTTCTCCCAATCTATAATACTGATTGTCACAATATCTCTTCCATAAATTCCCTCACCCTTAATGAATCCAGTGTGATAAGATTTCGAAAGACCAATTCTTTCCACATCAGATAGGCATTCGAAACAAAATTCAATGGTTTCCTCAACAATATATCGCTTTACTATACAACCCTCGCGCGGACATCGATTTTTGAAATACCCTTTCAAAATATTCATATATCATTCAACTGGGTACATCCATCTATAGTGCACAGGATCAAAAAGTCAAATATCTCTCACCAAGTGAGAAATAAAATGAACCATCATATCATAGAATTTTGGTGGGAATAACATTTCTAAATCACATAATATTATACAAATTTCATTTTCCATAGCTGCAAATTTCGTCGGGTCTAAAACTTTGCTACCTATAGCTTTGAAAAAGAAATAAATTTTGGTTATTCTATGACGAACATTCTTGGAAAAAATTCAATATAAAGATATATGAATTAAATCTCGCATCAAAACATTGAAGTCACATGTTTTCAAACCTTTTAACTTCAAATCATACATTGACACAATGTTCTTGATATTTTTTGAATACCCCTCTGGAACCTTTACATCATTAAACATGATTAAAAACTGATATCTACCATTCCTAAAAAAAGTATAAGCAGCTGGAGGAAGGAACATTCGATTTTCACCCTTCACGAGAGCCAAATCTTCTCATATCCCCTTGTCAACCATGTCCAACCATGCCTTAATTCCAACATTTGTTTTCCCAGAGTTATTTAGCAATGTTCCGATAACACTGTCACATACATTTTTTTCAACATGCATCACATCATGAAAATGTCTAATGTAAAAACAATTCCATTATGGTAATTAAAAAAAATGATCTCTTTTACCAACATATTTTCGTATGGTTTTTTGAAAATGTTTTTCCAAAAATAGTGATCACATATATCAGTTTCTCAAGTATCTGATCACCTGTTAGTGGAGACGGTGATGCGCGTTGTTCTGAACTTCATTGAATGATTTCGTCCAAGATCATAACTTATTCCGACGAGTTAGAAATCTATGATGTCCTAGAAACACATATTTTGATGAATGTTTCATCCTAATTGATTCTGTATCTTCTTCGCACACTAGAAACCCTTGAGTTCCATTAATGCTATAACCTGGAAAATTTCCATACTCAGGTAAATAATTAATTGTCCCATACAACATCACCCTTAATGTGAATTATTCACTTTTATAAGAATCATACAAAATAACACCCGAATCCCACAATAACATCAAATCATTGATCAAAGGAGCCAGATAAACATCAATATCGTTACCTGGTTGTTTTGGTCCTGATATAAGAATAGATAACATGATGAATTTTTTCTTCATGTATAACCAGGGTGGCATGTTATAATTTATCAACATAATAGACCACGTACTATGAGTGCAGGTTTGAAAACCAAAAGGAGTAACTCCATCTGTAGATAATGTAAGACAATTGTTTCTTGGCTCTTTTCCAAATTCAGGATACTCAAGTTCAATTTTCTTCCATTGAGGAGAGTCAACTGGATGACGTAATTTCCCATCTCTATTTCTTTTATCTACATGCCACGACAATTGTCTTGCATTTTCTTCATGGCCATATAGACGCCTAAACCTTAGAATGATTGGAAAGTACCATCCAACTTTCGTAGGATTGAATTCATCTTTCTTCTGTCGATAAGCACCACACATTGGGAATTTTAAAAGAGATTTTTTCTCCTTGAGAAACAATATACAGTCCTTCGGGCAGGAATGTATTCTTTTAGAAATCATATCAATCGAGCAAAGCATTCGTTTAGCTTCATATGTTCGGCCTAGGAGCTCATTATCTTCAGGGAGTATGTCCTTCAAGAGTTAATGTATTTCCGTAAAACTGACATCACTCCATTCATTGCCTGCATTCCATTTATACAACTTCTGTACAACTGACAATGCTGTATATTTAGTGCAACCAGTATATTATGGTGTCTTTCCCAAACTCTTTAACTTCTCAAACAATTTTGGGCATTGACGGAGGTCAACTTCAATTATCTTTGTCATTTCCTCAATATGATATCCATCATCATTGACATCTATAATCACATATTCCATACTTTATTCTTCACTATCCATATTTGTATTCATATCTGATGATCCATATAACATAGTTTTATCCTAGCCAGTAGCTATATTCTCCTTTTCTCTATGTTTATTCAAACATTTATATCTCTGTTCTATTCTGTGACATATCAAATGTTCTTCCAACACCTCTTGAGTAAGTAGTCTAGAATAAAAACAACATAAACATAGACAAAGGAGAAGGATCCTTTTTGTGATCCATTGCAAAATTGATGAACTCTTTCACTTCGTTCTCGTACTCTATTTTCAAACGATTAGCATCCATCCAATATTTATGCATATCCATCCTATTTGAATCTCAAATATTAGTATTTATGGCTCAAGTACACAAAAAAAGACTTCCAAATAAAGTAGAAGAGAACCACTTCCTTATAAAAACAGATATTAATAGAGCCTAACCATTTCCAATAAAGATTTGGAAATCAATAAAACCAGGATACAGCCCCATAAAAATCTACTCAGTTTCCGAACACAAAGGGGTTCACGTGGATAATAACTTGTGTCATAGATGGTAAAACTCACACGACATCATCCTCTACGGCTCATCCTCCTCTATCAGGTCAACCCTTCTATGGTCAAGTAGTCCATCCTTTTATACCTCACCAACCTAAAATACATATAGATGAAAACGAGTAGCCAGCTCTATAAGTAAGGAAACGATTCTCATAATCTCTACAATATGGAATTCATTAAATATAATTACTTTAGATTCATTATAGTTTCCTCAAATAACCCCAGTCCAAACACAAGAATAATCAAGAATGATACATCTATTCATCATCACCATAAATATATATGGAGTGTTGGATCAGCCGAATGGCATACAAAAATACTCATAGTGGAAATACCTACTCCTAAATGTGATCACTGGAATATCAAACTCCTTGATCCTGAGTTGGTGTTAACCAAACTAAAGACCGATCTTAGAGAACCACTCCCCCCCCAAGAAGATCTAATAAATCATAAATATAGGTCAACAGATACTTTTTATTGATCATAACCCGATTGAGATTCTGGTAATCAAAAAACAATTGAAGGGTTCCAATTACCTTCTTGGTGAAAAGAACCAATTATTCCCAAGGAAACACACTAGGTTAAATAAATAATTTGGAAACCAATTCATCCCACTGATTATTTATTTCCTTCAATTTAACTAGTTCTATATGGTAAGATAGAATATATATTGGTTTTGTACCCATCTCTAGGTTGATAGAGAACTCCACCTCCCTATCTAGTGGTAGACCAATAAAACTAAAGGAATCAATTTTGGATATTTAATAGCTACTCGGGAAAGTTCACTATAATAGGCTTCCTACACCAGTTCAACAGCAAAAAAGGATATCATCCCACTCAACTCTGGAAGAAGAGGTCTAGCTCGACTAGTTCTCAGGTCTGATTCTCTATGTGAAATGTGGAATTCCCCATCGGGGGCAGTGAAAGAACCCATTGATGATAATAGTAAATACAAGATTTATTAGAAATTATCCAGTCCATTTTGAGAATAACATATAGGGAAATCATTTTTAGAACCAAAAAATATCATATAATCTAAATCTCTAAAAGAGAGAAAGCATGAGAGGGGAATCATAAAAACCTTACTCCCTCTTTATCTAGAGAGATGTTACAATATCTATCACATAAGCCAGGAGCTCTATTATAAGTTTCAATAGTTCTATATTGAGGCTTGATAAGAAATAATGATGGGAACCAATATCAAATAAAACAGACACTAAATAAAAAGAAATGGAAATGGTTCCACTCCCTAGACCATAGCTCTGACTATGTGCACTACTTCGTCTATGAGGTTCTACTTCATAGGAGGATTATATTTCTTTTGGTTCATTAGTAGATCCCTCATAAATTTGATTATAGTCTTATTAGGGGCATGGTACTATAAAATATTAACAGAAAACAAGGAAACATTAGTCAAGAGACACAATAACATCAACTATATCAATTAGAACTCAACTGGGTAACACAATCCTCATATTAGGATTTGTGAAAATTCTAGAATTAGATTAATTAATTCCTAAAAGACACCTTTTTCAACCACCCATGGTAACTTAAGGATAAATACAATAATATCTATTCAGACACTCACTCATAACCTACTAGTTATGTCCCACAAATCATATCACTTACCTATCATGTCATATTCAACCACATCAGTCAACCATCACCCTTATAATCATAGTGATAAATACACTATACATAGTATCAATAATGGGAAAACATAAAGGAAATTTACACAAAAAAAACATATTTATGACCATTAACCAATAAAACCGTAATAGAAAATCAAAAAAAATTGAATCATCATTGTTGTCACATCCTTCCTAAGAAGAAAGTTCTTGAAGAGAATCAAGAACAATAGAAAAGAAATTCACCTTAGAGGAGGAGAAGTAGGGAACCTTTTGTGCTGCATTGGGAGGGGAAGGCATGATGGACAGAGATGGAGGTGTACAGGAGGATCCGCCAACCGAAGATAAATGGAGGAGTAGGGTTTGCGGGGAGTAGGGTCGAGCAAAGAGGAGGAGAAGTAGGGTTTTCGGGGAGGAGGATCCGCCGAAGGGGTTCGAGGGGGGGATTAGGAGAAGGGATAGCGGTGGAGGTCTCGCAACGTGAAGATCAGGGTCGGCGGAGGTCCGCCAATGTTAAGATCGGGGGTGGAGGTGGGGAGTTGTAGGGTTACAGTACTGCGAGAGTTTTAGGTCATGATAAACCAAGGACACTATGTGACCGATTATATAAAATATGGGACTACGGTTTTATCAGTGCTAAAAAAGCGCTGATAAAGGCTACCTTTATCAGTTCTAAAATGATAGTGTTGATACAAGAAGGATTTATCAGCGCTTTTTTAGCGCTTATATAGAGGCCCTTTATCAGCGCTGATAAATCATTCTTGTATCAGCGCTAAAATTTTTGCGCTGATACAGGGAATCTTTATCAACGCTTTTCTAGCGCTCATAAAGGGTCTCTTTATCAGCACTTTTTTAGCACTGGTAAAGGTTACCCTGTACCAGCGCTAAAATTTTCGTACGGATACAGGGATTCTTTATCAGTGGTTTATTCTTAGTGCTGATATAAGGTGGCGCTTTCCTTGTCCATTTTTGTATTAGTAATATGTATACAAGAATGGTTTCTCAGTTTCTTTACACTTCCACATTATATATGCATGGAGATGGATTCATGTGTACAGGTACATTGGATTGGGCCTCCCATGTTAGTGATATGACTACTCGGTGAATGTTTCCAGCCCTTAGGCTATTGGACACATGGTTGGGAAGTTATGATGTGGGCCCCTCATGGATGGGTTGTGATGACATTCATTTCTAATTCGAAATGTAATTATAATACAAAAGAGATTTCATGAATGGAAAAAATTCCCTTACCATATTACATGAATAATGAATAGATCATGTTCAATGAGAATAATTATATATTATTTAATTCATTTTGATACAATAAATCAAATAAAACATTTAAATGCATTATCTAAAAAATCATAAATGAAAATTCGAAACAATTTTTAAAAATATGAAATGTTTGTAAAAGTAAAAAAACAATAAGTAAAAAATTTAATGAAAAAATTTAAAATATAATATATTTCAATATAAAATCCCAATGAAAGATTTATTTAATAATGAAAAATAACTAGAAAATCTGCACATTCATATTTTCAAATATAATCATTGAACTACTGATTTCATATTAAAAATCAAGTGTCATTGCATCATAGACATATTATGATAAATGGAATATATGGAAGATACTACCTACCAATAAAATATATTGATGATCTCCTCAAGCTTGAATATTAATAAATAAACATCTTATAGTGAATAAATCAATTTTAAAAACCAATTGATTCCAAATGAATAATATACAAAATCTAATAATTACAATTATCCAATGTAAAAATATAAAAATGAAATCTAATCCCATTAATAAATAATGAAAATAAAAAACAATAATTTTCTTGAACTATGAAGTGAATGATTTCATCCCATATTAAAGAAATTCCACATATATCCTTGAAAATAGATTATATCAAAAAAATGATGAACATTTTTTAAATAATCTACCAAAAAATTCTAGATCATAAGGAATCATCATGACTTTGAATTCCACCATACCATTATAAAACACAATATAAATATCATTCCCAAAATTTGTTATATATCCTGGATTATATCGATATACATAGTAGAAAATACAAAAAAGGAATATACCCATGTCAACAAAATATATTTATAATTAATAAAAATGAAAATTATAGTATTTATTCAATAAATTAACAAAGAAAACATGACCCAGTGGAATATAAGGTAAAACACCATCTAGTGAACTATATCTCCATGAGCCACATATAATGTTACACGTGAGACTAGTTCATTACATGGGTATTCACATTATAGCTCAAAAATGAAATTCATCTATTTATTTTGTTTTTCATGTTCATCATAAGAATAACACACCAAATAAATATGTATGTATAATATATTCCATACCATCAAATAATAGATGACCCTTTGAAAACTTACTCCCAAAAACTATTACCCACAACCCTTATGTCTAACAACCTATAAAAAACTCAATATTAGGTTTTAAATGTATCTATGAAAATTTATCAATCTAAACCCTAATAATTAAAAATATATAATACCATGTTGAAAAGGAGAAAGAATATTATTCCTAGAAATATTCTTGGCTATTCACCAAATAATTGATGGTTTACACATTATAAAACAAACATTATATGGTTGGAAGTAACTATCAAAGATGATTGGAGTCATGAAATCATAGAATTAGGGGAGAAAACAAGAGGAGACGAGTCTTCCATCATCATTCTGGTGGGGGATGATCACAACTTTATGGAAGGGGGAAATGCATCATGAGTTAAGGAGTGGTGGTGGAGGATAGGAGGATGGGGAAATATACAGGACTATATACCAATTGGGTTTTAAAAAATAATAGGATTTTATCTCTATACAAATGGTTTACATAAATCGTGGTTATATAAATAATCCCAACAAAATATAACTATGGGTTTTATATAAAAGGTGGGTATATATCTATGGGGATAACCACATTTTGTAGCAGTTTTATTTTATGGAAACCATGTTTTTCATGTGTGATGTATTTTTTAACTTGGTAAATAAGTGTAATAATTTCCCAAAGTAAAATCTCTTTATTTATAATATTATAATTCAAAATTATGCCTGAGAAGTTTTTGGTTAGTGAGAAAATAATATGATATGTGCACAGATCATCATGGATCTGAAAACCCATGTTGTTCTAGAACACAATGTCGAAAATCATATTAACTCTATGAGAACTATATTTTTCAGATTCTCTAATCTTCCACTAAACCATTTCATTTGATATCTCAAATACCATTTATCCATCCTTTTGTTATTAGATATCCTTATTTTGAAAAATGATTCTATACACATCCATATCTTCATGATTCTATAAAATCCCATTATACATGGACGATAGAATGAAAAATTATTCATCCATCTATTTTTACAAATTCTTTAGATAGATTTAATATTACTCATCATTTTAGTCATTATAAATGAATATTGGATGTGGGCTGTCTAGAATGTACAATTTCAATTCATGGAAAAAATAAATTTGAATGCACTTATTCCATTCTGGATAATCTTCTCTAATGATAATTTTATCCTTATATATTGTAGATCATAGTGATATAGTTGATTCTATTTTATTTAACATTTATAAAAATTAATTGAAGAAAATTATTATATTGATTGATAAAAAAAGTGTATAATATATCAAATAGAAATTAAATTCAATTATTATTCTTTATTTTGTTTACACTCAACATACATTACCATTAAATTGGGAACATACTGTATCTTTTATATTTAATTTTTAGGGATCCATATTCTATTCCCTTAAATTGGACACTATCATGATAAGTAAAATTAATGGATTTAGGTAGGAATATATTTCCAACAACAATAAATCATATTTCTATAAATATATTTAGTAAACTACGCAATCCCGAAATTATTTTTTATGATTTGGTCAAACATTATTTATTAGTTACAAGAAATATGGATTTTTAGACAACTGTTCATTTAAACTTAGTAAATTTTACCCAAAAAAAGCATGTTCAAACTTCCATGAAAATTGAATGTATAAAAATGGGTTGGTCAAGAACAGTAGAAAATGAGGACATCTGTAACAGAAGTAGTGGAAGTATATACCAACAAAATTTGATTATTGAGGGTTTTTTATCCTCATTAGTGATTCCAATTTTTCCTTGTACATGGATTGTAAATAGTAAGATTATTTTACTTAATTGATTAACCATAAATAGTAAAAAACTTATACAAATCCTAATGATAATTAATTCAATATTTTATGTTTGTTAATTTATTTAATACATGATCGTACATCATTCCGAAAAATAATTAATTAATAATGAATGTCATAGCAATAAATATAAGTGAAATGATCTTGAGATTCTCTTATAGTTAGCTTATCAAGTGGGTGATAAGAAGACAAAAGAAATTAGGGTAAAAACAACTTGAACAAAAACATTGTTCATTTGAAATTATTTCACCTTATATCATATATATCACCACAATTGGTTTAACATCCTTTTTTAGACTCAGAATTCTTCCCCTATCATGGGCTCTCCATCTTTATAAAAGATTTTACTAACATGATTGTTAGCGGATCCATTCGATTGGATAGTTTAGTTTTAAAAAATAAAAATAAAGGTATATAGGCCCAAAGATAATAAATTGGAGGTAATAAAACACATTCCATCAATAATAACATAACTATAATACATGAAAAGAAACCATTCAGACATAGTAGTTATTCTAGTCTCGTGGACATCGACACATGAATCAACGTGAAAAATTTTCAATATAATTATCAATTAAATTGAGTTTTTATCTAATTAAGATAATTTTCAATTAATTAATCCAATTTATTTAATTATACATAATTCTATCATGGAATCCTTGATTAACCAACATATTCAATTTTAATTAAAATTATCGCCATTCTTAATTAAGTTACCACAAAATATTACCTAAAGGGAACCCAATGTGTTCATCAAAAAAATACATGGAAATTAATTTAATAAATAATTATTAATCTTATTAAAAATCATGCAATGAAATATCAAAGGTACATGTAACACATAATCTAAAGGATAAATTATTGATTTAATTATTCTTTCCTTGAAAATTTGAGGACAATATTAGTGGTAGACTTCATGTAATGTACAAAAGTACATGTTGTGTATATTTTTTCTTCCCATGTCAAACTAACTTGTAATGGTATTGAAATATTTTATCCCACAGATGTTTGTGAGGTATGATTAATGTATTTGGATTACAAGTATTGTTACCATAGAGCTGTTGGAGTTGGTGGTCTAGAACCAACTACTTTATACTTTATTCATTTAAATAAAATCCTTATCACATCTTTATTATTCTTCTGCGTGACATGTAATGTGATAATGTCCTAAGGACAGCTATTGCATTAAAGGGTCATAGCGGATCCCTGCTATGATGAGAACCCGGAAGTGCCATAACAATGTTCTTGAATGTATGTTCTATGGCCGGATGATATTATTTGAGGGACACAAATAATACAGGTCATTAGGGGTGAGGACTCACAAAACGTTGAGGCACATTCTCATGGTGTGCGCCCTTGGTAATATCCAGGAGGATATTATGAGAATGAGACCCGCCAATAGGAAATCCACATTTCATAGTGTCATTGGATGTTCCTATCTACGGACGTGTGTATTGGTCCTTAGACTTTAAGATTATTATTAATGGGTTTTACAACTCGCGCACTTAGATGTATTGGCCAAAACTGTGACGACACACTGTTCGCAGCGAGGTAGGATATGTTGGGTGAGTCACGAGTAATACCGCATTAATAGATAATGCGAGAAAGGATTTGTCCCTTCCGTTCCATAATGGAAGTAGATATCTCAGGCCCTTTGATGGAATTGATATGTCCTAAATAAATCCATGGCCATGGTAAGGTATGGGCAAGTTCAATTCCAGGAATTCAATGAAATAATAATCAAGCACTTGTGTTGATGGCACTAGCATGCAACCAGCTTGATTGGAGATATCGAGATAAATGGATTATATTACACGGTAAGCGTTTGTAGGAGGTGACACGTCCTTGCTGCGTTAACTTCTTTCTCTATGGGTGCCTTGGCGTGTTGCTAGACGCTAACCTTGGATTTTAGGAAGGCTCAGCATAATGCCACTAAACAAGAGGCCTAGAGGGTCACACACTAAGTGTGTCCATGTATCTCAGTTAAATATTAATTTAACAAGTTAAATAAAAATTATTCCCGGCCGTGGTTTAATAATTATTTAAGGATGTATGATCGCATTTATTTTGACACTAGTTATTCGAGAGAATATATATTGTTGACAAAATAATATATTTATTAGCGAGTAATGCAGTTACATTTATTTAAGAAATAAATAGTCATTACTCAAGGTCTAATAAATGTGGTGGAAAAAAATGGAAAATAAAAGTACACACCGTGTATATTAAATATACTCATCGTGTAGTTTTATGGAAAACAAGTACACGCCGTGTATTAATTATTACACACCGTATAGTTTTTCCATTTGGGATTTTGAGGATTTAATATTATTTTATTAAATGATATTTATTATAATCAGCGTGAGCGCATGTCAAGGAATTAATAATTCGACATTGGGGTTTTCAATAAGAGTTAATGAAATAAATAAAATGCATAACGCGTTTATTTATTGTCATAACTCTATTAACCTGAATACCGATTATAAATATCCTCGCAACCCCAAGATTTTGAAGAGCCGTTGTTGTGCACAATGGATTTGGAAATACTCTCAAGCCAAGAGAGAATTCCCTTTCCACCAAGAATGCCCTCAAGTAACGAGAGCAAGATCCTCCACCGGATCAAGGTGGTCGAAGGCGGACATCGCAAGCGAAGGTTCTTCCGCGCTAGCCCCCGGAGATCCCTTTGGTGACGTCCGGAGATACGGGACACACCTGTGGATCACCGCTAGAGGAATCTTACACTTGGATTCTACAACGCAACGACGGATCACCGAATCGTGATTGGAAACATCAACAAAGAAAGAATTCCAACGAGGTAATTCTTATGCATTAATTAAATTAATTATAATCAACATATGATGAACCCCCTCAAGGGTTATGGGACTCTTCTTTTCTTTTCATTCTTCACTCTATTCTAAATATTTGGCATTTTATATCGTGACGGATCTCGGATTGAACATTGTTTAATGTTAAAATTAAAGTTGGGCAAACCCACCAACGCGCTTCCACTGCGCCCGGAATCTACAAGTGGTATCAGAGGGGTCATATTGTTGATTATAATTATTTAGTTTTTCGTTGGTAATTTACACATTTAATAATTTAGTTATTTCAATTCAAGTTTAATCGTTCTGGAAATCTGAATATCAAGTTCTATTCCTCCTCCCTCGTTTCTCGTTCACCTCACAGAAACGAATTTTTCATTTAATTTTGATTAAAATAAAATAGAGGAACTCATCCGGAGGAGCCAAAAGTTTATGTCCATATAACACTAGAATACACGGCGTGTATTCGGAAGTACATGTCATGTAGTCTAGCTTCAATACATTGACTGATCTGCCAAATCAGACCATGTATTGGATTCTTTCTAAGAATTTAAGACATCGTGTGTTGACCAGAAACAGGTGGCACACGGTTTCCGGAATACACGCTGTGTGGTCCAATGAACACGGTGTGTAGTCCCTTCGGGTTAGGGTTGGGTCGTGTACTCCGTACATGGCCTGCCCGGCTGGAAACCGTGTAACGCGGAAACTACATGGCGTGTGTCCCACTATAGACGTCGTGTACTCCGAAAATTTCCGAAGTACATTAACACACCATGTCCCCGGGTGTGTACTTCGGATGGACGGTGAAGAAAAGTACACGCCGTGTAGTCGGAACTACACACCGTGTACTCACCCAAATTACGCAGATTTATTAAAATTTATTATTATATTATACAAACCCTTGAGACGTGTACCATGGTGCAGGCGTAAAGCTGAGGCACAACACGTGATAGGTTTTATATATATGTGTGTTTAATTTAACATCTGTGTAATAAATGGGAATTCACCGGGTTGCCTCCAAGGTACAAGTTATGTACAAGGATAATTGTAAATGAATTTATTTGTTTAAAATTATGATGGATGAGAATCTCAAGGAAATTCAAAAAAGGGATTTAAGATAAAAGGACTGATTAAAGAAAGATTATTAATTGATTTGAGAGTGATTTATCTTAAACAAGAACGATTAAAGAATTGAATGGTAGTTTTATTTATGCGTAAATATCGTTGCATGTATGGATGATCATGAGCTAGACCGAGACCTTTGTATGTGAATGGTTTTTTTTAATTTATTTATTTAAATTAAATTTGTTGGCATGCGAGCCATATCCTCATTAATATGTAGGGCATTCACGCCCAAAGATTCTTTTATGTAAAAACCCCTTTTACCGCTCAACTGTGTGTGAGCTAAATGCATATGTAATGGATGGAGCTCCCAAGCTAGTGGAGGCGGCTCAAGTCATGAGCCAGGGTGAAACCAATCCAAGGAGATACAAAGGTGGACAGGTGGAAAGCTGTAAACATGAACCCGAAAGGTTCAACGTGTTTCTCCCCTAGGTCTTGGGTTAGTTTATCAACCGCTAGATAAAATAACCAATAGAAAAGCTCATGATCATACCATTTATTTTATTTCTATTAGTGGCATGGTTTATTTATTTTGGGTGTGTTGTCACGATCACACAATTAATGAATTAAACGAGCAAGCAAGATGGAACTAAAATAAAACCAGCTTATACGTAAATATTATCTTAGAAATGGTTAATCACTTAAGTATATCCCACTTAATATTAAAAATCATGTAATCAAAGATAATAAAATGGAAATTTACGTATAAGGATAAAATCCCTCAAAATAAATATTAAGTCGGCATAGCCTTCCATAATCTTGGTTAGAATCGAACCATAGTTCAAAGTGCTTCACCAACCCTAGTTGGGGTGCTTTCAATTAACGGGGAATTCTAATTCAAGGTTTTGGGTTGACTTAACTTGGTTTGCATCAAGGGTTGACTGCCACAGCAGAACATGGGGTGACCAAGAGGCAAAGGTTGAGGAAATCCAAAAAGGATTTCAGGATTGGGGAGTCCACTCAGCGGATCAAGGAGCTGCGAGTTAATGTAGTTGGAATTTGGAATTCCTACCTAACCCTTCAAGTTGTTTGACCAACCCTAGTTGGGGTAATGCGAAGGGAAATATGGATCCTTGCCACTATATTATTCATGCAATAGAATATTCCGAAGTCAATGGTGAGGGCTATTGGATTTTGATAAAATAGTGGGAGACTAATAAGTATTAATTTATTTATTTGTCTCAAATTTTGTAATAAAGTACTAAACCTTTGCTCCTCTTAATTTGTAGAAACAGAAATAAAATGACTTCAAACATATCATTGCACACTATACTCGAAAAAGAACACCTTCTCACTGGTACCAATTTCCAAGAGTGGCAGAGGCATTTACGCATCATCCTTCCCCACGAAAGGAAATTATATGTGCTGGAAGAGCCTATTCCAGTTGCGCCTGGGAAAGAGGCTAGTGATGAGGAATTATCTCTCTACATGAAACACATGGATGATGCCATAGATGTCTAGTGTTTCATGCTATCGGCCATGTCTAATGAGCTCTTGAAGAAACATGAAAACATGGACGTGTATAGCATGATGTCTCACCTTAAAGATCTCTACCAAGAGAAGGCGAGACAGGAGAGGTATGAGATCTCAAATGCTTTGTTTACCACAAAGCATGGAGAGTCTGTGCCAGCTGGGCCTCATGTAGTTAAGCTTATTGGCTACATTGAACGCCTGGACATCTTAGGGATTAAATTCCTAGATGAGTTGCGTACAGATCTCATCCTATCATCACTGCCCAAGACCTTCTCTAGCTTCATTTTCAACTATAACATGAGCGGCAATGAGAAGAGTCTATCAAAGCTTCTGAACTTGATTCTCCAGGTAGATAAGGATATGGGGCGTGACAAACCCATGGTCCTTATGGTGAACAAGAAAAGGAAGGACAAGGCAAAGGGGCCAAAGACATATAAACGGTCTGAATTCCCCGAGCACCGTCCCTCCAAAAAGGGGAAGATCCAGAGGCAGGGAAAGGAACGGGAGGCAGTGTGTTTTTCATGTGGCAAGCAGGGCCACTAGAAGAGGAACTGCACCCAGAAGCGTGGGGACGCTAAAGGTGAGTTATTTATCGAGTGAAATCTTTCTATTTCTACACGTTGGGTATTAGATACAGCTTGTGGGGCTCACATCTCTATTCAAATGCAAGAACCAAGTAGATTTAGAAAGATCGCCAGAGGAGAGGTGGATCTTCGAGCTGCCAATAGCGCATGGATGGCTGCGTTGGCTATTGGCGACTACCACCTCTCATTGCCGACTGGGATGATTTTGGTTTTACATAACTGTTATTATGTGCCTAGTGTTACCAAGAACATAATTTTTGTATCTTGTTTGGATATGGATGGATTGGTTTTCAAATTTGGAAATAAGGGTTGTCTCTTTTATAAGAACCACATATGTTATGGTATGGCACATTTAAATAATGGTTTGTATGTATTGAATTATGGAACCCAAGTGTTGGCAATCGATAACGAAACAAACTCACATGACTCATGCATCACCTAGTTATGGCATCACCGCCTTGGTCATGTGAACGAGAAGCGTTTGAAAAAGCTCTGCCAATATGGCTATTTAGACTCTACTGAGCTAAAACCACTTGATAGATGTCACGCTTGTTTATAAGGAAAAATGACCAAGTCGCCTTTTGGTGGACAAGGTGAAAGGGCCATAGAGCTTCTAGGATTGGTACACACAGATGTGTGTGGACCATTTCCAGTACAATCTAAGAAGTGGATATTCTTACTTCATTACTTTTACTGATGATTGGACTAGATATGGCTATGTCTACTTAATGAGTTATAAGTCAGAGTCCTTAGAGAAATTTAAGGAATTCAAGAATGATGTAGAGAATCAGCATGGTAAAAAGATAAAGAAGCTTCGATCGGATCTAGGTGGATAATATCTGAACCAAGAGTTTATCGATCTTCTATGGGAGTCTGGGATTCTATCTCAGCTCACTCTTCCTTATACACCATAGTGGAATGGTGTTAGTGAAGGAGGAACCACACCTTTTTGGGCATGGTGAGGTCGATGATGAGTCATGCAGATCTTCTATTATCCTTTTGGGGATATTCATTACAAACTGCAGCATACACATTAAACTGAGTACCAACTAAGGCGGAAAATGGAATTCCATCCGAGTTATGGAATGGAAGGAAACCCACTTTCTATCACACACGTGTATCGGGATGTGAGTCATTTTTTAAGGCCTTCTCAGGCAACAAACTAGCACCCCGGGGCACGAAGTGTGTCTTTATAGGATATCCCAAGGAAACGAAATCATATTACCTATATAACCCTCAAGACAAGAAAGTGACTGTAGAAAGACAATCCTTCTTTCTTGAGAGGGAGCACATCCTCAAGAAGGATAGTGGGAGAAATATTGACTTAGACGAAGTTGATGCTCAAGATACACAGGAGTTGGTACAGGAACATGTTCCACAGGTCCTCGTGGAAGAGGTTCCAGAAACACAAGTATTGTGTAGGAGCTCAAGAGAGGTAAAGGAACCAGTGAGATTTGGTTTCCTAGTCACTGAGGATGGTGAATCATTATTGTTGGACAATGATGAACCTCTCTCCTACAAGGAAGCAGTAGAAAGCTCGGAAGCTGCAAGATGGCTAGAAGCTATGAATTCTGAGATGGATTCCATGTATTAGAACCAAGTTTGGGTTCTTGTCGATGAGACAGTTGATGTAAAGCATGTTGGATGCAAATGGGTATTCAAAAGAAATATGGACATGGAAGGTCAAGTTAGCACCTATAAATCAAGGCTAGTGGCTAAAGGATTCAGAAAGTGTCAAGTAATTGACTATGATGAAACCTTCTCACCAGTTTCCATGTTTAAATCCATAAGAATAATGCTTGCCATAAAAGCATACCATGACTACGAGATTTGGCAGATGGATGTCAAAACAGCATTCCTTAATGGGAACCTTCAAGAAGATGTCTATATGACACAACCAGAAGGGTTTGTGACACCAGGTGAAGCCAAACGCGTTTGAAAGTTGCAAAAATCCATTTATGGATTGAAGCAAGCATCCAGTTCATGGAACATTTGATTTGATGAAGCCATAAAGGAATTTGTTTTCATTAAGAATGAATGTGAGCCATGTGTTTATAAGCGGTTTAATGGGAATGTGGTCGTCATACTAGTGGTATATGTTGATGACATATTGCTTATTGTAAACGACTTACCAGCCTTACAGTCAGTTAAGGACTGGTTGAACAAGTGTTTCTCCATGAAGGACTTAGGACAAGCATCCTACATTCTAGGGATAAGATCATTCATGACAGATCCAAGAGGCTGCTTGGACTAAGTCAGGGTACATACATTGACCAGATACTAAAGAGATTTAGTATGGAAAAATCCAAGAGGGGATTGGTTCCAGTGTCACATGGCTTACTTCTTTCTACGAAAATGTGTCCCGAGACACAACAAGAGAAAGATTGGATGAGCAATATCCCATATGCTTCGGCTATAGGATCCATCATGTATTCCATGTTATGTACTAGGCTTGATTTTGCCTATGCACTGAGCATGGTAGGAAGATATCAAGCAGATTCAGGAGAACAACAGTGGACTACTGTTAAGACTATCGTTAAGTATCTGAGAAGAACTAAGGATATGTTCCTAGTGTATGGAGGAGATGAAGAGCTTGTCATCAGAGGGTATGCTGATGCTAGTTTTTAAATAGATCAGAATGATCTAAAGTTGCAATCTGGATATGGTTTCTGTCTCAATGGAGGAGCTGTGAGCTGGAAGAGTTCAAAGCAACCAGTTTTCGCTGATTCTACAGCGGAGTCCGAGTATATAGCGGCTTCTGATGCAGCCAAGGAAGCCGTCTGGATTCTGAACATTTTCCAGGAGCTTGATGTGGTGCCTAGAAATAAATATCATATTACATTGTATTGTGATAATACTGCAGCGGTGGCTCTTTCAAAAGAACCAAGGTCACATAAACGGACAATGCACATACTCCAGAAGTATCACCTCTTGAGGGATTTCTATCAAAGGGGTGAAGTTGCAGTGAGCAGAGTGTCCACGGAAAAGAACATGGCAGACCCCATGACTAAAGTCATATCTCAGCAGAAGCATGAATATCATGTGAGAGCTATCGGGTTAAAGGTGATTAGAAGTTGGCTCTAGTTCAAGTGGGAGTCTGTTGGAGTTGGTGGTCTAGAACCAACTACTTTGTACTTTATTCATTTAAATAAAAGCCTTATCACATCTTTATTGTTCTTCAACGTGACATGTCATGTGATAATGTCCTAAGGACAGCTGTTGCATTAAAGGGTCATAGCGGATCCCTGCTATGATGAGAACCCAGAAGTGCCATAACACTGTTCTTGAATGTATGTTCTATGGCCGGATGATATTATTTGAGGGACAGAAATAATATAGGTCATTAGGGGTGAGGACTCATTAAACTTTGAGGCACCTTCTCATGGTGTGCGCCCTTGGTAATATCCAGGAGGATATTATGAGAATGAGACCCGCCAGTAAGAAATCCACATTTCATAGTTTTCTTGGATGTTCCTATCTGCGGATGTGTGTATTGGTCCTTATACTTTAAGATTATTGTTAATGGGTATTACAACTCGCGCACTTAGATGTATTGACAAAAAACTGTGACGACACACTGTTCGCAGTGTGGTAGGATACGTTGGGTGCATCACGAGTAATACCGCATTAATAGATAGTGCGAGAAAGGATTTTTCCCTTCCGTTTCATAACAGAAGTAGGTATCTTAGGCCCTTTGATGGAATTGATATATCCTAAATAAATCCATGGCCATGGTAAGGTATGGGAAAGTTCAATTCTGGGAATTCAATGAAAGAATAATCAAGCACATGGGTTGATGGCACTAGCATGCAACCCGCTTGATTGGAGATATCGAGACAAAAGGGATTATATTACACGAAAAGCATTCGTAGGAGGTGACATGTCATTGCGGCGTTAACTTCTTTCTCTATGGGTGCCTTGGCATGTTGCTAGACGCTAACCTTGGACTTTAGGCAGGCTCAACCTAATGCCACTGAGAAAGAGGCCTAGAGGGTCACACACTAAGTGTGTCCATGTATCTCAGTTAAATATTAATTTGAAAAGTTAAATAAATATTATTCCCGACTGTGGTTTAATAATTATTTAAGGATGTCTGATTGCATTTATTTTGACACTAGTTATTCGAGAGAATATATTGTGGACGAAATAATATATTTATTAGTGAGTAATGTAGTTAAATTTATTTAATAAATAAATAGTCATTACTCAAGGTCTAATAAATGTGGTGGAGAAAAATGGAAAATAAAAGTACACACCATGTTTATTAAATATACATGTCGTGTAGTTTTATGTAAAACAAGTACACGCCATGTATTAATTATTACACGCCGTGTAGTATTTCCAATTGGGATTTTGAGGATTTAATATTGTTTTATTAAATGATATTTATTATAATCAGCATGAGAGCATGTCAAGGAATTAATAATTCGACATGGGGGTTTTCAATAAGATTTAATAAAATAAATAAAACGCGTAACGCGTTTATTTATTGTCATAACTCTATTAACCTCAAACCCGATTATAAATGTCTTCCTAACCCCAAGATTTTGAAGAGTCGTTGTTGTGCACAACGGATTTGGAAATACTCTCAAGCCAAGAGATAATTCCCTTTCCACCAATAATGCCCCCAAGTTACGAGAGCAAGATCCTCCACCGAATCAAGGTGGTCGAAGGTGGACATCGCAAGAGAAGGTTTTTCCGTGCTAGCACCCGGAGATCCCTTCGGCGACGTCCGGAGATACGTGACACACGTGTGGATCACCGCTAGAGGAATCCTACACTTGGATTATACGACGCAACGACGGATCACCGAATCGTGGTCGGACACATCAATGAAGAAAGAATTCCAACGAGGTAATTCGTATGCATTAATTAAATTAATTATAATCAACATATGATGATCCCCCTCAAGGGTTCCAGGACTCTTCTTTTCTTTTTGGTCATCGTTCTATTCCAAGGATTCGGCATTTTATATCATGACGGATCTTGGATTGAACGTTGTTTAATGTTAAAATTAAAGTTGGGAAAACCCACCAACGCACTTCCGCTCCGGAATCTACAAGAGCTTCATATCATGTCTTTCCCCATGTTGTAAATCTTATACATGGATCAGTAAAAGACACTTTGTTCTCACCCATGAGATGATATGAACTATATGATTTTTAATCTATATAAATAGAGTGTTGATATACATTCCATATTCCAGCCTATCAAGATCAAAATTCATATTATATCTATTCAGATGGTAAATCTGTTTCTTTGGGATATTAACCAATATTGAAAGATTGCTATGTGATGAAAAAAACTAATTGGCATGTAAACAGAATTTACACATCGTATAATCTACTTTTTCACAATAAGATTCATTCGAGACTAAAGTTCATGTTATGAAAAAGATTTATTATATATATATTCATTAATAAATCAATGGTTATGTTATCAATAATGAAGATGTCTTCACCTGAACCACTTGGGGCCGCATGGCAGATAAAAGATTGATCGACCACTACCCAAAGGCTGCCACCACATGCCAATGGATATTGAAAATAATTTAATGGTGTAAATAAAATGAAATTACAATGGATATTGTATCTGTACACGTTGAAAAAATGATCTCTATAATGAACTATAGTGGAATAATAATAACATACAAAAACATCTAGAATAAAATGAATTTATGTAATTACCACTAGTGAATTATAATGGTTCTGATAGTGCAATCCAAAAGAAATGTAAGAAGATACATTAACAACTGGAAAATATTTCCTAACATAATAATATCTAAAATATATTTACTAAGATATATTGTCAATAGATCTCTAATACTCGACTAACATACATGCTCTGATACACTCAGTTGTCCATATTTCCTTCTAAAATCACTTTTGAACTAGCCATCATCGACATAAGTCTTGTCATTTATGGGAAAAGTCTGTACATGGGGGGAAACTAAACAAGAATGAAGTGTTCAACCCAACCCAAATATTGGGGTAAATTAAAACCAACAACAATGATATATATATTCTCATATAAAAACCCTAATGAGATAAAAAGTAGATCTACATTTTATAGCCTATTATGGAATGACGAGTGTTCCAAAATCTTGTAATGGTCCATCATCAATGCCTTAATATCACATATATGATTGAATAAGTCATGATGAGCTTAAGAAAATTGCTACTGCTCCACATCCCAATGGGATATATTGTCGAAGTGTAGGACCCATGCCCTGATGTAATAAAAGTATTCCACTTAGTAGGTAGATTTCCCATTTCTTGATATAATAGGATTGTTCCACTAAATTGTTTGAGTAAACAAGAAATGAAACCAAATGAGGATTCCGCACAATAGGTATAGGACCCATGCCCTGGTACAATAGGAGGTATCCACTCAATAGGTAGAAGATGCATGGCATGATAAAAAAGTAGGGATCTACTAAGTATGTATAGAAACCATTCCCTAGTTTAATAGCTAGGTTCCACTTAATTGGTAGATGACCAATGCCATGAAGAAATGATTATTTCAACTCAACATTAAAGTGACCAATATCATGAATAAATAGGCGGGCTCCACTCAATAGGTATAGGACTCATGACCCGGTACAACATAGGGGTAATACTCAAACCAGTATGACATGTATGTGGGTATTTCTATCACTAGACTCTCTATATAATGATCTTTATCTATAACATACATCATTGAGGAATTCCTAAATCTGATTAAATCTATGTACATTTGGAAACATATATCAAAATAACCAATAAATTTGACCATAACATTATATGTGAACAAAATGCATGATAGGCTTCTCATGTGTCAAAATCAGACATACACAATGGTGATAAAAGATATAGAATATTATTTAATGGGGTACATGGTGAGTTTAATGGGTCACACAATGTATGAAATCACCTAGATTCCTAGATATGTCTCTTCAAAAACATATCTTGGTTATCCATGTAGCACTATATAGAGTTTGGTGCTATCACATGATATTCCTCTTCCACCCGAGGCCTCCTCATGTGGTCCTATCTGTGATCATGTTTGATGAGCATAGGTTTTTGTACACAATCCATGTATGTTTACATGTTGTTTCCCATAAAAATATAGTGTATCGGGGTCAGTTTAACTTTATATGTGTTTTCACTTCCCATGCCCATGTACTATTTGAAGTACAAAACGTATCCCCACTATACATGGAATTTGTGGTGACATTGCCTATTATTATTGTTCACTTTGTACATTTTAATTAGTATAAATATGGTTAATAGGGTGTGTGGTTCCTCCATAAGGTTTTCAATATTTAACTTCCACATGAATCCCTAGCCACTATAGAAATCTACACCACACAACATGTGTTCATCACCATAAATGATGTGTATATCTAGATATTATAGAATGTATAGACCATTAAGAATTATCTAGATCCGTCATTGAATCCTAATAATGACTACCAAATATTATAGGAATGCACTTATGGTTTTTATTGCATCCATTTATTGGATGGAAGATGGAATTTTGATTCGCCGATCGAAGACACCACATTCCTCGTGTTACAACAATTATCTCTTTATTATGTTAATCAACCCAATATCCCAAATCAATTGAATTCATCACCCAAATTTAGTTATATGTCCTGATCCATCCTTAAATCACTAGTCCCCTCTTCTATCCTAAATTTTCCCCAAATCTGGGGGTTTGATAACACTATAACCCATGTGATATAATTGAAGAGTGACCTCATTGGCCAATAGTGAAGAACAAGATGACAAATGGGGTAAATAATAAGAATGTTGGTGCATCAATAATTGGAAAATTTTTCTTTGAAAAATTATTTTATATTATGAGATAAATGGTGTGAATCAACAGAATAGAGAAATACAAATAAAAATAATTATTTATCTATGGGGATCATATGATGGGTGTGAAAATAGTGAATCCAAATTAGAATATAATTATTACATCAATGATTTAATCAATATGGGTGAAATAAAACAAATTATGGGCCCTAACATGATTCATATCACTCATTGGTGAATAATAAGGTTTTTAATGATGGAAAGGATCGATTACATTCATTGTGCCTCACATCACCCTAACCGATTTCCAAAGATAATCTGATCATGATTTTCCTATGATGGATGTCTAAAAATCTCCCAAAATATATCAAGGTTTATACAAACATACCCAAAAAAAATTTCATAATTATGTAATTATAGAATATTATATTTTATTTTATTGAAATTAAAATTAATAAATTAGTCACTTATTTTTTTAAATGCACCATCCAACTGCTGACTTATCCAATCATCAGTCGCCGAAACACAGTTGGTCATGCCTAGGGTAAACCCCAAGCACCAGAATTTACCATGGAATAATATTTAAAATCAAATAATCCATTTAGTATATAATAAATTAATTCATCAAAACTGTTTTCACATGATATAAAATATATTTAATACTTTTATAAAACAAATTTCTGGCTAACTATGGCTCAGAATCTCGTTCTATCGAAGCACCTGGGCCTTAAAATATTTCATATTATATTAAAATATCTTATTAGGATAACAAAAATTTGGTCATCATACGTTTATTAATGATTCTCATCATAGAAAATCAAAAATTGAGCAAAAGGTATTGGATACTGAAACCACATCTTGATTGCATGCTCCATATTTCTCTCCTGCATCATCACATGCTACAAAAATACACAAAATAAGTAAATTGTTCATACACACATGATACTCTCATGAACTGTTTTTTTTTCACTAATGAGATCTCCTTGAATGTGGATCCATCATTGATGTGATCCTCTCCTTATTCAATAACATGCATAAGATCTTGATCATATCTCCCCATTTGTGGAACAAGAAATATGTCATGAAACCACTACCACTATGGTGGTTAGAAAAGGAAGTATGAAACAAAAACATCCCAATAAAATATATCAAATGAATCAATGAATATTGGGTATTTATTTTCTTCCAATAATATTATCCAAACTCCTTATCATAGAGACACCATCATGAAAACCTTGTCTCCCTACATGAAATCAAATGTCATATTACATCAATAATCATAACATTTAGGCATGATATTATCTATAAACATTCATTTTTGGATCACATGAACCTTATCTATCATCACCTGAACCATATCTATCCCCATCGAGTCATTCCAGTATATGGGTGACCAATATTTCTCACATATATGGCCTCAAAAGGCTTCATGGTGATTATAGAGTGATGATGATTATATCATGATAAAACTTCCTAAGGTATGTTATCCACCTATCTAAAGAGAAAACTCTAATATTTTTCCCCACAACATATCTCTAAATATATAGAAATTTAGATATGTTATCCACACCACCTGGGTGTGAAAATTTGTACTTATCCAAAACTTGGTCTGACATTGCTTTGGTAGGACTCTCCATAATCGTGATATTAAATGTGTATCTCGGTTGATGAAAATCATTAAGGGAACCCCATGACGGCATACTATCTCCATCAAATTTACATATCCCAAAATCTACACTGAATAGAGCTTCGTGATAGAATCGAAGTGCGACATCTTGGTAAGTCAATCAATTATCACCTATATTGTATTTTGGACTATCACTATCCATGGAATCTCAATAATAAGTTATAAGGATATTATATCCCATTTTTACATTTGAATTTTATGAGGCTATAAAAATAATGTTGAAACATGGTGCTCAACATCCACATGATGTTATTTAATTCACTAAAAAATAAACTCTACAACACTCTGTTTCATGAATGGACACAAATACTACCACTAATGGACCATATAAATATTTCATATGTCATGATTTATAGAAAAATGATAAGTATGAAACTCCCTCATCACCTCATCTCTAATAACAGCTAGAACCAATGTCCATCCATATAAAATGAAAATATTATTCTCTCCAAAAAAAGAATCCATCAGGTGAATATCCTTAGGTATTCTCATAATTAACGACATCAATGTCGATTTATCCCAACATATCGTCCCTTACATGATATATAAGAGGAGGATTCAATATATGTATTGAATAAAATATTCACCCTCTTCATCTAAAAAGGTTATCTATAACATATAAAACTACTCAGATACCTCCTCCATTAGAATAGAACATGACTTCTTGTTGATGTAATCTTCCATCACATTATACATCCTAGGAGTGTATACTATCTCAATATTTTTGTGCAACGAGTACTCAATCCAGCCACTCTTCCATAAGATCATATCATTCTATGTTAAGAAATATGTAATACTAATATTTTCTAATTACACAACAATTTTCTCTACTAGATGATAGTTTCTCTATATCCTGGGACAGAGGACAACCACTTCAAACTCCAGGTTTAGAGTTTCACAGTTATGCTCATGGGGTCATAACAAACTCAAACCATATATGTTAAATAATTTCCATTGTATCATCACATAGTTCATCCCAACTCCATAGGTATCACAATACATTATATACTACACACCCTCCTATAGTAATATGAAAACAAAGTCACTAATTAGACTCATCCTCAAAATTTCAAAGGCTCTCTGGAACTACTAATTATATGTAAATGGATTCCCTATCCACATTAACATTTTCATAGGTTCTAAAATTTTATATAAACCTACCATGAATCATCTATATTACCCCTCCAAGCCATGATAATTTTACACCTATTACATGCTCTAGGATGGTTCCAAAAAAATCACTGCATCAATATTTGCAAGGTGCACAGTGAATCCATAGTCAGAAATGACATTTCATATAAATTAATTCTTATAAATCCTATACAAACACTTGGAGAGATAACAATAATGGTTGTGATCCCAAGTTATGTATAATACCACATAATCATGTTCTTTTTATGATCATTCTCTTTCTTAAATTTTATGATTCTTCTATTAAGGAAAAGAACAACAAATAAATTCATATATGGATAGAAAATATTGTTCACCAGATAAATTAACATAGTGGTAGAATTAATCACACAAAATTAATTACATGGAACTCATAATATCCATTGACAGATTGGAATTCTATATATAGAATATTAGCCTCAAAAACACTCGAATACTTATAGGATTATATAATATCATTTACAATGAACCGCCTGACTCATCAAAACTAATCAAACCATCTATAAATCATTGAAAATGTTTAACTGTTTATTATTGTAACAAAATCCAATAAGTCATAACAAGAAGAAATCCATAATCTCCAATCATCTTTTATTCATTATCTGAAACAGTTCTACCCATGATGACACACAAGGTCTGATAAAACCATTCTTTAAAATTTCCTCCAACGGAAGCCTTAGCACCAAAACCTCATTAGGGGCCTTATGATATTCCAAAAAATGGGTTGAACTGGTGGAAAGATCAAAGTCATGGAAAAAATCCATATTCTACCTCGATGTTCTCCTAGAAAAACCTCACAGAATAATTCCATATTATTATCCATGAAAGAAGAATCTCATATTCTTTAATATAAAACTACACCAAGGGATAAAATTTCTATCTAATGGGAAATGGGTTGTAACTACAAGCTTAAAACCCCAATCGCTCTACCATGAGATCTGTATCATCCACAAAGGTTATTATCATCCCATTTGTATATATGTGTCTAACATATATACAGTGAAAGACAATCCAGGATCAGTCCAGGAGAACCCATTATGATAAATAGGTAACATGAGAAACTCTCTCCCGCATGAGATATCTTGACCTCCCAGTAGATAATCAATATCAAAGAAGCATTGGCTGCAGAAACTCAAGAAACTACTGCTAGGATAAATTCTATACTAGGATCTCCAAACCTATAATCAATAGTGAGAATGAAAAGGAATTACTTTAACCAATTTATTCTAGTATTAATGAAATACTATAATAAAGTGAGAGCATACCTCTAATCATCTCATGAGCATCCATGACTTGGGATTCCTTGACTTGGGATTCAATAACATGTGGCTAGTCATGTTTCCAACTACTATATTTATGATATAGGCATGGGCCCCCAAGGTATCGTGGTTGAAAAATATCAAACTTTCATCCACTAACAAAATGTATTCCTTATTGATCCCCACCGACTTCTGTACTAGATATACCTCCATGGCAGTACCCCAGGCCTCGCCTTGGAGATCAACGATCATTGAGTTGTCTCTACCTTTCTGGTCAATTTTCTGCATTTCTTTCTTTTATAGTTTGTCTAGATGTGAAATCTTATGCCCAAGGACCTTATATGTAACATTCCAAAAATCACCCCTCTATGGGATCCCCTGGTCCTCTGAGCAGTCTATGAGCTCCATGAACACATGTGGGAATCCTTCCAAAATAAGATCTATTATGGAATAAAACTTATAAATGGATCATATTAGGTGTTGTAGATGACACATCCGTATAATTCATGATTCCATACATAGATTCATTTAATTCATTTAATTGGATGAAATATGTAACAAGATCCCAATATAGAACTCCCACATATGTGGGAATTCAATGGGGGCCACAATGTCATACATGAATATGGAGACATTAACCGACTATATCTATAAGAAAGTTACTATTGTGAATCAACCAAAGGGAATATCATCTAACATTTGTAAAACTCACATCATGCTCATAAACTATCATCATTACCATATGCATAAATGAATGATCCTTCACTTGAATGGTGAATAAGTATAAGGGTTAGTAATCCTCACAAAATAGTTTCCGGATTTTTGAAAGAGAGATTTCCAAATCATCATGAAATTACCTTGATAAACCCCACCGGCTCCTAGCTACTCTGTTGAAATGACTAGCTTCTAGAAAAATGATCTAATCATTTGGGGTTTGTAAAAGTATCAAAACCCGGATCACCAACTCAATCCAATCATCCACTACATGGGGATCCATCTCACAACAAAACCATTGTGGCCTCTCAATATACAACTTATGGAAATAACTAAGGGTACACATATATTCAATCTACTCTATTGGTATAATCATCTGCACGATAAGAGGAAGTAATTCTACTAACATTCCAAGAAGAATGATCCCTTTGGAAGGCTCTTGAATAGAGGTATTATCACACCCTAGATTTTCATCAAGATCATGTGTCAACAAACTAACAATAATTATTTGCAAATTCATCATGAGAATTTAATAAAGAATCATTATCATTATATGATCATATATAAATATTTATGTGGAGATAATTCAAGTAGGATAGTCAAAATACATTGTAATATTTGATGGACATACAAATGTTCCATATAAAATACATTATCAATATTCATAGTTCACAAGAATGTGATTTTTACGACCTGTCCCCTAAGGCCCGTGTCAGGATGAGCCCAGGCCCACGATCAATAATACATGGGCATGAGACTAGCACCAAAAAGAAATATCCAAAAAGGAGATGGAATTTCCTTTAAACTCTTATACAACCAGACAGAGAACACAACAAAAAGAAAACCACAAATGAACGAAAATTTTACACCCACCAGAAATTATAAATACTCAGAGTAAAAGTGAGTAAAACGAATGTAAATGGGGCTAGAATACAAGCTCAACTTAAAGGAAAGTACTTCCATGGAAAATACAAGATCTCTAGGATGTCCACCAAGGATCCTACTAGAAGGGTATTAATAGATCACTTTCATACAATACTACATCACACCATGTCTATCGATCCACCTCCAAGCACCGTCTAGCCCTAGCTCCCCAAAGTCCCAGTCAAAGTTGTCTATCATCTGCACAAAACACAACTACTGTGGGTGAATCCCATACTAGGGTGAGTATTATAATAAACACTAGGGACCCCTGAGACCCACAATGGTCTCCTCAAAATCCCAAAAAAATGAAATAACACAAAGGAAATACCAGAGAGGTAATATCACCAAGAAAGATATCAAAATATAGCACAAACTAAATGACACGGCTCACACCAGGTATAAAAAAAATAACAATGTAAATATGATTAATCGTAAAGCTAGATCATCTTATTCTACTAAGAGTCTCTATTTATGATACACACAGCATCATTAAGTGTTGATCCTGAAAGGGTCATTAAGAGCTGATCCACACAGGGTTTCTAGGTGATGATCCATACAATGTATCTAGGTGCTGATCTATACAGTATCACATGGTGAGGACCCATATATAGTAATTAGGTGTTGATACACACAGGGTCTCTTGGTGTTGATCCCCATAGGGTTTCTATGATTTCATAACGATAGGTTAACTATTCATTCTTCACATCATAGCCAACCAATGTATTCTCCTAATTAGAACACATAATTCTGAATGAATATTCACCTTAAGGCATCGTTATAACCACAATAGCCACGCTTTCTCACATAGAATAATCCAAAGGACTATTTAGTCGTAAGAGTCCAAACACAACGGATGACACATTGAATGAATGCCCAGTTTTTAAGATATGGGTATTTTTGTTAAAATGTACCAGTTTGATTGGAGTCTGATCAAACCCTTGCATATGCCAACATCCTCCAAAACTCATGTAGAGTATCTCAAAATGACATCATCATCACAAGGGTTCCAATTCCACTAATGGAAAATAAAATCAGATGCATGGTTTGGGAGACACGGGCATTTTCATTAAACGAGGTCGGGTTGGGTCTGTTCTGAACCCACCTATTCCGGGTCGACAAGACCCAACCCAGATCTGGACTGGCCTCGTCCTGGCGAGTTGGGATGTGGGTCAAGCCTCCCGGTGTATGTTTGGCACTCCGTTGTTTCTAGGTCTTCCATAAGAAGATGACTCCTCCACCTGAATGCAACATAACCACGCCCAGTCTTCAGCACACATAGCCGGGGAAACCGGTCGTGCCATTAACATCACATGTGGACCAAGTATGTGGGTTAACCAGGTCAACGTAGTGAAAATGTGGGGCCACTGGTCTCCAGCGTTGCAGCCTATGTCACTCACTCAGGTGGCCTGGGTGTGGGCCACCTCCTCCACGTGATGTCGCACCTCCACACAATTATGGCCGCTGAATGAGATGTTTAAAAACACCGGAAGGTCTGGGGATTTTAGTTCAATCAATACAAGTGATAATATTATCCCACAGAGAATAGTCCCAAAAGAAATCACCATACCTCAGGAATGCACAAGTAGGAGATCATCCTTTTAGTGGGTTGATCAGTTTTCTCCAAATCACGAAAGGAATAGGGACACATTATGTTGATAAAACCCCTACCTCATTTGATGTTCATTGTAGTAGCATTCCATCCTTGTAATTTCAATATGATGACATTGTTCATTAATTAATGGCTTCATTCTTCAAGTCTCGTCGAAGTCGATAAAATTCTGTCATCCTTCATCGTTCTTTATTAGAGAGAAATATTTCAAGATGTTCTTCCAGGAGGTATCCACAATTTAATTTCCTACTCCCCAATGTGTTAATTAACTAAATAGGGAACATGTCGTAGTGTTTCTAGTACGTTATGACATTGTGTCATTACAATATCCCATTCATGAAATATTGTAGCTGTAAAGAATACAACATAAAGAGCCAATAAGGGGATTTCTTTAAAGAAAAATTTTGTCACCTCATCACCCCACCGCATCGTCATTGTTTTCCTTTTAATGGATGAGAAATGAAAAAAATAAATTTTTAGTTTTTTTTATTTCCAAAAGGTCTGAAAAATAAATTTTCCATCGGACCCATGTCGGTGAAAGATAATTCTTTTATTGGAGAATCCATTCATTACAAGTTCAGCAGTGCCCTCAGATTATTGATCTGAGAAGATGTTCAAATGATTGAAAAACTCACTCACATATTTAATAACCTTACATTAAAATAAGTTCAAAATTACATTCTGGGCACTCCATGCTTCAGAGTCATGTGTTGTCAAAGCATGTGGTCTACAAATAATTAAATATAAATTTAAAAAATTACACAGAAATTCTGAGCCAATAAATTTCTCGATGTCTTTGTGAATGGATTCATCATCACATTCACCAATGTTATCTTAAATATCACGAATGTTTCACTCAAGACACTTTGATGATGATTCGATATGTTCCTAATCAATCATCATTAGAGGTAAAACTACAAATACTATCCTCAGTTCAAAGTAACTTTAATTCCAATATTTCATAACTCGACCTACTGAGGCCCACAAAGACAGTGGAAGATTGAGACACAACTACCCCATGAATGCCTCCATATGGCATGGGCTGTTGGAATGAACCATAATTAATAACTAAACTGGGAAGTCTTTACATGATTTACCTGTACGCATGATCGCAAACATATCAATTAATAAGTTAATTTAAATTATAATAATATAAATAAATTTATAGGGTAAAATGGTATATTTTATAACCTATATGGTATTAAAAATTGAATGAATGGGAAATCATAAATATAACTGTGGGAAAAAATGTCCAACCATAAATGATGTCTAAACCTAAAAATATAAAGAAATGTAATACTAAAAGTGAATGAATCTAGACCTCCATGCACCAACCACTATTCACGGAAAAAACCAATTATTAATCTGCTAAAATGACATAACCATTAACCTATCCATTAGATGTATATGAAATGACATGTGACGGTGAATCTCATGTTGGTATATTATATACATACCTAGTAGGAGTCCCTGAACACAAAATTGGGGATAAATATAGGACATGGTAGAAGTTGTCATCATTTTGAAATGATTGAAGGAAAAAACCAAAAAAATAGATACAAATGTATACACATATAAGATGCCCTAAAGGGAGATAATTTGGATCTCCATATACTATCCCTTCTTAGAATGATGTGAATTACAATAGTTACAAAATTCCCATTATTGATTCCACCCATCCTCGATGTCTGTATTAACAAATCATGTGGTTGTGCTGCTCTAATTTACTAATCCAAAACTCTATGGATAACAATATCCATGTAGGGGAGACATTTCTTGATACAATAGTAGGGTTCCACTCAGTAAAAATGGGACCAATACCCTCATCAATCTAGTTTTTTCTACTCAATTGGTAGAGGAAACATTCCTAGATACAATTTGGGTTCTACCAAATTTCTTGAGGATAGATTCAATGAAAAAATTAGAGATTTCCACACCATAAAAAGATGACCCATTCATTGATACAAAAAAGAGGGAACCAGATAATATATATAAGACCCATGCCCTAGAATAAAAATGGGTATACTCAATAGGTAGAGGATTAATTCTTTGATATAATAGGAAAGTTATAATCAATATGTGGGGGACCCATATCTTGATACAATATGAGGGTTCTACTAAATATGTAGGTGAAATATACCCTAGAACCATATAAGGGTTCCACTCAAACTAGTATGGGGAGTATGGGGGATTTCAGACCCTATCATCTCTCATCGATGATCTTACCCGATAACTTCTCTCATAAACTATCTCGGAAAGAATAATCATGCATATATCATCTCACGTCATATCTCAGTATCCACTATGAAGTCCCCTATATTGTTCAACACATAAAACACTTAGGATAGGCTACTCATCAAAAAAAATACAACTCAAAATGAAGGATACATGATATGTGTCAGATTCTATAATGGTGTACATTGTGAGTATGAGGGGTCACATAGTGTTTGAACTTACATTTATTCATGTTTGTTTCCCTAATAGCACAAGGATGGGTTCACCAATTAGTAGTACATGATCGGTACATAATGTGTGTTGTCTTCCCAAGAAAGTGTACTCTCTCATGTAAAAAGTGTATTCCCCTCGATACATAGTGTGAAGAGACACATTGGTTCTTAATTTTATACCCAATGTACACACTGAGTCAAATTTCTTGGTATAACACAACATGTTTTCCCTCTACATGGCATGTGATATACAATGCTAAAATGAATCTCTATCCTCTATAGAAATCCAAAATACAAAACATGGATTCATTATAGTAAGCATAGTTTATTTCATGATCATATTGAAATTATATATCCATATACATTCAACATATCCTGTGTAGAATCCTCCTGTTCACCACAAGAAATCATAGGAAACCCCTTCTTGTAGTTTATTAATGCCATAGATTTGATGGAAATTGGATTTCTCATTCTCCTTTAAAATCCATGACAATACTCCCTCACATTCCAATGTCTCTCATCACATATGATTAGTATTAGATTCCAATTCCATGGGATTCATCACCTCCATCCCACAGTCTATCTAGATCCATATTAAGTCACCATCATGTGCGTTGCATGTGAATCTTCCATGAATCAGGGGGTTCATTCATGCTTGAACCCTCCCAAAATATAGAACCCAGACCCTATAAGCCAACAATAATTACCTAAAAGAATAATGGAGAGAAAAAAACATGATATAAGATTCATCAAACATCATACTAGAGTTCATGGAAAATAATTTCATATTCTGGGATAATTCTGGTAAAACTATGGGAATGAAATATAAAAATCGAATAAACATATTATTAATCAACTAGGCACATGCGATGGGTGTGAAAGATTGGAATCAAAAATATATTACAATCTGTGTTTCAAAATTTTAATCAAAACAGGAGTGCAACCACATCTGAAAAAGTATAAATTAATTTTTATCAATCGTTGGTAATAAATTCATTTTCCAATTATTGAGATTACATGTTTTATTTATTGTGCCTAAATTCACCTTCATTTGGTTTCTTCTCATTGCCTGATCAGGACTTTCCAATTATTGTCACCAGAGGATCTTCCAAAGTCCACTTATGGTACCACGAGTAACCCTGTATAAATGTTGTGATAACATAATTATATATGATTAGAATTGTTGTCATAATTATTAAAATAAAAAATTTATTTTATTTTAGTTTAAACACACCTACCAATGGCTACCTCATCCAAATGTCTAGTGTTGAGCAACCTTATGTCGAACCTCCAGAAATCCTGACTCTCCATATTGAACCGTGCTATGTTATTTCTGATTTAAAAATATTTTGAGTAGATAATCCATTATTTAAGAAATAATTTGTATGTGTGTGAAATTAAATATATTTAATATTTTCAAAAAAATAATTTCAGTTTCTTCGGTCCATGGAATTGAATGACTTTGTACGCCAAGATCCACAAAAATATATTATTATATCTCAATGTATAGAAAAGAAAAATAGACTCCATATAGAAAAGTGGGAATATATGAGGGTGTTACATGTTTTAAAAAAATTATTTATGTTAATGAAAGGGAAAACTCATGAAATAAATAAATAAATAATTATTAATTATTAATTATTGATGTTACCAAACTGATAACAAATATAGGTTTGGGGAACAAAATATTTTTTCATTGATGTAATGGACAACATTAATTTTAGTAATAAATAACATGCAATCATTTCATTAACTAATCAATACCTCATACCCAATGAAAATACTACATTACATGGCTTGATTAAAACAAAGTAACTGTAAGATCGGGGTATCACGTGTAAGTCATAATTAATATATGAAAAGGTATAGAATTAAAATTTCGTTTATAATAAGTGGAATAAATCGCATATCACTATAAATACATTGTATGATCGTAGTGTAGAACCCTATAATGGTGACCAACACATGTAAAAAAATTTCTAGACAATGGAAAAGAATCATTGGTTCTGAGAATCACTTATCTTAAAGGCTTGAATTGTTCATGGTTGATCACAACAAAATTATTTTTAATATTGGATGAAGTATTTATGATATCAGATTATCTTGGGACAACAGGGGAGGATTGTAATCCAGCTATCTTGACATCTAACTTAGTCTAAAGAGAGTCTCACAATATCTTTTTTCCCCAAATATTATAATTTAGAGAATTTGTATAATTACATATTTTTCATTGATGTTTTCTGGTCAAAATATTTAACAATATTAAAATAGAAAATTTAATATTATTATATTAATAAATTCCCATTAATAATAATAATTATGTTATTAATCTTTTAAAAAAAATTAAAAAATTTCTGAATTTTACAATAAATTGCATCTATATTATTTTCAATTGGACCATTTTTCTCTATCAGCTTTCCCATGTCAACGATTATTTATCCTCAAATAATGATTTTTTGACAAATATTGCTACATTAATCTATGATAAAAATAATTAATATTATATTAACCAAACATGAATATAAATATAAATATGTATTTGTAACTCACATATGCATTTGAATAACATTTGATCAAGTTATAACAATCAACCAAACCAAAATATATATTATTTTCTATATTTTTAAATACAATACTATAATTTAATAGAGATTGTGGATACACATAGTTTGTTAACCTCTAGGCCATGTTTGAAATGAAATTACAAATAACCGCAAAAAGTATAAAGTTAGTATCTTAGAACACTTCAATAAATCCATAGATAATTAGGTTAAAATCATAATGAAGACCAACCTCCTATGAATTCTTATCTTGTAATATGATATCTCTATCAAAATAACATAAATTAACTAGTTTTGATGCCAATGTCATTAACCTATATTCTTGTTGTTCCATTATTTTAATTTAATAAAAATAACTCTCCCAATTAAAACCATGAATTTATATTTAATTAGGTTATTCCATTTCAATCAAAAGCCTTATGAAATTAACTTTTTCTAATAGAAAAAAGAGATAAATCCATTCTCGTATTATTCATTAATGAAATATCGTATGTGATACACAAAGACATTCCTACATTGTGTTGAATATATGTCATCATGGTTTTCATGAATATATCAAATTTGGTGAGTCATCATATATATTAACGATTATAAAAATATATAAGGATCAATTCCCACATTATCATGTAGTAATGTTCAATTACACATGGAAATTTGGATTACCTATTAATGTGTCAGTTTTCAGAAGCTCGTATCTTGGATATTACAATGGGTGAAAACCATGAATTGCTATCAGAATGTTGTATGATCCTCATCCTCCCAAATTTAAAATATTTTCCTCATCCTTTCACAAAATATCATCAATACATTAAACGAGATTCATGAATATTATTGTGGCACCACTATGTTCTCTTGATAGTGATGAAATTCCATGACATTATTCATGAGATATATTCATATGAAATTTATCACATAAAATTTTTAGGAAGTGTTAAAAAATGTTCTAATAAGTAAAACACTAAATCAATGAAAACATATAATAAATTTATATACATGTTTGTTTTAGATCATTGAAACCAACAAGGATTTCATCTCCACTTATAATAAATGAAAATGTATCTTTTATAAATATTAATTTTTTCAATAATATCAGTTATTTTTTAGTGAAAATTTTACCAATAAAATGAAAATAATTGTTTGGGGAAATAAGAATGGTCGATAATCCATCTGTATAAATATATTAATCATTTTCAGAACAATTTTTAAACTTCATCACTGTATTCAACAATATTTCCATTAATTTTCCATACTGTTATAACTACACATTCACCCTTGGAGACTAATTTTAATTGATTAAATATAAATTGAAATTATATACTATTTTGAACAATTTGATTTCAAATATTGGAATAATTTGATTAAAAAAAGTTTCATTATTAACATAATGAAATTTTAAATTAGTTAATATAAAAAAATAGTTTGATAGAAAAATATCATTTTAAGCATAAAATTTATGTGTAGGTTAATGTTATCCATCGTATTTATTTTAAATACATAAATGTGATTATTAAATTTAATTTTAATTTACTTAGAATTAATATCACTAAAAAAATTACAAAAATATTTTTAGTTATTTTAAAAGGTAAAACATAGTATTTTTATAATAATTATAATTATATAATTCGTCATAGGTTTTAAATTTTTTTAAATATTATATTTTAAAGTCATAGATTTATTCCTTCGATACACATTTCATAAAATAAATGGTTCTATAAAATTATATATATCTCCTATATATTGATGAGGTAATAAATGTCATTATATTGGAAAAACTATTTTTTCACTATACATATAAAAATAAACATTTTTTAGAAAAATAAAAAAAATCTAGAGATAATTATAACATGACTGATTCAGAAATGTGTGTATTTTCTTTCTATTAAAATTATAAAAAATATAAAAAATTATTTTCATATTGAAAATTTATAATGTATTAAGAATAATGTTTTACAAAATTGTACTTAATCTATAGGATACCAAAGAATTATTTTAAATTAAAAGGTAAATTTATAAAATTATTAAGACACATACAAAATAAATATTTTGTATTTAAAAATGGTTACATGAATTTAAATTCATAATTAAATTCTAATAATTTTGTAAAGCTCGTGATATTTATGAAATAGATATTTTTTAAAATTCACCTAAAAATGAATCCTTAAAAAACATAAAAAATAATCACAAAATACTATAGAGATTCTAAATCGAAAAATATTTTTTATTTTTTAAAATTAAATATATATATTTTTAAATATTAATTTTTATATGAGATTAAAAAATACAATTGTAAAATGATTTGTATAGGTAAAATAATTTTTTAAAATACTAATAGTTCTATTATTCAATTTATATATAAAAAATAAAACATGAATTAATAAATAAATATTTCTTTCTCTAAATTATAAATCAAAATTAATATTAATATTTTTATAAAAGGAAATGATTATAAAAATATTAATTCTAAAATAAAATAATTTTTTTTTGAATTCGTATAAAATATATATTACATATAAATATATAAATTAACATAATTCTTAGTTATATTTAACTTGTGCATAACTATTAATTAAATAAAATTTTTTAACCATATAAACATATGGAAATTTTGTTTTAGATTTTTGTTTCTTATGGGGAATGTTATATATAAATATTTCTTAATTAATTGGAAATATTTAATGAAATATCTAGACATCACATTCTATACCCATAAAAAATTTATCCATGAAATTATAAAATGTATTTTATAGGATTATGATTAAATGGTATCCCCAAATTAACTGTACACTACTAGTTGATTATTAGTGGAATTTGGATATGAAGAGAGATTTCTATATAAGTGGTTTTATTTCATCCCTTAATAAAATTAGAATGTCCCTTCCTAGTAGAATGAAAATTAGTGTAGAGATAAATCTATAAGGTATAACATTTATCTAACCCTGGATAATTTTTATATAAAATTTATGTAATAATTAAACCACTAAATGAATTTTTTTATATCTGAATATTGAATATTTGAAGTCATAATTTAAAAAATTCTAACATTTATTGTAAAAAATACTAACCCACCTTGATAATAATCATTGAAATGGATTTTCATTATTCCCATGATCTTGAATATTTTAATTCTATTTTCCAATTTAACTTCGGATTGATACACTAGGGCATGAATTTTTTAAATACCACACTTCTAATTCAATGAATTTTTAGTGGGTATTTTAGTTGAAAATTATATTCCATTATTGTATCCTACTTTTTTACTCCCTACTTTGTATCATTATACCATCCATTCCAATATTTAAATCATCTTCACGTCCCCTTTGAAAAATTATTATTTTTTCACCAGACATTATTTTCATGTATAATGTTGAATATTCTTTCTCATATTGTCATCCTTTTTATATTTTACTTAAAATGATATACTTATGTTCTTTGTAGGGTTCAATATTTTTCCCCTATGCTGACATGGTGAATCATATTTCTTTATAGTAGTTACATGTAATCAGTAGAGTTATGAGTCAAACACCAAATTTAATGGGCCGATCATTTAGAAAATCACTATATTATCCACCAAATATATTATTAAATTGGATAATTTAGCTTCAATATTTTAATAAAACTAATTAGGGTTAATGTGAGTGGTGAATAATTGTCATATTATGGGATGTAACCTACGTATCCATAGAGAAATATATCTTATTTATATATATATATATATTTATTTATTTATAACACTGTTAATATTAACCAATAACACTAGTTTTTCATTCAATTATACTCTTTATTTAACCTATAACATTTATATTATAATCAATATCATTCATTAAAAAACATATTTCATCATTAAATATACATTAATGGGAATTGATTCATTCTAGTTTACTTTTATTTGAATTTTCACATAATTATTACCCTAATATTAAAAAATAAAAATGTATTAAATATTTCTTATGGTTTCACAGATATAATTTGATTAACTAAAGTATATCCCTAGATAGTTTCAATTCAAGAGGGATGTTAGGTATATCTTTTATGAATCATGTGATGATTCAGTTGAAACATTACACTCTATTGGGGGTTATGAACCTGAGGTATATATATTATAGAGCATAAATCCACATGAATAATCCGAATAATGATATAATTTATAGGATAACCATATGGTCAAAATATTTTTCATGTTTTAGGATTCCATGATATACTTCATCTTGTCCCATAGACATAACCATATTGTTTGAACTATGGATCAATTATCTTCTTATATGAAAATAACTAAAATAATGCCAAAAATTACCTGAATCCTTTTATGATACAAATATGTAGGTAATAATCATAACATAATTAATTTTTATATAATTAAAATAATTTAGACATTAAATATAACAAAATAATGATACAATCCCAAGAATATAATGTTTATTTACTTGGAGGACCAATTGTATTGGGAACATATTCCATAATAGTTGTGAGAATTTCTCCATAAGAGAACTCTTATTGACCCACTTATAACCATCTAGTATGTTAAACTTATCTCCATAACATAATTAAGGGAAAAATAAAAATTCTGTGATCTCAAGAAAATAGTGTGGATAAACATATGCGATAATTATTGAAGAGTGTTGAACTGGAATATATATTCATATGCGTGTATATTTCTAAGAGAGGGATAAGAACATAAAATATAGAATTCATAACAATTAAAATGATTATGATGATAATAATAATGAAAAAATTGTGTAAGGAAAGAAAATCCTTAGATTTGGGAATCATAGAATATGTTGAAACAATTTAAGACATGAATGTATAAACATAAGTTATGTGTCACTCACAATACCATCATCATATAGTGGGAAAATTCCCATGTTTGATTACATTCACTCCCTATTACATTTCCTATATTTTCAAGAAATATAAAGCACTCCTAAATTTATTAAAGGAAAATATATATGTGGGCCTACTAATCACATATCATAACGTTCCTAGACAAACCAAATCCAGACCAATAATATAACACAATATACCATTGGTGGATTAATCTCACTCCCTAATCATATATAATATCTCATTAAATATCATTGATTTCCAAATTCTATGGGTATCTATCAAATGTTTTTCCACAAAATACATAATTATAATCAAATATATGAGTTCCACGTGATGAAATGAACTCAAATATAAATTATATGAAAATTCAAACCCCTAGTCTGGTTTTCATTTACATAGGTCTATTTCAAGAACTAATAATAGGATAAATAATAATAATGCTCTTAATAAGATGGAATTAAATCATTTTGGATTTTATTTTGAAAAACGATATAGGCCTTTAACATGGGTTTAAAATTTTGAAAATTAATGGGACATATTTTGGAAAATAATAGATTCAAATGATTCACTTTGGTGGTTATTTTTAAAATATATATAATTATTTTTAATTAATATAATCAAATTTTGTATTTTATAAAATAATAATTGAATATAGAGGTTTAACTATAATTTTTTTGGTTTCAATAATATATTAATGGATTGTTGAAATTTTATATACTAACATAGGATTAAGATATATATATATATTATATTTTCATATTGAAATTAAATACATCACACAATCACACAATTGCAATCCATGATAATTTAGTGTCATCATAGACTTGGTATATAATATACTAATTTGATGTAATATCTTCAACGTATACCATAATGATATTACACTTTTATACTATTCACAAACATTCTCTATGTAAAACCATAATTCATAATTAAGAAAAGCTTATATAGGAAAGGGTTATATTAGATTCTTAGTAAGGGTAAAATTTTAAATAATGAAGCATAAAATAAACATAGGTGTATTAGAATATGATCATAAAAATTGAAAAACATAGCCTAAAAATAAAGTATCACTATCACGATTCTTGGAATAATGATTATAAGTTTAAAAGACATGAATAATAAGTAATTAAATTGTCATTATACATTAGTACATAACATTTAAAATAGGATATAAAATTATTTAATACACATCATATTAAAACGTTTTTCATAATAATAAACATAGATAGGTTAACTCACTCTGTTAATGACATGTAATTAATCAATCACATAAAGAATTAGAAATACAACCATGTCCATGCATAGAATAACGGATGTGAAATGTATGTTAATTCCTAAAAATTTGAACAAATATTAAGTTTCATGAATAACATTGTGAACATGTATTCATGTTCAGGAATAACATTGTGATCATATAATCAGGTTAACCCAAAAAAATTATAAATAGTTAATTAGATTCATGGAGAAAAAATTTTCTGATGAGTTATCCACCATTACCCAATGCATTGGAGGGAAATATAGGTCTAACATGTCACGTAATGAAAATCATGCATAAGTGTTACATATGATCATGAATTATTAATTATATCATAACTCATGATATGAAATGTGTTTTCATAAATATTTCATCATATCATAACATATGGAAAATATATAGGATTCATAATCATTTTATCATATCATCAAAGATTAATCGATTGAAAAAAGGGCATGTTTCATAAGAATATTATCATCATATAACCCATGGAAGTGAACCGATAATCATAAAATTCATTTTATGATAAGAAATTAGAAGGAAGAATAATTATGTTATCCTTGGATAATATTTAGAGAAAATCATATGTTAAATGAAAAAGTTATCGTATTATATGTAGAATGATTTATAAACATACCTTTTACATTTCATATAGGAAATAATATTTCATTAAAATCAATGTTTGGAAAATAAAAAATACGTAATATTTTTTAATGTAATATTAAAATAGAATAAAATTGGAAACATATAAAAGAATATTTTAAGATAATAATCTATATGATAGTATAAAATTATATACCTAACATACAATTTCAATCACTTATTTGTTTCAAATTTTTAGTGAAATAAAAATTTGAAATTATTAGAAAATTACTATAATATTCATATCAAACATTTACGTGAAATGAATAAAATTTGTTAAAATTTTATTTAATAAATAATTTTTTGAACGTTAAAAACAATTATATTTTTCTTAGAAAACATGCTTCTAGATAAAAATTTCTTTTGAACTGAAGATAAAAATTATGATGTTTTTTATATAAACATTCTCTCAATTATTTTTAGTACTAATGACTTGGAAAATATTTTAATTAATTTAAATGATATATAATATTAATATAATAATATACATCATTATATCTATTGTAAGGTGTAATATATGTTTTTAACATAAGTGAATTCATCATAAACAACCCCGTTAAAAATTGAGATTCTAACAAAAATCCTTCACCACTTTGTTATCATTTAAAACATAAAACCTTTGAATGAAAATAAAAAAAAATTAAATGTAATCACAATAATTATTATTCTAATTGCCTTAAAATATATTCCATGTCATTAATTACACCACATATATGTAATATTTTTAGAATATGTAATGTGTCTTTATAAAGTACAATGTGAGATAAAAATCATTTACCTTAAATCTCGACTACATTCATACATGTTCAAATATCCACTATAATAAATATATTTTTATTATAAATTTATTATTAAACCATACCTATATATATTATACAATATATTTTTACTGATGAACAATTATTAACAATTACGTATTATGATCAGATATCGGTTAAAAACAACTTTTGTTCATTAATGTTTTGATTTTTTATTTCTGAACATGCTATATTGATAGAGTTTGTATTATCTCCATAGTAACTATCATAAAATCATTATCATATTTTAAAAAAATTATATTGTTATAAAAAATCAAGAAATAATTTTTTTGAGAAATTATGTATTTTACAATCATGATGAGAGTAGGCTGTACGCACACCTGAGTAATGTTTCGATTTTTCCAAGATCCTTATCAGAAGGGTTTAAGTAATATTTTCATTTAAAAAATTATCATAATGAAATAAATAAAATTTATTTCATTAAATATATATTTAAATATATTTTACATTGTTTATTGATAAAAATATAGAGTCACATTACTTTGAAGAGGCGGTAGTCCACACGTACATGAGTGACATTATAATCCTATAGTCACAAAAAATGTAAAAAAGTGATATATTATCATGAAATATTAATTATTATTTCATAAATATCATGATTATTTCATTTATATCAAATATTATTATTATATATATCCTTATTATCATTCATGTAAAGAATATGTGAAAAACAAATCACATCACTTCGTGAGGTGGTAGTCCACTATGCAGATGAGAGATGTTATCGTATCCCCTAAGGAATTAAACATACTACGGTGTATATATTATATAGTTAACATATTGGTATAATTATTATTATAGTATAATATATATATTTTATACCCATTATTATTCCAATTTCTTAGAGGCGGTAATGAAAAAAAATGAATGACATTGGTTGGTGAGGTGGTAGTTTGACGTACATGGGAAAGATGATTTCATAAAAACATATATGAATGTGGGAATGGATTTAGGATATAAAATTAAAAAATTAATTATATGCTATATAATGTGGAAATTGTATGATAAATTTTTAAAAATAATTTTTTGGAGAAATGAAATAAAACTTTACATTGAAGAACATTATCTACTTCTCTGAGAATCCCCCTATGTTTTGTACCAAATTAATTCATAGGATGGATTTATAAAAACATGGATTCTAGAATGTGAATATGGAGGTTGGGAAGTTATTTGGGTAGGAATTAGGAAATTAAAAATTGTTTTAATGTCTGAATATGAGTGGAAAGGGGGTGGCCTTTTATAAGTGAGGTTAGAAGGTATCTTGTAATATTTTGAAAATAAAAAATCGGTATCAAGTTTTCCACAATAAAAAATGGTTGAAAAAGGATTATTAATGTGAATTATACATCATAGTGTAATAATATGACCATATAATATATTTTATACTTCAATTAGTTCATTTTGACCATTAAATATTTTGTTTTACCAATGATAATCCCATTTTTACCTTAATCATGATATATATGATTTTGAATTATTATTGTCAATTTGATTAAATTTTATTAAAATATTATATAATATAAAGTATTATTATTAAAAATATGGAATATATTCTTCCAAATACATTACATATATGTGGAAAATTTAATTTTCAATTGACCCTGTAGATGCAATGACATGTTGGGTTTTCAAAGAGAGACTATTCAAACAATTTCTATAGTTTTTATATAAAGATAAAATATGAAAATGACTCCAATGATATAAATTGGATTTATATATATATATTTGGATTAAATTAACTTGTAACCCATTTTTAATAATAATTTAAATCAATAATTTTTTTTCAATTAATATTCACTATTTTTCACTATACATAAAAAATTAATCTATTATGAAAAATGATAAATATTTACACAATGATAATATTGATTGAACTATTTAAAGATTTAAAAAAAAATAAATACATTTTTTATATATGTAGAATTTTTTTTAAAAAATTGTTTGCAATTAGGAGAAAATATTACTATTTAGGTAAATACTATTTTTAAGAATAAAATTTTATTTATTCTAATCTCTTGTTAAGGAAACACATATGAGTAATATTAATAATTTGATTTAATTTATAATATATAAATTAAATTAATTCTAAAACTTTCATGGTGTAACATTCTAAATGACCCAAAATGAATATTTCCCATGAAATTCAACAATTTTTTACCAAAAAATATATGGATAATTGTACCAAATTACATCCTCAGGTTCCCATATAACATCCTCAAGATAATGGTTTCACAAAAAAAATTATAAGGTGTGTGGTCTTGTATCATAGATCATTCTTTATATGATCCAAATCACCTCCGGTTATTTCTCATATGAAATATCATGCACTAAAAATACCACCTAGGTGTTCATTACATGTGATGGATCGGGTATATAGATACTTTGGGGAGATACATGGAACACATCATGAACTACATACAGGTTCATTGGTAGCTCAAACTAATAAGATACTATCCATATATAAACATTCGTTTCAAATAGACTAATCTATCTAGAAAGTAGTTTAACATAGATTATTTTCTTGAGAAGCTTAAAAAAAATCCATATCAATATCATTAAATTCTAAATCATGTTGATGGTTATCAAAATATCCCATACTTCATAAATTTGGAAGACCAAATATATTATTTAATGGGTATGACCTTATCCAAAATTTCATTAGCTAGGTCTTCTCCCAAAATATTTCATCCAGAAACATCAATCTAATTCACAGGTTATAAAATAAATTCCATAAATTGAATCATAACGAGGAATATAAATAACAAGGGAAATATTAAATTTTATGAAAAATAAAATAGAGTAATGTTTTGATCTAAAATATCTTTTAAATCAACATAACATGATCTTACCATATCTTTTAGGTTATAAATGATTATCTCATATCGAAAAAAGTTTGGGGGATGATACACCATGCTAAAACACAACTCTATATTAGTATCTTGATGAATAATTTTATACAAAATTAATAGTAAAATTCAGATCTTGATCAAATAAAATTTAATTTGGTAATAAAATAAATCATACTAATTTTTAAATATATATACTGGTGAGAGGATCTAGAGATAAATCTTATCTGATAGTAATGAAGTCAGATAACTTCATAACATGATGTACTAAAAGCCATAGTTTCCATAGAATATATGATGATAAAAAACTTTAAGGTTACATTTTCCATTAATAATATTTCCAAAAAATATAAGAATATTCTTCCCCATATCATAATGTTACATAAACATATATAAATTGAAATGTTTTTATTTCCATAAATTTCTCCCAAAATATCCTTAATAATGAAACCCTCCCATCATGTAAAACCTCGGGTGGGGGTCTAAGACCTTTAAAATATTGTAAATATTAAACAAAATTTTATATGGAATATATAACTCTTACATTAATCTTATATGGATACATATATAACTATAGAAATAACATAATACTTTGATGTTTAGTTAATTTTACAACCCAAATACCATCAAAAAAACATTTAAAACATCATATGTGAATACAAATATATCGATATATTAGTCCCTACTTGTTGATGATTGATATATAATAAGTATTTACTTAGTATTGAAGTTAATTATTTGATCACATTATTGAGTTTTATAATTCCAACGTTCCCCAAACATTAGAAGTTGAACTCCTTGATATTTTTTCACTCTCTATCATTTTAATCCCTAATGATAATATCTTCACCTCCATTTGAGATATTCCCTTAGGTTCATATTCCTGCTTTATTAACAAGTTAAAATATGATTTGTATGTCCTATATCATCATCACAACATGATTATTCATAAAAATGATTGTCCTATAACTCTATGTGTTAGGAATATCATTGATGAATGTATTGTTAATCATACATTGTTATAGTTGATCAAGCATACTCACAATAAATCTATCTCTAGTAATCATCCAATTAGGTAGGTCAATGTTAACAAATTGTATTTCAAATTCTATTCAAATAAGATTCCTTCTGGTTATAGCCATTTTTGAAACAAAAAATAATTGTGTGATAGTAACTAATATTATTTGAAAACCAAATAATCAAGAAAAATCACTTATAGGGTATCTAAATCATGACACATTATTTTTAATCTACATAACCACATTTTTATACTAGTTTATTCATTTTCATAATCTATTTAAATCCTTTATGATGGTCTTAAATAGTATTTGTATTTTGACCACATGTCCCCTAGGAGGGACAAACCTTATGTACAATAACGAATATTATTGTGCACCAGGTTTTGATCGAGTCCAGTTCAATAGGCCATATTTAGAGTTATTATCCATAATTATATATGTTTTAGATATCCATTCACATCTATAATCAAAATATTAATTTTATTTCCTTGAAAAAACTCAATATTTCTTTTACATAAATTCTAAGACATTTTCATGTACTTTTTCTAATGATTATATTTAATCTCAGACATATCCTTAGAAAAATCCCTAAGGTTCTCACAAAATATTTCATTCCCTTATCTAAAAATTAAAAATAACCATTCCTTTAATACCAATCATAAAAACCTATTAATTTCATATGTTGATATTATATTATTTTAGATAAATGTTCAGAATATTACTCAAACACATAACTAAAGACCCCAATATTTTAGTGCTTATGGAGACAAGGTAAATTATTTTCTAATTTGGTGAAAGATATTATCCATATCCCATAAATATCTTGACCATTAGCACTATTCACAAATATACCCTACTTAAATGCATTCTTCATAACTATGTGAAATGAATAACTAGAAAGGGAGAGAATTAATGCGTACTAAGGGTACAAAATGGAGATTTTAAACTATATAATGAACATAAGGGTATGAGAACATGATCATAAACTTTTATAACCATACAATAAATATCTTAGATAAGAATATTGATTCATGACTTACATATTTGTAGTTCACAAGATAGTAACCATATGTTAACCAACGAACATGATCAATGATGTTATAAGATTGGAATAATACAAACAAATATGGCATAAACATAAACTTATAATATTGTGAACATGTATAAATAGAGGCATTTTCACTCAATATGTTAAGGACATGAAATCTTGTAGTCAAATAAACTTAAGAAAATATATTAATTTCAATAAATAACATTATGGACATGAATTTCATGTCCACATATAACACTATGAACATATAATCAATTCATTTATAGCTTTATAAATATGTTATCACGTTCATGCATAATGTTGGGAACATTTTATTGGGTTCACGCATAACAATTTGAACATTTAATAAGGTTCACGAATATTATATTTACTCAATATATATCCATTTTTAACTAATTCATTGGAAGGAGGTATAGGTTTCACTCATCCCATATTGAAAATCATACATCGGTGTACTGTAATATCATAAGACATTATCATATCATATCGTATTAAATGAAATGGATTTCATTAACAATTCATCCTATAATAACATATAGAAAATTGAAATATTTCATAATTATTTAATATTCCTCATACATAACAATTTGGTTACATCAATGTTTATTATATTAGATGTAGAATGATATTGAAAAATCACTTGGAACAATTAACAGGGAAAATACAATTTCATTGAAAATGATTATTTAAAACTCAAAATTTATAAGTCAATTTTTAAATCATTTTCATTTTAAATAACCATAGAAACTAATAATGGATTATTTAATTAATTTTTTTCAGGATGGTAGGGAAATATTTTCATTTCATAAATGATAATATAAATATTTCTTTCTTATTTTGGTAAATTCACAAGGGGATTTTTTAAAACAATTGAAATGAATATTATATTCAAAAAATATTAAAATATATAAAATGGGAAAATATATATTTGATAAATAATTTGAATAATTTTGAAAATATTTTTGAATAAATTCTTATAAAACATAATTTTGTATGATAAATCGTTTTCTCCTAAAGAAGGAAATAAAGAAAATTATTATTAAACAAATATTCCAATTTATTTTAAGAAAAAAACATTGTCAAATTATTACATGAATATATAAAAAAATAACAGAGGATAATAAATTTCATAAAAATTCCATAGAGTTAGATCCTTTTATTTCATCATTATATACTTAATCAGAAACAATATCGATAAAATATGACACTGTAACATAAATCTATCTAAAATCTGTAATCATTTCAAAAATAATCACTATGAAATAGGTATAAAAATATAAAATTAATCCCCATAATCATTATGAGAATCATCATAAAATGAATTCATTAGTGTTATATACACCAAATTAATGAAATATGTGGTGAATGTGGCATATATCTCTTTGATGTAAATAGTGGGATAGAAATCCCTAACATTAATGCTTAATCCCCTTTATACACGTTCGAACCTCCATGACTAAAGAGATAAGTTTATTTTTCAAATATTATCAAACCACATAAATATACTATATCATATATGATTTATGTTTCACCAATTATTACATTTTAATTAACAATTCTTCTCTAATATAACATATCGAGTAAAAACCCCATTATTTTTCACATATCTCTTGATTTGTTATTTTCTATCCTTTAAATATATTAATGGTATAATTATATATATAATAATAATCCTGAAATATTTATCATAATTATATATCATTTATAGTTTTTTTCAACCATGAAATATGATTTTTAACTATGATCCATAATACGAACATGAAGATGGTAGGTCATAGATATTCATGGGTAATGTTTCCATTTTATAATGATAATAATATAATAGAGTAAAGTGATGTTTTATATTAAAATATTATAATAATATCATAAAAATTATTAATTCATTAAGTTTTATTATACATATCGTCCATGTGGTTTGGGGATGGGAAGAGAGAGACGTGTGTATTCTTAAAGGAGGTATTCCACACATAGAGGCACATGATTTTCTTCTTTCAGTGATTGATAATGTAAGAAAGGGAATGATATATTATAATTTAAAACTAATAAATATTTAATTAATTAAATTATTATTTCATTTATATCACATATATAAATAAACCTTATCTTAATTAACATCCTTGGAATGCATTATTAAAAAATCAATCACAACGCTTCATGAGGTGATAGATTGTCGTGCACAAGAGAAACATTATCATATTCAATTCATATTTGATGGTGGAAAATGGTGAAAATGATATAATAAATTAATATATATAATTATTGTATAAATATCATACATAAATTATACATACATAATCATTCCAAACCATTAAAATAGGTGGTATAAAAAACAAATGACATTGGTTCATGAGGTGGTAATCGTCTGTACACGTAAATAATGATTTCATAACCCATTTGATGGAATTGGTAATTTTTGTGTATAATTTACATAACATACAAATAGATAAGTATATTAATGATAATTAGGTTATTATAAATAAATTTATCCAAAATTGAGGTATTTTGATAATGAAATAAAGAAAAAACTTTTAGTCTAGAATGTAAATAATTTTCATGGTGACGTCCTTAGGTTTTCATCAAAGGACTTTTTCTGTAGGATTTCTTCCAAATGAAGATGAATACATTATTTTAAATGAAATTATTTTATTTTATTTTAATATGTATTGTCCATAACAAATGGGTATTGAGGTGTGATGTGGTGAGGAGATAGGTCGGCCTTTTATAATTTAGGTGAGTGGAACACTTGTATTATTATTAAAATACAATTGTATACCAACAAATTTTACTATTAAAGTGTCTAAAAGGGAATAATTACATTTCATAGAGATCATAGGGTATTTTTAAATGAATAAATAGACTTTAGACATATTTTCACTTCATTTTATCCATTATCGTTGTAGTTTCACCCCCAATAAACCCATTTTAACATTAACCATGATAAATAAATTTTATTTGTTTTATAATTAATTGTGGAGAAAAATTATGTTGATGTTATAATATAATAATCATTATTTTATACTTAATTATTTATAACTTTTTTAAAAAACTCATTCAAACATCTGGTCAAAATTATTTTTAAATTAATCTCATATTCACAATGAGAAATATGGTTTTCAAAGAGAAAATATTACGATTGTTATGAGGTTTTTATATCAAAATTAAATATTACAAATATTATAATGACCTAAATTATATTTATTAATTTATAATTTTTTATTTGTTACATTACATGATATTCAAATATAATATATCATTATATATAATTTAAATGGAAATACATTATTTAATTAAAATTTATTATTCTTCAATAATCATAAAAATTTAATATATTTAGAAAATTTGAAAAAAATCACACAAATGTAATTTTTAAATTAATATTTAAAAAATTGAATTTATTTTTTCTTGAATTGTTTCTATATGTTTCAAAATTTTATTTATAATAAAGTTTGAAAAAGGTGAAAACTTTACTTTAAAAAAATATTGTTTTTTAGAAAAAAATTTATTTATTTTTATCTCATAACTTTAAAACACATATGATGAATGTTAAAACTTATTTTGGATATATAATCATAAAATTTAATTAATATATTGTCATTATGTTGGTTTGATTTATTTAATGAGGTTAAATGTTTTCGTTTTCATAATTTGTTTTTATAAAAATGATTTCCTTCATTTTAAAACACTTCTTTATTTTAATTTATAATTAATTGGTCACCATAGAATTTATTTCATTCACATGTTACAGTCATATATATTAAAAACGTGGATAATCCTATGAATTCCAATCATTCTAATGTCTAATTGTTAAATATCATTTTATAAAATAATATTTTAATAGTATATCACTTTTCATTTTTACTCAATGTTACTTATAACACAAAATAAATTTTGTGACTGGTTTACTATCATATAAAATCTATGATGAATTAATTTCAAGCTAAAAACATTGTTCGATGTAATTCTATATAGTACGAGTGTTTGTTTTAAGAAAAATTACATGATTAATTTTATTTGAAAAACAATTCACAGAATCTCTGCATGTTTCATTTTATGGGGGTGATTATTAACTCATGAAAAAATAGTAATGAACCCTTAAACCGGGTTAATAGAAATGTGGAAATTTGTAATGCAAAGATAATCATGTATAAATATAAAAATAAAAAGGATAAATAGCTTATTATATATTTATCAAGACATATAAAAAATAGAAGAAGTTAAGGAGAATAATATTTCATAATATAGAGAAAAAGAATGAAAACATGTAAACATCATGTAGAGTATGTTGTACATAAGGTCCCTTAACATTGGACTGAATTACCTATTTAAAGAAAATTCACATCTTAAACTAAAAAATTATATTAAAAATATTCTATAGATCCTTATCCTTCTATATTTAAAATATTATGTACCATTATTTTCTGTTTTTATTTTTTAAATAATTAGTACATACATTTATTAATCGTTTTCATTTGGATAATCTCATTGTAAACTAGTAGTTTTTTTCCCATAGTCAATGATGTTGTAAAATTAAGCAATGATATAAATACTTGTGGTGTTTTGTGTCTTTCATTATTCCATTTTGACACTGATTATATGGTTTCAAGGGATATCACTAGAATATTCTAAATTAAGAAAGTTGTCTTGACATTTTTTTCAATGGTGATTCTTGTTACTTTAATAATTTATTATTATTTTTAATTATATATTTTCATATATAATTATTTCAAAATATTTATCATTTTAAAAATCCTCATGTTTTTATAATAGATAAATTTCTAATTTTATACATGTAAGAACCCGGTTTTTGGATATAAAGGACTTTGGAATATTATTGATGTTATTCCAAAGCAGCGCCTTCAGAGGGCGTGTGACTCCGAGCCCCGGTGTGGCCGAAATTAAATTTTCAGTGCGTTCACACTAGAAACGCGAAATAAATGGGTTAACTCCTAAACAGAGCTTCGGATCAGAGATCTGAGTCTACGGATGGGTCCGGAATGGGGTTTTTACCCTAGGAACGACATAAAACATGTCAGTGCGGGACGTTTGGACCCCTCACTCGCTATCGGAGCATAGAATGGATAAATTAAATAACTAATTTATTCATTTAATGGCTTAAATTAAGTATATCTTAAATGGTGTATCAGATGGGAAAACTGAGGGCACTGTTGAGTTTAGAATGTCCCATTTACCATAGGAGGGGTGTATGTTTCGTGGGCGTGGGTTGTCTGTGGAAAATGGCCCCTGGGACGTTTTTGTAATTCAGCGACCTCAGCGTTGAGTATTATAACTTTTGAATAGAGCCTCGGATTGAATGTTTGAGCCCTCCGTTGTGCTCGGGAGGTGGTTTTTACCCTAGGGGAGTCTTAACCTCGACCTCGTCGAGAGTTTCAGATGCGGGTTAAAATTAATGATTAAATTAATTAAAATTTAATTAATTTAATTATCTTTTTAAACCAAACCCTCCCCCTCCTTCTCCTTTGGCACCCCTCTGGCGGAATAACCCTTAAGGTATCCCCATCAAGCTCCTCCTCTCCTCCTTCCCTCTGGAAAGGCAGCGGCGCGGTGGTGGATCGCGCGGGAAGCGTCGAGTGAAGCCCATCGAGGTATGCAGTGTTCGTTTGAGTTTTAAATCTTGAACCCCTCTTTGAGTTCAATTATATGCATAAAGTTGTTGTTTGATCTTCAAACAAATCCCATAATCGTGTAGTATAATTTATGATCTTTCTATCTCCCTTTTCAGATTTTAAATCGGAGTTCGGAGGCGATCATCGTCATCTGTCGAAGTTTGTCGGTTTTGGAGGTGTTTCCGGTCTCTTTGGGGGTTCCGGCGGTCCGAGGCGTGGCGGCGCGGGGTAAAGCTCTGGCGGTTCCCCTTGGCGGCGGTGACTTCTCTTCCAGATGGCGGGGCGCTCGGCGTCAGCGGTTGGCACGGCGTCCATCGGCGGGGCGAGGCGAAGCGTGCTGGGGTGCAGGGGAGCGCCGGGGCGCGGCGACGGCGGGGTCGCGATGTGCGACCCCCACGCGGGGACAGAGACCCGCTGAGTGCGGGTCTCCACGGGAGACCAAGACCGGCCCTTCGTGGCCGGTCTTCTCATGGCTGACCGCGGGTCCACAGCCGGCCCACGTGGCTGAGCCGCGGGCCGGCCGGCTTCGGATGGTCCAGGGGGTGTGGACCGGCCGGACCGGTCCGGTCCACCCCCGCTTGCGTCCGACGGCGTTAAAATGCCGTAACTTTCAAACTGTGGGTCATAATTGTGTGTCGTCTATAGCGACGCGACCCTTCAATAGAGATGAAAATTTTGAGATGTTTTTGGGAATTTTTAATTCCCGAAACGAGGGGCCTCGGAGGCGTGGTGCGTCTTTAAGTGAATTGAAATTTTCCGGGGAATCTTGTTTTGGACGACACGGATGCGTCTGACGTCCGTTTTGAGTGTTGTCAGCGGCGTTGGGACTCTGGCGCTGAGGCGGAGCTTTCTAGGGGGATTTCGGGCATTAAATCCGGAGATGAGGCATAGACCCCATGACCTGTCTTTTGAGCTACGAGCAGCGTTTAGTAACTTTCTCATCGGGCGTCCGTTTGGGGCGTGCGAGCAGTCGATTCTGGAGTTTTTTCCTAGGGGATTGCAATGGTGCAATATGCCCCCTCTAATTCGGCACGATGGTGTGGGCCACATGAGGGTCGTTTGGGCATTGACGGTGATTTTACGTCTCTATCACCGGGCGACCATTTTGGACATGTGAATAGTCCAACTTGTATACTTTTTCAAGAGGATCGTAATGGTGCGATCTATTGGCAGCGCTTCGGAACCGGGGTGCAGGTTCCGCGTGGTACCGCTCGTGCGCAGTAAGCCGGAATGTGTCTTTTTCTCCAGATATCTGTTCCACTCAAGTGAGTAGTGCTTTTGACGTGTTTTTTCGAGATCATTGCAATGGCGCAGTTCGCTCGACCTTTTTCGAGGGCGTGGTGTGGGTCTCACCTGACCTAGCTACGGTGAATAGTACCTTTTTCACTGGGTGTCCATTTTGGGTGATTGATTAGTTAGTTCCATGTGTTTTTTTGAGGGGATCGCAGTGGTGTGCTCCTTTTGTTCAGTTTCGGGATCTTGGGGTGGGACCCACACGACTTGGTTACGGTGAATAGAACCTTTTTCACCGGTTGACTGTTTCGGGCGAGTATGTAGTCTATCTCACGTGTTTTTCCATGTGGATTACAACGGTGTAATCTGGTCAGGCGAGCGGTGCCTCATACGTGATCTTATTAAATGTGGAAATATGAATGGTTCCCCGGTGGCGGTTCTTCTACCATGTTTGTAGCGGACCTTTGGCGTGTGATCGTGTGAACGCCTAGGAGAGTGAGGTTGGTGTTTAAAGAGATATGGTATGTTGTGCCTCAGCCGTTGAGGTGGCAGGTTGGAGTTGTTACGTTACGCCTTCGCGTTGACGTTGGGTTTCGTGTTCATGTTATCCTCTAGGATGGAAACATGGTATACTCTGGGAGTATATGGGAATGACTGGAGGTACATGTTGTGGTTTGTACCCAAGGACATTTGTGTGCCTGGTTGGGGTTGACCTGGGACCACACGTCGTGTGGGCCCCATGTGCATGTCATGTTCTGCTTTACGCACCTTTGACCTCTCGCGACATAGAGGGTCCTCCTATCCATGATGGTTTAGACCATTAGGGTTGAGTGGTTTCCCATGGTTTTGATCTGGAGTTGGGTGGTTGCATGATACCCACTACGAGTTCTGTTGGCTAGTGTTGTACCGTCCAGTAGGGATGACCAGAGCAGTTCTGGTTTTACCCTCTAGTAGAGACTGGGCAGTGAGTTTCTCATCGACTTCTTCGGGTTTACCCTCCGGTAGAGACTTGGTAGGGGGTTGCACACTGACTTCTAGGGTTTACCATCCAGCAGAGACTGGGCAGTGGGTCACCCGACGACCTCTTAGGGTTCACCCTCCAGCAGAGACTAGGCAGTGGGTCACCCGATGACTCTGGAGGGTCTACCCTCCAGCAGGGCTGGGCAGTCAGTCGCCCATCGTCTTGTTCCAGTTTTACCCTCTAGCAGAGACTGGGCAGTGGGTCGCATATCATCTTGTTCTGGGTGTACCCTCCAGCAGAGACTTGGAAGTGGGTTTCATGTTGTCTTGTTCCGGGTCTACCCTCCATCAGAGACAGGGCAGTGGGTTGTCTGTCGACTTCTTCCAGGTCTACCCTCTAGCAGAGATTGGGCAGTGGTTCGTCTGTCGACTTGTTCATGGTTTACCCTCTAGTAGGGCTGGGTAGTGGGTCGCATGATGATGTATTAGGGTTTACCCTCCAGTAGGGCTGGGCAGTGGGTCACTTGTTGGCATTCCAGACTCAGTCCTTACTACTAGGCTAGTCTGTGGCTTTCCTCAGTGATTACCAGAGCGAGACCCTTGGTTGTACGGGTTAGTGATGGAACGACCTTGACTTTGAGGAGACCTCTCGACTGCGGGGAAGTGACTAGGTGTGGTTTGACTTAACCCGGAACTCTCAAGTACGAGGGGCACTTCCCCCACCAAGACGCGTCCTTGTGACACAACCTAAAACCGTGAGGGCGAGTCAGTGCCGCCCAAAGCGGATAGTGTCGAGGTGCGGTGATTTTAGGCCCTTTACTTGTAGTTCGGGGAAGACGTGCGGGATCCTGGGCATCGATGGTGTTTACTTATGAGACTTTTGGTGAGTCACTTTTCTTGGGCTGAGCTACGGGATGGAGATCCCCTTACGGTCTTGTTCGGGCTTCTTGATTGAGCATATGGATTTTTATATACCTTGTTCCAGAACCCACTTCAAGGTTTTGGTTACTCTCCTTCCAGGAGAGGCGAAGACACGGGGGGTATGCCATCTACCTTCCATTTCTAGCTTCTTGTGGTTGGACGAGTCTACTCTCCTGCTATATGTAGCAAAAGCTCGACGGGAAGTTCATCTTCTCACCATTCATATCTCCTTGTGTTAGGACGATTCTACTACCATCCTCTTGTTTGGTTGAGATGTACTCTTTACTTCACTATCCGTTGTACTCCTTTTATATTCCCCGTTCGATCTACTACTCACCCTAAATGTACCTCCTTTTTTTCTCCCTCGAGCCTTCGGGGTATCCTACTCAGTACTTTTATACTCACCCCTGCTTCGGATTTTCCCGCACTTGGTGTGCCCTTACAGATGACGTACAGGTTGGTCGTGACTTCAGTGGAGCTTAGGAGTTCGGGATCTTGGACAACGTATGGAATTCGGAGTCGGGATCGAGGTGGGGGACCCTTCCGGCTATTTTTCATTTGTTTACCTATTGTCGGGTTGTGGCACTTTTTGGTTAGGCGCATCTTTTTTCCCTTTTCATTTGAGTTTAACTCCATCTCTTGCTTTGTACTGTTAGAGGACGATGCACTTTTGTAGTTTGTATATATGTAGCAGTGGTACTTTTCTTTTCTTTTTACTCTGCACTTCTGCATTGAGTGGGCTGCGTGTGTGTGTGTACAGGTACTCAAGAAAAGACCTCCCAGAGTTGTTATGCCTTCGGCGCTGGTCGCCAGCCCCTGGCCTATGGAGGCAGGCTTGGGGTAGTTGCGGCTCAAGTCCGGGTAGGTTAGGGTTGTGAAAAAGTGGTATCAGATGTGGTTCGTTCCTTAGGACGTTGTTCAGACGTCCCTAAAAAGAAATTGCTTGGGATTTATGGAAACAGTGTTAACATGTCTTGAGTGCGGCTCTCAGGCCAGGGAGTCTAGTGATGGTGCGGCGGCCGACATATCCATTCACCAGGACCCTAAAAACCCGCTTGTCGACTCGGCATGTTGAGACACTTGTTGCGGGGAAAATTGTTTTGTGCATCACATAGGATTGAGTCTTGACAGTACTTCTTGTGTCAGCTCCCCATTGTTGTTATTGGTATATACATTATGCTCATCTGATCACAGCACTCCTTAATAACATTCAGGATGTCTCCTCGAAGACATCCATCTAGGATACCATCTTTGGTTCGTGACGACGACCTTGTGAGCTACGAGGCCACAGTCCAGGACCCATCATGCGAGCCCATTTCTACAGGTGGGCCGGTAGTAGCACCCCCATTTGGTGAGCAGCGGACAGCTCTAGTAGAGCAGACGGGGCTTGAGCGTGTTTTGAGCACACACTGTGAGTTCCAGCGGTAGATACCGCTTAGGTTCAGTGGTGAATCAGACCCTCAGGTAGTAGAGGTTTGGCTAGAGATAGTGGTTAGCCTTTTCAGGCTTCTGTAGACGTCGATAGATCAGAGAGTGGATTTGGAATCCAACACTTTTTGTGGAGCAGCTTGGCATTGGTGGAGTCTGGTGACTCATTTTCTTGAAGAGTCGTTGCTTTATTGGGGAAACTTTCAGTTGTTGTTCTATGAGGATTTTTTCCCCTCCTGCTTGCGCTCCATTCGGATTCAGGAGCTCCTGCAGTTTCAGCCGGGAGGGATGACGGTGTCCGAGTACGCTGATAGTTTCGCAGTCCGTGCACGCTTTTACCCGGACTTGGTCCATGACCATAACATCCGAGTGCGGAAGTTTGAGTTGGGTCTCCACCGTGAGATTCGTGCTGTCATAGTACCCTTGGGAATTTCTACATATGCTGGGAGGCTAGAGCAGGAGCTGGAGACAGAGAGCTTCCTGTCACATTATAGAGTTGGTGGGGGCAGTAGGCACGTCGGAGCTGAGACGTCTGTCGCAGCTAGGGGGCGTCGGCAAGCAGAACCTCGATGCAGGTGGCTTTCTAACAACCAGACTCAGGGGCGTGTTCGTACACCACAGTGGCGCCGGAGGGCACCAGTGTAGCCCAAAGAGATTCGGTGTTATGCTTGCGATGGAAGAGGTCACCTGGCATGGGACTTCCTGACCATGCATGTAGAGAGCATCGAGCAGGCAGCAGGTGCACCACCACGGCAGAGGCATCACCGTTATCGAAGTAGCGCCTAGAGAGGTGGTGCTAGCAGAGGAGCGGTAGGAGCTGGTAGTGGGGGATGACTTTATGAGGTCTTCCCATCACCACTAGGTGGTCCACGTCAGGCTCCGGGAGCTGATAGTTGGGACCGCGGACAACCGCGAGCTTTTGGATGTCTATGATCCTGCAGAGCATGAGGTGGTAAGAGGTACGCTCTATAGCTCTTCTACATTTTGCAGTAGAATTTTTAGACTATGTGTGTGGAATGCCTTTTCTCCCTGCTCCTTATTTGAGTTATTACGAGGGTGGCGCGGGGTGTCGGTGTAACCCTGTGTTGGTAAGGTAAAAACGGTGTGGGACCTTTTTCTTTAGTTGATGGTGTTGACTCCTTCACTTTCCGAGCGTGTAAGAGATTCTTGGTTGCGATACATCGATGGTGAAATCTTGCACGGCCATATATCCTTGGGTGTTTAACCATATGGATATTCTGATGGAGGGAATCATCGAGACTTGTACCGGGTGCATGCAGTGATTCCAGTCCCGGCGTGCGACACAGAGGTTCGGTCGGGGAGGTGAGATACCCCCGAGGTCCTTCGGATCGTTTGAGACCGTGCGAAGGGATGGCGAGGTTCCCTACCGCCTTGCCCTAACCCCAAAGTCTAGAGCGGGTGCACGACGTCTTCCACATGACTTTCCCGATAAGATGTGTGCATGCCTCTATGTACGTCATCAAGAAGGGTAGACCTCGCGTGAACAGATCAATTCCTTTGGACTGTGTGTGGTGACGTGGGACTATGCAAAAGTTCTTCTGGGTACGAAAGAGCCAGGTGCGGGCTTATTACCCTGAGTTGTTCCCTGGTTTTGCTTTTCGCGGACGAAAATATTGAAGGATGGAATAATGTAAGAACCCAGTTTTTGGCTATAAAGGACTTTGGAATATTCTTGATGTTATTCCAAAGCAGCGCCTTCAGACGGCGTGCGATTCTGAGCCCTGGTGTGGCCGGAATTAAATTTTCAGTGTGTTCACACTAGAAACGCAAAATAAATGGGTTAAATCCTAAACGGTGCTTCAGATCAGAGATCCAAGTGTACGGACAGGTCTGGAATGGATTGTTTACCCTAGGAGAGAAATAAAACATGTCGGTGCAGGACGTTTGAACCCCTCGCTCGCTATCGGAGCGTGGAACGGATAAATTAAATAATTAATTTATTCGTTTAACGGCTTAACTTAATTGTCACTTAAATGGTAGATCATATGGGAAAACTGAGGGCACCGTTGAGTTCGGAATGTGCCGTTTACCCTAGGAGTGGTGTATGTTTCGCAGGCGCGTGTCGTTTGTGAAAATGGCCTTAGGGGCGTTTTCGTAATTCGACAACCTCAGCGTTGAGTTTTATAACTTTTGAACGGTGCTTCAGATCGAAATTCTGAGATTGATGTTGTGCTCGAGAGGTGTTTTTTACCATATTGGAGTCTTAACCTCGACCCCGTTGAGAGTTTCATATGCAGGTTAAAATTAAGGATTAAATTAATTAAAATTTATTTAATTTAATTTTCTTTTTAAACCAAACCCACCCCCTCCCTCTCCTTTGGCACCCCTCTGGCGGAAGAACCCTCAAGATAGCCCACTCAAGCTCCTCCTATCCTCCTCCCCTCTGGAAAGGATGTGGCGTGGTGGCGGATCGTGCGGGAAGCGTCGGGCGAAGCCCATCGAGGTAGGCGGTGTTCGTTTGAGTTTTAAATCCTGAACTCCTCTTTGAGTTCGATTATATGCATAAATTTGTTGTTTGATCATCGAAAAAATACCATAATTGTGTAGTATAATTTATGAGCTTTCCATCGCCCATTTCAGATTTGAAATTGGAGTTCGGAGGCGATCGCCATCGTCCGTCGGAGTTTGCGTGTTTTGGAGGTGTTTCGGCCCGTTTGGGTTTTCTGGTGGTCCAAGGAGCGGCGACGTGGGGTAACGCAGTGGCGGTTCCCCTGGGCGTCAAAGGCTTCTCTTCTAGGTGGAGGGGCGCTCGGCTTCGGCGGTTGGCGCGGCGTCCGTCGGTGGGGCGAGGCGAAGCTCGCCGGGGCGCAGGGGAGGGCTGGGGCGCAGGGGAGCGCCGGGGCGTGGCGACCGCGGGGTCGCGGTGTGCGACCCCAGCTCGGGGACAGAGACCCGCTGAGTGCGGGTCTCTGAAGGAGACCAAGATCGTCCCTTCGTGGCCGGCCTACTCATGGTGGACCGAGGGTCCACAGCTGGCCTACACGGCTGAGTCACGGTCCGGCCGGCTTGGGCCGGTCCAGGGGGTGGGGACAGGCCGGACCGGTCCGGTCCACCCCCGCTTGCGTCCGATAGTGTTAAAATGCCGTAACATTCAAACTGTGGATCGAAATTATGTACCGTCTACGGCGACGTGACCCTTAAATAGAGACTAACATTTTTAGTTGGTTTTAGTAATTTTTTATTCCCGAAATTAGGGGCCTCGGAGGCGCGGCGCGTCTTTAAGTGAATTGACATTTTACGAGGAATCTTGTTTTGGACGGCGCGGACGCGTCTGACGTCCATTTTGAGCGTCGTCGGCGGCATTGGGACCCTAGAGACAATGTGGATATTTCCAGGGTGGTTTCAGGCATTAAATCTAGAGTTGAGGCGTGGGCCCCATGGCCTGTCTTTTGAGTTGTGAGCAGCGTTTAACGACTTTCTCATCGGGCGTCCGTTCGGGGCGTGTGAGTAGTCGATTCTGGATATTTTTCCGAGGGGATTGCAATGGTGCAATCCGCCCGCTCTAATTCGGAACGATCGTGCGGGCCCCATGAGGGTCGTTTGGGTGTTGACGATGATTTTCTGTCTCTATCATCGAGCGACCATTTTGGACTAGTGAATAGTCCACCTTGTGTACTTTTTCGAGAGGATCACAACGGTGTGATTCGTAGGCAGCGCTTCGGAACCGGGGTGTGGGTTCCGCGTGGTACCGCTCATGTACGGTAATCCAGAATGTATCTTTTTCTCTGGATAAGCATTCCACTCAAGTTATTAGTGCTTTTGACATGTTTTTCCGAGAGCAGTGTGATGGCGCAGTTCACCCGACCATTTTCGGGGATGTGGTGTAGGTCCCACCCGACTAGGCTATGGTGAATAGCACCTTTTCACCGGGTGTCTATTTTGGGTGATTGAGTAGTCAATCCCATGTGTTCTTTCGAGGGGATCGCAGTGGTGTGCTCCGTTTGTTCAGTTTCGGGATCTTGGGGTGGGTCCCACATGACTTGGTTACGATGAATAGTACCCTTTTCACCATTGGACCGTTTCGGGCGAATAAGTATTCTATCACGGGTGTTTTTCTGCGGGAATTACAATAGTGTAATCTGTTCAGGCGAGCGGAGCCTCATACATGATCTTATTAAATGTGGAAATATGAAAGGTGCCTCGGTAGCGGTTCTTCTACCGTGTTAGCAGCGGACCTTTGGCGTGTGATCGCGTGCACTCCTGGGGGAGTGAGGTTGGTGTTTAAATAGATGTGGTAGGTTGTTCCTCAGCCGTTGAGGTGGTAGGTTGGATTTGTTACGTTACACCTTCGCATTGACATTGGGTGTCGTGTGCACGTTAGCCTTTGGGCTGGAAACGTGGTATACTTTGGGAGTATACAGGAATGACTGGAGGTACACGTTGTGGTTTGTACCCAAGGACGTTTGTGCGCCCGGTTGGGGTTGACCTGGGACCACACGTCGTGTAGGCCCCATCTGCGTGTTGTGTTCTGCTTTACGTATCTTTGACCTCCCATGACATAGAAGGTCCTCCTGTCCATGATGGTTTAGACCAGCAAGGTTGAGTGGTTTCCCTTGGTTTTGATCTGGAGTTGGGTGGTTGCATGATACCCACTCCGAGTTCTATTGGCCAGTGTTGTATGTAACACCCCGAGATTTTATGAAAAATATTATTTTAATTTCCTTAATGTCTTGTGTTGTATTCTACACCAAGATTACCTTGCACTATACGCAACACAGTATTAGCTTGCAGTATACACAACACTATTCTTGGATCGTGTTACACACAATTTTGATAATAGTTATTCTACGCAACATTGAGTATATATATATATATATATATATATATATATATATATATATTCAATGTATAAATGAAATATGGTTGGATTCTGTTAAACGAAACAAAGAAGTATTCTTTCACAACACGCAACCCTGACTTGGCTTGCATTACACGCAATCACGACCTTCCTCGATAGCGTGTGTTGTACGCAATACCGGGTTTTAATAAAAAAATGGTATATTATTATAATATTGTCATGAACTAGCCGTTATGAATAGTATTAACTAAATTTTGAATTTTATAACATTATTATTCTTCATACACATTTTCTAGAACATGGTATAAGAACAAAATAAATTTTTCGGGTAAAATAAGTATTTTTCAAAAAATGCAGTTTTGCCGCCTTTTGATGGCGCACCCACTTTAAATCTATTTTTTGACATGTTTATATGTTCAATTTGACAAAATAAAATTCTTATTTGGAATCAGTATATAAAAATTTACATTATATAAAGTTTTGATATTTTTCCGATAACTTTCATATTTTAATGAATAGTAAAAACACGTTATATTTTAATTAAAAACAACTTTTTTCATTGTAATATATTATGTGGTTAAATTATAATATTGAATGGTTTTAAAGTATAAATAGAATATATTTTTACCATTTAATATAATGTATGTCATTAGCATTGATTTTACCTTGAATGCGTAGGTTAAATCAATTCAATCTTTTGCAATGTTTTAAAGAAAAACGCGTTTTCTTTCGACAACGGGATTAATTTTAATTTAATTTCTGCATATTTTGCATATTGAATTTGGAAAAATGGATTCCATATTTGGAATCAGTGGGTCCAAATTATGTTAATAAGCTACTTTTTATTTTTGGGCATTGTGAATAGTAACTACGGTAAATTTTATTTACTATAGTTAAAGGTAAATCGGGTAATTAAGGGTAAATATAAGATTATAAAATTACCCTAACACTTGGAAAAATCCTACTGGATGGATAACAGTATACCCATATAACCTAAGGGTCAGATTAGATTCATTTTATAGACTTTTGTCCATGAAAATAATTTAATTATTATTAAAACCAAAGAATGTGACAACATGTCAATTTCTTAAATCTTAAAAGTATAATAATTTTAATTTAGTGATAAACTTCATGAAACTTCAAACATGAATAGTCTCCAGAACTCTAATACAATTATCTACATCATATGAATTTATTTAGAATTTTTAGGGATTAAATAATTATCATTTATTATGACACAAAGATGATGCAGTAATTGTCTTATTAATGAAATATTGACATAATTGATGTTATAAATGACCAAATAAATGTAATTTGAGACTTTTTATGACTTAAATTAATTTTATAGGTTAATAGGACATGGTATTGTTGATATAAGTAACTTTTTTCGAACTTATCATTCTGTTATGAATTTCATAAAAATCATGTACCAAATAGTGTAAAAATTGACATAAATTAGTTTTTAAAACAAATATTATATTATTAATTGTTATTTAATTCCTAAAAATATAAGGTTTGGCCAAATTACTTAGATAAGGATATATATATTAATAATAAAAAACTTGGGGTTCTTTTGGCTTGTTATGGTAAGTTTATTAACCATATAGTGTAAGAAAACAAAAAGACACGGTAAAAGTTAAATTATTTAACTTAGAGTTAAATCTAATTGATAAGGTTAAAATAATAACCCAAACTTTCCTAAATCTTATTGTATGAGAGGATTGCGACCCATCCCCACTTAAGCTTCGAAATAAGACCCTTTGGAACCATTATAAACCGAATTTGACCTTAATATAAAATAATATTTTGAGATTTTCCTAAGGTGCCCCTCTCCTCCCTTATAAAAGGGCACCTCCTCCCTCTCCTCCTCACACCAATTTGAGCATTCAAGCTCGGCCAACCCCTTCCAAAATCTCTTCTCCACTTCCCTAGTATCATCCTAGAGGTCCTGGTCTTCTTCAAAGACCATCCTTAGTTCTTTAAGTGGAGGTTAAGAAAAGGCGCGTCAAAAGAGGTAATATCCATTACCGATCTTTTTCAATTTCTTTCTTCTTCAACTTCTTCTTCTTTAGTTTTTTCATGATAAAGTAATAACATAAGTATTTCTTATATACTTATATGTTATTATAAATATGAAACAACTCTAATTAACCTTCTATCCATCCTATGGAAAAAGGAAATCACCGCGCATGCGTACGTACGGAATACCCTCTCCACGCCGTGGTGTAATCTATTTTCCGCCACCACCTTAATTGGATGGGTATAATGGTGTAATGAGTAACTATATATGATTATTATAAATTGATATTTATACTTAAATAGTATACATACACTTCAACACAAGTTCACGATCATGAGAACGATATCATCGCTCGTGCGTACGTACGGACTACCGTCTCCACGACGCGATGAGATTCATTCTCCACATTAACCATTCATGAATGATTATAAAGTAGATATAATGAATAATAATGAAATATATTACATGTTAAATCTACTGGATTTATGTATATATATATATTTATGTCATCTACTTACTTCCATTCAAGACAATAAGGAAAGGAAAATAGTGTTCATGCGTACGTACGGACTACCGTCTCCATGAACGGTGTGTTACATTTCATTTATCTATCTATTATATATATATATATACTGAATATATATGATATATAAATCATGTTTTATTTTCTGTAAGTAATTAAATCATGATATAAGTAATAATAATGTCAAGAACAACAAGTCCAAACACCTACGACAAATAAAACAATTTTACCCAAAATGCTCTTTAACATGGAATTTACAAAAGAACGGGTAATAGAATGTCATAAGTGAACCATATATGATATAATAACAATTAATATCATTCTTTAATAAGTCAATGACATTATTTAAATCATTATACGGGAGGTTCGGACACTTACGAAGCAAATCGGACCTAAGGTAAGGGAAATATGACAATCTCATTTTTATCCGAGATTGTTTATACTTTGGAATTTATTGGGGTATATTTTATCATCCACATCCATGTTTCCTCAATATGTAATATTATTTCCATCCACCTACAATTGTTTAAATCCAATTTTACCCTTCTTTGAGTTTTTAGTAAAAGATAGGAAAGGAATCTTTTGTCGTTTTACATACGAGGTACTTTTTGACTTTTCCGACAAAAGTACGAGAAGAATGTTTTTTTAACTTATACGGCATGAATGGATTTTTAAAACATTATTTCCAAGAAGCATCCTTTTAAAGTTTTCAAGTTTATTTTTAATCAACTTCTTTTAGTTTAAAATTGTATGACATGTTAAGAAAGGAAAAGTGTTTTTGAAGTAGAAAGGATATTTTCCTCAAGAATGAAGTTCAAGTGTTTTATCAAAATTATTTTCCATCTAAGATAATAAAGGGTTCTGTTTTTATCCCTATTATTACATTGATTTGATTATGTTGTGATGGAAATATTTTTATGAATTCATTTATCTTAAATGAATTTTTTTATGATGTCACAATGTTTAAGATTCCCCTTTTTATTACATGGGTTATGCAATGATGTATGATTTATGATTTTGTGGAACACATAAGAATGGTATCATTATGAGATGGGTGGGACCTATATCTCCCTCCAATGCATTGGGTAAAGATTTTATATCTCATGATATAGACATGGCTGGAATGGTAGGTTATACCGGTTCAGTGAAACAGGACTGAAACAAGGAGTGAACTCGGTTCAGAAAGGGACTTTGTCCACTAAGATAGTCTTGGAAATGAGTCTTGACTAATAAAAAATGATTCTCTATGATTATGTGTGTATGCCACAAAGTTTCATGTTTTAAGTTATGATTATTGTGATTACATTTCACTACTATGATTTATCCCATGTTATGAAATTATGATCTCTTTTTCAGGTTAAGACTTCCAAATGATATGTCTTATGAATATGACGTGATTGATATTTCTTTTGTTTACCCTTACTGAGCATTTGAGCTCACCCTTTTATTTTTTTTCAGGACATAAAGAAAGGAATTAGGTTTTAAAAAAAGGAGATCTTTATAGGAGATGTTGAAGATCTTTCACCACGATTAGAAGATTATATTCCGAGTTTCCAAAGACACTAAACTATTACGGTCCTTGTGTGTGTGTTTTTGTTATGTACTAAGTATTCCGCAAAAGTAATGTAATGTCCATGTACGTCAGGCTTTGGGTCTCTACAGTTGGTGTCAGAGGAAAGGTTTAGTCAACCTTTTGAAACTAAGATGTGAAAACATTAGTGAGATCCCTAGAGATATTTCTAAGGTATGTCTAGGGATGTCCCTAAGGATAAGTATACGTATAGGATATAGTCCTAGAACTATGGTAACGATCTTAGAATTTAACCTAAGATGTTAGATATTGAGGGTGCTCCCCCTTTACTATGTTGTTTTACCTAGCATGATTTTTTCCTCTCACACTATTATTTTTGGGTTTTAGACGATGGCTGGAACCCGAAGGAACCGTGTTGATCACTGTAATGGACAGTGCAATGATTTTCCTCCTGAACAAACAAATGTTATGGGAGATGGAGTGAAAAATCTTATTGCTATACTTACACAAGCTATGAATCATTCTGAACTTCCAAATGAGCAGAGAAGGGAACAATATTCTATTGAGTTCTTCATGAGGCAACGTCCACCTTCTTTCAGTGGGTCTTCTGATCCACTTGTTGCTAAACAATTGATCTGTACCACTGAAAAGATATTTTCAGTTCTTCAATGTTCTGAACATGATAAAGTCATCTTAGCAGTATATCGTTTGGAAGGAGAAGTTGATCAATGGTGGAATCTTATCAAGAATACGAGGCAAAGAGATAAAATTGAGTCCATGGAATGGGGTGAGTTCAAGAAATTATTTTTCATTATGTACTTCCCTCGTATTCTTCGAACAAAGATGGAGAAGGAGTTTCTTGAACTAAAGCAAAAGGATGATGAATCGGTTGGTATATACGAAGCGAATTTTACAAGGCTTGCAAGGTATGCATCTGTATTTATCATCCAACCTGAAAGTAAAGTTGATCGATTCTTCAGTGTCTTAAAACCAAATCTTCGAAGGGTATTAGCTATAAGAGACTTCAGTAGCTATGAAGAAATTGTGCGGTGTGCTATCAAGGTAGAAATGGAAGTTGGTGTTACTTATCCATCTCATAGTTTTGAAAAGAAACGAAAGATGGAGTTCAATGAGAAATCTCAGAATAATGGTGAAAAGAAGATGAATGTTTCCTTATGCACAAAGTGTGGAAAGAAGCATGGAGGAGATTGTCTTAAAGGGACTTGAAAATGTTTTTTAAGTGTAGAAAAGAAGGTCATCGAGCATCTGAGTGTCGAAATAATGGAAAAAAGGGTTTCTAAGGATGTGAATAAAGCAAAAACTGCAGAGAACACACCACCAACACTTCAATGCTTCAAGTGCAAGGAAATGGGGCATTATGCTAATAAATGCCCTAATCCAAGGGTTAGTGATGATCGACATGAGCAACAGCTTAAGGCAAAGGACAAAGGGAAGTCACATGCGATCACTATTGGAGATGTTGAATATGACAATGATGTGGTGGAATGATTAAGTGTTTATGTAATGGGATTTCAAAATAGTATCATGGAATCTCATTTATTGTATTGTGGAATTTTGTAATATTTATGTATTGGTTTTCAATAATTATATGATACTGGTAACCAGGAAAAAAAAGTGATTGAAATATTTTTGGAAAGTAGATGATTTGCGCATAATGAAGGGACAAGAAGATAATGAGATGTTTGATTGTATTCATGAGCTCATGATTGATATAAGGACTAAGTATATTGAATTTTGAGGATTTTGGTATGTGGAAAGAGTTATCTTTTGACAGCACTCATGTTTTCACTAAGATTCAATGGGTATTCATTTTTCAAGAGATTACATGATTATGGTATTCACATGACTGGAATGTGACGAACAAGATATATGAGGGATAAATGATGGCATTCACGTGATCATTTTCTCTATACTATGATCTTGGACCGAAGAATTTTAGATAAGCCTAAATATAGGAATGGATTATGTTGGACATAAGTTAGTATTGTTTAAGGATAAAACTTTTTTTGATATTGTTGATGGGATGTTATAATAATGTAGTTTTAGAAAAAGGACAACCTCTAGGATGTGCGACAACCCATCACGTCGGCCAAGGCTGTGGGAATCGAACCCACAACTAAAGTGCGACGGGCCTTTATCGCATACCACTGGCCTACAAAAAGTCCCTGGTTAGTAGAAACTAGTTTTATTTTATTAAGTGGTATGATATATGAAGTATAAGTTCATTTTTTGAATCGTATATGATTAACCTCACCAAAGACGGACTTATGTATATTTGATAACTATTGCTAAACTTTTGTTTGAAACAGATGGAATGACCCATCATTCTATCGCATGATCTGTTAACACTTCACGAATAACAAATTCAACTTCATTTCTTTAAGAGATGAAGTGGAAATTGTTCAAAGCACGAACAACAGTGAGATTGTACCAAAATCAAGTAAGTATTTCTTCTAATTCAAAATTTTCAACTTTAGGGAAATGATATTGAAAACCAAAAATGTTGTCATAGTGATCTTATATCTGATGAATCAGATGGTACCCTAGATCATCACAAATTTATGGCTTTGCGATTGTTGGCTTTTTCATAGCCATGTTCTCTACCACTCTCCATCAGAACTTGATGGTTAGATTTTTCTTCGATATCCATATTTTCACCTATGTTCTCCTACGTGGAAACCCAGTGATGAGTTAATTTGGGTAACCATTACATTTCATACTTTAGTTTTTAAATCCATGTTTTGGTATTCCTTTTTATGATGTGGGTTTCTATTAAACAAACTTTCGAGTAGTAAACCATTTATAACCCCGATGAATTTCGAGGGTGAAATTCATTTTAAGGGGGGTAGAATGTAACACCCAGAGATTTTATGAAAAATATTCTTTTAATTTCATGAATTTCTTGTGTTGTATTCTAAACCAAGATTACCTTGCGCTATACGCAACACCGTATTAGCTTGCAGTATACGCAACACTATTCTTGGATCGTGTTACACACAATTTTGATAATAGTTATTCTACGCAACATTGAGTATATATATATATATATATTAAATGTATAAATGAAATATTTTTGGATTATGTTATACGAAACAACGATGGATTCTTTCACAACACGCAACCCGGACTTGGCTTGCATTACACGCAATCACGACCTTCCTCGATAGCGTGTGTTGTATGCAATACCGGGTTTTAATAAACAACGATATATTATTATAATATTTTCATGAACTAGCCATTATGAATAGTATTAACTAAAATTTTAATTTTATAACATTATTATTCATCTTACACATTTTCTAGAACATGGTATAAGAACAAAATAATTTTTTCGGGTAAAATAAGTATTTTTCAAAAAATGCAGTTTTGCCGCCTTTTGATGGCGCACCCAATTTAAATCTAGTTTTTGACATGTTTATATGTTCAATTTGACAAAATAAAATTCTTATTTTGAATTAGGATATAAAAATTTACATTAGATAAAGTTTTGATATTTTTCCGATAACTTTCATATTTTAATGAATAGTAAAAACACGCTATATTTTAATTAAAAACAACTTTTTTCATTGTAATATCTTATGTAGTTAAATTATAATATTTAAGGGTTTTAAAGTATAAATAGAATATATTTTTACCATTTAATATAATGTATGTCATTAGAATTGATTTTACCTTTAATTCGTAGGTTAAATCAATTCAATCTTTTGCAATGTTTTAAAGAAAAACTCATTTTCTTTCGACAACCGGATTAATTTTAATTTAATTTATGAATCTTTTTTGTATTGAATTTGGAAAAATGGATTCCATATTTGGAATCAGTGGGTCCAAATTATGTTAATATTCTACTTTTTATTTTTGGGCATTGTGAATAGTAAATACGGTAAATTATATTTACTATAGTTAAAGGTAAATCGGGTAATTATGGGTAAATATAAGATTATAAAATTACCCTACACCTGTAAAAATACTATTGGATGGCTAAAATTAGACCCATATAACCTAAGGGTCGGATTAGATTCATTTTATGGACTTTTGTCCATGAAAATAATTTAATTATTATTAAAACCAAAGAATGTGACAACATGTCACATTCTTAAATCTTATAAGTATAATAATTTTAATTTAGTGATACACTTCATGAAACTTAGAACATGAATAGTCTCCAGAAATCTAATAACATTATCTACATCATAGGAATTTATTTAGAATTTTTAGGGATTAAATAATTATCATTCATTATGACACAAAGATGATGCAGTAATTGTCTTATTAATGAAATATTAACATAATTGATGTTATAAATGCCTAAATAAATGTAATTTGAGACTTTTTATAAATTACATTAATTTTCTAGGTTAATATGACATGTTATTGTTGATATACGTAACTTTTTTCAAACCTATCATTCTGTTATGAATTTCATAAAAATCATGTACCAAATAGTGTCAAAATTGACATAAATTAGTTTTTAAAACAAATATTATATTATTAATTGTTATTTAATTCCTAAAAATATATGGTTCAGCCAAATGACTTAGATAAGGATAGATATAGTAATAATATACAACTTGGGGTTCGTTTGTCTTGTTATGGTAATTTTATAAACCATATAGTGTAAGAAAACAAAAAGACACGGTAAAAGTTAAATTATTTAACTTAGAGTTAAATCTAATTGATAAGGTTAAAATAATAACCTAAACATGTCTAAATCCTATTGGATGAGAGGCTTTCGACCCATACCCACTTTATCTTTGAAATAATACCCTTTGGAACCATTATAAACCGAATTTTACCTTAATATAAAATAATATTTTGAGATTTTCCTAAGGTGCCCCTCTCCTCCCTTATAAAAGGGCACCTCCTCTCTCTCCTCCTCACACCTATTTGAGAATTCAAGCTCGACCAACCCCTACCAAAATCTCTTCTCCACTTCCCTAGTATCATCCTAGAGGTCTTGGTCTTCTTCAAAGACCATCCTTAGTTCTTTAAGTGGAGGTTAAGAAAAGACGCATCAAAAAGAGGTAATATCCATTACTGATCTTTTTCGATTTCTTTCTTCTTCAACTTCTTCTTCTTTAGTTGTTTCATGATAAAGTAATAACTTAAGTATTTCTTATATACTGATATTTTATTATAAATATGAAACAACTCTAATTAACCTTCTATCCATCCTACGGAAAAAGGAAATCACCACGCGTGCGTACGTACGGAATACCATCTCCACGTCGTGGTGTAATCTATTTTCCGCCACCACCTTAATTGGATGGGTATAATGGTGTAATGAGTAACTATATATGATTATTATAAAGTGATATTGATACTGGAATAGTATACATACACTTCAACCCAATTTCATGATCATGAGAACGATATCATCGCTCGTGCGTACGTACGGACTACCGTCTCCACGACGTGATAAGATTTATTCTCCACATTAACCATTCATGAATGATTATAAAGTATATATAATTAATAATAATTAAATATATGACATGTTAAATCTACTGGATTTATATATATATATATATATGTCATCTACTTACTTCCATTCAAGACAATAAGGAAAGGAAAACAGCGTTCATGCGTACGTACGGACTACCGTCTCCATGAACGGTGTGTTTCATTTCATTTATCTATATATTATATATATATATATATACTGAATATATATGATATATAAATCATGGTTTATATTCTGGAAGTAAGTAAATCATGATATAGGTAATAATAATTTCAAGAACAACAAGTCCAAACACCTACGACAAATGAAACAATTTTACCCAAAACGCTCTTTAACATGGAATTTACAAAAGAACAGGTAATATAAAGTCATAAGTTAACCATATATGATATCATAACAATTAATATGATTCTGTAATAAGTCAATGACATTATTTAAATCATTATACAGGAGGTTCGGACACTTACGAAGCAAATCAGACCTAAGGTAAGGGAAATATCACAATCTCATTTTTATCCGAGATTGTTTATACTTTGGAATTTACTGGGGTATATTTTATCATCCACATCCACGTTTCCTCAATATTTAATATTATTTCCATCCACCTACAACTGTTTAAATCCAATTTTACCCTTTGTTGAGTTTTTAGTAAAAGATATGAAAGGAATCTTTTGTCGTTTTCCGTACGAGGTACTTTCGGACTTTTCAGACAAAAGTACGAGAAGAATATTTTTTTAACTTATACGGCATGAATGGATTTTTAAAACATTATTTCCAAGAAGCTTCCTTTTAAAGTTTTCAAGTTTATTTTTAATCAACTTCTTTTAGTTTAAAATTGTATGACATGTTAAGAAAGGAAAAGTGTTTTTGAAGTAGAAAGGATATTTTCCTCAAGAATGAAGTTCAAGTGTTTTATCAAAATTATTTTCCATCTAAGATAATAAAGGGTTCTGTTTTTATCCCTATTATTACATTGATTTGATTATGTTGTGATGGAAATATTTTTATGAATTCCTTTATCTTATATGAATTGTTTTATGATGTCACGATGTTTAAGATTCCCCTTTTTATTACATGGGTTATGCAATGATGTATGATTTATGATTTTGTGGCACACATAATAATGGTATCATTATGAGATGGGTGGGACCTATATCTCCCTCCAATTCATTGGGTAAAGATTTTATATCTCATGAGATAGACATGGTTGGAACGGTAGGTTATACCGATTCAGTGAAACAGGACTGAAACAAGGAGTGAACTCGGTTCAGAAGGGGACTTTGTCCACTAAGATAGTCTTGGCAATGAGTCTTGACTAATAAGAAATGATTCTCTATGATTATGTGTGTGTGCCACAAAGTTTCATGTTTTAAGTTATGATTATTGTGATTACATTTCACTACTATGATTTATCGCATGTTATGAAATTATGATCTCTTTTGCAGGTTATGATTTCAAAAAGATATGTTCTTATGAATATGACGTGATTGATATTTCTTTTGTTTACCCTTACTGAGCATTTGAGCTCACCCTTTTATGTTTTTTTTCCAGGACATAAAGAAAGGAATTAGGTTTAAAAAAATGAGATCTTTATGGGAGATGTTAAAGAACTTTCACCACGATTAGAAGATTATATTCTGAGTTTCCAAAGACACTAAACTATTACAGTTCCTGTGTGTGTGTTTTTGTTATGTACTAAGTATTCCGCAAAAGTAATGTAATGTCCATGTATGTCAGGCTTCGGGTCTCTACATTGTACCATTCAGTAGGGATGACCAGAGTATTTACGGGTCTACCCTCCAGTAAAGACTGGGCAGTGGGTTGCTCATCGACTTCTTCAGGTTTACCCTCCAGAAGAGACAGGGAAGTGGGTTTCACACTGACTTCTAGGGTTTACCCTCTAGCAGAGACTGGGTAGTGGGTCACCCGATGAACTCTTAGCGTTCACCCTCTAGTAGAGATTGGGCAGTGGGTCACCCGACGACTCTTTAGGGTCTATCCTCCAGCAGGGCTGGCCAGTGGGTCGCCCATCGTCTTGTTCCGGGTTTACCCTCTAGCAGAGAGTGGGCAGTGGGTCCACTGTCGTCTTGTTCTGGGTTTACCCTCCAGCAGAGACTGGGCAGTGGGTCATCTGTCATCTTGTTCCAGGTCTACCCTTCAGTGGAGACTGGGAAGTGGGTCGCCTGTCGACTTCTTTCAGGTCTACCCTCCAATAGAGACTGGGCAGTGGGTCGCCTGACGACTTGTTCTGGTTTTACTCTCCAGCAGGGCTGGGTAGTGGGTCACCTGATGATGTATTAGGGTTTACCCTCCAGTAGGGCTGGGCAGTGGGTTGCCTATTGGCATTCCAGATTCAGTCCTTTCTACAAGGCTAGTTTGTGTCTTTCCTCCATGATTACCGGAGCGGGACCCTTGGTTGTACGGGTTAGTGATGGAACGACCTTGACTTTGAGGAGACCTCTCGACTGCAGGGCAGTGATGAGGTGTGGTTTTACTTAACTCAGAACTCTCAAGTAAGATGGGTGCTTTCCCCACCGAGATGTGTCTTTGTGATGTGACCTAAAACCGTGCGGGTGAGTCAGTGCCGCCTAAAGTAGATAATGTCGAGGTGCGGTGATTTGAGCCCCTTGACTTGTAGTTCGGGGAAGACGTGAGGGATTCTGGGCATCGATAGTGTTTACTTCTAGGACTATTTTTGACTCACATTTCTTGGGCTGAGCTACGGGATGCAGATTGTAGAGACCTGAAGCCTGACGTACATGGACATTACATTACTTTTGCGGAATACTTAGTACATAACAAAAACACACACACAAGGACCGTAATAGTTTAGTGTCTTTGGAAACTCGGAATATAATCTTCTAATCGTGGTGAAAGATCTTCAACATCTCCCATAAAGATCTCCTTTTTTTAAACCGAATTCCTTTCTTTATGTCCTGGAAAAAAAACATAAAAGGGTGAGATCAAATTCTCAGTAAGGGTAAACAAAAGAAATATCAATCACGTCATATTCATAAGAACATATCTTTTGAAAATCTTAACCTACAAAATAGATCATAATTTCATAACATGGGATAAATCATAGTAGTGAAATGTAATCACAATAATCATAACTTAAAACATGAAACTTTGTGGCATACACACATAATCATAGAGAATCATTTCTTATTAGTCAAGACTCATTTCCAAGACTATCTTAGTGGAAAAAGTCCCTTTCTGAACCGAGTTCACTCCTTCTTTCAGTCCTGTTTCACTGAACCGGTATAACCTACCGTTCCAGCCATGTCTATCTCATGAGATATAGAATCTTTACCCAATGCATTGGTGGGAGATATAGGTCCCACCCATCTCATAATGATACCATTCTTATGTGTGCCACAAAATCATAAATCATACATCATTGCATAACCCATGTAATAAAAAGGGGAATCTTAAACATCGTGACATCATAAAACAATTCATATAAGATAAAGGAATTCATAATAATATTTCCATCACAACATAATCAAATAAATGTAATAATAGGGATAAAAACAGAAACCTTTATTATCTTAGATGGAAAATAATTTTGATAAAACACTTGAACTTCATTCTTGAGGAAAATATCATTTCTACTTCAAAAACACTTTTCCATTCTTAACATGTCATACAATTTTAAACTAAAAGAAGTTGATTAAAAATAAACATGAAAAATTTAAAAGGAAGCTTCTTGGAAATAATGTTTTAAAAATCCATTCATGTCTTATAAGTTAAGAAAAACATTCTTCTCGTACTTTTTTCAGAAAAGTCAAAAAGTACCTCGTACGAAAAACGACAAAAGATTCCTTTCATATCTTTTACTAAAAACCCAACGAAGGGTAAAATTGGATTTAAAAAATTGTAGGGGGATGTAAATAATATTAAATATTGAGGAAACATGGATTTGGATGATAAAATATACCCCAGTAAATTCCAAAGTATAAACAATCTCGGATAAAAATGAGATTGTGATATTTCCCTTACCTTATGTCCGATTTGCTTTGTAAGTGTCCGAGCCTCCTGTATAATGATTCAAATAATGTCATTGACTTATTAAAGAATCATATTAATTGTTATTATATCATATATGGTTCACTTATGACTTTATATTACCCATTCTTTTGTAAATTCCATGTTAAAGAGCATTTTGGGTAAAATTGTTTCATTTGTCGTAGGTGTTTGGACTTGTTGTTCTTGACATTATTATTACTTATATCATGATTTACTTACTTCCATAATATAAAACATGATTTATATATCATGTATATTCAGTATATATATATATATAATAGATAGATAAATGAAATGAAACACACCGTTCATGGAGACGGTAGTCCGTACGTACGCATGAACGTTGTTTTCCTTTCCTTATTGTCTTGAATGGAAGTAAGTAGATGACATACATATATATATATATATATACATAAATCCAGTATATTTAACATGTCATATATTTCATTATTATTCATTATATATACTTTATAATCATTCATTAATGGTTAATGTGGAGAATGAATCTCATCGCGTCGTGGAGACGGTAGTCCGTACGTACGCACGAGCGATGATATCGTTCTCATGATCGTGAACTTGTGTTGAAGTGTATGTATACAATTTCAGTATCAATATCACTTTATAATAATCATATATAGGTACTCATTACACCATTATACACATCCAATTATGGTGGTGGCAGAAAATAGATTACACCACGGCGTGGAGACGGTATTCCGTACGTACGCACGCGCGGTTATTTCCTTTTTCCGTAGGATAGATAGAAGGTTAATTAGAGTTGTTTAATATTTATAATAACATATCAGTATATAATAAATACTGATGTTATTACTTTATCATGAAACAACTAAAGAAGAAGAAGTTGAAGAAGAAAGAAATTGAAAAAGATCGGTAATGGATATTACCTCTTTTTGACGCGCCTTTTCTTAACCTCCACTTAATGAACTAAGGATGGTCTTTGAAGAAGACCAGTACCTCTAGGATGATACTAGGGAAGTGGAGAAAGGATGTTTTCAGGGTTTGGCCGAGCTTGAATGCTCAAATTGGTGTGAGGAGGAGAGGGAAGAGGTGCCCTTTTATAAGGGAGGAGAGGGGCACCTTAGGAAAATCTCAAAATATTATTTTATATTAAGGTCAAATTCGGTTTATAATGGTTCCAAAGGGTCTTATTTCGAAGATAAAGTGGGTATGGGTAGAAATACTTTCATCCAATAGGATAAAGACAAGTTTAGGTTATTATTTTAACCTTATCAATTAGATTTAACTCTAAGTTAAATAATTTAACTTTTACCGTGTCTTTTTTGTTTTCTTACACTATATGGTTAATAAACATACCATAACAAGCCAAACGAACCCCAAGTTGTTTATTATTTATATATCTATCTTTATCTAAGTCATTTGGTCGAACCTTAAATTTTTAGGAATTAAATAACAATTAATAATATAATATTTTTTTAAAAAACTAATTTATGTCAATTTTGACACTATTTGGTACATGATTTTTATGAAATTCATAACAGAATGATAAGTTCACACCAAGTTACTTATATCAACAATAACATGTCATATTAACCTATAAAATTAATGTAAGTCATAAAAAGTCTCAAATTACATTTATTTGGGCATTTATAACATCAATTATGTCAATATTTCATTAATAAGACAATTACTGCATCATCATTCTGTCATAATAAATGATAATTATTTAATCCCTAAAAATTCTAAATAAATTTCTATGATGTAGATAATTGTATTAGATTTCTGAAGACTATTCATGTTCGATGTTTCATGAAGTTTATCACTAAATTAAAATTATTATACTTATAAGATTTAAGAAAGTGACATGTTGTCACATTCTTTGGTTTTAATAATAATTAAATTATTTTCATGGACAAAAGTCCATAAAATGAATCTAATCCGACCCTTAGGTTATATGGGTCTACGTTTAGCCATCCAATAGTATTTTTCCAAGTGTTAGGGTAATTTTATAATCTTATATTTACCCTTAATTACCCGTTTTCCCTTTAACTATAGTAAATAAAATTTACCGTAGTTACTATTCACAATGCCCAAAAATAAAAAGTAGCTTATTAACATAATTTGTACCCAATGATTCCAAATATGGAATCCATTTTTCCAAATTCAATACAAAAAATATTCAGAAATTAAATTAAAATTAATCCTGTTGTCGAAAGAAAACGGGTTTTTCCTTAAAACATTGCAAAAGATTGAATTGATTTAACCTACGAATTCAAGGTAAAATCAATTCTAATGACATACATTATTTTAAATGGTAAAAATATATTATATTTATACTTTAAAACCATTTAATATTATAATTTAACCACATAAGATATTATGATGAAAAAAGTTGTTTTTAATTAAAATATAGCGTGTTTTTACTATTCCATTAAAATATGAAAGTTATCGGAAAAATACCAAAACTTTATCTAATGTAAATTTTTATATCCTGATTCAAAAGAATAATTTTATTTTGTCAAATTTAACATATAAACATGTCAAAAAATAGATTTAATGTGGGTGCGCCATCAAAAGGTGGCAAAACTGTATTTTTTTTTAAAAATACTTATTTTACCCAAAAATTTTATTTTGTTATTATACAATGTTCTAGAAAATGTGTAAGATGAATAATAATGTTATAAAATTCAAAATTTAGTTAATAATATTCATAATGTCTAGTTCATGACAATATTATAATAATATATCGTTGTTTATTAAAACCCGGTATTGCATACAACACATGCTATCGAGGAAGGTCGCAATTGCGTGTAATGCAAGACAAGTCAAGGTTGCGTGTTGTGAAAGAATCCTTCGTTGTTTCATATAACAGAATCCAACCATATTTCACTTATACATTGAATATATATATATATATACTCAATTTTGCGTAGAATAACTATTATCAAAAATGTGTGTAACACGATCCAAGAATAGTGTTGCGTATACTGCAAGATAATACGGTGTTGCGTATAGCGCAAGGTAAACTTGGTGTAGAATACAACACAAGACATTAATGAAATTAAAAGAATATTTTTCATAAAATCTCGGGGTGTTACATTCTACCCCCCTTAAAATGAATTTCACCCTCGAAATTCGTCGGGGTTATAAATGGTTTAAAACTCAAAAGTTTGTTTAATAGAAACCCACATCGTAAAAAGGAATACCAAAACATGGATTTAAAAACTAATGTATGAAATGTAACGGTTACCCAAATTAACTCATCACTGGGTTTCCACGTAGGAGAACATAGGTGAAAATATGGATATGGAAGAAAAATCTAACCATCAAGTTCTGGTGGAGAGTGGTAGAGAACATGGCTATGAAAAAGCCAACAATCGCAAAGCCATAAATTTGTGATGATCTAGGGTATCATCTGATTCATATGATATAAGATCACTAGGACAACATTTTTGGTTTTCAATATCATTTCCCTAATGTTGAAAATTTTGAATTAGAAGAAATACTTACTTGATTTTGGTACAATCTCATTGTTGTTCGTACTTTGAACAATTTCCACTTCATCTCTTAAAGAAATGAAGTTGAATTTGTTATTCGTGAAGTGTTAACATATCATGTGATAGAATGATGGGTCATTCCATCTGTTTCAAACAAAATTTTAGCAATAGTTATCAAATATACATAAGTTCGTCTTTGGTGAGGTTAATCATATATGATTCCAAAAATTAACTTATACTTCATATATCATACCGCTTAATAAAATAAAACTAGTTTCTACTAACCAGGGACTTTCTGTAGGCCAGTGGTATGCGATAAAGGCCCGTCACACTTTAGTTGTGGGTTCGATTCCCACAGCCTTGGCCGACGCGATGGGTTGTCGCACATCCTGCAGGTTGTCCTTTTTCTAAAACTACCTTATTATAACATTCCATCAACAATATCAAAAAAAGTTTTATCCTTAAACAATACTAACTTATGTCCAACATAATCCATTCCAATCTTTAGGCTTATCTAAAATACTTCGGTCCAAGCTCATAGTATAGAGAAAATGATCACGTGAATGCCATCATTTATCCCTCATATATCTTGTTCGTCACATTCCAGTCATGTGAATACCATAATCATGTAATCTCTTGAAAAAATGAATACTCATTGAATCTTAGTGAAAACATGAGTGCTGTCAGAAGATAACTCTTTCCACATACCAAAATCCTCAAAATTCTATATACTTAGTCCTTATATCAATCATGAGCTCATGAATACAATCAAACATCTCATTATGTTCTTGTCCCTTCATTATGCGCATATCATCTACTTTCCAAAAATATTTCAATCACTTTTTTTCCTGTTTACCAGTATCATATAATTATTGAAAACCAATACATAGAATTCCAAAATTCCACAATACCATAAATGAGATTCCATGATACTATTTTGAAATCCCATTACATACACACTTAATCATTCCACCACATCGTTGTCATATTCAACATCGCCAATAGTGATCGCATGTGACTTCCCTTTGTCCTTTGCCTTAAGCGGTTGCTAATGTCAATCATCACTAACCCTTGGATTAGAGCATTTATTAGCATAATGCCCCATTTCCTTGCACATGAAGCATTGAAGTGTTGGTGGTGCGTTCTCTGCAGTGTTTTCTTTATTCACATCATTAGAAACCCTTTTTCTATTACTTCGACACTCAGCTACTCGATGACCTTCGTTTCTACACTTAAAACATTTTCTAGTCCCTTTAAGACAATCTCCACCATGCTTCTTTCCACACTTTGTGCATAAGGAAACAGTCATCTTCTTTTCACCATTATTCTGAGATTTCTCCTTGAACTCCATCTTTCGTTTCTTGTCAAAACTATGAGATGGATAAGTAACACCAACTTCCATTTCTACCTTGATAGCACAACTCACTATTTTTTCATAGCTACTGAATTCTCTTAGAGCTAATTCCCTTTGAAGATTTGGTTTTAAGCCACTGAAGAATCGATCAATTTTACTTTCAGGTTGGATGATAAATCCATATGCATACCTTGCAAGCCTTGTAAAATTCGCTTCGTATATACCAACAGATTCATCATCCTTTTGCTTTAGTTCAAGAAACTCCTTCTCCATCTTTGTTCGAAGAATACGAGGGAAGTACTTATTGAAAAATAAGTTCTTGAACTCGCCCCATTCCATGGACTCAATTTCATCTCTTTGCCTCGTATTCTTGATAAGATTCCACCAATGATCAGCTTCACCTTCCAAACGATATACTACTAAGATGACTTTATCATGTTCAAAACATTGAAGAACTGAAAATATCTTTTCAGTGGTACTGATCCATTGTTCAGCAACAAGTGGATCAGAAGACCCACTGAAAGAAGGTGGACGTTGCCTCATGAAGAACTCAATAGAACATTGTTCCCTTCTCTGCTTATTTGGAAGTCCCGAATGATTCATAGATTGTGTAAGTATAGCAATAATATTTTGCACTGAATCTCCCATAACATTTGTTTGTTTAGGAGGACAATCATTGCATTGTCCATTACAGTGATCAACACGGTTCCTTCGGGTTCTAGCCATCGTCTAAAACCCAAAAAGAATAGTGTGAGAGGAAAAAATCATGCTAGGTAAAATAACATAGTAAAGGGGGAGCACCCTAAATATCTAACATCTTAGGTTAAATTCTAAGATCGTTACCGTAGTTCTAGGACTATATCCTATACGTATACTTATCCTTAGGGACATCCCTAGACATACCTTAGAAATATCTCTAGGGATCTCACTAACGTTTTCGCATCCTAGTTTCCAAAGGTTGACTAAACATTTCCTCTGATTCCAACTGTAGAGACCCGAAGCCTGACCTACATGGACATTACATTACTTTTGAGGAATACTTAGTACATAACAAAAACACACACACAAGGACCTTAATAGTTTAGTGTCTTTGGAAACTCAGAATATAATCTTCTAATCGTGGTGAAAGATCTTCAACATCTCCCATAAAGATCTCCTTTTTTTAAACCTAATTCCTTTCTTTATGTCCTGGAAAAAAACATAAAAGGGTGAGCTCAAATGCTCAGTAAGGGTAAACAAAAGAAATATCAATCACGTCATATTCATAAGAACATATCTTTTGAAAATATTAACCAGAAAAAGAGATCATAATTTCATAACATGGGATAAATCATAGTAGTGAAATGTAATCACAATAATCATAACTTAAAACATGAAACATTGTGGCATACACACATAATCATAGAGAATCATTTCTTATTAGTCAAGACTCATTGCCAAGACTATCTTAGTGGACAAAGTCCCTTTCTGAACCAAGTTCACTCCTTGTTTCAGTCCTGTTTCACTGAACCGGTATAACCTACCGTTCCAGCGATGTCTATCTCATGAGATATAAAATCTTTACCCAATGCATTGGAGGGAGATATAGGTCCCACCCATCTCATAATTATACCATTCTAATATGTGACACAAAATCATAAATCATACATCATTGCATAACCCATTTAATAAAAAGGGGAATCTTAAACATCGTGACATCATAAAACAATTCATATAAGATAAAGGAATTCATAAAAATATTTCCATCACAACATAATCAAATCAATGTAATAATAGGGATAAAAACAGAACCCTTTATTATCTTAGATGGAAAATAATTTGGATAAAACACTTGAACTTCATTCTTGAGGAAAATATCCTTTCTACTTCAAAAACACTTTTCCTTTCTTAACATGTCAGAAAATTTTAAACTAAAAGAAGTTGATTAAAAATGAACTTGAAACTTTAAAAGGAAGCATCTTGGAAATAATTTTTAAAAAATCAATTCATGCCGTATATGTTAAAAAACATTCTTCTCTCACTTTTTTCGGAAAAGTCAAAAAGTACCTCGTACGAAAAATGACAAAATATTCCTTTCATATATTTTACTAAAAACTCAAAGAAGGGTAAAATTGGATTTAAACAATTGTAGGTGGATGGAAATAATATTACATATTGAGGAAACATGGATGTGGATGATAAAATATACCCCAGTAAATTCCAAAGTATAAACAATCTCAGATAAAAATGAGATTGTGATATTTCCCTAACCTTTGGTCTGATTTGCTTCGTAAGTGTCCGAACATCCTGTATAATGATTTAAATAATGTCATTGACTTATTATAGAATCATATTAATTGTTATGATATCATATATGGTTCACTTATGACTTTATATTACCCGTTCTTTTGTAAATTCTATGTTAAATAGTGTTTTGGGTAAAATTGTTTCATTTGTCATAGGTGTTTGGACTTATTGTTCTTGACATTATTATTACTTATATCATGATTTACTTACTTCCAGAATATAAAACATGATTTATATATCATATATATTCAGTATATATATATATATAGATAGATAAATGAAATGAAACACACCGTTCATGGAGACGGTAGTCCGTACGTATGCATGAACGTTGTTTTCCTTTCCTTATTGTCTTGAATGGAAGTAAGTAGATGACATACATATATATATATACATAAATACAGTAGATTTAACATGTTATATATTTCATTATTATTCATTATATATACTTTATAATCATTCATGAATGGTTAATGTGGAGAATGAATCTCATCGCGTCGTGGAGACGGTAGTCCGTACGTACGCACGAGCGATGATATCGTTCTCATGATCGTGAACTTGTGTTGAATTGTATGTATACTATTTAAATATCAATATCACTTTATAATAATCATATATAGTTACTCATTACACCATTATACCCATCCAATTAAGGTGGTGGCGGAAAATAGATTACACCCCGGCGTGGAGACGGTATTCCGTACGTACGCACGCGTAGTGATTTCCTTTTTCCTTAGGATGGATAGAAGGTTAATTAGAGTTGTTTCATATTTTTAATAACATATCAGTATATAAGAAATACTTATGTTATTACTTTATCATGAAACAACTAAATAATAAGAAGTTGAAGAAGAAAGAAATTGAAAAAGATCGGTAATGGATATTACCTCTTTTTGACGCACCTTTTCTTAACCTCCACTTAAATAACTAAGGATGGTTTTTTAAGAATACCAGGACCACTAGGATGATACTAGGGAAGTGGAGAAGAGATTTTGTCAGTGTTTGGCCGATCTTGAATGCTCAAATTGGTGTGAGGAGGAGAGGGAGGAGGTGCCCTTTTATAAGGGAGGAGAGGGGCACCTTAGGAAAATCTCAAAATATTATTTTATATTAAGGTCAAATTCGGTTTATAATGGTTCTAAAGGGTCTTATTTCGAAGCTAAAGAGGGGATGGGTTGAAACCCTCTCATCCAATAGGATTTAGACAAGTTTAGGTTTTTATTTTAACCTTATCAATTAGATTTAACTCTAAGTTAAATAATTTAACTTTTACCGTGTCTTTTTGTTTTCTTACACTATATGGTTAATAAACTTACCATAACAAGACAAACGAACCCCAAGTTGTTTAGTATTAATATATCTATCCTTATCTAAGTCATTTGGCTGAACCTTAGATTTTTAGGAATTAAATAACAATTAATAATATAATATTTGTTTTAAAAACTAATTTATGTAAATTTTGACACTATTTGGTACATGATTTTTATGAAATTTATAACAGAATTATAATTTCAAAACAAGTTACTTATATCAACAATAACATGTCATATTAACCTAGAAAATTAATGTAAGTCATAAAAAGTCTGAAATTACATTTATTAGGGTATTTATAACATCAATTATGTCAATATTTCATTAATTAGACAATTACTGCATCATCTTTGTGTCATAATAAATGATACTTATTTAATCCCTAAAAATTCTAAACAAATTCCTATGATGTAGATAATTGTATTATATTTCTGGATACTATTAATTTTCGTAGTTTCATGACGTTTATCACTAAATTAAAATTATTATACTTATAAGATTTAAGAAAGTGACATGTTGTCACATTCTTTGGTATTAATAATAATTAAATTATTTTCATGGACAAAAGTCCATAAAATGAATCTAATCCGACCCTTAGGTTATATGGGTATACTGTTAGCCATCCAATAGGATTTTTCCAAGTGTTAGGGTAATTTTATAATCTTATATTTATCCTTAATTACCTGATTTACCTTTAACTATAGTAAATAAAATTTACTGTAGTTACTATTCACAATGCCCAAAAATAAAAAATATCTTATTAACATAATTTGGACCCACTGATTCCAAATATGGAATCCATTTTTCCAAATTCAATACACAAAAAGTTGCAGAAATTAAATTAAAATTAATCCCGTTGTCGAAAGAAAACGGGTTTTTCTTTAAAACATTACAAAAGATTGAATTGATTTAACCTACGAAATCAAGGTAAAATCAATGCTAATGACATACATTATATTAAATGGTAAAAATATATTCTATTTATACTTTGAAACCATTCAATATTATAATTTAACCACATAAGATATTACGATGAAAAAAGTTGTTTTTAATTAAAATATATCGTGTTTTTACTATTCATTAAAATATGAAAGTTATCGGAAAAATATCAAAACTTTATCTAATGTAAATTTTTAAATCATGATTCAAAAGAAGAATTTTATTTTGTAAAATTGAACATATAAACATGTCAAAAACTAGATTTAAAGTGGGTGCGCCATCAAAAGGCGGCAAAACTGCATTTTTTGAAAAATACTTATTTTACCCAAAAAATTTATTTTGTTCTTATACCATGTTCTAGAAAATGTGTAAGATGAATAATAATGTTATAAAATTCAAAATTTAGTTAATACTATTCATAACGGCAAGTTCATGACAATATTATAATAAAATATTGTTTTTTATTAAAACCCAGTATTGCGTACAACACACGCTATCGAGGAAGGTCGCGATTGCGTGTAATGCAAGCCAAGTCAGGGTTGCGTGTTGTGAAAGAATCCTTCATTGTTTCGTATAATAGAATCCAACCATATTTCATTTATACATTGAATATATATATATATATACTCAATGTTGGGTAGAATAACTATTGTCAAAATTGTGTGTAACATGATCCAAGAATAGTGTTGCGTATAATGCAAGCTAATATGGTTTGCGTATAGCGCAAGGTAATCTTGGTATAGAATACAACACAAGACATTAATGAAATTAAAAGAATATTTTTCATAAAATCTTGGGGTGTTATAGAGATCCCCTTATGGTCTTGTTCGGGCTTCTTGATTGAGCATATGGATGTGTATATACCTTGTCCCTGTACCCACTTCTTGGGTTTGGTTACTCTCCTTCCAGGAGAGGCGAAGACACGCGAGGTATGCCACGTGCTTTCCGTGTCTAGCTTCTCGTGGTTGGACGAGTCTAATCTCCTGCTATAGGTAGAGAAAGCTCGACGGGAAGTTCATCTTCTCACCATTTCTAGCTCCTTGTGTTAGGACGAGTCTACTACCTTCCTCTTGTTGGGTTGAGTTGTACTCTTTACTGAACTCTCTGTTGTACTCCTCTTCTATTCCCCGTTCGATCTAATTCTCACCCTTAGATACCTCATTTGTTGCTCCCTCAAGCCTTTGGGGTATCTTACTGAGTATTTTTATACTCACCCCTGTTTGGGCTTTGCCCACACTTGGTGTGCCCTTGCAGACGATGGACAGGTTGGTCGTGACTTCAGCGAAGCTTAATATTTTGGGAGCTTGGACCACGTATGTTAGTCAGAGTCGGGTTCCAGGTGGGGGACCCTTCCAGCTGTTTTTCTTTGGTTTGCCTGTTGCTGGGTTGTGGCACTTTTTGGTTTGGCACGTATTTTTCCCGTTTTCTTTTCCGTTTACCTCCAATTGTTGTTGTGTACTGTTAGAGGTCGATGCACTTTTGTGGTTTGTATATATATAGCAGTGGTACTTTTCTTTTCTTTTTACTCTGCACTTCTTCATTGAGTGGGCTGCGTGTGTGTGTACAGGTACTCAGGCAAATGCCTCCCCGAGTTGTTATGCCTTCGGCGTTGGTCGCCATCCCCTGTCCTATGGAGGCGGACTTGGGGTAGTTGCGGCTCGAGTCCGGGTAGGTTCGGGTCGTGACAATCCTTGTTTGTTGGTCGTTGAAAACTAAACATATCATTCATGGAGGTGGATGTCCTCACACACACATGCCGACATTTCTGTTTTTCTTAATGATTTTGGTGGAAAGAATAAGAATTTTATTTCATTATTTTAATAAAAATTAATAATGTGGAGAGTTATAATGTAATCGGGCCATCTGGTATAGAGGGGACATGAGTGTGGTAGAATAATAAAAGAACATAGAAAAGATGATATGATATTATTTCATTTCAAAAGGAAATTCTATGTTGAAAAACTATTTTATACTATTTTTCTTGGTCCTTGGGTGAGAAAATGGATTAAAATGAATGGGAATGGTTTGGATAAGATAATGTGGCAGAGTATTTTCTATTATAAAGGGTTTTAATGGGTTGAAAAATAGGTAGTAGGTGGTCTCTATTAATTTTTAATAAATGTATAATTTTTTTAAATAGTCATTATATATAAATAATTGAACTCCATTATCATAGGGTAAAGACTTTAAAAAAATTCATATAATGGTATGGTTGAAGTGATAAGTTCGTCAATCTATCCTTCAACAAATATAATAGATATTTTCATTTTTAAAACCCTTTTAACAATGCTAAACAAATTTTACCTTAAAGTTCCCCTACAATGGTAGCTGCACATTCACACTTGCAACCAAATTTAAATAGAAAAATTTTAAAATTTTTTTTTAATATTTTAAAATTTTTATCAAATATATTGAAATAATTATTTAAAAATAATTTTTTATATAAATACATTTTTGTATAAGAGAAATGAAAGTTCAAAATCATTTCATATTTAATATACATTTTATGATAAAAAATTAAATGTTATTAATTTTCAATAAATTATTTTGGTTGTTATAAATATATGAAATTTCAAGTACTTTTCTTATCAATCCAAAATCTAAATTTAATAAAATAATTATTAGTTATTATAAATGGAAAAAATAGTGATTTTTATTAGAACTGAAAAATGATTAAAAGTTTATTTTATAAAGAAAATTAAAAAAACTCCAAGTGTATAATTTTATTCATTAAATACATATTTGATGACATAAATGGTTTATAAAAAATTAAAAACCCTCTTCTTAACTGATTTATTAATAAAAATCATTATTTTTGGAACACATTTCTTTCTCAATAATCATGTAAAAATAAATTATTTTATTAATAAAAATCATTATTTTTGGAACACATTGCTGTCTCAATAATCATCTAAAAATAAATTATTTTTCTAGAGTAGAAAAAAAATTAATCATACACTAATTTTAATATGATGAATTAATAAATTAATGTTATTTTATTATATTAAAAATATATGAGAAATAAAAATATAATTTCTAATGTCTAAATGTTTAACATTTTAATTTAAAATTTGTAAAGATATATATCATAAGATATAAGATGTTGGAATAGAGTTTATAACATAAAAATGTTATTTTTAAAATTATAAATTCATATATAAATACATATTTGTTAAGACGAAATGTTTTGATGAATTTAAAATTTATTCTAATACTATGATATGGTTATAAAATTCATTTTATTTATTATAATGTTATTTTAATATATTCTTATAAAAATCTATCTTGTTTTAAACCACCTAAAATTCATCTTAAAAAATTATTAACATTAAAAATACCAAAAGCATTTTTTAAAAATAAAATTTCTCGAAAAGTATACTTTACCATTTATATAAAATTAATTAATATAATGAAAATACTATTTTTATAAGAAAATTATTTATGTAAATATTAATTATATGTATTTTTCTTTCATTAAATATCTACAAAATCATGAATAAATCCATCAATATTATATTTTATTAAATTAAAAATCCAAAAAAATATAAATATATTTTTTAAAAACCACAACACATAAAAATAAATATTATTTAACATGATAATGAATTTAGTAAATTTATTTCAAATATCATTTATAAAAAAACATGTATGATAATATTTTTTATAGTTTCATTACTCTTATTCATACATATATATCGTATATCTAAATATGAATTTCTCAAACAAACTATGGATTCTTTTTAGTTCAGTGTTTCATGTGGAGAACGTTAAATCACATATTTTATAAATTTATGGAGTCCATATAGTCATATAATTGATCATGACATCAAAAGAACAAGAGACATAAAATGGGAAAAGATAATATACTGAAAAATAAAAATTTTTTAAATGTTTTGGGATCTAAATTAGGACATTATCTTATACCATCGTAGAATTTTCTAAATAGATTAACTATATAAATATGTCCCATCTTACAAAAATGTACCCAAATAGCCTATAAAGACCATAGAATTTGGGGGTGCATCCCTTATATTCATAAATCCAACATCAGGGGAAGCTACTATCAGAAAAATATCTAGAGAAAAATAAATATAAACCTCCATTTTAATAACTTGAGTTCCTAGAACAAAATCAAAAATTGATATTGTGAATGAAATACATGGAGAAGTCTATACACACAATCAATTAATCGCCCCACCATGGTGGATATCATAAGAAACATCCACATTGGATTCATCACCCAATCATCAAAGACCTCAAACAACACTCATTAAATGGTAAAAATCATTTGGGATAAAAAAAATTAAATCCATACATGTTTGGTAATCCATTAAAATATATGAAAACATGTCTGATCAAAACCAATTACCATATCATTAAATGTTTTAATTACAGTATATTTTAATAATTATCTCCTATAAATAAATAATATATATATATATAAATGTGTGTTTCACAAAAAATAACAATATAAAATGTAAATCATTGTTATATTTTATATATTGAATATGAACATTTAAAATATTAATTAAATTAGATAGTAAAAAATTGATGTGACTGTATTGAAAAATATACAACGAAATTAGGATGAAATGCTATCCAGAAGTTCAAATATTCTAAATGTGGTCCATCTTTCTATACTCAGAAAGTTTATATGATCTGTTCCGTTTTCACTTCATCATCCCGATGATGAACATGAGTAATTACAGTTTGAGGAAAATATATATGTGATAAATTAAAACTCATGGAGATTTCCATAATATCTATACTAACTGAACCACCTCATGAAATTGTAATTATATATTATCTAATTCTTAGATATTATATGGTTATCAAAACATATTATAAATACTTTTATAAGGATTTTATCAAATTTTGATAAAATAGTTATTTATTTATATATTATGATAATTTAGTTTTTTTAAATCTATTTTTTAACAATGATTGAAATTATGTACTTAGTGTATTTTGGTGATGTATTTGGAGAAAACATGATTATTAGGCTTTAATGATAAATTTTATTATTAATTTTATAAATAATTTTTAAACAGTGTACTAATTATAATTTTTTTGGGAAATAAATATATAATATACCAAATTTTAATTTCTAGTAAAAACATATTTTCACAGATTTTAATGTTCTCAATTATAAAATTATATTATAATCATCATAATTTTAATTTAAAAAAATTAACGTAATTATTTAAATTATTATAACAATATATTAATAAGATAAGTTTTTTGTATTTTTAAAATTTAATTATTTTTAGGTGGCTGTGAAAAATATAGAAATTACTAACACATTATCCTTTTATAAAATTATGAAATAACTGTTTATGACACAAATTTGGAAATAAAAAATATATTTTTTAAATTTATCATAATTATTTTAGTAAATTTGTTATATATAAACCCACTCCTAACATTATAGAAAATATATGAATTGTTTAAAAAAGATATATTTCATCTGATTATTTTAATTACATTTCTAAATTATGGAATTATGTTTTCAAATTTATTTAATCTATGTTAAATACTATTTGAATAATAATAATAATTTAATTTTTAAAAAATTGAATAAAATCTCTAATATTATCCAAAAAATAAATATTATGGTTTATATACATTTTTTTTCTAAAATCAAGTTTTTATATTTTATATGCGTTTATAAAAAAACATTAGTTTTATTAAACATTGATGTTTTGTTTGATAAAATGAATCCCATAATTGGAATCATAATTTTTTAATTAATAAGTAACATCATATTTATTTTTTTCCATTAACATTTGATTCTATGGTTGAATGGGGATTGGTTATGATATATGTAAATTAGGGTAAAAGTGTTTTGACCTAATATGTGAGAATCATGTTTTGTATTTCATTCTTGAGATAGGCTAGGAAATATATCATAACCGAAAACAATATTTTTAATTTTTTATGAAACCATCAATGAACAATACAGTTGTATTATTGACAAAAACAATTTTTTTAAAAATAACCATTCACATCACTTCTAATACAAGAAAACCTCCTAACCATTTTATCCATCCATTATAAATAATTACATGATCCTAATATATTCCTCAATCTATCCTCAACACCATTCCCAAACATTTTAATCCATTATCTCAACAATATACCATGTAAGGATCCTTAAGTATTTAGCTAAGGGAGAACATCCAAGGTATAGGAAATACACTCTACCTTACTTCTCTAGCTATTTACTTCATCTACTACAATCAAATATTCTCTGTCCATGGAGGTATAAAAGCACCCTAATTGTTGTTATGATAGAGTATTATTATACTAATTCAATATCCATTTTATATTATCTAATAAAATCATTATGAAAAAGTAAAATGATAAAAAAGTATTGTATACACTACCACTTCCAAGAGAACTGTGTTACATTTTCCAACACTAGCGTAAATTTTTGGATATTAAAGGACACTTAATTATATAAAATTAAATTTTCACCCCATTAATATTATCAGTGGATAATATTTGGAATTCTATATTTATTTTTAATATAAAATGGTCATATTAACATTATCCACTTTAAATTAACATATCTAGGTACTTTTCTTAATTTGTAAATATTTCGGGATATACATTGAAACTATATAAGTATTATCATAATTTAAAAATAATGTACATAAAACTAAAAAATTATATAGATCATGATGCTATTTTACAATACTATTGTCCACGATCAAAAACTGAATGTGTTATAAATATACTTACTAAACGACCCTGAGAAACAAATAAAAGAGATAATTATATTAAAAATTGTTACCCCAAGATAATATATGGACCCTATAAAATTAATTATTACTGAATAATATTCATTGGTGTATATATTATGAGAATAATTAAAATAATTATTATTTTATTGAATATTTAAAATGCATTTAAACAAAAGGTAACTGTTTTGTCTCAAAAATTTATTCTATGAGATAATTTGTTTTTCTAAAATTAATTTTATTTGAATGGGTTTAAAATACTATTTTTTTATAAAATTTCATTTATTATATATAAAAACAGTACTAGAAACTCAACATAAATATCTCTATGTTTTATGGTTCTTTTAGAATGTATCTTTTCCAGTAAGACTTCTACCTCAATCTCCATTTATTTGGAAAGGTTTTATATTATGCAATAATATTAATTCTAATGGTGTAAATTCTCCATCGAATAGAAATAACATATATTTTTTAAAATTGAAACATCATTTTTATCCCATAATATACTTTTTATAGGATATAATTTTTCTTTTATATAATATAAATATCATTCATAGATTAATCAGATTTATTTTATTATACTTTTTGTCCATGAGTTTTTATAATCATTTCACATTATATATCTTATTCCTATCATGGGAGGTCACATTTTATACAAATATTAAGTAATTATTAGTTATAATACATTTTTATAATGAGAATATGTTAATAATAATTATTATCCATTTAAATTGATGATTTCCCTCCTTTTATATAATTTACCACCCAACGTATATTCTACTTTTTATTTGTGAACCTTGTTATGTTTTATATTCTATTTATATATCATTTATATTTTTTATTATCAAAAAAATTATCTTATATAATGCTATCAGATTTCAAAAAATGAATTTAAAAACGTTGCCACTGATCGTATTCATCTTGTCTTTGACTATTTAGTTATGAATTCTCATTATTTTTATAATTTTTATGAAATAGTATTCCATTATACACAATTATTTCTTTATATATGTTTGTAACAAAAATACCAAGTCAAATTTATTTATCTTTAGTGGGATTATAAATTTATTTAATTTTCTTTATTATTTTAAAATTTATGAAAATTAAATTCAAGGTCACATTCATTTTAATTGTGTTAGGTCAAGAATAACACCAATATAATTTATTAAAAAAATTATTTGTTCTGAATATCTTCATTATATTATAAAAAACACATGGTTCAATAATGGTTTTAAGGAAAATAATATTCACTTTCATTCTTCAATTTTTTGACATATTTCATATAACTTCAATAAAGTGTTAAATTTATATTCATTTTTCTCCTAGACCATTCTCATTAATTTTAAACACTATAACTCAATGATCTAGATAAATGATAATTTTATAAATTATTATTTTAGAACGGGTATAATTTAATATACAAGTGGTTATAATTTTAATTTGGGTAATGGTTATGGAATAAATAATAATTACAAAATGCACATCCTTGTAATGGGTTTGATTATGTTTATGATTCAGGTTTGGTTTAAATATTCTTGTGTAAGACAAATGAAATTAAAAATTATGATTTGTTAGGTTGATATTTTGTATCCCCCAAATGTTTTTAATATTGTTAATGTCACATGTTGTACCATATATGGTGCATGACTGGTAATAACTAGAACACTATATTATAATTATAGTTAGCCATTGTATATAACGATTGCGATGGAAGTTAGCCTATGGTATGATGAGTTTGAAGATGGAATTGTCATATTCATATAAATTTATTATTTATTATGATTCAAATTATTACGAATTCATGATAATATGTCTTAATTTCCTTATACGATTTTTTATTTCTTATGCTCATTCTATTTATAATATTATGTACTTCTTTATTTCCATGTTTAATCTATTAATGGAATTTCTAAATCACCACTTCCCTTTATATATTTTATTTAGGGTATCATTTATAGTGTTAGCAGATATATGAAAGTTTTCATTAATATATATAGTTAAAAATAAATATGTCCCTTTTATATTGATGATGGTGAATATTTGTATTTTATCTTTTAAATAATCTTGACCACTTGATCCTTGGTATGTATTTTTTGGAATATATGTTACAAATATTGAATTAATTAGTTTTTAAGTCTTGAATTATTATATATGGTATTCTATCTAATGTATTTTTAATCTTCTGATATTATACTAATAAAACCATACTAAAAACATAGGGAGAATCCTGTGTGATAGTACTTATTATAGTGGAACATCGTAATATTATCGTAATGTAAATATAGAGTAATTTTCAATGAAATTAAATCCCAATCTGGATATATAAATGTTGATGTGTGATCTAGTATAGTTGTACCTAGTGGTAATAACTATAAAGAGGGCATGTTGGGTATTTCCAAAACTATGACCCAGTGCAACACCAGAAGGCATAACTACCAACATATCCAAACACACCTATGAGATATTATTTAGTTAATCATATTCTATTTATAAACTATATAATGGCTTAATAAATGTTTACCTTTAATGAAAACATTTGTAACAAGAAGATTACACAATGTATGGTATAGTTGGTTAAACTAATATTCGTATAGGTTCATCTAAAAGAATTATGTACAACATTATAATGAAAATGGGAAAATGGTTGGAAGTTTAATAAAAATGATTTTATTAGATATGGTAATCCCCCAGTGATGAAACATTTTCATCACTAATTTCAATTATTTTCTTTATATTGGTGGATATAAAGTGATGGGGACATTTTAACCAATAATTTAAAGGAATAGGTGATGATTACCTAAATGAAAACCCCATTTAAATGGGAAATAGTTTGAGTAATATACTGATTCATCTAATCCAGTTATTATAAAAATTATTATAAATGTAACAATATATGAAATCCTGTGGGAACCAAATAATTGATCGATGGAGACTTGTGAATATTAATGAAATAAATTTGTTGAATGAAGGGTTATTTTAGAAAATATATGTAAAAATTTGGGAACTATATCTAATGAAATTTCTTAAAGGGGGTGGAAAATGATTTATTTTTGGAAGAGGGGGAATTAAGTATCTAACTATCCTTGGAATATGATGTTGTAGGTTAGTATTATGGGATAGGAAATAATGGGTATAAATAACTAATTGTAAAATTACTTATGTGTAGAAAACATGTACATTTCATATATATTATTCATTTTTCCAAGGATTATAGTAATGGAATGATTTGTAGCATTATCAATCACTACTGATGCGGTGGATTGTGATAAATAAATCCCCTAATTTATAACAGTTCATATTGGATGTTTATTCTAGGAAATGTTTGTTTACTAGATTTTTTTGTATGAGTAAGAAATTGATGTTGAATGTATCCAAAAACTAACTTATTATTTAGTGAATTCATTTCAAAATATACGTTTATTGTAATAAAAAATGTAGTCTGTATGATTATATTGATATGAATTTATTCTTATAATGAACTTATAAGATTAATAGAGACTCCTTTTTCATTTAATATGGATATATTACCAATAGTATCATCATTATTGGAAATGTTTATGGGATAGATATAACAACCAGTATCTTCTGCAAAGAGATGATTACATCCCTGAAACAAAATATGACATTAAGAGATCATATTCCAAACCATCCATTAATTTTCCAAAACCATAGGTATGAAATAATATTAATGGAAATTTTGGAAGCTCCATTCCAGTCATGGATGCAAAAAAATCCACTACCGCTTCTAGTGGATGTTGACGTGGTGGTCAGTGGAAAAATTTGGGAGGTTTCTTATTTACATAGTGGTTTGGTGAATATCAATAATATTGGATGATTTCGTAGAACATTTGAGGCAAAATATGGTATATTTTAATGATTTCAGTACATGGAAGGCCATCTTCGAGAACATAGAGAGCCACCCCGATTGGACATGGTGGGACCAAACAACATTCATCTAATATTTAAGAGGTATTCTATCTATGGGAAAAATATGGGAATATTGAATTAGTTAGAGTGGATATGTGAGGTTATCTATTGATGGTAGTGACATATGAGAGGGATAAATTAGAGAGGGAAAAAATTTATATTTTGGAAGTGGATACACTAAAAATTAATTGTATTGCTCAAATGATGTTTCTCAATGAGCCTTTGGGGGAGGATTATTATTCCTCAGATTCATCATTTGGCCTCAAATTTACAATGAATGACCATGTAGAAACCCCATTAGATAAATTATATATATTATTTTTGTTTTAATATTTATAATTAAGTAATCTTATTTAATACCACATACCAATAGATGATATTCTATCATTTCATGTTTAAGTATGAAGTCATTCAAAAATAAAATTGGTCTTAATTCCAAACACTATGATTTATTTAATTCAAAATTTGAGAAAGAAAACTATATTTGGATTATTCATATTATATGGAAATATAATAAATTTTTTCCTATTTAGAATGATAAATACCAATCTATGTTATAGATACCCTTAATTAACATTTTTTGTGATCAATAATTTAAATTATATGGTCAAAAATTGTTTAAAAAGAGAGAATGTGATGACCATATATTCTAGTGTATAACCACATTAAATATAATATATATATATATATATAATGTTTGAATAAGTATTATACTTTTATATAAAAACATTGATATATTTTTAACATTTAATTAGACCATTAGAACATACCTGTAATATTTTCTACGATAAAGTATATATGTTGGTACAAAAATCCATCAAAATAAGTGGGAGGAAATGGAATATGGATGTAGAAGTATTCAATATGAATACAATGTCCTCTAGTGTGTAAATGAGGAATCATATCAAGGATTATCTCTAGTAAAAACCCATTTAAAACATGAGAAATTTAAATGTGAGTGAAACTATATACATGATAATTTAAATATCATATATATTTCAGCACGATATATGCTAGTTGAACATACCACCAATATTGAAATCAGTGATTAAATAGTTCGTACATATTACATAGATATCATATGTTTTCTGTATGTAAAAGTATAGATGATATCACTATGTAATAAAATTGGTATATGTGTAGATATATGTTGGATTTTTACAAATCGTCTAAGTATTTCAGATAATGTATTAGATGTTTTGTTATTTAAAACATGATAGGTTTTTATTTAGTCATAATGACCTACATTTTTTATAACACTAAATGGTATATTATTTTACATAATATTCGGTGAAGTTAATAGGGATTTAACATATTTATACTTATAGTTTTCTCATGTGATTCATATAGGGGTCGTGTCATAATAAATTTCCATTAGAGAATTAAGATCATGATTGAAATTAGGTCTATTTAAGGATAGTTTTGTGTATTTTTTGAAATATATATTCATATATCCACATTTAAATAATTATTCTTTGATCCTAGTTAATGGATGTGGTTGGTTCCATATTACTACTCTATAAAATAAATTTTTTATTATTAACTTGGCTTCCTGAAGACTGGTTAATCGGTACAATTATATTGGAAGATATATTTTACTATCCGGGAGAAAGAAATATTATATGTAAGAAATCATGCCTATATAATATAATACTGAAATATTTAATTATATATTATCTTTAAGTAAATATTATTTTCATTGATGGATTTCTTATACACAACATTATGCCTAAATGTACCATGATATTTTGTATCATTCTAAAATATGAATTGGATTGGAAGGATTAAATGGTTTAAATTAAATAATGATATATATATATATTTAAATATAATTTTCATATCTAATTGAAATTTATAGATTAATTAATTGTAGATATTTGATCAATTTTTAGTGAATTCGTTTTTTTCATAAAAGATTAATTTTCTTCAAAAAAAATTATTTCATTTTTTTATTGGTAATTGTAATTAATTTTGACCACATTTATAAATTTTTCCCTATAAAATTAAAATAAAATTTTAATCCATCCTTCCAAAAATATATTTTCTTTAATTTTTGGTATTTTCTAATAATGTTTATTTTTGGGTGAATATTGAAACTAATGATTTTTAAGGAAATAGGCCTTTTTAACATAATAGGGACCAAAACTACCTAACTCAAACGTACATGAAAAATGTTACAATTAACACTCTGGAAAATCTTTTTTAATAAAACCATATTAGTAAATTAGTAATGAAATGTTATATATGGATCATGTAAGATATTCTATAAGTTAAAATTGTTCTAAATAGATTTATAATAAATTTTAATTTAGTATACTGAGGTTAAAAATGATTACAATAATTGATGGAGTTGAGGTAAGAGTTTCCTTCACTATCTCATTATTATTCAGGATCATTTTTTTCACATTAATTGGGTTAATAATAATATAATTCAATCATAAACACAACATATATTCATCACCTATAATTATTTATTTAAATAATATTTTTTTATATTTTCTTTCCCCAATTTTCTCAATATTTTATTGATTTGTTTTTGAAAACTACCATTATTGTTTTTGGTCAAGATTTTTATTAGACCATAGAAATATATTAATTAAACTCTTATCAATAATTTTCTTCAAATTTATACAATGAATCACTAATTTCATTTTTTTATTTTTAATGTTTTAAAATATGTTTTAAAATTATTATTCATTTCATTTTCCAAATGACAAACTTTTTCAAAATGTGTGAATGGAATCGTTGATTTATCACGCACCGCATGAATGGATGTTCACAGGACAATAAATTTTATATACATCGACATGTATATTTAATGTTTCATTACACATTTAAATGTAAACATTTTAGAAAAATATTTTTCAATTATTTATATTATAAATAATTTATTTTAGTTGAAATTGGTATTTTCATTATGAAATATCACAGTCATCATTTATAAGTATTTTCATTTATGTCTACTTAATTTGTTAAATATTATTTTACTGAGGATACAATATAATGATTTGATCTAACATATGATTTGGGATTTTTTATGCTGAATTTTTCAAAGATAATTATTGACATTCTTTATACTATTTCGTCTAATATATAATGCTATTGATTTTTTATTATGGTTGATTAAGATTTAATGTTTATTGATATGATCAATGAATCATAATTATTATATAATGGGTGGGGAATATAATTAAATATCCCCTTGGTTTATTTTTAGGTGTCTTGAGTGATTTTTTTTGGAATTCAGGCATGGCCAAACTTGTTTATGTAATATGTAGTCACAGAATACCTCAATAGTATATTTCAGATGTCCAGAATTATGTATTACATCACTGGGAAATAAATTATTAATTTACATGTGAATATTATAAATGTTATAAAATATTTGGGTGATTTTCAATTTCATGTGATTATTTATAATGAATTATTTTTTCATAATTAATTCATTCCATATTAGTCATGACTTATTTATTCAATGATAAAATCTATTGTATGAATTCCATTATTAAGAATCTGAGATCCCCAATTCATTTTTGTCTTTTCTTTAAGAACCTATGAATTTAATAATTAAGGATATATAGGGATATACAACACAGAATAATTAAGTCCTAAAATAAAATTATGTCATATATTTATGTTTTCATAATTAATGTGATATGAAAGTAGTTATCAATTTTTCAAAGTCTACTATACTATTCAGTACATTGGTATATCATAACTAATAACATGTACCAATGTAATAAATTATCCAATGTATTTTGGATTCTAGGCTCATGTTCTTCACATTTTATAAAAGGGGACATTTTTTAGAATCCCTTGGGACTGGATTTGGGAAAAGATGAATAGGGAGAACAACACTATGAAAGACCTTAAGGATATATATAATTATAGAATAATTTCATATTTTTTTTGATATAGTATGGACTATCATGTATTAATTGAAATAGCTCCCTATCTATATACTATAATTGGATATGGGTTTTTGATCTTGGGGTAATAATATCCAAAATTGTTTTTTGTCTATATATTGCCCATAATTCAGGTGCACTATGAATGTGCCCTTACTATACACCAAGTTTGACACACTTTGGGGTTATTATTATGCTAGTTCACTTTTTATTACAAACATTTAATAAATATTTGAAAATATTTTTAATTAAATGATAATTTTAAAAATAATACACCTTATGATTACAGGATTAGTTATGAATGTTTTTTGAATTTATGATTATTTTTTCACTGGTTTTGAAATTAGTTGTTTAGATTTATTATTTTATGATCAAATATTTTATAAAAAATTATTTAGATATAGATCCTAATTGATAGAATAAAATAAATATCATGAATATAATCTACATAGGGAATTCCTTCATGGGAATGAATATGGAATCTTGAGATGAACGTATGCTAGAAATGAAAAAAACTATAATGGAGATGCTAACATAATTACGACAAATATTGATACACATATGAGGAAACAACTTAATCTATATTTGGATATAATAATATTATATAGTTTCAAGAGAAAATACCTTACATTGTTCTATGGAAACATAAATCTATATTTATGGAATAAATTAATATGTCTGTTAGAAAATTTATTTGTTTCTTTTGAAAGTAATAGAAAGATGAATAATTTCAAAAAAAAAATATTTCCTAAAAGGGGATTAATATCAATTTGGATAAATGAAAAAAATGTATATATGTAGAGGATATAAATATCTTTGTGTTGATGGATTTCTAGTAAAATTTCATTAAAATATATTTTCTATCAGAATAATGATTACATGTAGAGAGATAGTATCTGTGTATTAGTAAAAATGTATAGTTAAATTTTTCTATGTATGATGAAAACATTATAAATATATCAAGTCAAGATTTTGACTATTTACTTAACCTAAATAGTATGATCAAACATTTTATTAATTGGATAATTATAATACATTGAAGGGAACATGTCTCCTAAAAATTATTTTATTTTTAGAATAAATTATCTTATGATATAAATTTAGAAAAATAATTATGAAGAACCTATGGATTTTATGGAAAAAAGAGATGAAGATGATGGTTAAGTGAAAATTTTTAATGGGGAGAAGAGAAATTAGATTGTCCAATAATTGATACTCATGGAAGGAAACACCAAGGAACTTGTATAAAAAGAAGAGTAATTTTCATTATTTATAGGGAAAGAGTAAATCATTCCCTTATATGAATGGGTAAAAGAGAAGCATCATAGAAAATTTCATTAATTCTTAAGATATGGGCCTCCATTCTAAAATATTTCCCAATCACAATTGTTACATTGATCAAATGAATAAATTTGGATAATGAAAATTTTATTTAATTTCAATATATGAAGATAATGTTTCTAAAGACATGGTGAAAGGTATAATAATCATCAATTGAAATCATCAAAATGTTTTGTTTTGTTCTCTTTTTTTCAGATTTTCTAAATATGATTAATATTACAAGGGTATCACATCACCATTACAACAACTATATGATTAATTAAAAGTAAAAACTCCTAATGGTATAATGAAAAAATATCATGTATATAGATAATCATTAATAAATATTTTTGTAATGTTCAACCATTTAATCATGTTAGTCTTTCCCTAGTTTATTTTCATGTAATTAATGGTATATAATATATCTCATGGTATATAGATCGTATATATTTTCTAGTAAGGGATGTTATATTCAATATTCTAGATTAACTTTCATTCATCTATTAGTTTTTGGATAAATGTGAGCACATGATGGAAATTAAATCCATCACGTGGATTTTTATTCCAATTCACGAGGAAAATTTCTAATTGATTAAGAGGAACTCAACATTGAAAATTTACCCATTTTTTTGGAATATGATGATGAATTTACTTAGGAAATACCTTTTTTTAATATGATTTATATGATTAGTTTCTTGTATATATCACACATATTTCTAAAACTATTTCAAAGACTCTATATTATGTAGCCCAAGTTGAGTTAATGGAATCAAAGATAATACTATATAAGAATATATACAATGTATACATTCATCCTAGTGCTTTTCAAAGGGAAAAAAGTTTATTTTTTTAAACACTTTGGGTGAATGAATTATTTAATTAATAATCTAAAATATATATAGTTAACTATTATAAAAATTATCTTATACAATATATAGATGATCTATTTGATCAATTTTAAAGAGATATATATCTTTTCAATATTTATGTTAGATCCAGATACCATCATCAAAGGTTCATATAAGAAGATATACCAAACTTCAGCCTACAAAATGATGCAAGGTCACTATGAATTTATACTAATACCTCTTAGAGGTACAAATACTCTTGTTATATTTATTGATTTAATGAATATAGTCTTCTTAGATTAAATTAATTTGTTTGCAGTATTATTTATAGATACTATTCTTAAATATTTAAATATATAGTAAGAGCATGAATAAAATTTGATTATTTGGATGAAGACCATGTGAAATAATAATTAGTCAACTAAATTTATCATGTTTTAATTTTCGAATCATAAGTTTTTATTTTTGGGACTTATAATCTCATGTTAAGGTATATAATTTGATCCTCCATATATGGAATGAAATTATAAATATCCTTGAATAACCATAATAACTGAGATTTATAGACTTCTTGAATTTTATAGATAATACAATTTTTTCTGATAATCTTCTCATGTTAATAAAATCAAGAAACCATGTTGACTAAGAAAGGGTTATGTAGTTGTGGACAAATGAATGTGTTAAGAATTTATAGGAGATGATGTAAAAGAATGGATACATGCATCTTCATACAATTCCATGTAGTGTAGAATGGATTTAGATCAATACTAATGAATAAAATAATGTTCCAAGATGTGTCCTCATGTATAATGTTTTTGGTGACAGCATATGTCTCTCTCAAATACGTAATTTACTAGGAAATTTACTTAATTCTGAATTTGGAATTAGAGGTTGTAATTATATTATTTATGAAATATAGGCCTTATCTAGATAGTTTAATGTTTGATATATATTATGAAAATATATAATTATATAAAAATAGTTGATTAAAAACCAGTGAAAAGTAGTAGAGATAATCAAATAATTTTTCATTTTCATAAATTAACACACTAGGGAGTTGAATAATATGGATAATACTATTTGACATTAAGACCATGCTTTTTTATATATGAAAAATATTAAAAGTGATTAAATATTTATGGTTTTTCAGAAATTTTATATTGAAATCATTAATGATATATAAATATCATATTTTTCTTAAAGTAAGGTTAAACCACTGATTCATGATAATATTATGAAGTTAAAGAAATATTATGTGGAATTAGAGAATAAGGTGAGTAATGTTCTTGAATTTTTCCGATATCATGTAGGAATGATAAGTTTAAGGAACCCAATATGTCTCTCATCATTAATATACATGAAGACATATATATTTTTATTAAACTCATATATCATATATTTCTGTTTATAATGATATATAAAGATTTATTGTTATCCGAAGGAGTATTTATGGTGGGATCACATGAAAATAGATCTTGAAGAATTTGTATCTAGATTCATAGTATTTCCAATTTATAGATGTGAGATAGAAGTCCATGAGGATCTTATAACAATTAATTGTAACTAAACAAAAATGGTAAAATATTACAATGGATTCAGGCAACAATCTCTCCAAAAGGTCCCATGGGAACAATAATATATTGGTTTTTGTTGATCGTCGTTGGAAATATGGACATTTTATTTTCAATAAAGTTGATTTATCTATTGATCAAACTAATTAGTTATAAATTAAGGATATAAAAACATTTCATGGAGTACCACTCTAATGTTAATACATCCATAATACAATGATTAAATCAAATTATAGAGAATTATTCAATATGGATTAGAAATAGAGAAGCATAGTTGAATTACATATCATCCTTGGAAATATGGTTCATGTGATTGGACCTTTCAATCTCTAGAAGTCATTTTAAAAGAATACTCGGTGAATCTCATTGTTTGTTGGGTTCAACACCTATATTTGTTATAATACTCCTATAACATCATATTTTACTCGATTATTGAAATGTATTGTTATAAAGCCATCAATGGAAGGATGTTTAAAACACCATCATGGTAGAATTATATTTGAGAATTATATCAATTGGTATATAATCTAGATTTTAAATTTTAAAGAAGGATATATCCATTCAACAAAACATAATGGAATATCATAGTTGAAAAAAGTTATGCTGACTAAAATGGGTGTCATATGGTATTTGAAGTTGGTGACAATAAATTTTGATGAACATCTGAGTAGAATATGGTTTTGATAAATATAATAAAGACCAATATATAACCTAATTATATAGGTACCTTTTAAAATAATTATTTAATCCGGATTATTTTTTATGTAATGTAACTTCAACCAAATCTCTCTCACGTTATCGATGTGTTCCATGTATATATCATAAGGAAGTACTCACAAGAACCATTACATGAATTGAACTCAGAGGTGGTACTAACTAAGAATGATCTCACATATGAGGTTCAGCTGGAAGAGATTCTTGATCATAGAGGGAATATTTTATGTTATACTACTATCACCTAGTCACTGTTTTGTTGGGAAACCCAAAACTTTAGGAATCTGCATGTGAATGCATAGATGTGATGAGGTAGAAGATTCCTCGGTTTATTAATCAATATGATATAAGTAGTATAGAAAAAATCTTATAATGGGAATCATGTTTCAACATCAAGAAATTATGAATATATTTTCTATTTAAATAAATTTAATTTCATTGATCGAATATATTATATGTAACCCCAGGTCTAAATGAACCATGATATAGTATACAATTATATCATAGCTATTGGATTGATGGAAATGGATAGTATTAAAAAAATTATATAATATATGTTTAACAGTACAACTGAATATTAATATATAGATTAATGGTTAGGGAATACAAACATAAATATTAGTGACATCATTTTTTCTTCAAAAATGAATTTTATTCAAAGAGGATTTTTATGGTATTTTGTTAATAGAAATTATATTTTATTTACCAAAATATTATAGTTTTTTATAGTTTTTTTTAAATTAATCATATTAATATTTTCCTAGGGTGAAATTTATTATCATTGGGGAAATTTTGGAATCTTATTGATTATTTAAAATAATAATTCTAATGAAAAATGAATTTTATTTACTGTTATTTGAAATAATAACTTATTATTTAAATTTAATATAAAATGGAATTATATTTTCTATAAAAAATTAATTTACAACTTTTGGAAATATATTATACTTTATCTCAGTATAAAAATACATTCTGAATTAATGATTGTATTTAAAAATACTATTTTTAGTCACATATTGTTGTTATATGTTAAAATGAATTTATAAAGAATATTGAGAATGTATCCTTCAAAATTTACTCCTTTTTTTTTGATTTACCATAATCAAAATTATCTAACAATTTCAAAATAATTTTTTTGTTTAATGAATAGTAAAAAATCTAGAAAATCAGTTCCAATATCAAAGTTCAAAACAAGTTTACTACTAGATAAAATAATGTGATAAGGTTTAGAACTATCTAAATACCTCTATAAATAATATTTAATAGATAAATTTTAACCCTAAATTATCTCATCATCCTAAATTGTGAATTTTTATCCAATTTCATAAAGTAATACATATATTTTAATTTGTAGAAAAATTACAAGCCTTTCATCTATCCTACTTATAAAAGGACAATAATCATCTATATTCTTTTTACCACATTGAAAAACCTTTGTCATAAAAAACCCAATTATCTTTTAAAAATCCATTGGCACACTTTAGAGGTTATGTTACTATAAAAATACCATTACAATGTTCGTTATGTGGGGATCTAATGGAGTCATACTAAATAATATAAAATAAATTTTTCAAAAAAAATCCAATATAATTCAACATTATATTCTATTAATATATTTCCCTAATAATAAAATAATTAATTCAATGTCATAATTATATTTATTTGATTTTACCATTATCATACAACCATTTAGGTGTCATTTTTGTCATATGAAATGTGAATATATTTCTCATGTGTACGTACAAGACAGTCTCTCCATGTTGTGTTGTAATTCATTATTACGAATGATTTAACCTAGATGATTACAAAGTGGAGTTTATTTAATATATATTATATTAATGGAAAAACTATATTACTGGAAAAAAATATATCATTTAAACTATTACCCTTACACTCGTTAAAAGACTAAAACATTGATCTTGCATACATGTGGACTACCACCTCCATGATGTGAAGCTCCGGTGGGGCGGTTGGGGTTTTGCAGTGACTCTCGAGGTTGATAAGGGCGGCGGTGATGGGATCTGGGTTGCAGGTTTCCGCTTCTTGCAACGGTTTCTTGTTTCCCTGTGATTAGGGTTTCTTGGTTTGTGTTTTTTTTCGATGTATGTGTGATTTGGTTTTCTGGATCTATACATGGTGTTTTCTGGCCGGGGATGGTTTTACTTCCCGATGGCCGATGGATTATGGCTACAGTGAGATTGACGGCGCTTCTGGTTGGATCTATGGGTGTAAGACCGATCTGTCTACGCCATACTCTACGGAGTGCTCTGGACCCTTCCTGGTACGCGTCAGCGTCTTCTGCGGCGGTCTGTTCTTGACCACAGGTGATGGGGTTGCGGACGTTGGTGCAGCTCACCTTTTGTCCGGATATTTTGGTTCCCCTGCTGTTCTTGGTGTGCGTGATGAATAGTGTGGCATGGGCGGTGGTAGTCTGTCACCGGTGATGCTCACCGGTGAGGATTTGTTTTTCCTCCGGTGTTAATGTCTATGGTGGCGCGTCGGGGTTGTTCGCCGGCAGTGCTGTCTGATCGCGCTGATGGGGTGTCGCTTGAGGTGGCGACCAATTCGAGACGGCCCGGTAATCGAGACTCGTGATGGTTTCTTGTTTGAATTTGAAATTTGAATTTGCAGATGGTGGTTTGTGGATGTAATCCTGGTTACCGATTTTCCTTAAACCGTATTTGGAGAAAATATAAAAAATGATTTGCAGGCACTCTCTAAAATTTCGATTATAACAAATAATTTTTAATAAACTGGTAGTGAAATGTTATTATTGGATAATATTATATTTTAAATATATAATTTTTTATAGTATATAAATATAATAAATTTTAATTCATTTTATAATATATTAAATTCCTTTACAAAAAACATTGGACCTCATGTAAGTGTTTATTTCACAATTTCACACTTATTCGAGTATGTTTATGTTTACATTTCAAATTGAGAAATTATATGTTATTTATATCATAAAATTATATTTTATTATAATATGGTTATTTTTAGATGTTCCATTTTTTCATATCATTTCCTTATATCTATGTACTAAAAAATATGAAATAATTTATTTGGACGAAAAGTTATATTATTTTTATTTCAATCATGTATCGTTTCATTCCATATATATATTATATTTAAAAAATTTCATTAATGTTTTTACATGTCACGTATTTTTATTTAGATCATTTTAACCCATATTATTCTTTTCTAAAAATGGTTTATACTAATCATCTTTTCATTTTCCTAATAAGAAATTGTTTTGGATGGTCTTAATGAGAAATCAGTTTTATCATACACCACATGAACAAAATTCCACATATTCATGCCTAATATAAAATTTCAATCATCCATTATATGTTTAATGTAATAACCCAAAATATTTTTCTAGACTTGTTTGAATATTTTATGTTTTAAATAACTTCACTTAAAAGGAAATGATTATTTTCTTGAATTAATCTTTTAATGACTTCTTAAATGTATTTTCATAAATTTAAACATCTTATATTTAATATTATTCATTTATAAGGATATAATTTAATTATACCATGATAAATATTTCTATATATTATTTATAATAAGTTTTAATGGAGATTTAATAGAAATTTTTTATACTAGTTCTTCCAATACAAGAAATTATTGGATTTTATGTCAAATTTTTTATATTGTATTATTTACTCAAAATATGAATGCTTGGGTTATAATAAGTGATTTTTGGGGATATAAATTACAAATACATACAATTCATACATTGGAATCATGATATAATACATGGTTGGTATTTGGCCAACTCCATACTAATTTATTTAAGAATTATTTTAATATGGCCTTGTTGATATTTTTTAGATGTCCTATATCATGAATTCTATGATTATGGAATCAGTTATTGATTGCAAAGTGATTATTTTATTATTTATTTCATCCATAGATATGATTAATCTTTTAATAATTATTTATATGTCATTAATTGATCATTATTTAATCTCGAAATATTATTGTTTAATTATTTATTATATGATAGGTTCAATTATATGCATTCAATTATGACGAATATGAGCTGACCTATTTCTTATGTTTCATCTCCCTTGGATTCTTGTATATGTAATATGATTAATAATAATGGATATCATAGAGGTAATAATGATTTTATCAAAGAGAATACCGTGTTTTATTTTATGGTTTCAAATATATTTTTATATTCAAGAATGTATCCAGTTTTCTTACACTATTAAACTATTTTCTCCACTAGGATGCAAACACATTTGTCTACTGCCAATATATGTTTGTATCAACTGGATTATATATTCTAAGGACAATTTATTTATGTATATTTTTATTATAATTATTATTTTATTTTTTTCTTCATTATAAAGCCTGGTCTTTAGATTTAATCATTCATTAAAGGGAAACTAACCATAGTGGATATTCTCAATATTTGTACAATGATAAGGGTAAAATCATACAATATAATTACATAAATATTTTTTGGTACATGAGTATCATGATGTTCATTGATCCTGGTGATAGGATGTGGTTCCTTTTTTGGATGAATTTGATAGAGTTTGGATATTGATTAGGGAAACTCCTCTTTTACATGCCCTTTTATTATTAGTTTTTTTGTTGGAATATGATAGATAATAGCCTATTTTCCACATATTTGAGTTTAGGATTCTATAAGAGGAATAAATGATTATTTTTCATAGAATTATTTATGTAAAATGGATTAAGGATCATGTTTAAGGGTATGTTTTATTATGGTTGGGATTAATTATTGTGCCTTACAACATTGAATTTCTTATTACCTGAGATTTATTTGTTTTGGATTTAAATATTTCAAAAAAGTTGATGTGGTGTTTAATTAATATCATGATGATGTCATTAATATTGATACCTATTTTATTGTGATATTTATAGTTTATTATATGTTAATGTATTGATTTTTATAATATAGATAATGGATGAATGGTTTCATTTAATTTTTTATTAAGGGTGTAAAAATATTTCTATCATCTTTAGGTGTATTAACGTAGATTAACAAGTTGACCTATAGTGATCCACCAAGGAAATCATATTTTTTATATTAATAATGGAGTTATTAATGATATTCCATGAGTTGGATGTAAAAATATTGATTAAGTACTTTATTTTTTTGTTATTTTATATCATTTAATATAAATATAATTTTAAACTATTATTTGAATTTTTTCTTATAGTTGTTGGTTTTGTTTATAATTAGTTACGTTTAAATGTAAATTTTTGGTTGATAATGTGAACTATTAAATGTTATTGGTTATTATTTCAATAGATAATGAGTGACTATGTTTTCCTCCTTGTTTAGGTATAATCATTTGATATGTTAATAATAAATTGAGTGATTAAAACTAATGGAAGGTGATTAATAAAATTTAATATGGATGATATCAATATGATGCTTAAATATTAGATGTTTTTAATTTTAGTGTAATCGTAATTGGATATTCATTCTTGTGGAAGGTTTTTATATTATAATTATTCATCTTTATTGTCTATAAATGTTAAAATAATTTTTAATATATATAGTAGTGTTTATATCAGATAAATTGGAATAAATATGATGTATTCATAACTATATACTTTAAATGAAGGGATATATCTCCTAGATTGGAATATTAACTATATTATGAGAGATTCAAAGTTGGTGAGTGGTTATGTTGAGAAATTTAGTCCACTTCAACCAATTTGGCGACTACGTTGTTTGTTTTATCTAATATATATGTGATATAAACTATCTTTAGGTCCTTATATACATGTGATTGAATGTAGAAAACTGTTTTCATAGTTATTAAATAGTATGCTCCTTGTAGACACCATAAATTATGAAATTTATATGTACATAAAATTATTCCCGTTATTATGACAAAAATAATTAAGTAAATCCAATTGATGATGGAGGAAGTAATTAAGTTTTCAAACAATTGAAACATCAACATGTTTCATTTTGATGATGATGGACAATTTTATTTTCAATATCTTATATGGTACGTCACATGAATTTTTTACATAATTTTCTATGATCTAATATATTTTTTTCCAGTAGAAAATTTCATTTATATATAAGGGCATCTAGAAACATATAACATTACACATCAAGATTGAGCTATTATAGAGACATATCATTCACATTTGAATAGGATTAGAGTTTTCTTTAGAAAAGTTTTACATTATTACATTAACTCTTATAATAATTTATAGATTTTCAAAACTAAAACGACTAATTATATTTTATTCAACCTCAATTAGAATTAGTCTTTGGGGTTTCCTTTAAAAATATTCTCAAATTAAGTAATTAATGAAATCAGAAAAGTATTTGGGAATATGATTATTAATTAATTTTTCAACAATAAATTATTCTCATTTGTGTAGATGTATAAATATGGTTTTTGATTATCATATATTGATAATTTTTACTAACTATTCTCAAGATGATATTTGGGGTAAAATATTGTAAACTATTTATTCTATTCCATTAAATTGAATAGTTGTAACAGAAATTTAATGTTTCTTGTGAATATTTATTAAAATACTAGGTAAATAGAACTAGTTATGAAGCCATTGAAATCAATTTATTATAGATATGATAAAAAAATCCACACGAGTAGGTGAGAAGATCGGTCATATGTTATAATACTTGTAATTATTTATATTTTGGAATTTGAATAGAGTTGTGCTAACTATGATTTTTTGTATTTTTTTGTGTTGATTTTTTACGAAATTTTAAATTATACACCCCATTGTTATTTATATGATGTCACAGTAGTTGAAATATATTATTTATATTAAATAAGGATTATATGTAATTGATTAAAAAAGTTACTTGTGATTAGTGGAAATATGTTTTGTTAATCCTTTTGTGATATTCATATAGATGAGTAACTATTATTGGGTTTTTAATATAAATCATTATTAATATAACTTATTATAATATTTAATTTCTATTTATATTCCATAATATTTTAATTTGGTTTTTTAGTTCATGGTTGAATAATTTAAGGGTCGGGGTAACACAATGTACTTATTTTCATTTTAAATATTACTTTCCAAAAGCTCAAAAAAAATTCATGTGAATATTTTTTAATTTTTTCACAAATGAATTTAATTGATAGATTTAATCATGAATTTGTATTAGATTCTCTAAAATTTCAGAAATTACTAATATTAATATCCTTTTTTACGTCCTAGTAATATTATATTTTATACATTGAATAGTGATTGACAATTATTATTTTTATATTTTAGTTTAAATTCTAATATATTTTGATTCAGGTTTTCCCAAATTAGATGAGATTGCTCTTCAGATTATTTGAGTGTGTCCCATGTAATTTTAGGAAACTATTTGTAATATTTTCCCCTATAGAAATATAAGGACCATATATTGTGAAATTATGTGAACTTAATCAACACAACAGATTAAAAACACTAATGATGTTGTTATAATGGGTATTATTTATTAGGAATAGTATTTGCGGGAAAATCCATGATAGTTAAATTTTTATTATTTTTATAAAATATGATAATATTTATAATTTGAAAGGTGATTTTTAATAAAATACTACCAAAACAAACCCTCATCTAAATTTATTATTCATCATAAAATAACTACCTTTTTGAGTTTTTAAATACATTTAAACTAGGTATATGTAGTACCATAATTAATGTTACCATTTAGTGATATGATCTCAAAAAACAATATGGTTATTTATTTACCATAATTCTATATTTTTATGTGATGTACATATAAACATTTTAACCTCATTCATTTTATATAGATAAAATCATTTATCTCAATGAGTCATATCGAATAATATTAAAATATGGACTCATAACTCCATGGTTGAGAGAAATAATTAAGAGTATGTTGTTTATTTATCAAAATACCATCAAACATTTTCTTTTATAAGTGTTTGAATAATGAAATATGATTTCTTAATCTTCTATTAAGGACTCATGGAAAGGGTTTTCCAGAAATTTCATTATGATCATAATAAATATGTGTCTTTGGATGACATTGTCATGATGGAAGAAATTGTTTACATCATCAATTTCTGACAGTACAATTTATTAATATAAAATTAATTATTATTATATTTTCAAAAAATGTTATTAATTAATAATTTGGATGGATATCTATTTATTCGATATTGAAAATTATGGGTATCAACTAAAGGATGAATTTATAAAATCAAAATAACAATAGAAATAATATTCTTTTTTATTTGGATAGAAGGAAATTTTAATGACTATAATGGAATGTGGGATAAAAGTAATCTTGGTGAAACACCCATGTTATTAACTACACACACACACTTATATATATAATAATATTATAGGGTGGATCAACCTGTGTATAAAAAATTGAAAAAAATATGTTATTATTCTAGGTCAAATATAAAGATTAATTATATATATAATATGATATATATTTTTTATACATATTAATATTATTGAATACGTATTACATTACATACCGAAATAGTTACCTTTGGTTAAACAATAATCATTGCATTGAAATAATAAATTATTGAAGAATATGTGGTAGCTAATTTTCACTCATGATGAGGGGTATAATTCCATAATATAATACATTTTTCATAATTTCTTAAAAAATATTTTTTACCAATATTACATTTAAAAAATGAGATTTTCATTTTACTGATTTTTTATATATACCATAGTGTTCATATTTTAAATACAACCTATTAAATTTTTAATATTTCTATTATGAATTTTTAATCATTTAGAAAGTAAATTTTTTTGAGTCCTGAGACATATTTTCTATTAAGGATGTTATGATATTCATTTTCAAATATAATATGAACAATATTCTTTTATTGAGTTATTTTATAAACAGAAAATGCTGGATTTATAAAATTATTTTCATGATCTAAGTGTGTTTAATCCCCACATAGGTAAATGAAAATGATAAATTGGGATCTAGAAATTCCACATCCAATAGGTCATGGGTAAACTATATTAAACTAGGACATAATGATACTATTTGTAGGTTTATTAATGTTAAGACCAAATTTTGAAATGGCTATATATAATAAAAATCATTGAATCATAAAATTTTCAGAATCCATATTTAGCTAATAACATAAGAATATATAAAATATAAATGTTTTCCAACTTCTATAAAATTCATAGAAAATTAAAAGTTTTGAATACCCACCATAAAATACTAATAATTTATTATGACTCAAATAATCATTATACTTTTGAGGTATACAAAAATCCACAACATTTGATCCGTCAATCAAACTTTTTCACTATTATAACATATCCTATAAACAACTATAAAATTAAATTAAACCAATAAATATATTTTCGGGATAGAAAACACTATATTGAAAAAACCATCAATTAAAGATGAATAACATAGTCAATATCATGCATACATAAAAATAATTTCAATGAAATATTAATATCATGTTGCATTCTCACCATAAAGTATCCCTATGATTAACAATGTCCAAAATAATCAAGTGGAATGATATATCCTCAAGTCTCATTATTTAACATAAATGAGTTTTTCAGTATTATGAAATAAACTTTATTATTGTTTTTCTTTATCATCCTTACCGTGATATTCACCTAGGAAATAAGAAAATATTTGAAAATCAAAATAACACATGATACAAAAATATTGATGGTCTAACACAAAAAACACCCACCATACCAAAAACATATGGTTCATGGAAAAACAATAATAAAAAAAATTAAAACTATTGATCTCTACCATATGATATTCTTGACCACATATGTTTATATATCATAAAAACATACATATATAAAGCGGTGACTAGGAATTACTTTTGAAAAACAAAACATCCTTCTCCATAAATTTTTATTGGGACATTCTCGAAAAATCACCATTGAGTGGTGGTTATGAGGAAAATATTCATGGTTTATTGGAAATAAAATCAAAACATAATAAAATAAACTTGTAATAACATTCCCTATAATTTATATAATAAAATAATCTATTCTCATCATATATATGTAAACATCATCATAACAATATTTCTCCCTAAAATCAATATAATCATTATAATACCTGCATCATAATTTGTGTTATAATAAGGATTTTTATACAATAATTTTACTAAAATAATTATTTTTCTTTCCATTCCATCATCATAAAATCTACATTTATCAAAATAGTAAGAAAATAATTTTTTAAATCACTTATATTGAGGTATTTAGATATTTTTATTGGAAAAATATATAATTCATTGATAAATTTAATCTAGATCATCATCATAATGATGTTTTTTTTAAAATATCTACATTATACATCTATGTCAAAAAAAATTAATTCATATATAACAAAACACATTAATGGAACCTTATCTATATAGTTTAAAATTGCATAATTACAAACTCAAGAATGAATCATAGTCAATTGTTATAAACATCCTAAAAAATAATATATTAATATTTTTAGGATTACTAAAATGTTAGAAGAAAATATGAGTTTCTATAACTCGTTAAAATGATCATCATATTTTCAATACATCTAGGTCTCATTAATCACTATATCAAGAACAAATGATACCCTAATGATGTTCACATTTTCAATATTGACTTATTATATCATCAATTATTCATGTTAACAAATAATCATCTTTATCATCATACAATCTTCTCCTAACAAATAATTCATTACAAGGATTTATTTATGCTCATTATTTCAAATAATACCTTCGAATTCACCTAACATGTTGAATCATTTATTGATATAGGCCAATGTATTTATACCACTGAAATATTTGTTTTAATGTAATGAAATTTTGTATGGCCACAAAGCGCATAACCCCAACTGATTTGTTAAACTAAATGAATTTTGTAGTTGACCCACGATGTGTAATGAGATTACACCATTAACAATAGTTGATGTAGATAAAAATTCAAGAAAAAAATAATAATACAATGAAATGACAACTCTAACCTATTGAGATCACCTTAAGTCATGTATTATCAGCTTCGGGTCTTGAAATCAACTTCTTAAAAAACAACACTTCATTTCTAATAACAGAATATCATTCAAGGTATCATTAAATAATTATATTGAGAATTACTAAGAATCACCAAACTACAAAAATATGTTAATGAAAAACATATCAAAAAATTATAAACATCATCTTCCCATAGATGACCAAGGTATTTCCATAGATATTTATTCATTGTAAGATATACATTAAAATAATCATATAGTTCCCCCGTAATAGTTATCATGAAGCATAAAAAATTCCACATATATGATGGGTGAACTATATATCATTATGCCAACATGAAAATAAAAACCATAATGTTGAAAACCTAAAGATGAAAAAAATGAATAACATAATTGAAAAACAAGGGAAAACTAGTCACCATCACTAAACTTTCAAGAAATCAAGTTTGAGGAACCAACAATCATGAAATTGAAAAAACTTGATCAATCATTTATTTGTATAAAAAACCTTGTAGAAACCATTGTGTGATGAATAGACCATCTAGAAACAAAAAACAATGACACCAAAGTTTTAGAAAGGATAAAACAACTTCATGTATGAAAAATGGGAAACCCTATAGAATATTGTAACCCATGCAAAAAATTCTCAACACAGAATAGTCCGTCACATGGACAAGAAAAGTATATAAGAATTATAATGAATCACCCCTAAGGTATAGCTTTGAAGTGAAAATATAGATTTATATTATTTTCATCCAACATCATAATGAAATACGCTTTCTAATTTCAAAGTATTTTTTATAGTGATGATACCATCTTGATATTTCTTGAAAGTGATTGAATCTTGTTCAACCATCATGGAATCATCTGCTTCTCCAACCTTATACTCATTGAAATAGTAATCACTATACATAATATGTTTTTTATGTTCTTGATATTCCTTATCTGAAACATAGAATGGATGAGGAACCATTGTTTCCGTAGTTCGGTCAATGTCCTTTATAGTGGCTTCACGAAATCTTGTGAAATATGTTAATTCAAGGTGTGAATAGACTCTGCGCTTCATATTTGTTATTGGATTTTTGTTAATATATCCATCGGTGTCCAACATTTTTTTCATTCATAATATTAGTTATTGGGAATTATTTATAAATTTTAAAAGGATGATCATAAACCTCTATCAAGGATTCAATAATATCAAAAATTTAACCTTGCTCCTTGTCTCTAGATTCATGTGATACTAGGTGATTCTACTACTCCCCCACCAGGGTGGGAGGAATAGTCTATCACTTATGGATTTAGATAGATAATAAATAAATTTTGACACTTCTAAAGGATGGTCTACTGATTGATATGTCTAATCATCGGATACCAAAATATCTTTATTCACTTGTATTTTTTCCTCTCCAGTAGTACATGGGTCGCCATTAGAAACTTGAAAGTCATTTATCTCCTCTATTCAAGGATTTATCATACCTTTTTAGACCCATGTATCATTCTTGGACTCATAATGTGTTATTTTTAGTCACATTCCTTTTGGTCATGCACAAGCATAAGGAAATTATGACAGTAATCAACTAGTTACTCCCAAACTGTATCTTGGATGAAACAAAACTCACCATTCTAAATCCATTTTGGGAATGAAGATCCATTGAGACATAAATTTAAACACATATCCTTTCTACTGATGGTCTTTATAGGTTCTACATCACTGAATCCATCATCAAAGGATTTTCAAGAGTATGTTAATCAGAATATGAGATTCTTGTTTTTACTCTTGTAGCATCAATCCAGGGAAGACAATATATATCAGAATGATGGGGGGAACATACAAGGCATTGAAATCCAGCTTCTTTTTTTACAGGTCTAGCAACTGATTGAATTTATAGGTTGAATATCGTTTTGAACCACCATTTTATGTATATTTAGTGGATGAAATTTCATATATTTATAAAAATTTCAAAAAACATGATTCATTCAGGACAAACACCAAACACAATCTAGTCACATCATAAATAAGAAAAAAAATTCCCTTATATCCATGAAACTAACAAAAATAAATTTATAGATATCACCTAAGTTATAATTAAAAGAACACATTTTAAGGAAAATACTTAATAATTAATTTAATAGTTTTTTTTTTGGAATCTCAATGTGTCTTAAATTCATAAAATCACGGAACAAAGGTAAATAAAATATTTTAATGTTAGGGATGGTATTATAAAATGTATTTTCCAAAATAAAATTACATGACAACTACTCATTTACCATTAAATGAAATAGACAATGAAATTTTTTAATAAATAATTATTTATTAAAAAATTCCCTTCTAATGTATTCTAAATGTGAATTAATGGGATAAAGAATCATTATATGATAATTATTCAAATTTTTACAAAGTAATAATATTTTCTACTATTTTAAATTAACACATTATCTTAATTTGTTAAAATTTTAAAATCCACACCTAAATTCTCATAAAAATAATGTCAAATAATTCATGGAGTATTTCAATATATAAACCATCAAAAATTTCAAAAACTTACACAATATTTTAATTAATTGGAATCATGATCCAACCCATGAAATGTCATTGGGAGTGTTTTTAATATCAATAGGTTGGTGAAAAGTGACAAAAAACAAATAAAATAAGGTGATAATAATCTCACTAATAAAATTAATTAATTTTTAGTGTAATTTAGCATAAATTTTGGCATGATTCTCCCACAAATTTGACACCAATGAAAATTATTATATAAAAAACAATGTATAAATGAAACCCACCCTATCTTTCAACACCCTTTCAAGATATGATGTAACATCCCTAGTTTTCACCAAAGATATACTTTGTCTCGTTGGTTATATAATATTCCACATCGATCATAAACGAACAAATAAATATTATTATTTAAATGTCATCCTTAAAATATTCATTAGAATGATGGAAATGAAAAATATAATTTGAATAATGAAAATACGGTTTTCACATGTATATTTTGTTTATTATTTTGTGAAGAATTAAATATAAATAATTGTAAAATCCATTTTAAAATAAAAGAAAATGATATTTCTATATTTTTATTTTTTTAAATGTTTTTATAAAAAAAATTACAAAAATAACTCTTGATGGAATACATAAATGTAATATATATATATATATATATAATATTTAATATAATATTATAAATTTTTATTATGTGTTTTTGAGACATGGAATATGAATAAATAAAATTTTAGGAATAAAGGAATTATTTTATGAAAGAATAATTTTTGTCGCCTTTTGATGACACAAAAATATTAATCATATTTTTAAAATTATTATCAGTTATATTTGAAAAAATATACTTCTTATTCAAAAAATGAATAAAATTTATATTTTTAATGGCCCGGATAGTGACTGATTATGGAGTTTTCTAAAAACATTCTTACATCAAATGGTTCCACCAAAACAGTGGTACCGGTCATGGTGGAACCATTATAGTGGCACCAGTCATAGTCTCACACCAAAAGGGAAGAACCGCTTAAGATGTTGCACCAAACCGGTGGCACCGTATTGTTCGTACAGTCACAGTCACACACCGAAATGGTGGCACCACTTACAGTGTTCAACTCAACCGGTGGAACCATGATGGTGGAACCATAGTCGTGATACTGTAACAGTTTCACACTGAAACAATGGAACCTATTACAATGGCACCATGATGGTGGCACCATTATGGTGTCTCACCAAATGGTGTCCCACCCTTTTTTTCAGGATTCCATCTTTTTTCAGTTCTGCCCCCGCAATGTATCTTTTGATGTAAATGTGCTTTAATGCTCCTTTAAAATACCTTAAAAGAACATAAATGATATCTAAAATCTACCAGGATCCGGGGGACCCTTTACCTACCAAAACATGTGGCTTTTTCCTTTTTGTCACACCCTTTTCATAAACATTCCAATTCCACCCCTGTTATGTGTTTTACTCTATTTAAAAATACCCTTTAAATCACAATTATTATGGACACCTCTTTGATGAGAATTATTAAATTAAAATTAATTCCATAGTGTGTAACCACCAACTTCATGGATAAACCACAATCTTTCTAAAAAGTGGTTCACGAATTCATATCCTGTAACACTTGGATCTCACATTTTATCGCACAGGGATTCATTCTTCATCATGGTTGGTCTCTTTTCCTTTCTTTGGTGCATTTGGATCCCCCTTCTAGAGGCCAGTGGTGAACCTGTGCTAGAGGATTTCCATCTCACTCATGGAGTCCTTAGAGTTCCTACCCTACATGTCATTCATCCCCAGTTCTTGGCTCATGGAGAAAATATTCGATCATTGATCATCCATGTGGATTTATTCATTCGTCTATCTTTACTGTGTATCGTGTGGGAGGGTATGAAAATGTTCTTATGGGGATGGATGAAACCAAACATTAATGATGATAATAAATGGTTTTAAAGAATGAAGAGGTGTGTTTGATGATGTTGTTGTACTCTTTTATGTTTGTTTATATGTTGTGAATTGTATGGGATTATGTGCACTGAAAATCATGTTTGTTACTGGTCCTTTCATACGAACTAATGAGCCTCTATTTTCTAGATTATTCTATGATTGAATATATATATATGATGGAAACTAATTAATCACATAAAATCAGTTGATTAAATGGATGTTGAATGTATATGAATCCTTTTTTGGTCACCCCAGTTAACCAAACGGAAAGACAAAACTAAAGGAATAGTGTGTTTAAATTTTCTAACTCCCTTGTTCTATATTGGTAATGTGTATGGTTATTCTGATTGTTTCTTGTGTGTCTTGGTTATTATTGGGATCTAAAATAAAACAATTCTTAGAAAATTTTATTAAATCATCTACACTACTTAGGATTAGGCATTCTTTATTTACCTTGTAGCTATGGTTCTCCAATGGAGACCACGAGAAGTGTGGGAAATCAAGGTCCAGGAGGATAATTTGGCAGATCAGCAGAGGGATTATCGAGAGGAAAAGGATGACCAGAGAAGAAGATGCTTCATGCCTTTCAACGATAGACCCTCGGGATGTATGAGGGTAGTATCTTTAACATGGAGAAAGAGAGATGGCTTGTGGACCTGGTGATTGCCTTTAACTTGATCCAAGCTCTAACAGAGTATTGGTTCAAAATCCCAGGTAAATAAAAATTATAACATTTTCATATATATTAATATTTATGAATTAAATATTAATTTTACTTTAAACGGGATTTTATGTTCAATGGCGTACCCAATACACAATAATGGGTTTCTTTGAATTATTATGTTGCACAACACATTGGGTTTTACTGAAAAATAATATTATAATATTATTTTAAATGGTAGTTAATGCCTAGTAATTGCATTGGAGGGAATGGAAATAACTAACTACAACATGAATATACATATTTGTTAAATGTTTGAAAATTTATCCAATAAATTTAAGATGATTAAAATAAGAAAGAATTTGATTTTAATCGTAAATACTCGAATATTCATTATATGGTGGATTTACTTCCTTTTAATGGAAAAAACTCATTAAATCAAGTTTGGGTAACTTTTATATATTTAACATGACAGAATAAAATTATTTTTTGGAATCTGGATAGAAAAATTTACTTTGGGTAAATTTTTTCTATTTTTATGATAAAAATTATTTTTTAAAGAATAGTGGAAATACTATATTTTAATTCAAAACTGCCCTTTAATCTAATATATTTATATGGTTAGATTATCTTTTTAATTGGTTTAAATGTGTAATTATATTATTTTTTTACCATTCAATCCAATGTTGGTCATTGGATGTAATTTCACATTGAAATTGGACATAAACAATTGTCCATCTTTTGATAGTAATAATTTTTTAAAAACACATTTTTAGTTTTGACATCGGGAATTAATTTTAAACTAATTTTTGTCACTTTTGTGTATTGAATTTTGAAAAATTGATTTCTTATTTGGAATCATGATGTAAAAATTGTGTAAATAGGTAACTTTTATTTTTATACAATATGAATATTTACTTCAGTAAATATTATATTTACAATGGTTAATGGGTAATTCTGGTAAATAAGGTTAAAAAATAATATTATAATAACATTAAATTACCCTAACATGTTTCTTAATCCTATTGGTTAATAAATTTATGACCATGGAAAACCTTGGGTCGATTTTTGGACTACATAGAGCCACTTGGAGGTGATAATGACACTTTACATTAATTAATTTTATGTAAAGACAAAAATAACATAAACATATATCTTTTAGTAAATCAATTCTTACATGGGGTGATAAAAGCTATTTATAAGACTATAAATATTCATATTGAGTCTAAAAATATTTCCTACATCATGTATTTGTTTTCATAATTTTTATACATCAAATAAATAAAATTATTTATGACAAAATAATGATACAGTGTTTACCTAATTACTGTTTGATTTAAATAAATAAGATTATAAAAATTAACCAAAAATATCCAAAACCTGTCCATTAATTATTAGATGATTTTATTTAGAACATTATTCATCTTAGCTTTGACTTTAATTAGTTTTGGACCTTTATAAATCAATAATCATTATATAATAAAATAATATTTTTAAAATATCCTAAATAGCGCCTCCTCCCCCTTATAAAAGGCTCTCACATCTTCCCATTACTCACACATCTCAAGCCCCTTGGATAGTCCATCCTCTATCCAATTATTATCCCTAAATACCTCTATTCCTTATAGAATCCTTCATTCATGTATAAGGAAATTCATGTAAACCTCTTGGTTCAAACCGAAGGGAGATACTTGATTTATGTTTAATGTCTTCTCTTAAGTTATTTTGTTTTATTTTACTTCTCCAAGACCATAAAATCTTTTTACTACACTATTTTATAACAACACTATTATCCTCAATTTTCTAGGTTCTTTTTATGGGAATGATTTGAACTACACTTACACACACCTCTATCTAATCGACAAATAACATATTGTTTCTGTGGATGGCGAACTACTGCCTCACAAAATGATTATTGTTCAATATTCTCCTACCACCACATATGGAGGAAATTAAGATAGAACTATATTTATATGGGATATATATTATATTTATATTGTTTCTATGCTTCTGTATTTTTCATTTATATAATACCTTTATGGTTTCCATTATGGGTAAATATGATAATTTATTTGAGAAAGTGTGGACTTCTGCCCCCTCAAAGTGATATGACTCGTTCATGCCATATATGGAATGTATAAAGGATAGAGTTAATGAAATTATATTTGATATTATACTGGAATTATAATATACCTATGAATCATTATTTTTTAATTCTATTAAATATGAAATATATATGAATGTTGTGTTCATGCGTACGTACGACTTATCGTCTTCATGAACGGTGCATTTCATTTCTTATATCCAAATGTTATGTACTACTATAAATACATATATAATGGATATATATGATATATGTGATATATAAATCATGAATATCATTATGGAGATAATGGACCTTTGACCACATGAACAACTTGTAATTATAAGAATTTCATTTTTAACTCAAGTTCCGAACATTGACAAAATGTCCGATATGAAATCAAATAATTAATTAATTGTTATAGAAATGTAATAATTGATACAAATGGAGTAATAAACTTGAAAAAGGTTCATAAGAATGTAGAAATTAACTTTAATTTTTTATTCTAGATATTAAAGAATGATCTAGTCCAGTCAGACACGAGGTAAGGGTCTACGTCTCAATTTCCTTTCATTGATGCATATTTTGTTTTATATATGACATTATTTTATACAGTGTATAAACACATTTTAATTTTCATTTCATTCAAATGGAATCTTTTCTTATGAGGCATTTTACAAAAGGACAAAAAATGATTTTTTTTTATTACACGCAGTGAAAATGACCTTTTCGCCACCACGAGTATTATTTCATCTATGGCTTCCTTTACAAGACGTACTGTTTTTAAAAGAAAAATAAATACCATATGATATTTTACTTATTTTGGTATTGAAAATTGTTTTTATAATGGATTTTTTATGTCAATATATTAAAATTATATATTGTGATTGAAATGTGGAAATGTTATCTTCCCTTTATATTTGTTTTACGTGTCATGAATATGTTATGGTTATTGGGGTTTGTTTACATATACGGGTGGTTTGATGATAAACTTAGGGTGGGTGAGCCTTAGATAGCACTCGTTATACTCACCCCATGTTTTGAATAGTTTTTCACAAGACATAGAGGTGAATAGGGTCAAGGATTGGATCAAGGAAAAGTAATGATGTCTAAAACATGGTACTAGACATGACTCTTTTTTTCTAGAGTTTTTATTTTACGAAAAAATGGAAACTGAGTATAATTTTCTACATTGTAATTTTTGAGATGTAATGTAATGGTTAGGGCCTAATTCTCTAGAACTCTAAACATAAAAATATCCTTAATGTGAATTATTCATTTAATTCAATATTATGTAATGTTTTAAGGATGTGTCCTTATAGTTGGTATCAGAGGTCAGTTTAGAAATCATTAAGAGTATGGGTATTGTTAAATTAATATCAATAAATTAATTTATTGTAGGATTGAAATTATATAGCATTTAAAGATTACCACGTTTTTTCTCCTAAAATATTTCTAGGTTCAGAATGGTTTTCTACAGTGGAAACATGGCTACAATGATGGGATGTCATTAGGAGGAAGACAACCATTACAATCAGCAACCTGAAATAGTTGGAATTGGAACTGAACAGTTTTTTGTTGTGCCGGAATAGTTGACTTAGGCTATAAATGGTTGTGGAATCCATGCACAATACCATCCAGATCAACCACAGAAGAAAATATTAGTAGTGGAGCATTTCGTGAGGTAAAACCCCCTATTATTCAGAGGATCATATGACCTTGTACTAGCTGAAGTGTGGATTAAAACTCTTTAGACGATTTTTGATGTCATGGGGTACTTAGAACATCCAACGTTTAGTCTTGTTTTTTAACATTTTGATGGTGAAGTATATAAATGGTGGTCGATGGTCAAAAATATCAGGGATAGTGAGTAGATTGATGCTCTTTATTGGGATGAATTCAAAGGTATGTTTCTTGAGACATATTTTCCTAAGTTGGTTCATATTAGGATGAAAAAATTACTATATTTGAGGTTGGAGGATGACTCAGTGGCTTCTAATGAAGCAAGATTCATTCAACTGGGAAGGTATGTTCCAAATATCATACGAGATCTTGATAGTAAAATCAACCATTTTAACTCAGGATTAAAGCAACAGTTTCGAAGAGCTTTAGATTCTCATGAGTTCAAATGTTATGAAAAACTTTTTTGATGTTCAGAGAGGGTGGGAATGGAGTTTTCCAATGATTAGGTGTTCATTAAAAAACAACAGAATAAGAGTTCAAGGTGGAAGATGAAAGGGTAGAACTCTTCAAAAAAGTCTGATGGTAAGAAAATTATTTTTATAGTTTGTGAAAATTGTGTTAAAACAAATATTGTGGATTTGTTTTGAATTATGGTAAGTTATACTGATTGGATAAAATGGGACATAAGGATCACTTTTTCACTGAAAAATATCAGGGTAATAGTAATACCACATCTGATTTATAGTTATTAAAATGTTGTAAGGGAAATCAAATTGGTCATTATAAAAATGAGTGTCCAATGAAGAACACAACCGAGGGAATGCTTCTAGACTACAAGTATAAAGGGGTGGTGATATCCTTTGAAATTATTTCAGTCGATGTTTGGGCAATCAAATGAAGTAGTATCAGCTCCAGGGAACTCAATATTTTTCGAATATTGACTTGAGGATGGCGTACCATCAATTGAAAGTAAAGGAAGCATACATTATGAAGACCACATTTCATAAAAGATATAACCATTATGAATTTGTGGTTATGACTTTTGGATTAACCAACGTACCTACTGTATTCATGAATCTTTTGTATAGAATTTTCTAGGACTTCTTTGATATGTTTTTTGGTCTGTTAATTGATGATATTTCAGTTTATTCAAAATGTAATGAGGAACATGAATGTCATTAAAGGGTTGTCATACAAACCATAAATGAAAAGAAACTTCTTGAGATGTTTAAAATTAATCAAGGATTATGATTTCTTGATCCATTAACATTTGATAAAAGCAAACAAAGTGGCAGATGCTTTGAGTTGAAAATGTGATTCTACATTATCCTTGGTAGGTTTGGAATGAGATCCTTTGGTTTTTAATTTTATGAACATTGGAATAGATGTTGATGATGTAGGAAATTCCTCTATTTTTTTCATGTGTTAGTGAAATCATCTATATCAAAAATAATTAATCATGCACATAAGGAAGCTAGTGAGTTATAGAAAAAGGTAGAGTTTTTTTCAAAAGGGTATGTTGTTTGATTTTAACATTGATAATAATTGTGTTTTGAGATTTTGGAATAGATTATTTATTCGTGGTGATTCATAGTTGAAGAATGATTTGTTATGTGAAGCTCTTAGTTCTCCATTTTTAGTTCATCCTGGTAGTACTAATATGTACAGAGATCTTCATGAGTATTACTGGTTTTATGGAATGTAAAAAAGAGAGATTACTGATTTTACGGTGAAATCTTTGACTTGTCTACAGGTTAAAGCAGGGCGATTGTTACAGAAAGAGATTATTCATTATTTACTATGGAATGAGTGGAAATGGGAAAATATATCCATGGACTTCATTGAGTAATTACCAATGACATCTCGAGGTAATAATGCAATCTGGGTTATTGTTGATTGATTTATTAAATCTTCTCCTTTCCTTCCTATTCGAGAAACTCTTTCTCAAGATCAACTTTCTCTGTTGTATATTTAAGAGATAGTACGGTTTCATGGATTTCCACTCTCCATTGAATTTTATCGTGATCCCATGATTACTTATAAATTTTGTAAAGGCCTTCAGAAGTTGGTGGGTATGGAATTACATTTTAGTACATATTTTCATTCACAATCAGATGGGGAGTTTGATTTTACAATTAATACCTTATAGGATATGTTACGTTCTTTTTCAATGGATTACCATAGAAGTTGTGATAAACATATTTATTTGGTTGAATTTTTTTTATAATAACAATTTTCATTTAAATATATAGATGTCTCCATTTGAGGAATTATATAGGAAGCGGTGTCGAACTCCGACTTTTTGTGATTAATTAGGTAAATGGAAACTGATGGGGCCAGAATTGGTAGAAGAGATGGATGAAAATGTTATGTTGATTCATAAGAACATGAGAATAACTGAGAGTAGGCAGAAACATTATGCGGATAATAGGATAAATGATCTTTATTTTGAGGATGGTGATCATGTCTTTCTCAATGTTTCTCCATGGAAAAGTGTGATGTGTTTTGGTATGAAATAAATGTTGTGTCCGAGGATCATTGGACCATATGAAATGTAGGAGAAAGTTAGATCAGTTTCTTATAGAGTGGATTTACCTCCTAGTTTATCCTCGATAAATAATGTTTTTAATGTTTCATTGTTATGAAATTATATGTCGGATCCATCTCATGTTTTGATCCCAATAGTATTTCAGTTGGAAGAGAATATCTTTTATTAGGAACAACCATTCCAGATTGATGACCCAAAAAAGTAAGTGTTGTGGGATATGGTAATTCTTCAGGTAAAGGTTTTTTTTTAAACTATATGGTTGAAGGGAAAAATGGGCGTATAAAATTCTATGAGGGATAAATACCCCCATTTATTTGATAATTGAATAGAATTTCAGGGATGCAATTCCCAAAAGGGGGAGGGAGGTAACATCTTAGGTAAATAATGAATATAACATTTTCATATTTATTAATAGTTGTGAATACAGTATTAATTTTATAATAAATGGGATTATTAGTTCGATGGCGTACCCGATACACAACAACAGGTTTCTTTAAAATCTTACGTTTCACACCACATTGGGTCATACAAAAAAATAATATTATAATATTATTTTAAATGGTAGTTAATGCCTAGACATTGTATTACCAGTAATGTAAATAACTTACTAAAATATAAATATATATGTTTGTTTAATGTTTTTATATTTTACCAATAACTTTAGAGGCTTAAAAAAATAAATAATCATATTTTAATCATAAATACACTAATATTCATTAAAGGGACGATTTAACTCCTTTTAAGGGAAAACTATATTTAAATATATTTTTGGTCACTTTAGTATGTTCTATTTTACCAAATAAAATTATTATTTAAAATCTAGACATCAATATTTACTTTTAGTAAATTTTTAGTATTTTTATGATGAAAAATCATTTTTTAATGATTAGTGACAAATATTGTATTTTAATTCAAAATTTCCTTTTAATATAATTTATTTATATGGTTAGATTATCTTTTTAATTGGGTTTAATGTGTAATTATATTATTTTTTCAACATTTAATCCAATATTGGTCATTGGAAGTAATTTCACTTTGAAATTGGACATTAACAAGTTTCATTCTTTTGATAGTTATTATTTCGTAAAAACACGTTTTTGGTTTTGCCATTGGGAATTAATTTTAAATTAATTTAGGCCACTTAAATGTTTTTAATCTGTAAAATTGGATTCCATATTTGGAATAAATAGGTATAAATTTTTTAAATAGGTATCTTTTTATTATAGACATTATGAATAATTATTTAAGTAAATATTTTATTTACCATGATTAAAGGCTACATCTAGTAATAAGGGTACGTAAATAATATTATAATAATATTAAAATACCCTAAAATAAGCCATAATCCTATTGGTTGATACATGTCTGACCATAGGCATCCGTGGGTCTATTGTGGGACCCCATGGAGCAAATTGGGAGTGATAATAACACTTTATATTAATTAATTAAACGTAAAGAAAAAATGACATAAACATATATCTTTTAGTAATCCAAATTTTACATGGGATTATATAAGTTATATATGAGACTATAAACATTAATTTTAATGATAATATTATTTTCTATATCATGGAATTATTTTAAAAAAATTAATCATCATATAAGTAAACTTATTTATGACACAATAATGATGCAATGATTACCTCGGTAATGAATGATTTAAATAAATAAGATTATAAAAATTAAAACATTTATCTTAAACATTTCCAATTCATATTGGATGTATTTATTTCTAAAATTATTCATCTTATCTTTTCCTTTAATTATTTTTTGACCTATATAAATAGACAATCATTAAATAATAAAATAATATTTTCAAAATTTCATAAATAGACCCTCTCCCCTTATAAAAATCCCTCACCACTAACCCATTTCTCACACCTCTCAAGACCTTTTGATCATCCAAAATCTACCAAATTATTCTCCATGCATCCCTCTCTTCCTCCTAGAAGCCTTCCCCTAGTAGAAGGCAATCAAAAAACCTTTTGGTTCAAACAAAAGGGAGATACCTGATTTAAAGGTAATGCATTTTCTTAAGTTATGTTGTTTTATTTTACTTCTCCAACACCATAAACCCTTTTTATTCCATTATTTAATAACAACACAATTATTAAATATCTACTAGGTTTTTTTAATGAGAATAATGCTAAATACACTTACACACACCTCCATCTAATGGGTAAATAACATATTGTTTCTGTGGACGGTGCACTACTGCATCACGAAACGATTATTGTTCAATATTCTCTTACCACCTCTTATTGTTGCCAATAAGATTTAACATTATTTATATGTGATATATATTATATATATATTTCTTAAATGATTTTTATTTTTTGTTTATAAAATACCTTTATGGTTTCTATAGTTGGTAAATACTATAATATTATTTGAGGAAGTGCAGGCTACCACCCCATCAAAATGATATGACTCATTCATTCCATACGTGAAATGTATAAAGGATGTAGTTAATTAAATTATATATGATATTATATTGTAATTATAATATACCTATGTATCATGATGTTTTCATTCCATTAAATATGAAATAGAAATGAAAGTAGTATTCATGCGTACGTACAACTTACCATCTCCATGAATGGTGCATTTCAATTCTTATATAAAAACGTTATGTACTATTATAAACAAATATATAATCGAAATAAATGATATATATGATATCTAAATCATGAATATCATTTTGAAGATAAGGGAACTTCGAACACATGAAAAACTTGTAACTAAAAGAAGTTCATTTTTAACTCCAGTTCTGAACATCGACAAAATGTATGACATGAACTCAAATAATTAACTAATTGTTATATCAAGGTAATAATTGATATAAAAGAATATTAAACTTGAAAAAAATTATGAAGCAAGTATAAATTCACTTGATGTTATTATTCATGAGATTATAGAATGATTGACTCAAGTCAGACACAAGGTAAGGGACTTCGTCTCCATCTCCTTTCATTGAGGCTTATTTTATTTTATATACGACATACATTTATAAGGTGTATAAACACCTTTTAAATATAATTTCATTAAAAATGAATCTTTTTACATGTGGAATTTTACTAAATGACAAAAAAATACTTTTTAACATCTACAGTTACAACGACCTTTCCACCACTATGAGTATTATTTGATCTATGCCTTCCTTAACAAGTTGTAATGTTTTTAAAAGGAAAATAAATACCATATACTCTATTACGTATTTTGGTATTGAAAATGGTTCTTATAATGGATTTTTTATGTCAATATAATTAAATAATATATTGTGATTGAAATCTGTAAATGTTATTTTTCATTAATATTTCTTTTATGTGTTATGAATATGTTATGGTTCTTAGGAATTGATTACGTATAATGGTGGTACCATGATAAACCTAGGGTGGCTGAGCCAAAGATAGTTCTCTAATTCATTTGGTAACATGATGGTGGTAAATGAAAATGTTTCTCCTAACTGGTTTAGGGAATATACTCAGATGGGTATTCCAAATGTAACTCCATACGAGATGGAAAAGCTACAACGTAAGTATGTTATGTATGCCACAAGTTACCTTTATGATTTATGATTTCTATGTATTATTCATAAATTGTATTATTTCATGAGGTATGAGATTATTCTTTGTATGTATGTATGGACTAATATTATCTTTGTTTATCTTATAACCCTTACTGAGAATTTAATTCTCATCCCATGTTTTGAAATGTTTTCCACATGACATAAAGATGAATAAGGACAAGAATGGGATCAAGGAAAAGTCATGATATCTAATCATGGTGGTAGACATTACTCTTTTTATCAAGAGTTTTTATTTTACGAAAAATGGAAACTTAGTAGAATTGTATACTTTTTAATTTTTGGGATGAAATGAAATAGTTATGGGATATTTATCTAAAACTATAAACCTGAAAATAACTTTAATGTGAATTATTCATTAAATTCAAGATTATGTAATGTTCTAAGGAAGTTTCCTTATAACTAGGTTACTATGGATGCATTCCCGATATGGGGTGAGGCATGTTGGTGGTGGATGCTCTATATTATCGAGAACAGGGAGCCTAAATATTCATGGAATGACTTTGAGAGAGAGATCCAAGCATATTTCCTCTCTTCCACGATGAATTCTGAGAAGAGGCAGGAGATACTCTCCCTTTAGTAGGGTAGTATATCAGTGAAGGAAATGGAGATCATGTTCAAGGATCATCTTCTCTTTTCTCTGAATCTATTTTCAGATGAGGTATCTTGGGAGAGATGTTTATAGGAGTCACTCCAACCTTTTATTCAGTATTATGTAACTCCATTCAATCTACAGATGTACATGGAGGTTCAAAAGAAGGCTGAATTTGTTGAGAGGATGAACATGCTGGGATTGGACCGTGATTGGGGATCTAGTTGGGCTCGTCAAAGGGGAAGGCCATCAGTAGTAGGCATCTTGCGGCAGGGCCTTCCAGGTTTTGGCTAGTGGGGAGAAGACCCCAGCAGTTCTAGTTTCAATATTGCAATCCTAGCCCCTTCTTTGCTGGCCTAGGATAGAGATGCATCATATGTGGAATTTTTGGGAACCTTTGGAAATTGTGCCCAGACCGAGTGCAGTATATTGGGGGTGGGTAGGTTCAGCACCCACCTCAACAACAACAGTTTCTAGCCAGGCCTTTTCAACAACAGTAGTAGGGACATGGGGTTCTCGCTCCTCCAAGATCAAACGTTGTAGGATGAGGTCAACCTCAGTGTTCTCCTCAGGGACCTCAACCTGGGCATGGTTTGGGAGGCGGCCGACATCCGAGGGGCAGAGGAGTTGGCCGTGGGTAGTTGCATTCCATTGAGGTAGTAGTTCCAGCAAGGCTAGAAGACTTTTGAGGTACGATCATCCTGTTTTACACTCTTTCTCATTCCTTGTTTCATTTAGGAGCATCACACTCCTTTGTTTCACCTAGTCTAGCCCATTCATTGGGTATTGACCCAGAGAGACTTCCCATACCCCTAGTTTTGAGTATGCCAATCAGAGGTCACATAATTGTGTCTTATGTTTTTCGGGGATGTAGAGTACTGTTGGGCCACATTAGTCTATTGGAAACCATCTATTGATGCAGATTAAACCATATGATGTCATTTTAGGCATCTTCTGGGTATTCCCTGCATGTTCCAATAACAACTATATCTGGAGAAGGGTCATGTTTTTAGATATGGGTGACTAGTGTGTAATTTTTTTCATTGAGAGGGGTTTCCATGAGGGCAGTCGGCGAGTGGATCCCCTCCTTTCCTTGTTAGTAGAGCTATTAGTGGAGTTGGAAGATAAAGAGATGGTAGAAGTCTATGGAATCGTTAGTGATTTCATGTAATTCAACCCAAAAAAGGTGGTGAATCTACACCCTCAATATGATGTTGTGTTCGGGATAGACTTGCAACCCGGTGCCCATCTGAGTGTGATAGCTCCCTATCGGATGAAGCCATCTGAGTTGTGGGAGTTACTGATTCAGATTGACGAACTGATGGAAAAGGGTTTTTTTACCAAGAGCGTCACCATGGGGTTTTACAGTCTTGTTCGCAATGAAGGAATATGGTGGTCTTAGGCAGTGTATAGACTATCAGAGGTTGAACCATGTGATGATCAGGAACTGTTATCCCCTCTTGAGGATCCAAGACCTTTTTTATCTGTTGAAGGGGGGAGGATTTTTCTCTAAGATTGATCTGCGATTAGGATATCACCAGTTGAGGCTGAAGGATGGTGACATCTCGAAGAGTTCCTTCAGGTAAAGATATGGGTAATTTTAGTTCGTGGTCATTTCATTCGGTGTTACGAATGAAACATCCATGTTCATTGGACTCATGAACTTCTTATTACAAGAATATCTGGACCGGTTCATAGTCAGGTTTATTAACGCCATTCTGATCTACACAATATCATAGTAGGATCATATTGAGCATCTGAAGCAATATTAGAGGTACTCTGAAAGCACTAGCTCTGTGGGAAGTTGTCCATGTTCCATTTCTAGACTCAATAAGTGTTCTTCCATGAATGTATCATTTCCACGTAGAGGATTGAAGTCGACCCATCAATGATCAAGCAGGTTTTTCTTAGAAAGCACTAAAGAACGTGGCAGACATTTGTAGTTTCCTAGGCCTAACGGGTTACTACCGAAGATTCATGCCCAACTTGTCCTGAGTTGCAGAACCCATGAAATCCTTGACCAATAAATACAAGGCATTTATATGAAGTTATCATTTTCTGGATTCCTTTGGTTATTTAAAGGGGATGCTGGTTAATGCCCCAAAACTAAGGTTTCTAGAAGAAGGGATGACGTTTTAGGTGTTATGTGATGCTTCTTGACAAGGCTTGGGGTGTGTGCTGATGCAACAGTTGGGTTGATCTCTTATGGGTATAGGATGTTGCATCCCCATGAGGGTAACTATGCCACGCATTATATGGAACATTAAGCAGTCATTTTCACACTAATTTCATGGCGGAATTAACTCATCAGGGAGCGCTTCATGGTATTCATGGATTACAAGAGCATGAGGTATATCTTCTCCCAGTGGGACCTGAAAATGAGGTAGAGGAGGTGGATGAAGTTTCTTTGTGACTGAAACATCAAAATCTATTATAATGATGTTAAGGTGAATGTGGTGGAGGATGCCTTGGGTAGGAAGTCATCGAAGGATACGGGTCGATAATCATAAGATGTGTAGAAGGAGTTAGAGGAGTTAGCTTCCCTACACCTAGATTCAATGGTGAAAGATGGTAGAGGCTATCTATTTTAGATGATAGTAGATTCCTCTTTATAGCAACATTTGGAGTTGTCTTAGTGGGAGGACTTAGAGGATGATGTGATGCGTGATCATTTTACCTAGGGTGATGCTCCATGAGGATAGTCGAAGGACAAGAATAATCAGATGATGTTTCATGAGAATTTGTTTTTACCAGTGGAAATGCACAAGATATTTCATGTTGAATTCCACAAATCGCCCCGGGCAGTACACCGAGTAGTTTACAAGATGTACCAGGGTTTGATGGGTCAGTTTTTGCGGCTCAGGTTGAAGTGGTTAGCAGAAGATTTTGTGGGAATGTGCCTCGTGGTTCAGCGGGTGAAGGTTGAATACTACATCCCTTGAGTTCTATTACAACCTTTAGAAGTCCCCAAGTTAAAATGTAATGGAATATCAATGGATTTATTCATGGGACTACCAAGAGTTCAAGGGGTTGTGATTCTATCTGGATAGTGTTCGATTGGATGTCAAAATCATCTCACATCCTGGAAGTCAAGGATTCGAGTGTGGTGGATGCCTTAACTCAGAGGTACATGGATGATGTGGTGCGATTTCTTGGAGTTATGAGGTCTATTATCTCAGATCGAGATACCTGGTATCCCTCACAGGTCTGGAGAGGATTGAAACATGCTTTTGGCACCTAGTTATGCCTCAACACTACTTTCCACCCCCAGACAGATGGGAAGACATAGCGGACCATCCAGATGTTGGAGGATATACTACGAGCATTTGTTTTAGACATTGGGGGATCTTGGGTATGACACTTTTTTCTGGCAGAGTTTTCCTACAAAAAATAGATATCACTCTACCATTGGCATGGATCCATTCGAATCCTTGTACGGTAGGCTGTGTTGCTCACCCTTATGCTGGACAGAGGTCAGGGAAACATGTGTTCATGGTGTGGAGGTGGTGCAGAGCACAACAGAGACAATTCAACTTATATGGGATAGGATGAAGGTGGATTAGGACCGATAGAATTATTATGCCTATCATAGGAGGAGACCATTGGAGTCCCATTTCGGGGACCATGGGTTCTTGAAGGTATCCCCTTGGTGTGGGAAAAAGTGGTTCAATAGGGGAAGTATGCTTTCTATAAGGTTCGTCAGACCCTTCAAGGTGTTGTGGTGGGTCAGAGAAGTGGCATATCAGCTGGGTCTATGACCACTGATACGGTGGGTTCACAGCATCTTCCATGTGTCTCAACACTGTTAGCATCTACATGATGATTCAAACATCCTTGACTAGGGTGGAGATGGATATCAAGGACGACATGATTTTTGTAGAGATACTAATGAGAATTGAGGATCATGAGGATATGGTGCTTAGTGGATGAACCATACCCTTGATTCGTGTGTTATGGACACGTGGTGGCCTCAACGAGAGTACATAGGAATGGGAGCCACATATGTGCACCCAGTACCGAGAGCTATTTTGATCCTTGTTCTATTTTGATTTTTAATTGTTTTTGACATAGTTCTCGACATTGTTAACTATAAAATGGATTATTTCCCTTGTTATCTGTATGTTTTTTATGAGTCCCGAATGTGGGGATGGGAAACATGACCCCTAATGAAGACACATTAATGTGGATGCGGTTAAACCTGTGCAATTGAGTTAGTGCTGACCAATGCGGATTGTATCTTGACATGGAGGAAGGTCAACCCTAATCTATATGACTGGATGATGTGACCATTACATGTTTTTGTAGTTACTTAGGGGAGAGGAGTAGTAGGGTATCTGTGGTTGTTCAGGAGATAGATGAGGGGGAGGTTTTCCTATATTTCGAGGAGGTTTACTCTTGAGAGGTATCTTTCGAGGGGGGTTTTCAGACCCCTCTATTTTCTTCGGGTCTAGTTGCGATTCTCGAGGGGGAGAAATGTTTTAGAGGTATATGATATAATGTCTTGGATATCGAATTGTTAAATAGTTTTCAGAAAACTTGGTCCAATCAAAAGGTTCCACCAAACCGGTGGCACCGGTCATGGGGCACCATGATGGTGGTGCCGGTCATGGGGCACCTTGACCATGGCACCGGTCATGGTCACACACCAAAATGATGGAACCCCTTACAGTGTTTCATTGAACTGTTGGCACCGTTATAGTGGCACCGTAGCAGTCTCATTGTCAAAGTCTCACACTGAAACAGTGGCACCTCATAGAGTGTTCCACCGAACTGGTGGCACCATTGCTGTCGCACTGTCACGGACGGACACCCAAACGATGGCACCATGTCGGTCTCATAAAACTGTGTCCCATCCTTTGTATTTTTTTTTCAATTTCCGACATTTCCCATTTCCTCATCCACAATGTATCATTTGATGTGAAAGTGTTTTAATACCCATTTAAAAGACATTAAAATCCCTTAAATGATATCTAACCTTAACCAAGAGTCTGGAACCTTTGACTTACCAAAACATGTGGCCTTTTCTTTAGTGTCACACCCTCTTCCCGTACTATCAGGTTTCTCCCTTGTTACTCATTTTCCTTTGTTTAAAATAAACCATTTAACTCACAACCATTATTCCACTTCTCCATTTATAATTTTTAAAGGAGAAGTAATTATATCATTTATATCCACCCAACCATGGGTAGATACCATGATATTCTATTAAAGTGGTTGAAGAATTCATATCTCGTAACTCCATGATATCAACTTTTATTGCACGAGGATTCTGTCTTTTTCTTTGCTGGTTTGTATTATTTTCCTTTGTGCATTTGGAGTCCCCCTTCTAGAGGCTATTAGTGCCCCTGTTCTGGAGCCTTTCCTACTCACTCTTGAAGTATTCATAGTTCCTATGCTTTATGTCATGTATCCCCATTTCATGTCGCATGGAGAAAAACATAGATCGTTGATTATCTATGTAGGTTTCTTCATTCGTCTCTGTTTACTATTTATCACGCGGGGTGGGTATGATAATGTTCCTATGGGGAGGGATGAATACAAAACTTAATGAATATAATAAATGTTTTTAAAGAATTAATGAGCATGTTTGAGGATGTTTTTGTACTCTTTTTACTTTTATTATATATTATTAATTGTATGGGATTATGTCCATTGAAAATTTTGGCCATTGGTGGTCTTTTCCTGCGCACTAATAAACCTTTGTTTTTTGGATAATTCTGTGATTGAATGGCTGTAACATTGATACTAGTTAATCAGGTAAACTGGGTTGATTAAATAGATACCCAATGAATTAGAATCCTTGTGTAGTATCCCCGGTTAACCAAACAGAAATACAGAACCAAAGGAATTGTTTGTTTAAATTTAAAAACATTCGTGATCCGTTCTGGTGATTTGTATGGTTGTTCTTCTGGATGCTTGTGAGGTGACATGAATGGGGATGGGATCCACTATTGGGAAATTGTAAGTTTGAGGATTTGAAGCCTTGTGGGGCCATATTTTGGGGCTTGGTTTGGTTCCAGTACTTCGAGGGATCTCACAGATCCCTTTTATTGTTATGAATTTACAGGACAATTGGGTGTGAATTCTAAACTTACTGCTTGGATATTTTTACTTACTTTGTTTGTTGCTATACCTGTAAGTTGGCCGATAGTGAAGAATTATTTAAACAGATTCCATTGAATATGATAACAAGAATGGGTTCAATGGGAAATTGTCTTCTAGGAATGAGTTGTGACTTTGTTGTGGTTTTTGTGCTTTTTATGAAAGAATAATAATGATGTTATTTGTGTATGGGCTGCTTTTGGAACCCCTAGGTTGGGATGAGTGCATGTTTTCCTTTTTGTATAATTTATTTCTTGGGATTCTTTTTCGCGCCCCACCCAGGTTGAAAACTTCATGCCGAAAAACCCCATTTCACGGGGGAGGGTGGTTTTTTCCAACAATCCTATGAGTGGATGGTTGTTATCTCCTTTTCTGCTCACTTTCCCAAGTAGCCCAATACTCTTCGGGTTGGTTGTGACAGACTAATGTCCATTATATCCCATGATTCTTCAGGATGGGTAGTTTTGGTGGTTTTCCAGGTGTGGTTTTTTTTATTTTGTTTCCCAAGTGTCTACGTGATGAGGACCTTGTGTCTTTGGGTATGGCAGTAGTTGATCTGGCCCATGTGTCTTCGTGTGTGGCAGTAGTTGTTGTGGCCTAGGTGTCTGTGGATGCGTATGTGTTTGGTTGTTGTGTCCCATGTGTCTATGGGTAGGATATGTGGTTATGGGGCCCCAAAATGTTATTGTTGGGTCCGTAATGAGACTGCAGTGAAAATGGAAGGGGTGGTCTGATGCATAGGATGTCTTCAATACCAGTGTGAATGTGGTGTAGGGTACCCAAAAATCGATGTGTTATTACTATTACTTTAATGGACATACATTATTTGGGGAGTGTTCCTTGGTGAGGTTTGGGTGGATAGGTTCCTTGTAGGTTCTTTGGTTATTTGATTTTCTCATGGGTCACTAGAATGCCTCCCAACTTGTACGTGAGGGATTTTGATTTTTCCTACTGAGTATACTTGTATAATCACCCTACCTATATAGAACTGGTTTTAGTTTTAATGGAGGACTTTGAGGACTGTGTTGGACCCTATTAGCCTGGACGTTGGGACCATTGATGTTTCTTCATTTCTTTTATTTTGTTACATCCCTTTGGCTTTTTCTTGTACACTGTAAACCTTAAATTGGAAACATGCATATGCGAATGGATTGTTTTTTTATTACTTTTACTTCCACTTTTGGTGTTTTTTGGGATTTAATATCTTATCTGTCGATCCTTTTCAAAAAATGGTAATTCCTTCAATACCAAATGTGATTTCATACCCTTGGTTATAGTCGCCACTTCGGGGCCTCTTGAAGGCGGGACTTGGGTGGTTATTATCTCTCTGTAAACTTGAAAAAGGAAGGGTCTGGCAATTCATTGTTCAGTCACTCAACAAGGTGAATGAGGTTTAGGAAAATATATGTGATATTTTTTTATCTTTCTGATACGATTTATTTTTTTTAGTCATTAAACTACTAAATGTTTTAGAAAACATCTTATTCGTATAATATATTTTTATTGATAAATTATATTTAAAATATTTTTTATTTTATAATTAGTACAATTATACATCAATAAATCCAATTTACGTTGTTGAAATTATATTAACATTTAAATTAGATATAAAAACATTTCAAACATTTTAACATTTAACTTTTAATAACCGTTTTTTTCCTTTTGTACGTAATATTACTTTTAAATCAAAATCTAAGAATTATGTGAATTGATTTAGAAAAAACAGATTCAGTTTTTGGAATATGAAGTTTAAAATTATTTTGTATGGTTGATTTCATTTTAATGAATAACAGAGTTACCAGGTTAGAAAATAAATTTACTACAGTATAGGTAAAAAATGAAACATGTTAAAGTTTAAAAGTATAAAGGATGAAAATACCAAGAAACTATAACTTTTATTTGTTGTTTGAGTTTTTTATTGGCCCAATATAGATTAAAAAATATTAATTTCCTTCTAAATATTTTTAATTTAATTATACCTCAAAATATTTGGCATTAAATTGAAAATATTCATTATATATTGACATAATCCTATCTCTCATCAAGTATAAATACCACCCCTCAACACACCATTTCTATTGAAAAATCCTTTTACCTCCTCAAATTTTAACCCAATCCTCTCATACTCACTCTACCCATGTAGAAACTACATTGGTAATATACCAAATCCAATTCTAATGTCCTCCATGTTTTATCAAGTAGGTGATATTCAAGAGGTAATTTTCCCAAAGTACCTCTTTAAATTTATTTTATTTTAATAAATTATCCTCATATCCTTTATCAATCAAAGCTTTACAACTCCCAAATCATGTATATACTATATTACTTTTTTATAATATGATATATCTCATCCATTTAATTTATCATCTCCTCTTATTCAATGACATGAAATTACTCCCCAACAAATTTCGGTTAATCACATACGCGAAAAATGATTTTATTATTTTTTTTATTACACCTTCATGGATGGTACTATAACTGTTTTTATAGTTGAATATGATTTATATATATATATATAACCTATTTAAATTATTTATAATATATATACTCATAATAGTATATAAAATGAAACTATTTCGTATTGTTTGAAAAACCTGCCAAAATAAATGAAATGTTTATCAATAACATTTTATCTAATGAAGAATATTCATGTAAGAAATAAAAACTAAATATCAGACCAGTAATATATTTTTAAGTAAATTAATAATATTTCATTCCACTTCAGGATTTTTAATCTAATCATATAATAACACCTATAATTTTAAGCAAATGACTAGATCATGAAACTATGAGGCAAACACAACCTAGTCCATTAAAATAACGAAAAATTATTAATTAATGGTCCCTAAGATGTCATAAAATTATAATATACAGCACTATAAGTATTAATTTAGTTTTGGAACATGGTAATAACCTTATTTAATCTATTATATAGGTTTTTAGAAAAAATTTTAAGGAATTTGAACAGTAGGTAAGGGAATTTCATAAAAAAAATTCAATTCTTTGGGTTAAACATCTAATTCTTGGTTATTCCATAGAAATATTATGTTTAAATTGAATTATGAATATACTATTCTGTATTTAATCTTAGATTATGTTAATTTAACAAAAATTAAAATATTTTATTTAGATTATTAAATTTCACTTCTATGATATGATATTTATAGGGGATTTTGTCAAAATTTTATATCATTAAGGGATTTCATGATGTTATGAAACATTATTCCTTTGTAATGTTCTTATATAGCTAATATGAAATTTCATATACATATTTTTCCTATAATTAAATAATTTATTGTTTTTGTAAACTTATTCTTTCAGTGGGATTATGATTTAAATGTTAAATGTGTTATATGACACTTTGAATGTTAATTATTCAACTATCAAATCATTTCTCCAAGTCAATATTATTGATATTGTCTCAAATAGTTAATTATATGGATGTTAAAAATTATTTTTTTATTATATTTTCAATTCCATTGAAATGTTTTCAATAATAATCCTTTTTACATTTCTTATACAGAATGTTTTTTATAAATGACAATAACATTGTTCTAATCTTAATATATATGTCAAAAATGACTTTTATTACACTGAAAATAATAATTTATTTTCAACATCCATTGAATGATTTCATGTTTCCTTAAATTAAAAATCATATTTATGTTACTGGGAGTTATTGAAATGGAATTATAAATGAAAAGGGTAATTTTATATGGATATGTATTAATATGGTATTAAAATTGTTTTTCAAAGTGTTTTGTGATGAAATTGGTTTATTTATGATATAGTAAATGAGAATTACATGACATGGTTTGGACCAATACATCTTATATGATGGATTGATACCCATTATAGTGCACTGGTGATATTGATACATCTTATATGAAGGGTTGAGCACCACTATAGCTCCCTAGTGAGCACGTTATAGCTTATATGAAGGGTGATCCCCATTATAGCTCACATGTGTTCTTGATATACTTTATATGAAGAGAGTTCACCATTATAGGTATCCAATTAATTAGGAAATAAAAATATTGGAAGTTCGATGTATGGTTATTTAAATTGAATGGGGTTTAAAAGGGTATTTTTGTATATTATGATCTAAGTCACCTAAATGAGTTATAATTTCTTTCGATTAGTTTTAATGATTATTTTTATATAAAACAATATGTATTTTATTCATGTTAAAAAAATTTCTTCTTTATTCTAAATAAAAAAATAGTTTATAATGTTTTTCTCTAGAATACTGGTTTTTTTCATTTAAAATCCATAACTAATATTTTTCTGCTAATCCTATGTTTTAAAATGTATTTATAGGGTTAATGGATGAGTGGGGAAAATAATGAGGACAGTATGATAATTGTGATTTAATATAAAGAATCCATAATTTATAATAATATTTTTTCTTTGTTAAAAAAATTGGATACTTAGAATATTTGGAAACATGTAATGTTTGGATTTACATTAATATAGTTTGATTAAATTGATCAAAATGATAAACTGAATAGATTCTTGAAAGCGAATACAGTTAGAAAAGCTATAATATGTAATGTTTATGGTCAAGGCCTTATAGGTGGTGTAAAAGGATGTTTTATAAAACATCATATGTTATGATTGTGTTAATATCCTTCATTTATAATATGTTTACTTATGGTTAATATTAAATGATGTATCTTTTTAAGATTACATTGATGCTTCATCTAAGCTATATATGGTATGAATTTTCTTATATATAGGAAATTGGGATGATGTAATGGGAAGTCAACAAGAGGTAAAAAACCTTCCAAATCGATATCATGAGGTGGTCGGAATCAGAACACAACAGATTGTTGGTGTGATGGAATAGTTGACAGAATATGTTAATAATGGTGAAATCAATGAATGAAATCATAAAAATACATAATAGAGGAATATTCAAATAGTGGAACATTTGATGAGGCACATACACCATCATTAAATAGATCATAAGACCCAATGGTTGACTGATGAGAAATCAATTCCCTAGAAATAATATTTTATTTCATGGGATGTTCCAAACATCAAAAGTTAACTCTTGAGATATATCATTTTGAATGTGATGTTGATCGATGGTGTTCATGGGATATGTATACTATATAGAAAAATGATCTTGTTTCTATATAATGGTAAACATTTAATGATATTTTTATGGAAAAATAATTCACTAAGGTTGTTCGGATTAGGATTAATAAATAATTAATAGATTTAAAGAAAATGGTTGTTTATTCAATTGCTGCATATGTAGAAACCATCATAAGACTCTGTAGGAATGATTGGAATTTTATTTGACTAATAGATAGCAAACTTAGTATATTTTATGTAGTATTAAGACCATGTTAAAAAATTTATTTGGGAACTCATGAATTTTAATGTTATGAAATACTAGTTCATTGCATTTAGAAATATGAAATCGATATTATTGAAACTTTAATTCCTTGATATGATAAGAGTAAGAAATAGTAATGTGGGAAGAAAATTAAGAAGTAATCAAATAATAATTAAAGAGGTATGCATAAATCATCTTTGAATTATTGTTAAATAAATTTTCGAGAATTTATGTCATGATATTGAGAGTGTATCATATATTGTATGTTTGGTCAGAATGTATATGATTACAAGGAAAATATTTCTGATCAATACAACAATTAATAAACATATAGCAAGACACTATTAAGATGCTTTAACTACAATGAACTGTGAAATTATTGGAATATGTGTCTGAAGAAGGTTACCCCGGGTGGATATCATCATGATTCAAAGCATCAAGGTGTGGAAGAATATTTTTCATCTTTTTATGTTGATATTAATATATCTTCTAAAGTGATAGAAGCACTATAGTGTATAGAAATTTTCAAATGATAACCATAAGTTCACAGTTTTGGATAAATAATATAAGGATTTATGTGATGTGGAAATATGTTATTAATATAATTTTTGGGAAAATAATTTTTTTTATTTATATTTATATAATTATTATGTTTTATATGAAATATGAATTTTGTTGTGGACATCAGTTTTATGTTACTGATAACCTTTATGGTTTATGTGATCTTAGTTGATTAATGTATTATTAGGGGAAAACATCTTAATTCTGGAATATTATGAAGATGAAATTGTAATTATAAAATTAACGTATATTAAGTAAGTATGTGTCATTATGTTCATAAATGGTAATAGAATTCCAAAACTCTATCAAAATTATTTTTGAATGAAATATATTATTTACTTAATTTTCATAATATGAAATCAATAACAATTTAATCAAAAAAAGATATATGGTTTTGTGACTATTAAATTTCTCATGGTTATGCTTTTTATAACTATCCATTATAACCTGATGGCTATTTTTCTCTTCTATATCCATGTTATTCTACATGTAACCCAAGTATGTTTTTTCTCAACTGACCTATGCACCTCCGATTATTTATTTTAAATTGGATTTTTTAGTAATATATTATCGGATTTTGTACTTCAGTAAGGGTATATTGAAATTTAAAACCCCAATTTTTTGATGTTGAATTAAAAATTATGAGGATTCAATTAAGAATGTGGGTAGAATGTTACATCCTGAGTTTTTAAAAATGAAACAATCTGTTGGATAGCATACATGAAATTTCACATTGAGCATTAATGAATATATAAAAATTATTATTTAAATATCAACATTAAACTAGTGGTTTTAATACTATAAATGAACCATACTAACAAAATTATGAATATATGGTCAAAACACATATATATAGTTAATTCACTGGAAGAGAATTAATTATAAATTAATGTAAAACACTTTTTAAAATAAAATGAAATGTTTTTTTCAAAAACATTTATTTAAATGTGATGAAATGTGTTTTCTTCTAATAAATTATAAACTCAATCGTGTTACATTATATTTATTTAATATGTATAATATATTAAATATACTTTTCAAGACTAATATTATGTTTTTTCTAGACATGTTATATGAATAAATATAATTTTAGACACGAAATTAGTATTTTTTTAATGAATGTTATTCCACATTTTGATGGTTCCCAAATTTTAAATCATGTTTTTTACATTTTAACATTCTATATTTGTTGAAATAAACTATTTATTTGAAATATGAGTAAAAAATTTAATTTGGTTTAATTTTTGTATTTTTCTTAAATGATTCCTTTTTTGATGAACTGTGAAAAATACGTCATTTTATCTAAAAACTGGTTATTCATTTAATTAGTATTTATTGTGATATTATATATTAAATTATATTTAAATTATAATTACATCAATTATTCATCAATAAAACCAATTTATTTCATTGGAATCAATTTTATATTTTAATTATATCAAAGAATATTTCAATAATTTTAATGTTTTGTTTTAAAAAAACGTTTTTATTTTTGTTTTGTATGAAATAAGAATTTTAAATTGAATTATGAATCTTATATAAATTGAATTAGGTAAATTTTTTTAAATATTTGTATTTATATGTTTCAAATTCTGTTTTATTTTAAATTTTATTTTTAAGAATAAAAAAGTATATATGGTAAAAAAAATTCTCATGGTATAGGTAAATAATGAAACATGTCAAAGTTAAAAAGTGTAATAGATTAAAATACCTAAAAACTAAATAATTATATGGTTTTTAGGTTATTTATCAACAATATCAATCATAAAAAATATTAATTTTCATACAATGTAAATAAATTTAATTCCACCTAAAAATGTTTGGCTTTAAATATAAAATATTCAATATTTAATCATGTAAACCCACCAATGCTCAAGTATAAATTCCACCCTCACCCCCCTATTTCAACCAAAAAATCCCATTAACTCTTAATATCACCAGCCAAACATCTCCTCATCACTCTACCCATATATATGTTCTTAAGGTATCACCATGATAACAAATCCAAGCTCCTCAAGTGTCTCTCAAGTATGTGATATTTAAGAGGGAATTTCTCAAAGTACCTCTCACAATATCTTTTATTTATCTAACTTATCATCATATTATTCATCCATAAATTCATGATAACCCCATTAATAATTTTATAATATATTATTATGATTATAATGTATTATCTCATATCCATTTCATCTATCATATCCTCTTATTCAATGAAACGAAATTATTATCCATGTTCTATCATTTAATCAATTTCATGAATAATGTTTCTGTGCTTTTTTCATTACTGACATCATGGAAAGTATGCAAACTATTTTTATGGATAAATATATTTTTAATATTTACATAATTACCTATTTATTATACATTTAACAATATATAATTATATTTTCAAATAAAATGAATCAAGTTCATGGTATTTGGTAAACCCCATGAAAATAAACTAAATATTTATCATTAAAAATTTAAATAATTAACCATTTTTATATAAGAAATAAAATTTAAATATAGTATCATTTATATATATTTATTTACATAAATACTATTTCATTCAAATTATGACATTTTAATCTCATTAAAATATCGTCTATAATTTTACACAAATGAATTGATCATGAAACTGTGAAAAAAAACTGTCTTGAATCCATGAATATAAAAAATCAATTATTAATGAATAAATCCTAATATATTATAGAATCATCATATAAGGAACATTAAACAAAAATATTTATTTGGAATGAGTTCATATCATTCTTTAGAAAATTATAATGGATGTTTTATCACGTTTGAAGGATGTCTAATGTGAAATAAGGGAATATAATAACCCAATTAAAATTATTAAGGTTAAACATCTACATCATGACTATATCATGATAATATTATTTGTGAAATTAATTATCAATATATTAGGTTGTATTTAATATTTTTTTATTTACTGTAGGTAAAAATATACATTTCATTTGATTAATTTCTTGTTCGGTGATATGATATTTGTAAGGGATATTGTCTCGGCCTCATTTAATTGAGGCACTTCATGATGTTATTAACCTTTATTATTTTATATGGTGTATCTATAGCTACTGTAGAATTTAATATCCATTATTTATATATACTTGTGTTATTTAATGATTTTTAATCTATTATTTCATGGATATTATTATTTAAATACTAATGGGTTTTGTGACACTTTGAATGACTAAATATTGAATTATCAAATCCTTTTCTCCATGTCATGCTTCTGGATATTATTTTAGATATTTATTAATATGGATATAAAAGGATAATATTTGAATTTTTATTTTTATTTTAAATTTTATTCATTTTTTTTAAAAAGGAATCAGTTCACATTTTTTAATACCAATAATTTTTGAAAAATGGAAAAATGAATATTCTATTGTTAATGTATATGATGAAAATAAATTTTCTACCTCTAAGACAAATATATTATTTTCAACATCCTTTTAATGATTTAATGTTTCCTTAATTGAGAATCCATCATTATCTTTTTGGATGTCTTTGAAAATGCGTTCTTTGAAGAAAATGGTACTTTTATATGAATTATTTTTATATAGGATTAAAATATTTTTTTCAAATGGTTTTATAATGAATTTATTTTATTATTAATATGGAACAAGAGAATTATATTAAAATATCAGGCCAAATATAGTTTATATGAAGGGTTGATCCCCATTATATCTCATAGGTTAGAACGATAAAACTCATAAGAAGGGATGAGCCCCATTATTTATCTTAGTTGAGCCTATTATAGAATATACCAGGGAAGGAGCCCCAATAAAGCTCATGCGTTAGCCTGATATATCATATAAAAATGGTGATCTATTTTATAGAACTCCAATTGGGTAATAATAATATTGTAATTTTGATATATGGTTATCCAAATTTATATTTTCTTTAATGTGTTTCATGTATATAATGCTCTAAGTTACCTAAAAGAGTTTGAATTTCTTTCATTTGGAGTTAATTATTTTCTTTGAGAAACAAATATGTGTGTTTTTCATGTAAAATTAATTCTTTAGCTCCCTCAAATAACATTAAATATGTTTTCATTTGTTCATTATACTATGGGTTTTTATTATTTTTATATCCCTTACAAATATTTATGTTTTCATCCCAATTTTTTAATTGTTTGTCATGACATTAAAGAATTATAATGGAAAAGGATGATGAAAGATGAGTATAATGATGTTATAAAAAGCATTTGTGTTTTTTAATGATATTGTATTTGATAAAATAAAGTATTGTGAGTATAAGTGTCCCCTTGTAATGTATGAGTACACATTGTAAGAGTTTTTCGTAATTATCAAAAAATTATAAACTCCCAGGATCCTCGAATGTGAATTCTTGTTAAAAACACAAAAAAAGTAATTATTAAGGTCTGGACCTTACACACAAACCCTATTATTCAAAAAGCCAAAAAAATAAAATGTGTATACACTAAAAATTGTATAAAAGGAAAAATAATAATGCCCAATTTTTATTATTTATCTACGAAATGAAGGTTTTTCATAATCCTACTATAATCCATATGGTCAAAGGTCACCATCATCTCCAAAAAAATTATAATCTCAAAGGGATATCAAAATTTAAGCAAAAACCTACAAGTTCCACTATGTCTATAAAAACCATCTTTTTTATGTAGTATTACGGATACAATAAAATTAGGATATTATCCAAGGTTCTATACATTCCTTATAAATGATACTATAAAAATTAAACATTGAAATATATTAATTTTACAGAATGTTTTATATTGTTTTTTGAAAAATTACTAAATATTTCGAAATATTCATAAAAATACAAAAAAATATTATAAAAAACATCCAATATATATCCCACTAAAATAAACTTTTCCAAAGAACATTTTAAATTTATTTTCTGAAGTCACTCAAATGGGAACTCAATTAAAAAGATATTTGGATTAGATAATAAATAACTAAAAGACATTATTTATTTAATAATAAATATAATATTGATGAAAGAATGTAATCAATTTGATAAAACTATTCCTACTAAATAAAATTGTAGACTAATACATGAAATTATAATGAAATGTAACGAATGCATAAATTCATTAATGTAATGAATTTATGAATTCGTTAATGTAATGAATTTGTAAAGAAATATTTATATAATCTTCATTTTAAAAAATATTTTTAGGGAAACTACCAAAACTACTATGGTGAGGGGTAACTAAAAATTATATCCTTGTAGAATTAAAATTTGGTTCCCAACTATATCGCTTGTATAATTGGAATTATCCAACAACATCAATAGTATTTTTCACAATGGGGGAATCTAATCCCATTTAAGTTATCATAACCAGAATCCTGGGGTTTCCCATTGGATTCAAAACATAAAAAACATTATAAATAATTATATATGAACATGTTATTTTATCATACATGTTTTAATCATTATAAACCATCCATATTAATTCATTCCATTTCATAAACCATCCTTATCAAAAAAACCACTCATACAATAATCAAAATTATAAAAAAATTGAATATATTTATTTGTCAAAAATAATAACAACAATAATTATGATAATAATTTTAATATTATTTATCTTTTCCATTAAAAAATACCGAGGAATTTTTCATGACTCGACTTCACCAAGATGAGGGAAGGGACATCAAACTGCTAGACACTACCTTTTCAAGTTGAAAGAGACATATTGACCCCGGAGTCCCGCCTTCAATAGTCTTCGAGCTGGGGAATCGTACCAAGGGATTATAATTACCTGTAATATGGAAGTAATTACCCTTTTATAAAAAAATATTGGCAGATAAGATGGTAAATATCAAACTACTCAAAATATAGAAAGTAAAAGTAAATCCAAACTCCCCTTTTTCCACATGCATGTTCAAGATAGTTTCCTAAAAAGTAAATGAAACCTCTAAAGGAAAGTACCAAAAGACAAGAAAACATAAACAAGAATTATCCCAATCTTTGAGATAATATGTTCCTACATGGTCTTAAAATTCTTCCTAGAAAACTGAAGGAATTTTTATATACATAGGGTGAGTGTACATGTATACTTGGTAGGGAAAACCAAATGCTATCGTGCCCAATTGGGGAGGCATTCAAATGCCCTGTGAGAATGTATAGGTAACCAAAACACCTAGAAATGAAAACTACCCACCTAATCTCAGCAATCCATACTCCTCAAATAACGCAAGTCAAGTAATGTAATAGTAAAATCACATCGATATTTGGGTACCCCACACAGAATTCCCACCTGTTATTGAAGACATCTTATGTGTCAAACCTCCCCCGCCATTTTTTATTATAGTCCCATTGCCACCCCATCAACAACCTTATAGGCTCCCACAACCATGTATCACACACATAATCACCTAGGCCACAATGACTATTCATAAACATGTCCTAAAACACATAGGATAGAACAACCATACGAAACCACGAATACAGACACCTACGCCAGAACAACCACTGGCACACACAATGTAACATCCTAGGTAAATAAAGAATATAACATTTTCTTATTTATTAATATTTTTTTATTCAATATTAATTTTACTTTAAATGGGATTTTATTTTCAATGGCATACCTGAAACACAACAACAGGTTTTTTTAAATCTTATGTTGCACACAACGTTGGGTCATACTCAAAAATAATAACATAATATTATTTTAAATGGTAGTTAATTCCTTGTTGTTGTATTGGAAATAATGGACAGAACTAACTAAAATATTAATATAAATGTTTTTAAAATGTTTTTACATTTTTCCAATAAATTCAAGACACTTAAAATATAAAATAATCTAATTTTAAGCCTAAATACTCTAATATTCATTAAAAGGTTGATTTACTACCTATTGGTGGAGAACCTTCTTTAAATCTAGTTTTGGTGACTTTTATATGTTCTATTTGACAAATTAAAATTCTTATTTTGAATCAGGACATCAAAATTTACATTTGGTAAATTTTTGGTATTTTTCTGATAAAATGAGTTCTTAAATAAATATTGAAAAATACTATATTTTAATTCAACAATTCCTTTTAATCTAATTTATTTATATGGTTAGATTATCTTTTTTATTGGTTTTAAAGTGTAATTATTTTATGATTTTACCATTTACTCAAATGTTTGTCATTGGATGTAATTTTACTTTGAAATTGGACATAAACAACTGTCTATCTTTTGATAGTTATTATTTATTAAAAACACGCTTTTTGTTTTGACATCAGGAATTAATTTGAATTTAATTTCTACCACTTTTGTGTTTTTAATTTGGAAAAAATGATACCGTATTTAAAATTAGGACATTCAAATTGTGTAAATTGGTAAATTTTATTTTTATATATTATGAATATTTATTTCAGTAAATATTTTATTTACCATGGTTAATGGGTAAATTTGGTAAATAAGGGTGAAAAATAATATTATAATAATATTAAATAACACTAAGATGTGTGCTAATCCTATTAGTTGAAACATGTCTGACCATGGAAATCCTTGGGTCGATTATGGGACCCCATAGAGCTACATGACATGGTTAATGACACTTTATATTAATTAATTTAAAGTAAAGACAAAAATGACATAAACATATATCCTTTAGAAAATCATTTTTTACTTGGGTTTATATAAGTTAAATATTTTAATATAAATATTCATTTCAAAGCTATAAATATTTACTAAATCATTATATTTGTTTTATAATTTTTAGACATCACATAAATAAAATTATTTGTCAAACAATAATGATGCAGTGCTTACCGCATTGATGAATGATTTAAATAAATAAGATTATAAAAATTAAACAAATATTCAAATCATGTCCAATTCTTATTGGATGTTTTATTTCGAACATGAGTCATATTATCTTCTAATTTAATGAGTTTTGGACAATTAGAAACCAAGCATCATTATGTAATAAAATAATATTATTATAATTTACTAAAGATCCACTCCACCCCATTATAAAAATCTCTCAAATATAACCCATTACTCACACCTCTCAATCCCCATGGCGCATCCAACCTCTCCCTAATTAATCTCCTGACATCCCACTATTACTCTTGGAAGCCTTCCTCTAGGAAGAAGGCAGTTCATGTAAACCTTTTGGTTCAAACCAAATAGAGATACTCAATTTAAAGGTAACATATTCTCTTAAATTCTTTTCTTTTTAATTTATTTCTCAAATACCCTAAACTCTATTTACCCATTTATTTTATAAAAAAAACAATAATCTCAAATATAATAAATTTTTGTTACTAGAAGTATTAGAACTACTCATACACACACCTCCATCTAATGGGTAAAGAACATATTGTTTCTGTGGACTGTGAACTACTGCCTCATGAAATGTTGATTTTTCAATATTTTCCTACAACCTCATATAGTGGCCATTAAGATGGAACTGTATTTATATGATATATATATTATATTTATATTATTTCTATTCTTCTATATTTTTGATTTATAGAATACCATTATGGATTCTGTAGTGGGTAAATACAATAATTTCATTTGAGAATGTCCAACTACCACCCACTCAAAGTGATATGACTCCTTTCTTGGGAATTGTTTACATATACAGGTTGTTCTGTGATAAACCAAGTGTGGGTGAGCCCGATATAGCTCTCCAATTCATTGGGTAATGTGATAGAGGTAAACATGAATGTTTCTTTTAAGAGATTTAGGAAATATACTATGATGGGTATTCCAAATGTAACACCCTATGTAGCTGTGAAAGCTACAATGTAAGTTTGTTATGGATGCCACAAGTTACCTTTATGATTTGTGATTACTATATGTTATTCATAAATCTTATGTTTTCCTTAGGTAAGTAAAAGAGTTTATGTTTATTATGTATTGATGGACTAATTATTTCTTCCTTTATTTTAAAACCCTTACTATGCTTTTTATACTCGTCCCATGTTTTTGAAATGTTTTTTACAAGACTTAAAGATAAATAGAGTCATGGATGGGATCAAAGACAAGTAATGTTTTCTAAAACATGGAACTCGACATGAATCTGTTTTTCAAGAGTTTTTATTTTATAAATAAATGGAAACTGGGTATAAGTGTCTACATTGTAATTTTTGAGATGTAATGTAATAGTTATGGAAAAGTTTTCTAAAACACTAAACCTGAAAAGATCCCCAATGTGAATTATTAACATAATTCATGATTATGTAATGTGTTAAGGTTAGGTCCTTGTAGTTGGTACTAGAGGTCAGTTTAGACAACTTTAGGAGTTAGAATATTGTTAAATTAATGTCTATAAATTAATGTATTTTAATATTTAAATGATATTTCATTTACTGATTACCATGTTTCTTTGCCTAAGATAGTTTTGTGTTAAGAATGGTTTTCAGTAGAGGAAACAAGGAAGCTATGATTGGATGACATCAAACGGAATACAACTTTCCAAATCAGCAACCTAAGATGGTCGGAATTGGAATTGAACCATTTGGTGCAGTGATGGAACAGTTGACTCAGGCTATAAATGGTGGTGGTGGTATCCATGCACAAGATCTGCTAGATCAATAACATAGTATAATGATAGTAGTGGAGAATTTCATGAGGAAAAATCCCCTATCATTCAGAGGATCATCTGACCATGTGCTTGCTGAAGGGTGGACTAAAGCACTAGAGAATATTTTTGATGACATGGAGTGTTCAGAACATCAAAAGGATATTCTTGATGTTTACAGTTTTGAAGGTGAAGATGATTTGTGGAGGTCGATGGTGAAAAATATCAGGGATAGTGAGGAGATTGATTCATTTTATTAGGATGAATTCAAAGGTACGTTTCTTGAGAAATATTTTCTTAAGGTGGTTTATCGTGGTATGGAAATACAATTCACAGAATTGTGGTAGGAGGATGACTCATTGGATGCTTATGAAGAAAATTTCACTCGACTGGAAAGGTATTCTCTAAATTTAATATGATATCATGATAGTAAAATCAACTATTTTACTAAGGATTATATCCAATATATCGAAGGGATATAGCTTACTGTGAGTTCAAAAGTTATGAAAAAATTGTTCTATGTGTAGAGAAGGTGTATATAGAGTTTTTCAATGATCATGTGTTCATTGACAAACAACAGAATAAGAGGTCTAAGTGGAAGATGAAAGGAAAGTAAATTTCAATAAATTCTGATGGTATGAAACTTAAGTTTACAATTTGTGAAAATTGTGGAAAAAGGCATACTGGGGAATGACTTTTGAATTCTGATAAGTGCAACCGATGGGGTAAAATGGGACATAAGGTTTGTAATTGCCATGAAAATGATTAGGGTAATGATAAGGCAGAATATGATTTACAGTCAACAAACTGATTTATGTGAAATGAAATGGGTCATTATGAAAATGAGTGTCCAATGAAGAACTCGATGGAGGGAAAGCAGCTGGTCTTCAAGAAGAAATGGGTGGTGAAATCCTTTGTTACTACTTTAGCAGATGTTGGTAAATCAAATGAAGTAGCATCTGGTACACAATTTGTTCATTCAGATTATTCCTATGTGTTTTTTGATTCAAGTTCTACACATACGTTCATTTATGAGAAGTTATCTAGTAAAATAAGAATTCTATCCCATGATATGAATCTTGACCATTTTTTAAAAACACCGTGGAGGAAATGTTAAGGCAAAAAGAAATAAAAAGAACCTTCATATCCTTGTGTGTGGAAAATAATATTCTTCCATACGTTATTGTTTTTCCTCTAGTAGAGTTTAATGTTATTTTGGGTATGAATTGGCTTTTTGTATATCATACTAAGATTGAGGGCAGAGCTAAAGAGGTTTCTTTTTAGAAATATTTGCAGTTTGTGTACATGAATGAACCCTTAATTTTTATTACATATCTGGAAGATGAGAAAATATTAAAAGATGTAAATTAATGTTACCTTTCACATATTGTAGAAAACAAAGGAACTATTTAGATTAATGATTTTCTAGTGGTAAATGAGTATCTTGATGTTTTTCATAATGATTTGTCTGGTATTATACCTAATCAGGAATTTGAATTTACTTTTGACTTAGTTCCTGATTCTATTATAATTTCAAAACTCCCTTATCGAAAGGCTCAAATTGAACATTATTAGTTAAAGAAGAAATTCCAGGATTTATTAGGCAATGGTTTCATTCAACCTAGCACATCATTAAGGGGTGCTTATTTCTTGTTTGTTTAAAATAAATATCATTCAATGAGACTTTGAATTGATTATAGGGAATTGAATAACATCACTGTTAAGAACAAGTATCCTCTGTCTTATATTGATTATTTGATTGATCAGTTCCAGGGAGCTCAATATTTTCAAAAAATTGATTTGAGTTAGGGGTACCATCAATTGAATGTAAAGGAAGTAGTCCTTACGAAGACCACGTTTCGAACTAGATATGGCCATTATGAAGTTGTGGTTATTAATTTTGGATTACCCAATGCACATGTCATATTCATGGATCTTATGGATAGATTATTTTGTGAGTTCTTGGATAAGTTTTTGGTTGTGTTAATTGATGATATTTTGGTTTATTCCAAAAATAAAGAAGAACATGATTGTCATTTAAGGGTTTTTATTCAAACTGCATAAGAAAACAACATGTTTGAGAAATTCAGAAAGTGTGAGTTTTGGTTAAAAAAATTTCATTACTTGGTCACATTGTTTCACAAAAAGGCATAACTGTAGATCCAGCTAAAAAAATTGTTGAAAAATGGAAAAGACCCAAAAATATAACTGAGATCTATAGTTTTCTTGGTTTAGTAGGTTATTACATGAGGTTTGTCGAGAATATTTCCAGGTTATCTAGTCTAATCACTAAGTAAACTTGAAAATGTGATATGTTCATCTGGACAAAAGAATGTGATGATTGTTTATGGGAATTGAAAAGAAGATGGGTTTGTTCTCTAGTTTTAGAACAACAATCCAAAAATGGTGATTGTCTTATATATAGTGATGCATCGTTGAAAGGACTTGGCTGTGTACATATTCAAAATGAAAAGGTAATCGTTTGTGCTTCATTCCAGGTTAAACGTCAGGAGTTAAATCACCCTACACATGATTTGGAAGTAGCTATTGTTGTTTTTTCTTTAAAAATTTGGATGCATCATTCGTATGGAATAAAAATGTGAAATATACTGACCAAATTTTTTAATGTATATATTCACTCAGAGTGAATTGAACATGAGACAAAGGATATGGAAGAAATTAATCAAATATTATGATTTCATGATCCATTAACATCTGGGAAAGGCAAATAATGGTTGATGCTTTGAGTCGAAAAATTAATGATACATTAATATTGCTATATTTGGAATGAGATCCTTTAGTTTTTGATTTGATGAACATTGGCATTAAAATTATTGGTGCATGAAATTCCTCTATAATGTTTCTGGTGTCGATGAAATTATATGTATCATACAAACTTAAGTAAGCATAGAAGGAAGATATTGAGTTGCATAAAAAATAGAGTTGATTCAGAAGGGTTGCTTACCTTAATTTAACATTGATAATCATTTTGTTTAGAGTATTAGAAAGAGATTATGTGTTCCTTGTGATTCACAATTAAATAAAGAGTTATTGTGTCAATCTCATAGTTCTCCGTTTTCAATTCATCATGGTTGTACAATGATATACAGATATCTTCAAGAGTATTACTGGTGGGATGGAATAAAAAGAAGATATTATTGTTTTTACTTGGATGTATTTGACTTGTGAACAAGTTAAAGCAGAGCGGAAGTTACCGAAATGTATGCTTCAGTCTTTACCAGTTCCATAGTGGAAATGGGAAAATATATCCTTAGAAACCATTGTGGGATTACCAAAGACATATCGAGGTTATAATTCAATATGTGTTATTGTTGATCAATTGACTAAATCTTCTCATTTTCTTCCTATTTGAGTAACTTTATCCCTAGATCATCTTTTTCAGTTGAATGTTAAATAGATAGTCAGGTTTCAAGGAGTTACCCTTTTCATTGTATCTAATCGTGATACCAGTTTTACTTCTTATATCTGGAAAGGCCTTTAGAAGTTGTTGGGTAATGAATTAAATTTTCATATAGATTTTCATGCTCAATCAATTGGGCATTCAGAATGAACAATTAAGACCTTGGAAGATTTGATACGCTCTTGTTCAATGGATTACCAAGGACGTTGGGACAAACAACTTTATTTAGTTGAATTTTCATATAATAACAAGTTTCATTCCATTAAACAGATTTCTTTATTTGAGCCATTGTATGGGAAGCGGTGTCAAACTCCAGCTTTATGGGATGAATTCAGTGAACGGAAACTGATGGGACAAGAATTGAAAGAAGAAATGTTAGAAAAAGTTCAGTTGATTCAGAAGAACATGAGAACAACGCAGAGTATGAAGAAAATTTATGCGGATAACTGGAAGATGGATCTTTCTTTTGAGGTATTTGATCATGTCTTTCTCAATGTTTCTCTATGTAAAAGTGTGATGCATTTTGTTAAGAAAGGAAACTTGAGACTGTAGTTCATTAGTACTTATAAAATCCTAGAGAATGGTTGATCAGTCATGTACATAGTGGATTTAGCTCCATGTTTATCCCTGGTACACAATGTTTATCATGTTTTAAATTTGAGAAAGTATATGCTAGATCTATCTCATATTTTTAACCCTTAGGTTGTTCAGTTGGAAGAGAATATCTCTTATGAAGAAATACCAATCCAGATTCTTAGCTAATGAGAGCAAGATTTGAAAAATAAGGTAATTCATCAAGTAACGGTTTTGTGGAAAAACCATATGGTTTAAAAGGAAATGTTTGAATCTGAAAATTCTATGTGGGATAAATACACCCACTTATTTGATACTTGAATAGAATAGTAGGGACACAATTCTAAAAAGGGGGAAAGGATATAACATCCAATGTAAATAAAGAATATAACATTTTAATATTTATTAATATTTTTGAATTAAATATTAATTTTACATTAAATGGGATGATATGTTTGATGGTGTACCTGATACACAATAACAGGTTTCTTTGAAATCTTACGTTGCACACAATTTTGGGTCATACTGAAAAATAATAATATAATATTATTTTTAAATGGTAGTTAAAGCCTAGCCATTTATTGGAGAGAATGGAAAGAACTAAAAATAATTATAATATAAATGTTTGATAAAATTTTTTATATTTATCCAATAAATTATAGAGGCTTAAAATAAGAAAGAGTCTAATTTTAAGCATAAATACTCTAATATTCACTAAAAGGTCTATTTACCGCCTTTTGTTGGTGAACCCTCTTTAAATATAGTTTTTATCACATTTATAAGTTCTATTTTACAAATTGAAATTCTTATTTAGAATCAGGATATCAAAATTTTCTTTTGGTAATGTTTTGGTATTTGTCTGATAAAATCCATTTTTTAATAAATAGTGAAAAATACATTATTTTATTTCCAAAACGCCTTTTAATATAATTTATTCATATGGATAGATTATCTTTTTAGTTATTTTTAAAGATTAATTATATTATTTTTAACCATTTAATCCAATGTCGGTCATTGGAAATAATTGCACATTGAAATGGGACATAAACAAGTGTCAATCATCTGATCGTTTTTATTTTTTAAAACACTCTTTTTGTTTTGACAGCGGGAATACATTATAAATAAAAATATTCCACTTCTATGTATTGAATTTGCAAAAATGGGTTATATATCTATAATCAATAGGTACAAATTTTGTAATTAGTTAACATTTATTTTTAGACATTATCAATATTTAGTTCAGAAAATATTTTATTTACCATGGTTAAAGGATAAATCTGGTAAAGAATAGTAAAAAATAGTATTATAATAAACTTTTAATTACCCTAACATGTGTCCTTATACTATTGGATGATACATGTTCAATAATGGGAATCCTTGGGTCGATATTGGGACCCCATGGAGCCGTATGAGAGTGATAATTACAATTTATATAAATTAATTTAACGTAAACACAAAAATTACATAAACACGTGTCTTTTAGTAAATCAATTTTTACATGGGGTTATATATTTTATATCATAGACTATAAATATTAATTTTAAATCAAAAAATATTTTATAAATCATTATTTTTCGTTATAATTTGTAGACATCAAATAAATAAAATTATTTAGGACACAATAATGGTGAAGTGCTTAACTCATTAATGAATGATTTAAATAAATAGGATTATAAATATTAAAACAATATCCCAAACCTTTCCAATTAGGATTGGATGATTTCATTTAGAAAATGATTAATCATAACATACATTTTAATTAGTTATGGACCTTTAGAAACTGAGAATCATTATATAATAAAATAATATTTTTAAAATTTCGTAAAGAGCTCATCCTCCCCCTTATAAAAATCCATCACCTCTAACCCATTGCTCACACCTCTCATGACCCTTGTATCATAAAACCTCTAAAAAATTAATCTCTATACATCCCTATCTTTTTCCTATAACCCTTCTCTATGAACAAGGAAATTCACGTAAACCTTTCGAATCAAACCAAAGGGAGATACCTGAATTAAAGGTAATGTATTCTCTTAAATTATTTTATTTTATTTTAATTATCCAATCCCCTAAACTCTTTTAACTACATTATTTTAAAATAACACAAATTTATTCAATATACTAGGTTGTTGTAATTTTATGGAATAGAACTACACTTAGACACACCTCCATCTATTGGGTAAAGAACATACTAATTCTGTGGATGGTAAACTACTGCCTCATGAAACAATGAATATTCAATCATCTACTACCACCTCTTATAGTGTCCATTAAGATGGAACTATGTTTATATATGATATATATTTTATTTATATTTTATTTATGCTAGTGTAATTTTAATTTTTATAATACCATTTTTTCCATAGTTGGTAAATACGATAATTTCATTTGAGAAAGTACGAACTATCACCCCCTCAAAGTGATATGACTCATTCATGCCATTCATTGGACATATAAATGATTAATTTAATGAAATTATATATGATAATATACTGGAATTATAATATACTTATGTATCATTATTTTTTCATTCCATCAATATACGAAATAGAAATGAAAGTAGTGTTCATGAGTATGTACGACTTACCGTCTCCATGAACGGTGAATTTCATTTCTTATCTCCGAATGTAATGTACTATTATAAATAAAAATATATATACTAGAAATATATTATATATATATGATATCTAAATCATGAATATCATTCTAGTGATAATGGACCTTTAAACACAAGAAAACCCTGAAATTATACGAATTTCATTTTTAACTTAATTTCCGAACATTGAAAAAATGTCTCATATGAAATCAAATAATTATATAATTGTTATAGAAAGGTAATAATTGATATAAAAGGAATAATAAACTTGAAAATTTTCTTATTCAATTATATATTATCTATATTTTATTATGCAGTATATTAAATAACGATCAAATGAAGTCGTACATGAGGTAACGGACTTCGTCTCAATCTCTTTTCATTGAGGTATATTTTGTTTTATACAAGACTTAATTCTATACACTGTATAAAAACCTTTGAAATTAATGTCATTAAATGGTAATCTTTTTTTATGAAGCATTTTACTAAATGCAAAAAATGAATGTTTCTTATTAACGTAAGTGGTGATAATGACCTTTCCGCTGCTGCGATTATTATTTGATCTTTTTCTTCCTTAACAAGCATTAAGGTTTTTAAAAGGAAAATAAATACCATATACTTTTTAATGTATTTTGGTATTGAATATGGTTTTGATAATGGATTTGTTATGTCAATATATTTAAATTCTATATTGTGATTGAAATTTGGAATATTTATCTTTCATTTATATTGGTTTTATGTGTTATGAATATGTTATGGTTATTGGAAATTGATTATGCATACGGGTGGTTCTATGATAAAGCTAGGGAAATGGAACCCGAGATAGCTCTCCAATGCATTGTGTAACATGACAGAGGTAAATTTGAATGTTTCCCCTGAGAGAATAAGGGAATATACTATGATGGGTATACCAAGTCTAACTATCTACATAGCTGTGAAAGCTACAATGTAAGTATGTTATGGATGCCACAAGTTAACATTATGATTTGTGATTACTATGTGTTATTCATAAATCTTGTGATTTCATGAGGTAAGTAAAAGAGTTTATGTTTTTTATGTATTGATGGACTAATTATCTCTTTCATTGTTTTAAAACCCTTACCGAGATTTCTATTCTCATTCCATGTTTTTGAAATGTTTTTACATGACTTAAAGATGAATAGTCTCAATGATGTGATCAAGTAAAAGTCATGGTGTCTAAAACATAGAACTAGACATGACACTTTTTAAAAAAAGTTTTTATTTTACAAAAAATGGAAACTAAGTAAAAGTTTATACTTTGTAATTTGTAGATGTAATGTAATAGTTATGGCCTAGTTCTCTAAAACTATTCACCTGAAAAGATCATCCATGTGAATTATTAACTTAATTCATGATTATGTATTGTTTTAAGGATAGGTAATTATACCCGAAGACACACGGGCCACATTCTGATGACACTTGGGAAACAAAAATACCCACAGACACCTAGGCCAACCACCACAATGTTCCATGCCCGAAGAATCATAGGTTGTAATGGAACTCAAGCCATCAAAGCCAACCCGAAGAGTCTTGGAATACCTGGAAGAGGGAGCATAAAGCATCTAATAACAATCTAATCATAGGAGTGTTGGGAAAATCATCGTCCCCCGTGAAATGGGGGTGTTCATCATGAAGTTCTCAATGTGGGTGGGGTGCAGATAAGAAATATAGACACTAAATATTTACATATAGGTAATCAACCACTCACCCCAACCTAAGGGTTTTTAAACCAGCCCTTACACAAACACCCTCATTACTATTCATACATGTACAAATGCACAACACTTAAAACCCCAACACCATCCATAAAACTCATTCTTTCAATCATGTTCAAGTGATTTTGTTATAGTAGTTTTCACTAATGGAAAACTTAGAGGAGAACTTATAAGTCATAAAAAATCTGGACTAAAGAAGAAAATATCCAATCAACAATTTAAGCAATCGCACCCAGTTCTATTGTATATTCATAACAACAAAAGGGATCCATGAGATCCCTTGGTGTACTGGAACTAAACCAAGTCCCAACATACATCTCCACCTGGCCTCATATTCACAACCAACCATTTCCTAACTAGAGATTCCAATCCCATCCACGTCATCCCACAAGGCATCAACCAAACAACAATGCATATTACCATAACAGAGCAAGAGAGTTATCATATTTGACCACACCATTTAAAAAGTTCGTTCTTTCCATTTGGTAAACTGGGTGATCACATAAGGATTATTATTCAATGGGAATCCATTTAATCAACTAGGTTTATGTGATTAACCGGATTCCATGTTACATCCAATCAATCACATGGTTTTGTAAAAAACCAGAGGCACATTACTATGCAATAAAATACCACCACCTGCCACTATTTTCAATGGGAATATTTCGATTTAATTGAAAACATATAAGCAAATATAAAAGATTACTACATCATCATCATAAAACACATCGCTTCATTATTTAAAAAAATCTGTTTAATTTCATCATTAATGCTTGGTTTCATCCACACCGCGAGGAATCATTATCATACCCACCCCACAAAATTAAAAATGAAGAGGGACTATGTAAAACCCTACTTGGATGGTCAAAAATCGATGTTTTTTCATCATGCCAAGAACTGGGGATGCATGACATGTAGAAGAATATTTCTATGGACTCCAAGGGTGAGTTGTAATTCTCCATCACGGACGCACGATTCGTCTCCAGAAAGGGGTCTTCAAATGCACAAAGGAATGGAAAGAGACCAAAGAAGAAAAACATCTGGTTTTCAAATGACCCAATCCTAGAGTAACAGAATATGAAATATTGAACGGCTTAAAAGATGGATCGTGGTTTCACCACACGGGTGGGTGGTTACACACGATGGAGTAAATTTAGATTCAACGACTCTCTTTGGAGACTATGAATATAGACCAGCTGACATAATGGATATACATTAAATGGAGAAAACATGTTTGAGGGGCTAAACTGGAAACACAACTCTAGTTTGACACAGGTTTGCTCCACCATTATAGGATTTAAGATACTATTTATGAGATTAAATGACCGTAATTAATTATATATGAGGAAATAAAACATAAAAGTGGAGTGACGGGAAGACTAAGGGATGGAAATCCCAATACCCCCCCCCCCCCACCCCCCAATGTGGCACCGTTCGTGTGTGGCACCAATCGATGACATACTGATCGGTAACACCATGGTGACACCCTTCCACCTACTCCAACACCCACATGACTCACCGAGGGGGTATAGGATGGCATATACACTGTAAATTGAAAATGTGAAGGGGAAGGTGGGTCTAGGATGTTACACCAGATACCTATGAAACTATTATCACCCTAGAAATCTGAAACCATCCGGAAGAAAAAGGGGGTACGAACAACCTTCCATAAGATAACTATCAAGATTAAACCTCCTTGACATATAGGAATACCTCTATTTCCTATCTCATGAAAATTTTTAGAAACTCTAAGAAACCAAACAAAAACAAAATTCAAACCATCCAAATACATGGATAAGGGGTTCCCTTCCTTTATGTCAATATAATATACTCTTTGGGCCGCACTAACTCACTCGCATAGGATTAATTGCATCAACACTAATGGGTTCTGATTAGGGATCAGTTTATCCCCTCCCCAAACTCATGATTATTAACACACATTTAGAGAACAGGGGAAACATCCCATCTCATAGTTATCTAGGTCAAGCATTACATAACCATCATCTACAAAACAACCCAGAAAAAACTAAAAATAGATCTCAGTACTGGGAACACATTTGTGACTCCCATTACTTTGTAATCTCCTTGAGGCTACCATTACTCCATAACACATGAACCAACGAAATGGTTCATCCATGAGGAACCTTCTCATCACGAACTTTGATCCTCACTGGTCGCTCCATGGATGGTGCATTGTCCTCGATATCTTGTCTCCGCCATTCGAGGATATGGGAGTCATCATGTAGATACTGACGGAGCTGAGACACATGGAAGACATCATCGACCCTTAGTAGTGGCGGTGGTAGCGCTAGTTGATAATCCACTTTTCCAAAAAGTTGCAACATTTCAAAGGGTCTAACAAACCGGGGAGAAAATGTACCCCCCCCCCCCGATAGAAACTCTGTTGCCCGCGCTGAGGGGATACATTTATGAACACATGGTCCTGAACCATGAAATCCAAGGGTCTCCTCCTATAGTTGCAATACGACTTTTTCTAGTCCTATGATTCCTTTATCCTGTAACATATAAGACAAACCTTATCTTTTGTTCTCTGAACCACCTTTGATCCATGAACACATGCTTCCCCGACCTCTGCCTAGTACAGGAGCGAACGACAAGGACTTTTGTGCAAGAAATCATACGGAGTCATGCCAATGTTTGAGTGATAGATATTGTTTTAGGTAAACTCTACCAGAGGAAAGTGTCGTACACATGATCCCTCGAAGTCCAAAACACATGCCTATTGAATATCATCCAATGTCTGGATTGTCCACTCTCTTTGACCATCTGTATGGGGGTGGAAAATAGTGATGAGGCATAGCTGGGTTTCAAAATCATGTTGTAATACTTTATAGACTCATCAGGGAAACTATGTATCCTGATATGAGACTATGAACCTCATAACTCCATGCATCCTCACTACCACGTCCATATACCTCTGTGCTATGGCATCTACGCACTCGATTCCTCGACTGATTGTAAGTGAGCAAATTATGCTATTTTTCCCACCACTACCTAGATAGCATCGCATCCTCACTAAACCATGGGTGGTCCTGTGATGAAATCCATCGAGAAGTCATCCCACTTCCACACAGGGACAACTAAAGGCTACAACAGACCTCCTATGATGCGGTGTTCAATCATCACATACTGACACATGAGGCACTTTTCCACAAACTCTACCTATGTGCGCTTCACCCTGTGCCCCCAAAACGTATCCCTCAAGCCCCGGTACATCATAGAAACTTCTAGTTGTTCTTCTAGGGGTGAGTTCAGCAACTCCCAAAGATCTCCCTTTCGTATCACTTATGAGACAAACAACTTCCCGTAGAAAAAGATCTGATTTTGAAAATCTTATAACCAACCTTTCAGAGCATCCCCCTGGCTAACCAGATCTTGCATCACTTCAGCCTCTATGTACCCCCCCCCCCCCCGTGGGACTCCTCCACTTTATGTACCATGGAAGATAGAAACATCATCTAAAACAGGAAGCATGTACCCCCATCCACCCTTGCATCCAGGTGTAAGGCAACCAACTCATCCAATGCCCTCAAAGCATCTGATGATTCTTAGACCACATCCTTCTACAAATTCCTACTAAATGAATTTCCCCCCATGTTCCCTTTTCCTGAGGTTTAGGATATAACTATGTCAAATTCCTGGAGATACTCCATCCACCTCCGATGCCACAATTTCAGGTCTCGCTGGGAGAAGACATACCTCATGCTCTTTTGATCTGTGAAGACAACAATGCATTCCCTGATGAGGTAAGGGCCCCAAAACATCAGCAGAAACATAACCACTGGATTCACCAAGTCATGGGTTGAATAATAATTTTCATGACATCATAACTTCCTAAACCCATAAGAGATCACTCCCCACTACTGCATCAACACACACCCAAATCTATGGAAAAAGCATCACATACCACTTTAAACAACACCCCTTCCACTGGAAACCTCAGTACTAGGGCACAGATCAGTTTTCCCTTCAGATAACTGATGGATTTCTAGAACTGATCACTCCATACAAAAGCATGTCCATTCATGTTCAAGGTTTTCAATGGTGTTAGAACTCAAGATAAATTGGGAACGAACCTTTGGTAGTAACCAAATAGACCCAAGAAACTATGAACCTCTACCACATTCTTTGGATCTTCCCAATAAACAAATGCTTCATCCTTTTATGGGCCCACTAATATTTTCTGTTGGGACACCTTGTGTCAATGGAAGTGCACCTCTCTTGTCGAGAAATTGATCTTGGGCATCTTCCTATAGAGCTGGTGATATGAGATTACCCCTAAGACTGTCCTCAGATGCTTGAAGTGATCCTCCTATCATCTTGAGTAGAACAATATTTCGTCGATAAAAATGACTACGAACACATCCAGATATTACCAGTATATGTTTTCATGATCCCCATGAACATGGATGATGTGTTCGTAACATCGAATAATGTGACTAGTAGATTGATGTGCCAATATATTCACTGAAAATAAGTTTTCTACATTTCATCCTCTTTCAACTTCAACTAGTATTATCCCGGCTGCATGTCAATCTTGTAGAACCAACCTGCTACCTTCAACTGGTCAAAAAGGTCTTCAATTCTTTGGAGGGGGTAATGGTTCTTGATCGTCTCCTGATTCATCATTCAGTAGTTTATAAATAGCCTAAGACCACCATCTTCCATAATTTCATACAATACTGGAGTACCCCATGTGACACACTCGGTCAGATAAAACCCATCTTCATCAGGTCATCATCCTAGATCCACACCTCCCGCAACTCAGAAGGCGACATCCGATAGGGAGCCAACGAAATCGGACGGGCACCGGGTTTCATGTTTATCCAGAACATAACATCATGTCGAGTGGGTAGAGTCACCACCTCTCCATGGAAGAAGATCAGTAACTAACTGAAGACCCCCAAGACTTCCATCATCTCTATATCTTTCGAATCCCCTGATAGTTCAGTTAACATGGAAATAAGGGAATCCACTCACTAGATTCCCTCCTAGATACCTTTCTCACCGGAGAATGTTAAATTCTAGCTGCCCATATCTAAAAACACAACCCTTGTTTGGATGAATTTTATAACATCATATATATATAACAGCTAGTAGAAGCCTAAAATGAAATCACGTTTCTTCATCTATAGAAAATGAAGGTCCCCACTAGACTTATATGGACCCAACATCAGTCTACATACAAGGAAAACATAATACATGATGGTTTGACCTCCCACTTATGTACTCAACACCATGGGCACATGAAGTCTCTCTATATCAAGACCCAGATCATGGGATAGTGTGGGTGCAAAAAATTAGTCAGAATCTTTTAAATCAAACAAGTCCCAGGAAAAAGTGCTAAAAAAGTTGATCATGCCTCGAACGACTTTGGCCCTACTAGAACTACTACCTCTACCTCTTTCAACTTCCCACACTTAGATCCTTTGTCCCTAGGTTGTTAGCTACCTCCTCGAACACGCCCTGGTCAAGGTCACTGAGGAGCCCCCTGAGTTTTCCATCCTCCTTCAATGTCTGCTCTCGGAGGAGCGGGAGCTCGGTGTCCCTGCTACGGCTGCTGAAAAGGCCTGGTTGGAAACTTCTTCTACTGATGTTGGTTCTGAATTTCCCACCTCTAGCATAATCCACTCAGTCTGGGATCTGGTTCTAAAGGATCCAAGGGTTGCCACAGATGAAGAATCTAGGTCATGGTCCCTAAAACAATGGACAAGGATTGGGAGATTGGAACTGTAATAGTTGGGGCCTACTTCACATCGGCCAAAACCCGGAAGGCCCTGAGGCTGGAGACCTACTACTTACTATCTTCTCCTTCGACAAGATCATCTATCCCCCCTCTCACGGGACACATCCTAGAATGTGAAACCTCACCACCACTTTATCCTTCTTTGAAACATATAAGTACTTTGATATAGTGAAGGGAGTAACAACATATTGAAGAGAAGGTCAGAGTGCCTCCTTTAAATCTCTCTCCCAAAACTGCACATCCGAAAAGAGTTCTAGAGAAAAACGAATGAGATCCTTGAACTTGATCCCCAATTACCTCATTGGCATACTCCCCTACTGTTGTTAGAGTAACTCTGGTCTCTTATCAGCCTTAATTGTGGATGAACGGAATTCCTCTCGGAACACATTCTCGATGTCAGTCCAAGAAACCTCAGCTTCCCTTTTCTCCTCGATGTAGAGAATCCACCAAAAATGCGTTGATCCATGCATCTGGATCACAGTGAGAGTAATACTATACTAATTATTATCCCAGATCAAGATGAAATATATCATCAAATCCTCGAGTGAGATGTTCATCTCCATGTCTGAGATGCTGCCCTCATACTTCCTGAGGTCCTGCCACTGAAAGGCCTGAATTTTCTTCTACCAATTTTCATATTCCTCCTCTCATTCATCCCTTTGATGATCATAAATATCATACTCCTAGGCCTTGATCACCCACACTAATTGTTGACATCACCCGGGTGTCGTAGATGCTAGGTAGACAAGTAAATTCCTAATCCTAGGTAGCGCGGAAGGGATCTTTCACATTTTTTTTATAACTTTTTATTCATTTTAATCTCCACAAAGACCCAAAACACACACAAAACATGTCTTTATGATGCATGTACCATTACTAGGGTCATTACCCCGAAATCAGTGTAGCTTCACTTTGACGTTCGATAGGTCCAGTGTCCATGCATCAAATCATGGGGGCCCAAAAATCTTGTGTGCAAGCCAGTCTTCCTTGACCTATTTAATGCACATAGATTACCAAACTCTATTTCCCTATTATCTAATTAAATCCTCATTGTGTCGAACTTCGAACTCCATAATATCTCCCAACCATCACCTTTGCTACTATTTTTTCATGACCAACCTTCAACAAGATGGGGGAAGGGACATCAATCTACCAGTCCCTTCCTTCTTCATGTTTATGGAGAGATAATGACCCCTGAGTCCCACCATCAATAGGCCTCGGGTGGTGACTAGCACCAAGGGTATAGAATCACACGTAATCTAGAAGGAACTCTCTACCATGTTCTTATTCCACCAAAACATGAAAACCATGGGGATGGTACTTCCACAACGGGTCCTTTTCTACTGATCATTGATTTTCATCTGGTGCTCCTTAATTTTGGTTGCATCAGTGATGTCTATCTATCCCATGTCTATGATGTTCATGGGGTCATGCACATATCTCCCGTGATGCATCATGTGGATGAAATTTTACAACTGCTCCGGATATGTGTGTTGGGAGAGGTGGTAAGAAACCTATCCAACAATTTGAATCATCTTGAACAACCCAATGAATCATGGAGATATCATTCCTCGCAGACTGAACCTCCACAATCCTCATCATGGGGAGACTCTTAAGAAAATTTGGAATATATACTCAAACTCCAAGGGCATATTATGGTGATCAGTGTATGATTTTTTTATGCTTTGGGTCATCCTAATTATTTCAAATATGACACAAACACTCTCTATCATCACCTTTACAATATCTGGGCCTATAAGATATGCCTCGCTGATCTCTATCCAACACTAGGTTCAACTACTGGGATTACCATAAAGGGCCTCAAAATGATTTATATTGGTGGTAGAGTGGTAGAAGTTATCATACAAAAAATAATTAAATGTAAATTGAACCTCAAAGCTATGTCCAATGTATAACATGTAAGCCCTTCACATATCCACGAATTTCAGGATAGGGTGCTTTTTCATCCAATATTTCAGGTGGTGAAAGGTTATTGTCATCATTGTTTGTGTCCTCAATACATCATTCAGGCCACTCCAAATTCATGATGTAATCTGTGGTTCATAATAATAGAAAATAATCAAGGGGGCCCCATGAAGGTGAATGATCTCAGGTACGCACAACTACCAAAAACACCCTACCAAACTCTACTCGCTAACAGAAATGATGTGTTCCAACTTCGTGAGTATATAAACTATCACCAATATGATGTCATGGATTTACACTATGCATGGATTCTTTATAAAAAAATTCCATGGATATTCCATCCCACTTCAACTCTAGGATCTCAATGGACTCTAATAAACCATCTAAAACACTGTGCCTAGGTTTGAGATACTGATTGGTGGGTGTTGATATATGAAAATGAATAAGCTTCATTTCATGGAAGAGCACCAAAACTGACACTAAATGTCACATTAAAACATCACCACACAAGTATGTATAGATTGGGGGGATGTGTGAAAATTTTGCATCACCTCCTACCGCATCGCGATTGGAACCACTATCTATCCCTAGAAATGTATGAAATGATTACATCTTTCAAAATGTATTTCGGGTGAGTTCTTCAAAGATATCGGGTAATGCAAGGCCACATAGTTGATGCATCCAAGTTGAGACTCTCTGACATTATTGATAAGTAGGGGATCCAACATCATGGATTGTAAAAAATATGTAACCTCTACCTCCACCAAGGTATGTTTCATGGAGGACAATCGATCTGAAGCCTTTAATTCTAGGTGATCATGGGACATCCTGATAAATTAATTAGCTACAATGTTTATCTATCTTGAAGTATATACTATTTTTACATCATAGTCCTATAAGAACTCCACCAAATTCGGCAGTCTCAGGTTCATGTCTCTCTGAGTTATGGTATAGCAGAGAGACTAATATTCTAACTAAACAATATTGAACTTCCCTAGATTTTAGTGACTCGAAATACTAGGGGAGAATACTCAGACTAAAATATCTTGGTAATGAGATGTGTAGTTCTCCTTGTGGTGTCTCAATTTCCACTTCACATATGTGATAAAACCATGTAGATGCATTAACATGCAGTATAGCCTAGGTCATGTGGAATCAAAATACACCACATACTACACTCACTCCTTGGGTAGTCCCAATACTCATTCCCTGAAAATCCATATCCTCATCCCCTAAAAGTTGTTATTTTTTTTAAAAGGTTGGGGCCGAAGCCTCAGTTTATTATTTAAATACCTCTTTAGTATGGGTAGAGGGGACCCATTACATATCCCAAAGTCCCAAGGCCAAGTGGCCATAATACAAGGCTTGAAAGCCCATTTTTTAACCCAAAGAAGACCTCGGTGAATAGTACTGCTACATGAACTGCTACAGTAGCCGCCACTACTAAAGTACCCTGCAATAGTGCCTTCGCCGCTACAATGTCGTTGCTGCTATAGTTCTTCCACTGCTACAATAACCTAGAAATTCATCCCTACCCAGATTTGATCCCGAGTCTTTTGGATACTCTATTACCATTTAGTATGACCACTATTATTTATACATTAACACATACTATGTCATGAAGAAGAAAATTAATGATGTGATAAAGAGTTTATTAATATTAATCCAACAAATACATGATAATATTTAAATATAAAGAAGTTGGTGTCTAGAGAACCAAGTCTAGAAAACTCCCTCTTAGAATAGATCCAACTTCTTTCAACTTTTAGTCTTTTGGCTCTCACATGATATTCATGATTCTGCAGAGATAAGATTATAGTCAAGGTGTCTGGTGAGTTCTCATCTGTGGAAACTGTATTCAGTAAAACATCACCCTATTTTATTGAAGTCCCTCAATAGGTGATTCTTTCGAAATATGTGCATTTTCTATTTATTTTACCTTGTCTCCTTTTCAGGATCCACAAAAACAGTACTATCACAATACAATGTAATACTATCCTTACTGATACGCACCACATCAAGCTCTTAGAAAATATTATGAATTGAGATCACTTCATTTCCAACATTAGAAGCCTCTATATATTCATACTACCCTATGGAAACAACTAAAACTGTCTTTATCGAACTCTTCCAAATCACAGTTACTCCGTTGAGACAGAAAACATGCCCAATTTTCTACTTCAGATCATTTAGATCTATTTGAAAACAAGAGTCATTATACCCTCTGATGACAATCTCCTTATATCCTCCCTAAAACATGAATATATCCTTAGTTTTTCTCAGATACTTAATGATATTCTTGATTGTAGTCCAATTATGTTTTCTAGGATCTGCTTGATATCTTCCTACCATGCACAGTGCATCGACAACATCCAGTCTAGTACATAACATGGAATACATGATAGATCCTATCGCTGAAGCGTATGGAATATTAATCATCCTATCATTATCATGTTGTGTAGGGGGACACATTTTCTAGAAAATATGTATACCATTTGACACTAGTACAAATCCCCTCATGGATTGTTCCATACAAATTATCTTTAGTATTTATTGAAGTTATGTACCTTGTCAAAGCCCATGTAGCCTCTTGGATATATCGTGAATAATCATGATACCTAGAGTGTTGATGCATTACCTTAGTTCTGCATGTTGAAGTACTTGTTCAACCAGACCATTACTGACATCAGGTCTAGAATTTCATTTCAAATAAGAAATATGTTGTCAATTTACAATACTATGATAAAAAATGCATTCCCATTAAACTGCTCGTAAATACATGGCTCACATTCATTCGTAATGGAACCAAAATATCTTATGGCTTCATCGAATCGAATGATCCATGACCTAGTTGCTTTCATTAAACTATAAATGTATCACTTCAAATTGAATACCATTTTTTCATCACTTGGTTTTACAAACCCTTCTAGTTGTGTCATATAGACATCTTCTTGAAGGTTACTACTACAGAATTCATTTTATAAATCCATCTTCCAAATCACATAGTCATGGAAAGAAACAATGGAATGTATGATTATTATGTATATAAGAATGGAAATTGGAAAAAAAGTATTATTTATTGTCAATTAATTGATGTTGTTTAAATCCATTACTCACTAGTATTGCATTATAGTTACAACATTGACCTTTCATGTCTAGTTTCTTCTTGAGTACCAATTTACACCCAATATGAATTACTTCAACTGGCGCATCGACTAGAGCCCAGACAAAGTCATGATACATGGAATCCATCTATGAATTAATTTCTTATATCCATATTGATAATTTTGATATCCCTACTTCATCTTTATATGAGATAGGTTCATTATTATAAAACAATAATGTGTCACCATCATTAGTGATAAGGAAACCATATCTCTTTGGTTTCCATATCTCTCTTGTACTCCTACGCAGTACTTGTGTTTCCAAAACTACCTCTTCCACTGGGACCTATATAACATGTGCCTTTACCCACTCCTGTATATCTTTAGAATCAACCTCATCAAATTCAATATTTCTCCCACTATACATTTTGAGGATGTTATCCCTCTCAAGAAAGACGAACTGCCTAGCAATAGTCACATTCTTATACGAGGGGTTGTATAGGTAATATCCTTTTGATTCCTTGGGATACCATATTAATATACACATCATTTTCTGGGGTGTTAGTTTTTTTCATGAGAAAGCATTAACAAACACCTTGCATCCCCACTCACGGGTATGCGATAAAGTGTTATTCTTTACACTACATATCTCAAATGGAATCCCATTTTCTACCCTAGTTGGTACTTAATTTAATGTATATAACGTAGTTTGTTATGAATATACCCAAAAGGATAATGGATTATCCTCATGACTCGTCATTGATCTTACCATGTTCCACAAGGTATGTTTCTTCCTTTCACAAACACCATTCAATTGTGGTGTATAATGTTGAGTGTGTTGAGATATAATTACAGACTCCTGTTAAAGGCCGATGAACTCTTCGTTATGATATTCTATATCTCAATATAATTGAAGCATCGTTATCTTCCTACCACGATGATTCTAAACTACATTGTTTAATTCATTCAATTTCAAAAGGTACGTGGACTTATACCTCATTAAGTAGTCATTTCCATATTAACTCAATTAATTAGTAAAAGTAATAAAGTAAGAATATCCACCTCCCGCTTCTCCTAGGAATGTTCCGCAAAAATCAATGTGTACCTATCCTAAAAGCTCTATGTCTATTTCACCCTATCTACTAAATGGTGGCTTCTCATTTCCCTTATAAAAAAGAGAGACATCTATCAAGTGGTTTTAGCTCGTATGATTCTAAATAACCATCTTGATAGTAGATTAATCTGGGATCAATATGAAATCAAATGACAATGTCCACCGTACTGAAACAATGTTAAAAGGAAACTGAGAGAACCTAAAACCGAGAAGAATAAAGAGGCATATTTTTTATAATTTATTTAATTAAATTAATGAAGTAAATCCAACATGATTCTTTCATCGTTGATTCGTTCATCCACAATTCTGTGGTGCAACTTCATTGCGATGTAGAATCCAAGGATATGATTCCTCTATAAGTGATCCATGTGTTCTCCATGTATCTCCAGATGTTGTAAAATGAGTCTCTGGGTGCTAGCACAGATGATCCCTTCTCTTGTGATGTCCACCTTTGATCACCAAGAGAATCGCCTCCCAAAAAGTCATCTAGATCTGATGTAGGAGGATCTATTTTGTTCTTGAGAGTATTCATGTAGTAGAAAGACTTATCTAGGCTCAAGATCTTTTCTCCAAGTATGTGGTGAACACAACCATTGGTTAGTAGGTGGAATTTCACCTTTTTTAATTAGAGAATAATATAATAATGGGAATTATAAATCACCAGGTAATAATAAATAATTACTAAAAGTGATGTTACATATTTTATTATTCCATGTGAAACCCCATGTCATATAATAATAGCAATTCTATTATTTAGATGACATGTTCTTTATTTGAAAATTCTATTTAAATATTATTTAACCCAATAATATATAGTTTTATTTCTCATTAGAAAAATAACTTTTTCATCCATTCCTCTTCAATATTTACCGGGACATTAATAATGACTATTTATTTATTAAATAAATATTACTGAATTATTATATAATAAAAAAATAATAAATTCACAATATATTCTCTAAAAAAACTAGAAAAGAAATAATTTAAATCAGAAATAAAAGAATAATTTTTAATCCACAACCAGGAAAAATATTTATCTAACATGATTAATAATAAATCATCTAACTGATATACTTGCTACACATTGCGTGTTACCCTCTAGGTCACATTCTCATTGGCATTAGGTGTGATTTCTTAAAGTCGAAGAATAATATAATACAATGGGCCAAAGAACCCAAGAGAATGAAGTTGATGTTGCAAATGCATGCCACCTCATATGAACGCTTACCGTGTAATATAATCCCATTTCCCCAATTTCTCATATCAATCGGTTTTCATGTAAGTGCCATCAACCCATGTGCTTGATTTTTCATTCTATGAATTATCAGAATTGAACATGCCTAGATAAAACCATGGTATGGATCTAGTTAGTCTATATCATTTCTATCAAAGGTCATGAGATTTCCCCTTCCGTAGAAGTGAATAATACTTTCTCTCATTATTCATTAATGTAGTATTACTTGTGACACACCCAACATGTCACACCTTGATGCGAACATATTCCATCACATTTTTCTCAATGCATCTAATTATGTGAATCATAGTAACCATTAATAATAATCTCTAATTATAAAGACCAACACACACATCCACAGATAGGAACATCAAATGATACATATGAATATCAATTTCTTACTGGCGATACTTATTCTCATAATATCAACCTAGATATTACCGACGGTGTACACCATGAAAAGGTGCTTTAATGTTTCATGATTCCCCACACCTAATATCTAGTATGATTTGTTTTCCATCAAATTATATCATCTCCCATAGAAAATATATTCAAGAATTGTGTCATGGAACTTATATGTTCTCATTATAGTAGGGATCTTTGGTTACCATTTCATGTGACAACTATTTATAGGACATTGTCAAATATTATGTCACGTAGAAGAAAAATCATGATGTCTTAAGGTGTTTATTAATATTCATCTAATGATTATAGGGTTATAATAAAGTACACTTAAGTTTGTTTCAATGGTACCAACTCCAAAAATATTTAGGTTAAACATGTCATAACCGGGGAAAATGGATTCTCTATGTTATAGACCCTTATCACATGGATCTTTATTAGTTTTTCATATAATGTAGAAAAACTAAAATATATGAATAAGCACCTACAAATTAATAAAAATTCCATGTAAATGACACAAACAATAATAAATAAATAAGGAATATAATCCTGAAAATATGTTACTTGGTGTGAAAATTATTCCCATCATGACAACTTATATCCTCAAAATTTCACTGGATTTGAAGAAGACAATAAAAAATACATAACATGGAAGGAATAAACCAACCTAGGCATGATATCCAAACTATAATGAAAATAAAATTCATAATATTTCACATAAATCTATCTCAAAGTAAAAAACAACACATGATCACTTTTATTATAGAAGAAAATTAATGGTGAATTATAGTAGTTCTTCCTTCAATTTAAGAGTTCCAATAGTGTGATGACTAAGTAAGGAATGGTACATTGATGATCCACCTATATATTGACAATGTATTTATAAAAAATAGGACAATATGGAAAATAAATTCGAAGGATCCATATTTTCACTAAAAGAGTTATATAATCTTTAAATAGGAACAACATACTATATTTTTCTATTTACAAGCTACAGGGTAACCGAAAATAGTAGATGGATAGAAAAGAAAATAATAATGTAATGAGAGGAGAACAAAGACATGCACAAGTATCCATCCAAATAGAAATGAACAATAATTATAATTATACTATGAATATAATTTATGAAAAAGTCAAATTGGATACAATACTTGGTTAAGATAAAAAAAATTGTTCCCCTAGGACTTGAAATATAGATCACCAAGCATGGATATCTCAATGAATGTAAAAAATCATCATATCAGGAAAGAGCTCAAATTGATTAATTGTCATCAAAGTTACATGATGATAGCACCAATGGTTTACCATACATAGTAAATTAAAAATTTTCCACACTACAATCATTGATACACAATCAAAAAATGATACATTCATTCTCTTAGAATGTCGACATAACCCAAAAGCGTCACTATACATAAGTGACCACCATAAAAGGGCCTAAAAAGACACAAACAACCTAAGTAACCTCAATATAAGATTCATCCAAAATACATGGTAGATGGTCCCTATGGCCTGACAACACATGAGGACCTTCTGGGGGCATATCAAAATGTGATTTAACATGAAACAAAAATACTTATAATCCCATATTTATTAAATTGACAAGATAATTTCATTATCGAAACCCAAAACATTTAGTTTAAAAATCAAAATAGTTAATAAAAATCATTTTTTTCACTTGACAAAACGAATTACCAAATTATATAAAATTAAACTGTATTTAAAAATTACTAAATGAAAATAATTTATTCATACAAGAAATAAAAAACGAAATAATTAAAATCACTACCCATTTAAATAAAATCAATACAAAATAGCCGAACATAACTATTTAAAAAAAAATTTGAATTTAACATTTAAAAATTCAGTATGTCAAAATATTACAAGAAACTCATATTTATAATCTATATAACAATTATTAAATATTTAAATTCCCATTTAGAATAAAATTTAAAATTTAAAAATCATATTATGAAAACCATTTAAATTATTGAAAATAAATAATACACTTCAATTAAATTTTCAAAACATTTTCCATTAATTTTAAAATAGTGTTCTGCAATCTTAAATCATGTTTCCAATTAAAATTGCTTCCAAATTGCTCCAATGAACACTAACATGTGACAAAATTCCAATCTAAATATATCTGTAATTATTTATCATATAAACAACTGAAAATGTTCATTATACAATCTCAATGACAATATTTTAATGTAAATGTGGCTTGGTTTATAAAATCCATGTGAATTGAAAGCTATGGGCTAACCAAAAACCCACCACTAATATTCTATTATAACCATGAATGAAGGAGATATAATTTTATTATCCCATAGAATAATTTATTTTCAATAGCTGCACACTCATTTTAAACCAAAATAATGAAAATCCAAAATTATAAAATAAAACAATAATAAGTATTAACCCTATATTCATTTCCCAATTAATAATGAAAAAACAGAAATTTACTTTCAAAAGTAAAACCAAAATATTTTATTCGTACTATAACATAGGTTTCATCTGGATAAGTTTTGATAAGACACCAACCAATGAATTATCTGATCATATATGATTATCACATATTTCATTTTTTAGATATCAAAAATAATAATGATGAATAGTAACATAGTATTTTTTTAATATCCTAGGATCGAATATATGTTTTTAGTAACCAAAAAGAGTTATTTATCCATTATATACCCATCTAGGAATATGTCCAGTCCCATGTGCATTCCCAATTCCCACATATTGGGGAGAAGTACAAAATGATAAAAAATAACTCACTGTGAATGATTTTACAAATACAACTACTTAATGTAGTAAAAATAATTTTATGGAAATTCCATCATTACACACACACGTATTCGATTCCCATGAAAAATAAAATAATGATATATCTAATAAAATAATTCAATAATAAAAACACACTATCATCCCCATATACCATAAAATAAAAATAAATTATCAATATATATCTATTATAATATAAGAATGTAAAACACATATTATAAAAAAGTAAAAATTAGTATTTTAGATTCAAATGATTTTATACGTAAATATAAATAGAAAATAAAAAAACATTTATATGGTTGGTGGTCATAATCTATTCCGGAAATAACAAATACTCTCAAAGAGAAAATAAGATGATCATGAGATTTTACAAAACAATAATTCTAGAGACATTTAGTGGTGTGTATAGTGTGTGAGGTAATATCCAAGATAGATTTCTACATTGGTTTAATAAATAAAGTTATATAAGAAATTCTTTAAAGGAAAGTTTACAATACATTAATTTAATGTACGATGTACATTATTTCTAAAATTGAACTCATAAATCGTTTCCAGGTAGTATTTTAAAATCTAAAACAATCCTAACTTTGTTTCAATATTCCTTTAAATATTCCATTCATTTTTTAAATCAAATTTTTAAAGAAAATTTACATAAAATCACAGAAAAATGAAGTCAAATAAATAAAAAATTCATAGAAACTATGTTTCCAAAATGGAACATAAAATGTATAAATAAACCTTAATAACCATCATTATGTAACCATCCATAGAAATAATAGCACTACTATATACATAATAGCACCACTATATACATAATATACCATTAAAATAAATTTGAAATAAAATTAGTGAATTCTCAATACTCATTAATGTATAATGTAGAGATATTATAATTTGAGTACCATATAATCAATAATTTTAAACATAAATTCTATAAAAACTACCTACGATCAAAAGGTATAGGAGAACCTTACAATTATTTTTCACTCTATATATGTTCATTGGTTTCATAATAATTATTAGGATACTTCGGGTGCCTCATAACTATATATCAATAATTTCGTATGAAGGTGAACGGTCATCCCATATTGGATATCCTACATGAGAGTCTAAGGTTTGCAATTGGGTTTAATACATAATGTTTACAACTATAAAAAGGTACCATAATATGAATCCAATTAATAATTAATTTTACAAAACATTATTCAATCTATATCCATTATCCAAATTAAAATAATTCCACAATAATAAATTACATGATAATCAAACCAAAATAGAATAAAATAGTTTTAAAATAACTCAATATGATAAAGTTAAATAAACAACAACTGTAACAACAACAACAAAAACAACAAAAATAATAATACTAATCATATCAATTATAAACTCTTTTATAAAATACAAATCATTTCATACATTTGATACTAATAACACAACTTTTAAATTATGTTTCTAATATTTATTCTGGAAAAAATTATAAAACATCAATTTTATATTTCAATACTCCACATTATTGTTAAACATGTTTTCGTTTATAAATTTATATAAACATTAATCAAGACACATATTAACGTATTCTATTAGGAATATATATATATATATATATATATATATATATATATATATACTATATAATTTTTACTAACCCTCTATTATAATTGAGGGGCATAAGAATAGAAAAATGAAATTCTATAATGTTACCTGTATAAGTAAATTCAAACCAATTAATATCCAAAAACCAGAATCCAATACATAAAATTATATTAAAATTCCAAATAATTACAACAATACTCAGATTCATTTCCAAAACTACATTAAATAATTTATTATTAATAAAATTATTCTTCAGGGGAGTATATATAACATAACTAAATCCATAGGGACCCTTTGAAAAATATATTAGAATTTAAAAATATATATGACCACTATATATTTTTGAATTCCATTAGAATAAAATAACTATTTTAAATTGAATAAAACCATTTTCTAGAATGATTTTTCTCGCATTGTGTAACAAGGAAAAGTGAAATCACAGAAACACCATATAAGACTATATTTAGAAAAATCAAAAAAAAATCCTGAAAGGACAGTGGATATGGGAATTCAAAAACCCTACAAACCAATGTCATGTAAATTTATATATAAAACACTCCTAGGGTTCAATATATAGTGAGCCGCATGTATTGTGGAAATAAAAAAACTAAGACAATGAAGCACTGGTGGGGTTAAAACCATATCCTAGATGGATTACAATGGAAATAAATAGGAAGGTGGGATAATTTTCATGGATGGATTAATAGGATATGTGTGTCACATTAAATTGTTCTTATCACATGAAAGGGGTGATATTTCATGTCAGGGGTTTATTGAGGGTAAAATTGGTATAGGGGGTAATTGTAAAACTCATAATTGTAATGTATTCTGTTAATTGTAAGGTTTGGATGCATGGTTTTCAAAATAAAGGACAAAAAAATTTCCCCTCATTGCATAGAATGTAAACCCACAAGGTTTTTCTATAGAATAATAAAAACCATCAAAAAACCATACCAACTATCTCTACTATGTTATATACCCCTACAATATAGTGGTCACATGATTTGGATAGCCATGTGCTGAAACTATGTTATATGAAAAAATTCCAAGTGATTAGAAAATTTTAATACTATATAACTCTCACCTATTAAAATAAATTGAGAATAACTAGATAGATTTAATAATTTAGATAATAATTATTTGGTTGTCAATATAAATTCATTATGAAAAATCATAATATCATTCATATAAATTCAAGGCCACTCATTTATTAAAATTGTAATTTCTAAAAAAATATTCTTTAGAAGGGACAACTTAAAAAAATGAAAATGTATTGATTAAACACAGAATCTAATAATCACCATATATACATTACATTTTCTGATGAATCCAATTTCACATAAACAACATGTCTCCCTTTCAATATGTTAACATGAAAGTATCATATTGTGTAGAAATTTAATAATGAACATCCTAAATCACCATTCTATATGACACAATAAAACGAAATAAACATATAATCAAATATTATTTATGTAATAAGGTGTATGTTATCATAAATATCAACACTAAATTCATTCATATACCTATATTTATGTAAAAAATGTTACATAGTGGATTAATCTACATAAAATTATTCTATAAAAAACATTGTAGATGATCGCATGGATTATTTCATTAATGGATCTTTACAATATTGTAATGTGTTTCCCAATTATTACATGATAAACCATTCAAGTAATGTGATATCTCATATCATTTATATTATGCATCAATTTTATATTTTCATAATCAAAAATAATTATTCCAAAAACCCACTCCACAACTTTTCAACACATGAATATTCCCCTAAAATATGTTATTATTAACATGATTTATTTATTACACAGACTCCAATGATATGAATTGAACCAAAAGATAAACTGATTTGGAATGCTATTAAAAATAAATTGAATTTTAATTCTACTTGTATAAATACATTTATTATTTATTTATTTTTATTTATGATTCTCTAATATTACTTATCATGGCATGAAAAAGTGATATATTTCCCATGAATATGATCTACATATATTAAAATATAAAATAACTTTTAAATGCGAAATGATGAACTATAAGACCAATAAATCATCAAACCATCATTCTCATTGTAATATATTCATCTTTTATGATAAATAAATGTCACTTTGGAATAACCAGAAGTATATTCCCACTAATGTTATCCATGAGTAACATGAATCTATAATCATATAAGTTTGAGTCCCTTAGCATAACAGTGTTATAGAATCATGTATTTATATGGTGGATGATGAGATTGATTTCAGTGATGGGGGATACCAAACTAAGAATAATTCATGAAAATAGACACATACCACTCCTATCACATGATAGATTCCTTTTTGAAATCTCAAGGATGATCCTCAATGGGTTCATGCATTAATAATGTATTATAAGTCATAGTTAATTCCACTTCCAAATAAAAGAACAATATATATCATAATACCTAATGATACATGTTAAGTAGTTATTTTGATTATTATATGTCCCATGAACAAGATCTACATATATTAAAATATAAAATAAATTATAAATGAGAAATTATGAACTATGAAACCAATAAATCATCAAACCATCATTATCATTGTAATATATTCATCTTTTATGATAAATAAATGTCACTTAGGAATAACCAGAAGGCTATTCCCACTAATGTTATCCATGAGTAACATGAATCTATAATCATATAAGTTTGAGTCCCTTAGCATAACAGTGTTATAGAATCATGTATTTATAAGGTGGATGATGAGATTGATTTCGGTGGTGGGGGATACCAAAATAAGAATCATTCATGAAAATATATACATACCACTCCAATCACATGATATATTCCTTTTTGAAATCCCAAGTATGATCCTAAATGGGTCCATGCATTAATAATGTATTATAACTCATAGTTAATTCCACTTACAAAAAAAAGAACAATATATATCATAATACCTGATGATACATGTTAAGGACTTATTTTGATAATTATATCCTACATGGAAAAAAATGTACAACTACCCATCCTGGGATGAAATATTATGATAAGGTATTTTCATGAAATATTACATGCGTGATAGATTCCACATTGACATTAATGAACCCTATGAAAAATATCATTTGTACAATGTAATTTATTTTATAATATAGGTTATTTTTAAATTTGGCTTACTATATCAACCATTTGTAGGTTGTGATATAAATGATTATTGATTGAAGAATAAATATCACACATTATTTCATATTTTATATTTCAAATTATTATAGTTCCTTCCAGTTAATATATATAATCAAATATATGGAATTTATATCCTTAAATATTAATAATTAAATATATTTTTTGAGACATTACACAATATTCAATCATACTATAATGTATATAATGAATATGAAACCATGTTTAAAATCCAATGCATCTTCTAAAATCATTGGAAATCCATCATTATTTTTATGATGAATTATTTTATATTAAATAGCTATCATAAATCTATAAAAAAGACATAAAAATTTATAGTAACTATTTTAGTAAACTCAATCCATATTCATTCAAGAACAATTTGTGACCTCGTGTTACATTGTAGAGTTGGATACAAATATGAATACCTAGATCCAAAAATATATTAACAGAGTAGGATCTAGAAAATAATCAATTCAACTAAAGATAAAATGTGATCTAGCATGATATCTACTACACACATGTTTCTGTATTCATTTTATTCATTTTTTATTTTTCTTACTAGTGTATCTTCTTGAAAATTCCATTTATTTGACAGATCATGTTTCCATATAGAATTGAACATCTCAGCCTCATATATATTCAAAAAATGAAATTCTATATTATTGGAGTATTAACTATCTTGGTTGATGTATGTGTTACATGTCACTAATAATTATGGATGAGAGTATGTTAATAATATCATATTAATAGATAATAAAATCAGATTTATAATATGCATGAGGATTTACTCACCATATTCTATCAAATTTGAGGTCCCATGCATCATAATCATTATTGAAAAAGGAAAATCTAATCCCAATCGATCTCCAATTGTTGAAATTATATACTACATACAAAAACCCCTATGATTATCCAACCCTCAATGTATTATCTATGAAATTTTTTCATATATAACTGTTATTATACTACTAATATAACAAGTCATATGGAATAATGACTCGTATAAACTCCATTATCCCCTTGTATATCTGATTAATATTGTACCAAAAATTATCTAGTATATATAGTGGATAATCCAGTTCAAACAAAAAATGGTTCCTCGTGATCATTTTCTAAATCTCCTAGAAAACCTCACTAACAAAAACTTTAATATTTCATCATAACTAATTACACACTATGGTGAAAATTATTGTGGAATAACACAAAGTCATAATAATTGATGTCTATTATAATTAATTTTGCTAAAATATATATCAATATATAAAACTATTATTTGAATGTGATTTAATGATAATTTATACATTTACTATTATGTTATATAGATTATATTGTTTATACTAATTTAAAAATATTTATTTAAATTCTGTATATGAATCTATCATCAATATCATATTTTATTGAAACCATGATCAACCTTAAATTTTGTTTACAGTATTGTGTTTTTCATATCATTAAATCAATATATGATTTCTACCACATCAATATATGATTTCTACCACATCAATATATGGTGATCTGATAAAATCTTATTACTAAACTCTTTTATTAGTAACATCATTGTAGAAAAAATTACTAAATAATTTATACATTTGGAAATCATGTTCTTAATGATCAACACATTAAAAATATATGTACTTACAAACTCCCCGACAACAGATGATATAATTTATACTTTCTTATCCCCTTAAACTCATTCAGTGTATAATATTATCAAACATGGAACCATTCTCCAAAACAGTTTCATTATGATCTTATTTTAATCAATTTTATTATTAGTATAATAACATATATGAAATCCTAAAATCCTTTATTAAATAAAAACATCCACAATTTAATAGAAATCAATGTAACTCATTACATTTATATTTAATCACATATCTTAAAACTCATTTAGGACATGGGGAAATAATTTTTTTTCAAGATTAATCCATCAGAAAATAGTAATGTAATAATTTCATTATAACTAAATGTAACTATCTAATTCTTCCTCAACATCACATATCCAAAAATATATCAGATATTAGGTGAAAATTAAATAAATTTATAATAGGTTTAATAAATAATTTAACAACATTGAAATTATCAACGTTAAATAATACTTACAATAGAGCCTAAGGCCATATGTTCATCATAGAATATAATTCAAAAATTTATGTTTTTTTGGAAATATAATTTTATTTATTTAATATGGTTATATAAGAACAATTAGACCTTTTATAATATGGTATTCTACATATTTAGATAATTTTCTTCTATTTTTTAGAATATATTTTTACAATATTATACTAAATGGTTATTCAAATAGTGTCCCCAAAGTTTTAATAATTAAAATGAAAATGTCTTTATTCTTGATAAAATTTATTTAAAGATTCCACCATTTTAAAACATGATATATAATCTGATGAATAGATATTGCATATAAAATTAATCATATATTTTTTAACAATTAAAATTGGATAATGAAATAAATATCTTATCATATTTGTGAAATTATATAATTATAACCATTATTTTATTAAATCCATCAACTATTGATAAATCCCTATAAATTTACATCTTTTAGGTAGTATCTATATTTAATTATAAATATATTTAAAACTACATTCTCTAACATGCATTCCCAAAATTTAGAACTATTATAAATTTACAACAGTTTTATGGAATACCATTAGAGTCACTTAAACATCAAAATTGTAAAAAAAAACTTAAATAAAAAATATATGTGATAGATAATGTATATATTTTTTTAAAAAACCTACCATTCTTCCTAAAAAATTTAATCAAATAGAATCATTACTCAAATTATATTTTACTACTATGTTTCAAGGAAATTAACTGGAAACATAAATGACCATTATTGGTCAATCTAATAGAAAATTATTCTATTTTGGTATTTTTTTAACAATTATTTTCTATGATACACTAGATCATAGACATTATAATGTTTGCTCGCATAGTATCAAATCTTCAATATGTTGAGGAATATTTTTTAGATTTCATTTAACAGGGATCATTTTTTCCATTTATTAAAATTCAATGAATTCTATAAACATAATATTTTTTATGAATATAAATATCCACAATATTTAATTATGTCACTGAATAAAATTAATTATAAATTGAAAATCCAATCATATTGATTATATTGGAGTATAAATTAAATTAGAAACAATATAAATAATTCCTTTTAAACACATAGGAAATATTTCTAGGCTTCTCAAAATCATATTGATTTAAATATTGAACAACATCCTTAACTGGTTTTTCATGAAGATATTTCATTAAAATAATGATCATACCCTTACATAAGAACAATTATTATGTTTCCAATTTCATCAATAAATTATATTAATTTTATCACCCTAGGGAACAATTTCAAATTTAATGTTTATTGATGAAGAGATTATTAATATATATAAAAACAAATTCATATTTATATCATGTTTTTTTTACCATTGAAAAAATTATTTTACTGAATTTTCACAAACTAAAATTAATTCCCATTTTAAATCCATCAAATATATTATCTGGAAAAGAAACTCATTTATAATTGAAATGAGTCCATTACAGAGTTCCACTCACCACGTAGTCGTTTAGTAAGGGAATAATTCAAATAACATCTTATAAAACTCTTGGATAATTTAGTGGAAAATCATTACTAAATAATTTAAGATCATGAAATCAACTATACTCCTAATTTATTATAACCCTTACAGATTCCCAGAAATGTGTATCCTAAAAAAATTGGGGGTTTACATATCTAACAATCTGTGTTATCAATTTATACTTAATAATACTAGATATATCTAATGGGAACCCGAATATAGAAGAATCCACTCAGTTGAATGATCAAGGTATCTCCATATTAAACGTAATAAGGAATATCATACATATAATATTTATAGGGATATAATTTAACCATATTTTCTCTTATCATTATCCTAATGTAAGCATACTTCTTCAGATTTACTTTTTTGAATCATATTCCATAAACAGACTATATATTTTATAACTATATAGATGTGAGATCCTTTAAACAACCCAAAGTATAAGTTACTCAATAAAAATAGGATCCAAACACGTTTAAAATTTTCCCAAAATAGCTTCATAATAATGTACATGCATATATACATGAAAAGTATTAAAATCATATGAGAAAAAAATTCATTATAATAGTTTGATTAGTGCCATATCATTCCAACACCCACCTTTGTAGGATAATAATTAATCCACCAAGCCATTGTGATTTTTGACCCAAAGTCACTATAACTATGGATATTTTACTTTAGAAGGAATTCAATTTATCAAAAAATTATCACATAATATTTATAAACAATATTCAACTACTTAATTAAAGAGAATATACTTAATTATAGACCATGGTCAAGGTAGATGAAATCATTATCTTATGTATTCATAAGTTAAATGTAACTCATAAATTATTATTTTATATTTAAAAATAAGTTTAAATAATTTAATCTAATGAATGCACATATTAATAATTAAATAATGTATAAGTATTCATACAAATGAGAAGAAATATTAAATAAATTAGAATATTATATATATATACATGATATAATGTTTTATATATTTTTCTTAATATAACTTATTATATTAAAAAAATATCATTTTCTAGATGGAATATATGCCTTCATTAATTTTGAATGTAGATATGTTATATTTGTTTTGAAAATATGGGAATTTCTTATTATTATATGGGGAATCCTTTAAATGTATCATATTTCAATACATTTTAAATATTTGCTAATCAAATTTCTATTATGTAATCATTTTATATAATCCTTATGTCATATAGTTAACATTATATAAATAATTAATCAATTTATCCATCAATACCATTTTTGAAAAAGTCTAAATAATATCCCAAAATAAATATTATATTTAAAAAATTCACATCAATTAGATATTAAAAGTTAATACTTTAAATATAGACATTTTACTTTTTTAATTATTATGTAATTTATAAATTCATTATAAATTTCTATTATTATTTTCCATATAAACACATTATAATAATATTATATTATATTCCATATAAATAAATAAAATATATTTTTAATATTAGTACTTAATTTGAATTGAATTATTTTAAGAAATTAATCAAAAAATTAATTAAATATAACAATGTAATAAAAATTTAGATATTATTTGATTAAGAAATAATTAATATTTATTTGAGAAAAATCATTTATTTTTTATAAAATAAAAATTAATTGAATCTAATTCATAATTTAATTTTAATAATTTGTCTATTCTTATTTAAATATTATAATCTTAAAAATACATAAGGTACGATTTATACTCATATTATATGATCTAGGGGACTTATAATATTGGACTCATAGGTCATGGATTTATGTGTTCTCTATTTCACTTTAGAGTGATAGTTTTATGATCTAATACTATTTAAAACTAAAATAAAAATTGTAATATTTGATAAACAATAACTAAAAAATTACCTTTCATGTAAAATATTTTATTTAATGAGATGATATGGAATTGTATTTGTGATATGATAAAAATTTTTCAAAAAATGTTGCACACCAATATTAAATTATACAATAATGAGTTCATAATCTATGAGATGTGTAGATCAATGATTTCACTCCATATCATAGAATAACATATCATATATCGTATATTGTAATATATAAACGAGATACCAAAAAAACCAATTAGTTACTGTGATTTTAATGAGACATTAAATTAAATATAGAATTTCATGTTTTCTGTATTATTTGAAAAATCTATAAAAATGTAAAATATTTATATGTATAAATGGATTTATGGGTGTATAATAATAGTAACTAAGATGTGAAGTATTGATTTTAATCACAATTAAATTATATCCATGAATAGAAATATAAATATCCTTATATACAAGAATTTTGGATATCTAAAACCATATATATGCTACACCATCACTTATGTTATAACATATTTATCTTTTTTTGTTGATGAAGATCAAATTGGGTTAACCATTTAGATCTTCCCACATGAGGTATCCACAGATAACGGGAATTTCCCATCATTGGTGTAGGACATTAATTACAAGTAAGTGTTTCTAAATCTCACTATGCTTTGGAGAAAGATTGTAAAGACTCCAACAATGGAAGGAAAATCATCTATGAATTGTTCAAGAATAAACATATATAGCAGTGGATGGAAAATTTATTTTTCCTTATAAATATACTAGGATGTTCCTCGTCTGAGAAATTCATTAACTATGACATCGTACAGACATTTTCATGTTAATTAAATCTCTATAATAAAATACTTCAACACTATACACTCTCAATGCCTTTTAAGTTTAATGTTATATATAATTTTCTCAAATAATCAACTAAAAAAGACATGACTTATTAATTTAAAGGATATATTTCTAAATATATAAAATAATTCATAATCCATAAATAGTTCACAAAATATCATGCTAATTCAACACATAATATATTTTTCTATATATTTTATAATTATTATATCTTCATAAATTTTTTAAATGAAAAAAGAAGACTTTCATGAGCTTATATCCTCATTAATGGTCAACATAGGAGATAATAATTTATGATTATAAGTGATTATAATTTGTGAATATGAGTATAACAAAGAAATAAAATATTTTCTAGAAATTAAATAGATCAAAAAAACATTATTCATGGAATATGACATGGTATAAATAAATCATTAATCAAGAGTGTATGAAACATGAGAAAAAATTGATACCCATGAGATGATAGCCTGGTAAGATGTATGAATGTTATAATTTCAAATAATCATTAGTATAGAGACTTATCACCATTATAAGGAAAACTTTTCAACTAATGTTTTTGAGAAATCATAATTGTACTCATGTATAAATCGCCTTAAAAATTCAGACATGTTCCCCGAATCTTAAGAAAACTTAATTTTTTTCCTTGTATATAAATGTCATTATATTTAATAATTCAATCAACACATTGGGGGGAAATATGAGACCAAAACTACCATTCACCCATACTCACCGATAACACATGAAATCATTCATTTATCATTTCATAATGAAACCATGAATGAAAATTTTGTTTCATTCATCACAACATAATGACCATTAAAATGAAAATTGATTACATTTCTTTTCGAAATGTAATGACTTAAAGAAATAATTTCTAATTCCATCAACAAAAATTACAAGATAATTGCATGAAAAATAAAATAGAATCCATATATATTATGAAACATTAAAGGTAAATTACCTTCAACTAGTTGATAAACCATATCGTATTTAAATCCTATAGATAATTGGTATATAGTTAATTTTATAATTTTTCAAATAAATTGATGTATGGATATTGGTTAATACCCATCATCCAATGAAATAAAAAATATGTAGTTCAAAAAGGAAAGGTATTTTGTGAATAAGATTCCCAAAAATTGGTGATGACTAATAATGGAAAATGAAGTGACAAATCACTTATGTTATAGAAATTTAATTTTTTTTATTTTATTAAAACAAACGTCATGATTCAACTGAATGATGAAGATATCCATTATAAGAATAGTGTTATTTTAAATATAATTCTTGGGGAAAATTATTATATTCCATAAAAACCCATTAAACAAAATTCACATAATAATAGTAAAATAATTATATTTTGAAAACAAATTTACATGGGAATGAATATTGAAAAATATATAAAATAAATTCTTGTGATATTTTTTTATAATTATTTCTATTATATTATTTTTATACAAAAAATATAAGGGAAAAAATCAGTACTTTATTTTAGAAATTATTTTTCGAAAAAATTAATAATAAATCACATAAAATATATTATAAAATAATTTTTCATATATATTTAATATCTTAGTCTTGAAAATTCATGAAATATTTTATATTTAAATTATTATTTGGAAGATAAGAATTATTTCTATGATACATAAAACTTTTTAATATTTTGAAACACTATTTTTGAAAACACAAACCATAAATAAGGAAATTAATTTTTAATTGAAATGCAGTGATGAGAATTTTGAGGATTATTTGAATTAATATATATGTGAGTAGAAATTAATAGAGGAGGACATTGGTGGAATGAATAATATGATCATTGATGAAAAAAAATCATTTGTTAGAATGAGTGTTATTCTAACAAATGTTAATGTTTTAATTCTCTTTTTTATCAAAGTGGTGGTTATTGATTATAAGAAAATAATTCCCCATATAACATGTCGTAATTAAATATAAAATGTTGTAATGGAAGTATAAATGAATATTGGGATAGTATTCTATTTTAAAAAAAATACTATGACATAATATATCATAAATTGATTCAATTTAAAAAATAAAAAATTGGAGAATTTTTTATAGGAACCCCTTGAAGGAAATAATTTCAAATAAAAGATTATGTACCTCGAATAATTAGGGGATAATGAAAAAAAATATTATATTGGTAGTATATTAAACATTATAAAGTAAACACATTTTATATATATAAGTATGTTAAAAGTTATGAAAATACTGATAAAAAACCGCTACCTTATTTATGGCAATGTATTGAAGGACAATAATCTCCATATATAAAAAACTACAATCTTAATAACATATTTTTTAAAATAATAAATATATTTTATATTTTATTAATATTATTAATAATATGTTTTTATATGTATATTATTTAGTAATTATCAATTGTCAATATTGCAGTGTGTGTTATCATGATTTGTTTTAAATACCTTTGAAATAGTGTTGTTTTTTATTTATTCATCCAAAAAATTTAATATTTAAATGATAATTTTAGATACCTAAATTTTTAATTTATATTAATCTGTGATTAAATTGTCTCATTTTATTTGTTTGATAGTTGTTTTATTTATAAATTTTATTGGTGTCATCATATTTTTGTATATTTAGTGATCAGAGATGATAGTTTATTAATATGTTAAATTCAAGATATAACCAATTCATAACCATAAAAAAATATTTTATTCATATTAAATTAGTATAATATATTTATTTATGTTACCATTTACATCTATGATATAGTTTTATATCAATTCTTAATGTATGTGGTTAATCCGTCCCAAACATGAACATACTATAATTAGATGGGTGAGTATAGTTAGTAAATAGTTTATTTTGACATACTATAATTATAATATAATAATAATTATATTAGATACATTTTTAATTAATTTTTTTAGAATATTACTTATTTTTATTAAATAATTAAAATAATTTCTAAATATAAAAAATGTAATATCGTGTTTCATTTAGTCCCCAGAACACACAATTATTAATCTTATTTAATGATAAATTAGAAAAATTAAACAGGGATTATAATTTTTAACATTATATTAAAACTAATATAATATTTTTATTATTTTTTCATAATTCATTCCTTCTATCTAGTGAATAGAGGTAGTAGACAAAAATGGAAGATGTCTCTTCTGGGAGATTATATTCCTCACAACAACAGATCCACAATAGTTTATTTTTTTTGGGGTTTGGGGTCAAATAAATAAATGTTTATTAAATATTAAAATACATATGAATATAATAATGATTCATAGATCATTATATTTCTGTGGTTAATGATGTTTTTGAAGATAATTATTAAAAAAAATTAAGGAGTTAGTAATACTTACGTCGAAGCATTGAATATTCATTTTATAATCTACATAGAATTCAAGGATATGTGCTAACATATAGTGAACCAGGGCATTAAAACATGAAATGAAAAGCAAGTAGAATAATATTGGTCAGGTATTGAAGGGTATATCAAATTGAAGGATTAGAAAAGACATGTGGAATTGGTAACATTTTATTAGTTATAAAAAGGGTACTTTTGTGAATAGATACAAGTTTTCAATGTTTTCATTTAACTATTCAATGGTCAAGGAAACCATATCATATAAATAATGGTGTATGGAGTGATATTGTTTTAATAAATACTTAACACTTTATTTTCACCCATATTTTAAATCTGTTAGATGTACTTTACTATTATTGTTTTAATTTTTCAATTTTTAGTTTTTTATGTAGAAATATGTTTTTACCCATGTAATATATGTTTTATTAGACATCAAAATATCCCGTGTCAGAAATTTGTTTCTGTGGTGATCATAAATTTATTTTCCAATTAATATAAATATATTTTATTATAATTTATATTTAAATTTAAATTTAAATTTTGTTATATATAAATGTTATATTTTTCAAAAAATGTTTTATCAATTATGTTTCCTTAATCATATTTTTAATTGAATATAAATTTTATGCGAGTTAATATAATTATAAATGTTATAAAATATAATATTATGTTAAATATTTATAATAATATATAGTAATTTACTTGATAAATATTACAAAAAATAATATAATAATTCAATAATATTAATCATCTCACCATCATCATGGTGATTATAATTAATCATATAAATTTCATTTTACTCTTAAAAATAAAATTGAAATAATAATCTATTATTGATATATCTATCATAAATAATAAAATTATTTATTTATATGTAAAATAAAAAATTTATGAAATAAAATATTCATTGTAAGGGCATAAAATTGTTTTTGTGTGATAACTTACATTAGATTCAAAAAACAAAAACATTTGGTGTATAAATGAAACATGGTATTTTGAAATGAAATAAATTAGATAATAAAAATATATTTTATAGAAAAATATTTTAATTAAATTTTAATTCATATTAGATATTTTATTAGTATATTTAACTATTCACCTAAACATCAATTTTCATTTAAAAATATTCTATGTTCAACTTGTGAAAACATAGACACTTTAAATCCAAAATAGTGTCAATTTTTCGAAATTAAAATTATAATATCTATAAGTCAATGTTGTAAAAAATATATGTAATATACAAATGAAAATATGTTTTCTTGAGAAATTCACATTTTAGAATAAAATTTATTCTAGTTCATTTGTATTCATTAAAAATTGATATTTATATTTTTATCTTCTTAGGGTTTTTTAGGTATAATTTTCCAATATAATAATCCACAGAACCATTTAGTTTAAGTATTTATATAAAGAAATATATTGAAATAATAAATCTTTAATGAATACACACTGAAGCTTCTCACCCTTACATTCTCCACCTTGAATAAAATGTCCGCTCATAATTTATATTATTCCAACAAATTAAAATAGTTAAGGGTATCCATAATAATGAATTTACATTAATTTTAATTTTTAATGAAGTTTGTATTCCCTTATTCATTATTTTTACTAGTGAAATCATATTTCTTGTCATAATAAGAATATAAATAACATTTCTTTTGTATATAACCATTTTTATTAAACATAAAAATATAATTATAGTATTTTTCATACTTATTTTATTGCTAGCATTATATTAATATGTGATCAAGTGTTGATTTTCTGTTTTTATTTTCATATCTTGTAAATTATCATGTCCTTTATTAAAAGATTTCAAATCCATTCATAATATTACATAAAATTAAATTATAGGAAGGATAATATTATTTAATAAGTTTTTCATTCCAATAATCATCTATTAGAGTGGAGTTAAACACAAGGTTTACTAAAATCATACCACAAATGTTTTTATTAAAAAATCATCCTCTTGTGACTAGGTAGAGATTTTATGTTGTTTACAAAGATACTAGTTACAAAGTAATAGGGTGAAAATATATAAAAATAGTAAAAAAAATTCTTTACTGGGTATACATTATTACTTACTCGACATTATGTTCCAAAAACACTTCTACTATAATCATTTGATAGGAATTCCACTATCTAAAATGTTGAGGGGGCCTAACATCACATTTTGCCCCTGGATTATGATATTGATTTTGGTAATTTACATGTTTTCCATAATTAATATAATAAATTATCTATTTTAATTTATGATGATTAAATTTTCATTTCACAATGTCCACTAAGATGTATAATTTTACTCAAAATTACTCAATCATTTCCCTATATTATTATTCGTAAAACTTCCTTCTATCCCCTTGAAGTGTTTTCCATAGTCATTCTTCAATCATTTCGAAAGAAATATAATATTCATTCCATTATAAAGTTTATTACATGAGCATTAATGATTCTATATTCTTATAATCTATATTGTGTTTCAAAACACATGTTTGTTTATTTTTTCATCTTTATTATTGATAAATGGTTTTAAACAATCACATTGTTTCTATCTTAAGATCATTTCAAATTATGTCTAAAATTTTGGTAATTAGTCCAATGTTCAAGGAATCCCTTACTAACATGGTTCTTTAAGGAATCATGCATTAAAAATAAAAAATAAAATATTTATTAATGATTTATTTATAATTAAAAATATAAGAGAATTGTATTAAATGAATCACATAAAATTTTAATCCTAAAAATATTTACTTTTGAAATTTATGACATTACCATTCAACTTATACAAAATAAATATCAATTCAATATAGGTTTCTTTGTGTTTGGTTCTATAGTAATTATTATTTGATCATAATAATATAAATAACCATTCTTAATTCTTTGTGAAGACAAATTGATTAGCTAATGAACATACGTTTGTATAGTCTAACTAGCTATGTTATTAAGCCTCTCTATCGTATAATACATTTTGATTAATTTAATAACCAACACACCCTTTTCATGGTTATCAACCCATGTAAATTTTGATAAAAATACTTAAAATAATTATACAATCTGTAAATGGATGAGTAAAACCAATCAATATCCACTTTTGAATATTTTTTATTAAATTTTATCCAATACTTATACTTAACCTTTATAATTGTCCTATGATTTTCACTAGGTTTATCTAATTCGAATCCTTAAAATATTAAATATTTCCTCAAATATTTTAAATTTTTTCTATAACTTTTAAATAATCACTAATAATAACATATTAACCCTTGCATTATCCACAACTAACATATAAATAAATATTATTATCCCAACAATACTTTGATAAAAACAATCACTCCTATAGGAGAGACTCGTGCAATTCCTTGATATAAATAAAACAATTTATTAAAATACATTCCAATTAATTTTTTGGTTTATAGTTATATATTATTAGGAGAAATCAATAATAAATAACCCAATAACATTCAAATTATGGAAATTTTTACCACTATATTCAAATCTATCTATTCCATAATAAATCTTCATTATCTCCTATTAATTATCAACATAATATACTCTTATATAAATTTCATACATTAATTATCTTCATAACCTATGGAAATAAAAACATAAGATATTGGTAAGATCATATTCATAGTAATAGTAACATTAACGATAATAATAAATTATCATAAGTTATTATAATATGATCATATCAGTTTATAAAGATATATATTATAATCATATCTATTATATAATATATCATAAAACATGATTCATTGAATATGAAATGGTATAAGACAATTTGTGGGTTAATAGTGTGTGGAAACATGAATTAGTAAACCTAGGACATTATACAATAACATATTAATTATAATAAACATATGACTATAGCCCAAATAATAGGATAGAGAAACACCTCATTATGTGTCTCACATTTGAATAAAATTGTGTAACAAAACTTAATTATTCTAATCCATACATCACCTTAATGATTCCCATAGTTTAAAATATTCATTAGAACAACTAAATTAGGCTCATGTATATATATATCATGAAAATTATACATTTTTCCAATTCTTTAGAGAGCTATCTAGGGTCACACCCATCATTAATCCATAAATATGTTTTCAATGTGAAAGAACCTCATCATAATTTCCCAATGAACACATAGAAATAAAATATTATTCACTTATCATATTATAAATACCCATTCAAATAAAATTGGATTCATTTCATATTTGAATGGAATCCTATTAAGAAATAAATGGTAATATTATGAAAAATCATAACATGATAATGTCATTAAAAAGGTATTAGTATCCAAATATATTCAATTACATTCTATTTAAATACCCATTAATAAGATAATAAATCATATGGTATTTAAACAATATATAAAAACGTTATATAGTTACTTCAATAATTTTGAAAATAAATTAATATATTTAATCATTTTGAAAAACATTCAATCAATGGTATAAAAATGTTTTAATTCAAGGGGAAGGGCATTGCAAGAAAAAATATAGTTATACCACAAATATAATTAATTTATAAAAATCAATCCCTGGATCATTTTTCTTTTAAATAATTAACTACATTCATTTGGTTAATCATCGTCAAATAATAAATTGATAGATTAAGAATATATTTAGTTGAAATGTATAACTTTTCATTGAACATAATGATTAAAATGACCCATTATGAGGGAAAATATATTAAATAATAGTTATATAATAATATTAATATAATATAATTTATAAAAAATGAAAAATGGAATTTTTTCATTTAAATGGTGGGAATTAGTTCTTGTGAAATTTTTTTAAAAATATGTTTCAATTAATATTCTTATAAAGAATGTTTAATGGGAAAAGTGACATGTTTATTATGAAATTTCAATCAAAATATGATTTGTTACTATAAATATTGTGATATAAATTTTTTTTGTTTTTTAGTAAAAATCATAATAGAAACATGAAATATAAATAATTATTTAATTTTGAAAATATGTAGTTAAGGATATGAAAAATATCCAAGATATGTAAAAGCATTTAAAATATTAATAAGACATTACCAAAAACCCAAATAAAAATATGAAAATATAATTTCCCACTGAAATGTGCTAATGAGAAAAAGGTGGGTCACATGAACTAATATATATATTATTTCAAAAAAAAGAGATGATATCTTCTACCGGATGGAAAATATAGACATGGAAGAAATTATTAATCATTTTAAATGTAATTATTCTTATTCAAATTATTATTTTATATTTGATAACATTATATCTAAGTGGTTCATATTGAGGACGGTAGGTAATTTACATAGAGAATAAATATTAAGAAAACTATAAAATGGAATTTCAAGGATCAAAAAGCTTTAAAAATTATTATCTTATATAAAATACTATGACCCAATATTTATGAAATTTATATAATAAAATTCTTATGACATTTGAAATTTTCAAGTTAGAACCCCTTCAACGATATGATATAAAATGAATAAAAAAAATATATGAATAATAATAGGATCATTATATAAAATACTAAAGGGGTAGTAGATAAACCACTCAAAAGAAAACATGGTGTCATATAAGATATATTTTTAAAGGGATTAAAATTTGAGAAAAGAAACCCTTATCACGATTTTGTAATTCCAATAAAGTGGTTGACTATCCTTTAAAAAAATTTAATCCTTAATAACTTACTTTGAAGAATAATCTTCTCTATGGAATTTTATAAACATAAATTATAATTATTCTTTAGTTGTATATTAGATCGTTAGTATTTATATTACATATTATGTGAGATCTAACTTGAGTATTTTGAACTAGTTTCATTATAGTGGTATGGTTAATTATTATTTTCTCAATGTTTACCATTATGATATAATTTAATGTACTATAATAGATTAATTATATTTATTTATAAATCACTTATCTCAATAAAATAGTATTTTAGTACTTAATCATGAAATTTTATTTAGTATTAGCGTATTCTAGAAATTTTAGTCATCAAGGATGAGAGCATAATTATAATCATAAAATTTTAATGTAAGATAAAATTTTATTTTTTAATTATTAAAATATAAGAATATTATTAATTATGATTCCATAGATTAATATGATAGTGTTTTATAGAATTCTTCATCTTAGTCGTTATACTAAACAAAACATGAAAATTCAACAATTTAATAGTTGAGTATTATTAAGAAAATGTTTATTATGACATAACATAATTATAAAATTATATTAATTATATTAGTATTATATTAATGTTTTTTAATTCATATATGCAGTAGTTTATATGGTAAATTAAAATCATGATGAAATAAAAAAAAATTATATCATGGAGGTTGTAGTCTAAATGATGGACAGTTAATCTTTTCGTTTCTAGAAAGATTCGATAAAATGAAGTAGGAATATAATTTTTATTTTAATAATAATAATTATCATATATATGACACATTTATTGTTTAACTATATAATTATCACATTCAAATATATTCAGTGGTGAAAATGGAATATATCACATAATGGAGGTTGTAGTTAGTACAAGACACAATCGACATTATTTTATTTTATTAATTGGTAGAAAATTAACAAATAGATGATCTTAATAAAATAAAATATGAAATCAATATACTAATTATAGTTTATAAATTCTACTTCTACTTTTAGGGTATTTTTGGATGGTAATGATTAAAAATAATATGTAATGAATATGTAATTAATAAATAGATTACTTATTATTCATATTGATGATGTCCATACAATTGAATGATAATGGAAAAATTATAGTAAATCAGTGCCTGATGAAATCACTTTTATATGTACTAGTGAAATATTGGTCAGAAACACAAAAATACTTCAACAAAAATTGGAGGATTTCATGGATGCAACAGAAAAACTTTTATAGGTGAATGAAAAGTAACTTTTGGGAATACCGATTATTTTTTAATAGTAACTTAACACTTTTCAATGTTAATAGAATAAAAAAATATTAAATAATTTATTTTTTGGAATTTCTATATTTATATATTCTAATCCATATATTTACACACATGTTTTAAAAATGGTTAATCTCATTTACTTGTATATTTTTATATATTCCTTGTTTTTTCTAGTGAAACAAATTTTTTACTCATATAAAAATATTTTTATTAAACATATAAAAAAATAATTAAAAATATTGGTGGAATGATACTAAATTCTACTTGTATTTAAGAGAATTAAATTTCTATATATGGAAAAAATATTTTAAATTACAATAAATATTTATATATATAAAATATTATTGTAACATAAATTATGTTCTAAGAATTTTGTTTTTATAACAATATTAAACACTGTTAAAAATTAAATGATTGGTAATATATTGATAATGTTTTTGAAAATCATATTATATTTTTCATATAAAACACATTAACTTAAGTTATTTGATAATAATTACACACCATCAATAAATCAGTTTTTTGAAAATTCCACTTTCACCATTTTCGTGGTCATTGACATTTTTTTAGTAATATAATATTTATATTCAAAATTGAAATTTAACTAAAAATATATTTTGGATGTGTTGATTTCAAATATTAAATAATTTTTTTTACTTATTTATAATGGAGATAGAATAATATTTTTAATAAAATATCATTAAAATGGCCTTTAGTGTTAAATATTACACAAGTTTCCAATATTATATACACGTGTCTCGTAAATTAAAATGATTAATATGATAATATTTATATTAATTATTAAGTATATTTTTTTTATAAAAATCTATCACATCTATATGTTATTATATGTTTTCTTTTAAATAAAATCAATCGTTTTCAAATCATGTGATATACACAACCTATAGTGAGAAAACCCACCAAACAATATTCCATAATAACATAGCTTCTAAATGGGTGAGTGTGACTAAATGTAAAAAAATTATGAACAACATATGGTTTAATCATGCATAAAAATTTTATCAGTTTTCAATTGAGTAGAATTAAAAAAAATTAATGAAAATGAAATTATTTTATAAAAACTATATTTTCTCAGAAACAAATTTCCTCACATTTTGTGTTGATGATAAAATTATTTTTTACTTATTTTAAAATAAATAATCAAAAAATGAAAATAATTTTTTTTTAATAAATAATTTAAAATCTTCATAGGTTTATTTTTCTTTCAATATTTTAAAAGATTAATTTTTTGATTAATAGTGATAGATAAATATTTTTTGTTATAAAATTTTTTCCATTCAATGATTTTATAAGTTCCACTTTTTAATAAATTCTTCCCAAAATAATTTAGTTAAATTATACTATAATTAATAAATTTTCCTTAATTTTAATCATTTATATGTTAACATTGTAAAAAAATTACACATTTGAAAACATTTCTCTTGGAAATTGTTTTTCATTATCTTTGGGTATACATTTTTCATAATATCTACCAATTTAGTGAGATTAATCTTTTAAGAACTATTAAATTTATGTAATAATAATTAATAATATTATATAATAACTTCAAATTAATTTTTAAACATAATAAATAGTAATAATAGAAAAAATTAATTACAAATATTAAGGTAAAAACAAGTTTTCTAGGGGGTGTTAAAAAAATATAAAGGTTACTTATCAAAATAAAAATTTATAATTATTTTTTTATTTAAAATTTATTATTGTAAATTTCAAAATTTGAATATAATTTATTTTAATATCTTTTTGAAATAACTTATCTTTTGTATTTTATTGTGAAATTACCTTGTAATTTCCAAGAGGGTCCCCTCCCATACATTTAAAAGGGAACCCCCTCTCTTTTTAAAACCGATCAAAATATCTAGCTAAAAAAACCATGAAAAAAATCTCAAAAAATAATTATCAACATTATTGATATTTTGTTCTCTCAACAAGACTTACCAGAGTGTCTTTAATAACATATCCAAATGTGGTTATTCTAAGAGAAAGTAATTTTCTTCACTAAGCTTATTCTTTTTCACTTATTATTTTATGACTGAAAATTATTTTTAAAATTTAAAATATTATATTATTAATTTATACCATATAATGATATATTTTTATATTTAAGGAATAATATCAAATCATCCCCTTCTCAATTAATTTGGAAATAAATCAGTCTCTAGGGTGTATGAAGGACTATTAGATCATAAACATATTTACCTAGTATTCCATTACCATCCGACATATATAGTCATAATTTCAGAAATAATTAATATATATGGTAAAATTGAGATGATATTAATTATTAAAAATTGATATATTATCTATTTAATTACACTTTCATATATTAAGGGAATGAAATCTTCTCCCATGTGTATGTATGACCAACTATCTCAATGAAAAGATGCGATTCATGTTCTATTTACAACATTCAAGAATGGTGATAAAAATTTATGAAATTAGTAACTATGATATTTTTAAATTTAATATAGTAATTTAGATATTTTAACAATATTAAATGAACCATAACATTATCATTCATTAAAAACATTCATTATAAACCAAGTCCATCGACACTGGATACAATGTTAAAATGGAATATTATGGGTGATCTGGTGGTATGATGTTATAAAAGGATAATATATTATATTATGAATATAAATATTGTTCCATTATGAATACATTACATATTTAAAACCATAATACATGAGGTTAATGAACATTAAACTTAAGGGATGTGTTATGTAATGTATTTCACTTAATTTCCATTCCATTTTGACATATTGTTCTTATTGTATTATTCAATTTTATATGGTATGTATAATGGACCATAAATGTTTTGAAAATGATTAAAATTTTATTAAATATGTTTAATTCACCAGTTAATGTTTATTTATTCAATGTTTTATAATTTCAATTTTACCAAAATGTTAATAACTTATTTTACAATACCATTTTCATTTAGATTTTTTTTACTCCTTTTGATGGAATATTATCATTTATCGTTCATAATATCTAGTAAGTTTCTTATCCACTGCATATTTAAGGATAGTATCAATTTTTCCTTATAACCTTTCCTCTCTTCATTACTTTAATCAATAAAATAAATATAAAAATATAGGAAAAAAATTAGTTTTAATTTAATTTTGATTAACTTTTCCACATTTTTTGTCAAATTTTATTTAGAATGGATTTTTTTTTAATAATATTTTTTATCAATGAAATTTTATGTTATGATTGACTTTTAAAAATAGTTCAAATGAATTATTTCTACTTTTTTTATGAAATTTTGTTTAAAACATTAAAAATAATTTTTTTAATGTTTATAATATTAAAAATATCCCAACCATTTTAAAAAATTTAGGAAATATATCTCTGCTAACACATTTCCAAGGGTATTACAAATAAAGAACATTTATGAAAATTCATTTTAATATTTAACAAAAATTCTACTTATTTATTTCATGGACATGGTTTTTTCCATAAAATATTATATAATCAATGAACCAATTGACACCTCTCATCCGTTGATTAATGTTGTGACTGTTAACTTTCTCATGAGATAACCAGTTTCATTTAATCATTTTCATTAGAAAATATATTTCACTTATATATATATATATTCTATAATGGATATTGATATTTCATAAATTATATATTAATTTAAAATATGGTTTTAACATTAAATCTTATTTGATTAAATTGAGAATAATCGTTAAATATATATCCTTTTTTTAATATAGATATTTACTGTTAAATAATATTATTGATGAATTAAATTGATTATTTGATATTTTGTGCAATGATTTGGACATGTATTGACAGTTGCGGATTAAAATTATAACTTACCCCTATGCTTCAATAGTTCAAATGCGACAACATAATTTTCCATGTTAAATAGGTTTTATCTATATTTTAAAATTTTATTAATAATTGTTTTGAAAATTTAAATATTATGATTTTTTGAAACCATGTTGTTCAAATATAATAATTTCATTAATTGAGAATTTATTTATTAATATATATGATATTATTTAACTGATATTATCCATATAATCACTTTTGTTAATGTTATTGATTAAATACCATGTCTATTCAGTTCTTTAACATTCGATAGTGATTATACCAAATATAATTATTATAGTCTAGTTATTGAATAAATTTAATGTGTGTTAATTTATTTTCCTTTACATATTTATTATGGATTACTGATTCATTTTTTATTCTATTATATGTTACAAATACTGAGTTTTTTATATCAAAATTTTTTGATTCCCTTACACATTATATGAAAAATAGTTCATTAAATGAAATTAAGGATCCAAAATGATTTTAATACAATGTTAATAATTTATTCCTCAATGAAAAATGTTAATTTTGAATATATTTGGTTCTCCATTACTAGTAAACTGATATTCCATTATGGATTGGACCCCCTATATCTAAGGAAATGTAATAAATTATACAACATCTATGGGATATTGTACACTTGGTTGTTATAGTTGGTTTCATTATAATTTTAGTAGAAACCTTGGGAAAAATATTATTGAAAAAAATACATTATATAACAGAAACCTATGATATAAATTTTGGAAAAAATATAGAATAAAAACATACAATGTTCATATGGAAGATATTATATTGTTTTCTTAATAAATAAATTCACATATGGATACTACATGGGGACATGGTTCTAGAACATTTTTACTTAGGGGTACTAATTCTTAAAAGGGTTCAATGGGAAATGATTTGATTGTCACTTGGTGTAAGAATAAAACCTTACATTGAACCAATTTTGAAACTCACTTGGGATACATACATGATATTTCCCATTTTATTTATAAAAAAATATGAATTAATTGAAAATATTAATCAGATTTAATTCTATAATTAATGAAACAAATTTTTTAATTCAAAGATAAAAAATTATTAAATATTCAATTTTTGTTAAGTAGTACCCCATATTCAAAATAATAAATTGTGAATTAAAATTCATAAAATTATGTTATCATATTTTATATGATATTTTTTATAAATGAAACCTATATTAGATTGGGGTATCAATATTCAGGGCCATTTTAGAAATTGCCTTAATGAGAAAACCAATAAAACATGTATTGGCACTAAGCAGATCATTGATACATTTGGGCTGATTAATCTCGTTATGAAAAATAAACTTGCCTGAAAGGTTTAACCTATTATTTTATAGTGTGATTCTCTTATGTGGTATCTCTTCATATGATAAAAAATCTTTAATTTATAGGATTTACTAATGTTGGGGTAGCTGATAAGTTGAATTATACCCTTTAAAAATATTTTTGTGATTCAAATGTGATGAGAAGGAAACAGTTATATAGGTGGTATAAATTATCAAGGGTGATATTGATCAATGGTTATCAGTGATCCAGAATACATGGGGGAATACAACATATATGAAATAGATTATAGATCATTTATGGAATCATTATACGACAAATATTACTCTAATGAAATATAATATGAAGTAAAGAAAAAACACCTTATCTTCATGAAAAACTAGAAACAATGTTTTTGAGAATATAATGATACCTTTACATGTATTAAAGTTTATTCGTTATATTGAAAATATATTATGGAGTATGAAATATACCATCTCTTTGAAGGTATTAATCGATGTGTCTGATGGGAACTGATTTATAAAAAAATCATCATATAATGATGTAGTTTTATTCTCCTATAAAATAGATTTGTATTTTCATGGTTATATATATTCAAGGGAAATAAAGATACTAAGAGGTCATTTATATATCTATTAAAAGGGAATAGATCAATGAATATGAATGATATGAAGAAATTTCTATTTTGTAAAAATTGCATAAGGAAATATCCTTGAAGATGTTTGAAGGGAATGGGAGTTTGTTAACTTTATAGTGGAATAGATCATTTGGATCCTCGATTTATGGGAATGGATGATACCATAGATATTAAGTGCTTAAAATTTATCAAAATGGGTCATTATTAAAATGAATATCTCAAGCATAAAGGGAGTATTATATTGAACAAAACAATGGGAGATGCCCATGATTGTTAGAAAACTATATCTAAGGTTCAAGTACAAATGATAATGTGGAAGGTAAATTAATTGTAAACAATCATTTAGGAAATTATTTATCTGATTCTAGATATTCATTAAATTTTATTTCATCGTTATTTTTCCAGATATTAGATACATACCTAGAATATTAGTAATGTAGGTTTTAGTCAACAGTATTAGTTGAATTCTCACTAAAAAGGATGTGTTAGGAAGCCCCCATTACACCACTTAATGGTCATGTATTAACAATTTGTATTACCGTAACTATTGCTTAATTTTATAAAATCATTGGAATATCTTAGAATGGAAAATATGATTCAAAAAATTTAATGCAAGGAAATCAAAATTAGGATTTTTGATGATGATATGGAATTGATTATCATAATCGTTGAGAAATCATCATCTGATAAATTTTTTTGATCTATCCCTTGTAGAACATCCAAATAAGATTCGTGGTAAAGAAGATAAAAAAATTTATAGAGTTAGTAATCATCCAATTGAGGATATACCTATTGTATAGGAATTTATTGATGTATTTCCTCAAACATTTCTTTGACATCGACCTTAGCATGAATTAATTGTCTTAATTGATTTAATCTCTAATGCAAGACCTATATCAAAGAATCCCAATATAAATGAAAATTTGTAATTATTGGAGCTAAAGAAAAAACATTATGATATGTTTTATATGGTATTCATACACCATAGCGATTCACTTTGGAGAGACCATATTCTATTCATGATGATGAAACATGAATCTATGATGATTTTCATTTATAATTGGGAAATGAAATCCCTTATGTTGAATAAAAGGTATAATATACATTGCATTGATTACTTGTTTTTTTTAATTTAGAGATATCATAATTTTTAAATGAATTACCATCATTATGGGTGACATTAAATTTGATTAAATAATAAATACATTCTGAATAGGTTATGCGTTGTTCAGATTTTTTAGTAAGCCCATTGGTATTATCTAATATACTATGGAGACCTTGATTTCCTTATATGACATTGAAATATATCTATATATTTTTATAGAGTTAGATGTTTAGACAGAGTGTGATTCTGAGGCTTGGGGTTCTAGGAATTAAATCAACAAAAAATTTATGTATAATTCATGTTGAACGCACACTGTTTATTAATGAAAATGACCTATCTCTTAAAATGATGTTCATATCACAAATCTGATATCATTGTTGTGTCCATAACATTTTTTTTACACTAGGGGTCACCTATAATAGTCCATCCAGGAACATTTGGGCCCCTTGATCAGATGTTCTATGTTCAGTGAAATAATTAGTTAATTCAGTCATCTAGTCATTTTTACCTAAATGAAATGACTATAAATACACAATAATTGAAATTTTACGAGGGATATCCTCATGAAACTAGGAACATAGAAAGATTCTAATTCCCCAATAGTTGGAAAATTAACTTGGACAATGATGAAACTTTGGGTTAGATCCGAAAAGAGAACATTGAATTCGATGACGTTTTTCAATCATTGGAAATAAAATTCATGAAAAAAAATGATCCATGTTATAGTTAGGAATCATAAATTTGTTTTTAAAACCCTCTTTGATTAAATAGACTTTTTAAAATGATCTAGGTTCTTGGATTTTCTCCAATTGTGGCCAATTTCAACTGGCAATGTACAAAACTTATTTGATTTCAATGTTTTCTAACCCTGACACTTGTTCATGATATATGGTTATGAACACCTTCCAAGTGATGTTTAAACATTTCTTCATGTACCTTTCCCAATAGTTTTCATCACATTATTCTTTATAAGGAACCCATTGTCCTGTTTCGACATAAGCGGGTTGTATGTAGCCCAATTATTTCCCCAAAATTACAACATAACAGCTTGAGATACCATGTAAGATAAATTGAGGTAACGTATAGGATATTTTTCTGATGGTTATGATCTTTATAATGATCACTAATTGAATCATAGAATTTCATTGAATTAAAATCCTATTGTTCTTCTTTGTTTTTTGGGAAATCAAACATGATTCGAGATTCCGACATGTAGAGGGTTGTAATCTATTGGTGATACTAGATTCACCATTCAATGTAGGATTCATGGCCTAAATCGATGGCAGAAATCAGACCTAGAGCACAGATCGTGGATTTGAGAATTTGGAGAAAACTCAACTACACAATATGTTCATATATGAATGAATTACATGTATCCCATTTTCTATTGTGTCAAGAATTTCATGATATTATATGGATGACATGACTTGTGTCCCTCTTAAAGTCCATGTACCTTATCCCTTGGTGGATGAGCCCTATGATGGGTCACATGGTGAAAATAGTTATGGTATTACATTACCAGGTACATAGTTATGTGTTGAAGTAGTTTTACATAGATAGATCACACAGCTGGTATCCCTTTTCGGAAACACACCATGCACCAAAATAAATAATTCCTTGGTGAGTACATAGACATGGCTGGAAGGACAAGACCTCGACCCTTGATAGATTATACATGCCATGTAGTCCAGCTGCGTAGAGTTTAATCCTATATGGATTGGGAGTAGTGTGATTTACAGGGACATAAGAAAGTGTTGAGGCATGACCAAAATCCATGTGGGTCCCCTCACACACCATTTACCCCTTGACATAATTTGACAAAACATAATGCCTTTCTTTCTCCTTCATTTATACTTAGATGTTGTCCTATGTGTACCATTTCCTGATTATTTTTCCACATAGAACATGATGACACCCAAGGTTCTGAATTTCATGATGTAGTGTGAAATATTTCAGTCACGATTCTTATTGAGCTGACACATAATAATGGAAGTGATCTCGAATGATCACTATAGGTTTGTTCTGAGTGGAAACCCCCAAATAGACTGGGGAGTGGGTCCTCGATGAGTAGAGTGGAATCCCATATTTTACTATGATGTGGGTCCTCCACTTCTATATGGAACCCCACTATCGGATAGGGAACATTTCCTCGATGGATAAAATAGAATCCACCTTTCACACCAGATAGTAGGTCCCCAGACTATAGAGTTGAACGCCCATCATCTCGAGTGATGGTCTTCTACCTACTGAGTCTAACAACCTATCAGATAGGTTGCAGGTCCTCATAAGACTATATTTGTACCCCCATATACATGGGTGTGGCACGAAACAAATACCTAAATATTGTAAACCCAAACGTAATAGAGAATGGGTCCCATACAACATTTTTTTGCCCACTCTACTGTGAGACACAGTTACAATGCATGGTTCAACTTTTGAAATTACATCCCAGAAGACATATGAGATGTTGTTATTTATTTATGTAATTTTTGAACTGTTGAAAACAATTCTTACTGGGCTGACCCTTCAGATAGATATCCCCTTATTCTCTCATCGTGACTTCTTTGACAAATCATATATATATATATATATATATATATATATATATATATATATATATATTCATTTATATCTATAACATTGGATTGGGTGACTCCCTTTCCATGGGAGTTGATAATGTATGAGGTATCACACATGAATTTCATGTTTAGCTTATCATGGATGGATAATTCTACTATTATTCTATAGGTGTAGAATATAATACATGTAGTTTATATACTCACCGTGTTGATCCCCTTTTTTAGAGCATGTTATTCTCTCTTGGTATTGGGAGAGTTTCTCTCATTTTATGTATCTTCAATATGTGTTCTTTCTATTATTTTTGTATCTCTTACTGCCCCCCCCCATTAGAATTATTAGCGTCCTTCTTTTTTATATATACTCACCCATTCATGGGATTTTCCTATACGTGTAATATCTTATAAATATTATGGAAATGTCATTGATTACTTTATATGATTTTTGGAATAAATAGTATGTTGTAACGCCTAATGTTTTCGTATCATTGAATATTGTTGGTGGGTGGTCATGTCAGTTTAATTTTCAAGTTTTTTTTCATTGGTAAATATTTATACTTGGTGATGTATCATTCCCCTTAACTGTAAATGTTTTATTGTATTAATATCATAAACCCAAGATTTTATGCATGATTGGTTTACTTTAAAGGTATGTTTAATTTTTTACTATTTCCCACTATAATTATTCATCGATATGGATATGTGTTTTCATACAGGTTCAAAGGAAAATGACACCTTTTATTAGAAATTTATTCAACACTAGTCACCACCCCCTAAACTATGGAGGTGGTAATGTGGTAGTTCTCGATCGATCCATAAATTTGGCTGATTCATAAAAGATTTTGTATAAAAAATGTTCACTCCATTAAAAATAGTTATGAATAGCCCCATTAAGAGTATTTTATGGGATTTTGGAAACATTTTCATACTATCATGACTGCTAATATTAGGATAGGGAGTCTATTAATGGTGTGGGAGACTGGAAAATTCATTCCCTAGGACCTTGATTACTTGATTTTCGACTTAGAATATCAAGTCCTTCGTTATAGGGATCAATGGTACATGATCCATATATGATTACATATTTGACTTCCCATTTTGATATCAATACCCATTATTGTTGTATATATATTAAGTATACCATTGTACATCTCCATCACATTCAGGATGAATCTATGATGATATAATGAAAGGATACTAGTTCTGGATTATGACAACGATGTGAAGAGATAAGATGACTCATTTTAGTGTCTGTCCCACTAGGTTCTCCCTCCAAGTTTGATGGAAAAACAAAATCTGACTATCGAGCTTATGATCATTCAAAAATAAATGTTTTAGTTTGAGAATATGGATTATTTCACTCTATGTTTTCCAAGACAATAGATTTTGGAGGGTTTATGACGAACTGTTTCTGTTAGTAGTGGTGGTTTGGATTGAGTTTGGGATCTGATTTTTTTTTGACATAGTCGTATCCTGACAGATCAATTGGTGTCACTTAAAATCGGTTCTCTTCAGAGATAAATTTTTAGTTATGTTGAACCGTAAGAATATGCACCTTAGGTAAATATGGATTTTAGGTTCCAATAAAAGAGATCACCCATGTATTATGTTTAGCCAGACTCCCACCTTAGGTGGTTGAGCCCATTCCCAATCCTGTATCTTGGATATCACGCTTGGATAAGACCCCATTTGATGGTGATACATGTGATGTGACCTATATTTTAACACCCCAAGCTTCAACATAATGCTTCTCTTTGATTAATACAGTATCGTGTGTTGTACGCAACATCGAGTTGTAACACACACCACAACTAATCAAACTAGCCGTTATGAATAGTAATGCCCACTTTTTGAAATTATATAAATTTTATCTTTTAAAATGGACTTCATTTTTGGACTCGGAATATCGAAATTAGCTTAGGGTGATTTTTTGGTATTTTTTTGAAAACATTCCATTTTTGATGAATAGTGAAAAAACACTAAGTTATAGTTTAAAACAGAATTTTTATTTAAATAATTATATATTTTATTTAAATTTAATTAAGGTCAAAATAGATACATAATACCAATATAAGTTCAATGTAATTCATTAGAGTTAGTTTAGAATAATTGTTTTTATATAAATTTTTTTTTTAACTTTTCACCGTCTTTTACCCACCTCCTAAGAGAATTTGGAAATTCAGATAAAACATAATTTTACCACTTTTGTGAGTAGAATTTTGAAAATCCGAGAGACAAGGTTAATATCAAATAGTAAAATGTGGTTCAATAAGATAAAAAGAATTTTTGGTGAATAGTAACTTTTTACTTTTATTTACCGCCGTTAAAAGTAAATAGGGTAATTAAGGGTAAAAATGATATTAATATTTCCCTAAAACATGTCCTAATTCTATTGGACAAGTGTATCTCGAAAAAAAACAATATTAGGAATAATATATTATCATTTAGGTCCACTTGGATTAGATTAGGACATTTATTATTATTTAATTCAAAGAAGAGTTAAAAGAGTTAAAATCAATGTTTAATAACTAAAACATTTTTAATATATGGTTACACATAATATAAATTCGATTATAAATATTAATTAGAAAGCTAAAACAATTTCCTACATAATGGTATTTTATTTATAATTTTTAAACATTAAATAATTTAATTTATTTATGACACAATGATGATGCAGTAAATACCTTATTAATGAAATATTAAGATAATTGATACACAAATAAATGTAATTTGAGACTTTTTATGAATTAAAATAATTTTATAGGTTAATATGACATATTATTATTGGTTATATGAATTTTTATCGAAGTAATAATTCTGTTATGAGTTTATCAAAAACAGAATACCCAATAGTGTCAAAATTGACATAAAAGAGTTTTTAAAACAAATATTATATTATTAATTGACATTCTATTCCTAAAAATCTATGGTTCAGCCAAAAGACTTATATCATGATAGGTGTATCATTACTGAACCACTTGGGGTTCTCTTGGATTTATATAGTAAGTTTATTAACCATATAATATAAAAATACAAAGAGACATGGAAAATGTGAAACTAATTAACTAAGAGTTAAAACTAAAAGATAAGGTTAATATAGTGACCTAGACCTGTATAAAACCTATTGGTTGGGTGGATTTCTACCCATAACCACCTTAACCTTTAAATAATCCACTTTCGAGCCATCAGAAATTGTATATGAATTTATAATATTTCAAGCTTTTCTTAAGGTGCCCCTCACCCCTCTTATAAAAGGGCACTCCCCCTTCTCTAAAATTCATACCTTCAAAGCCTTTTGGCTCCGCCAAACCCTACCCAAATATTCTCCCAACTTCCCTCACTTCAACCTAGAGGCATTAGTTTGATCATAAAGCCATCTTAAGGAGCCCTTTTGATCAAATCAAAAGGAAGAACCCGAAGAAGAGGTAATGTTTTCCCCACCCTCTTTCAAGTTCCTTTCTTCCTCAACTTCTTCTTTCTTTGTTATAAAATAATAACTCCAGTATCTTCAATATACAGTTATGTTATTATAAATATGGTACAACCATATTCAGTATTCTATCCATCCTTTGAATGACATGTCACCATACGTGCGTACGTACGGCTTACCGTCTCCACTTCGTGGTGTAATTGTTTTTAAAAACATTATTATTTGGATGGGTATGATAATGATGTGTAGTTTAAGTAAATAATAAATATAACATTATAATGATTCTGTATATATGATATACCATCCAATTATATGTGATTTTAATATCAAAATAATGATATTGTCGCTCGTGCGTACGTACGGACTACCGTCTCCACGAACGCGATGAGATTCATTCCCCATCAAATCCATTCAAGAATAATTTTTATTTGATGATTTAAAATAATTTTTAAGGGCTTGATATAATTATGGATATGAATAAGATATAACTAATGGATAACAAACATGGCTTATGTAAAAAACATATAAAAGAAAATGAGTAAGTGAACACCTGAAATGGCGATAATACTAAAATATTATTAGCAAAGAAATATTAAAAGATCATATATGATATCATATTTATGTATATGATTATTGTATAATTTAATAACAATTATTTAACTATTATACTAAAGGTTAACCTACTCTCGACCAAGGAAACGTACAAGGTAAGGGTTTATTTCACAATCTCTTCATTATCTGAGGTTGTTTATACGTAATTATCTACTGAGACCTCTTTATCATCCACATACATGTTTCTTAAAAATGTATTTCAAAACATTCTTACTATTTTACAAAATATGGTTTAAAGTCATTTAAACCCTTGTTTGACTTTTTATATGAAGTTTATAAATGAATCTTTCTGTCGTTTTCCAAACAAGGTCCTTTTTAACATTTTCGACAGAATTAAGGTAAGAATGTATTTTTTTAACTTATATGGCGAGTGCGGCTATTTTCCTCCGTAATAAAATCCTTGAAGATTACCTTACAATCTTATAAGAATATTTTCATGGTAAATGTTTTATTTTATAATTTTGTGACTTTTAAATTAATTTAAAAAAAAGAAATATTTATCTGAGATAGTTTTGATTTCATATATGTCAACATCCTTTGATGGACTTTAAGCTTATTTTAAGTTGATTTATTATGATAAAAAAATTCCATATTGTATTGAAGGTTTTGTGATATTTTTGACTTTCGATGTGTTATTTTTAGACCATTCGTGGTTTATGGAGAATGTATTGACATTTTGTATGCTAGTTTTAATACGAATATTTATGTTAGGATTAAACCTGTTCATATGAGGAATGAATTAGACTTAGTACGTGAAGGGTGGAGCCCGCTATAGCTCCTTGATGCATCTGGAGGTATCATGAGACAAACTAGTGTCTTGGCACAAGGCACTGACATAAATATTATTTTTAGTATTGGCACAAGGCCTGGACTATGTGGTTATTATAGTCTGGCATTATGCATTCCATCATTACGAAAGTGGTTAATCTTATTCGATGTGATTATTAGAATAGTAGAATATCCATGTGAATAAGTAAATGGAATTATTCCATTTTATTTCTACCATATTATGCTAAAGTCTAAGTTTAAAAGGCTTTTGTTCTAGTTATACATTGCCTTAAATGTTTATACTTATTTATAAAAGTTTCCACTATATTTTAATCCTTAATATGCATCTGAGATCACCACTTTCTATGTTTTATGTTTCCTATGATGTGAAGAAATATTTTATTAATGACCTTCAGGGATATTTTAAGGAGATATGAGTGTGGAGACAAGTTGTTGTTGTAGTTTTCACTTTATGATATAATGTAATATTTATGAATGTATCTAGTAATTCCAAGGCTACTAAACTAATCCGTCTTTCGAGACTTGATCTTTTGTGATCATGCCAATATTATGTAATAATTCACTGACTCTGGATAACTAGGGTTTGGGCATTACAGTTGGTATCAGAGGAAGTTTAGTAAAAACCATGGAATCTTGATTTAGATAAACTCTGATTAGAGCAAATAGCCCTAAGATAGACTTTGAGGATTAGTATTGAAGAACTTCCAAGAATTTTTGTATTGTAGAGATTTTTTGAGTTTTCTGAGCAATACATCCCTGTCTAGATACGAGCGGTAGAGGTGGCTCTCGCACAGATGTACACAGGGGTAAAACCCAAAAACACCGTTTTGAGCTAGACTCGAATGGGAACTAGTGCACAACAACAGGTCTTGCTGCACTCTTGGTTAGGACACTATCGGGGGATATGCTTAGGATAATTCTCATTTTCATTACAGCCATTATAAAGGGTTTATTTGTATATACCTTCTCAAAGAAAATTTTTTTATGATTATGGATTATATCTATAAACTATTCAATTTATGTTAAGTGTTTTACAAGTTGGATTTATGTATTGTGATTCATAAACTAATCTAGTGTATTCCATTGTTTAGAAATGGATCCAATTGGAAGAAATGGAAACCATATCAATGAACGCACTCCATGTAGGGATTTCCCTCCTACTCAAGATAATTATAGTGGAGCTGGTGATGTAACTACTGCTGATCAGCTAATCACCATACTAGGACAACTCACTCAGGTTATGAATAATAAACTTACCCGTATGGAGCACCTTGGTTCGCATCATGGAGGATCAATGTTAGATCTCTTCATGAGGAAACAACCCCCAACATTCAATGGGAGTAAAAATCCCTTAGTAGCTGAGCAATGGATAAATTCCTTAGAGAAAATATTCCATGCCTTGGGGTGTAGTGAAAGGAAAAAGTTATCAGGGCAGTTTACCGCCTCACTGGAGATGTTGATCAATGGTGTCTATTGATTCAAAACAAGAAGGAAGATGATGAGGTATCAAATATGGAATGGAGGGAGTTCAAATAGCTATTCTTAGAAAAATACATTCCTCATGACCATCGAGCAGGTATGGAAAGGCAATTTCTGACCCTGAGGCAAAATGAGGATGAGGATGTCGCAAAGTATGAGGCTAACTTTACAAGGTTATCAAGGCATGCTATAGATTAAATACATAACCCAAGAAGTAAGACTGATCGTTTCTTTGATGGGTTAAAAACATTTCGTTGTTAAGAATTAGTCTCACAATCCTCCTCGTTGTACGAAGATATTGTCTCATGTTCTATCAAGACAGAAAAGGAATTCTCTAAGTCTTATGACTTTATATCAAAGCAAGAGAAGAAGAGATCTGCTTATCAATCTGGAAATGGAAATAAGGGGAAGAAGGGAAAAGTTGAATATCCATCTGCAGTAAATGTGGGAAGAAACACCTCGATACATGCTAAAAAGGAATGGGATTCTATTACAAGTTTGGTGAACAAGGCCACCAAGCTTTTAATTGAAAGGGGAAGAAAGAAGCTATCAATGTTCAATGATAAAATTGCAGGAGATTGGAAATTATGAAAATTAATTTCCTAAGCGTCAGGGAATCTTCCCTCAGAAAAGGCCAAGGGATCAAGTACAAGCTTATGCTATCACTACTGCTGAGGTAGAAGCTCCGAAAGACGTGGTGGCAGGTAATTTAATGGTTTCCTCAAGTTTAGCAAATTCATTATTTGATTCTGGATCATCGCATTGTTTCACATATTCCCAGTTTTCTAAAAAAATTAGATATTTCCAATTTTATTTAACAAGGGAGTTATCAGTAAAAACTCCTAAGGGAAGTATCATCGCAATATGGTTTTTGTGAATTTGTTCCTATTAGAGCATATAAATGTTCTTTATCTACGGATCTCATCGTCATACCCATGATTGAGTTTGATATAATCCTCTGTATGGATTGTCTTTAGGACCATGATGTGAAGATTTATTGTAAGTAGAAGGAGGTTATGATTTTTTATGTTGATGATAAGTAACACCTTATCATTACAGTAGAATCGTCACCACCTAATTCTTATCTAGATCCACCCCCAGTAGCTCAACTAAATTCAATTATGGGGGAGGAAGAGAATGAAATGACTGTGGGTGAGGAAAGTAATGTTCAAATTGAGGATGTACCTAGTGTGAGAGAATATTTTGATGTGTTTCCAGAAGATTTACCTTCACATCCTCCAGAATGAGAAATTGAGTTTTCCTTTGATTTAATTCCTGGATCAAGGCCCATATCGAAGACCCCTTATAGAATGGCCACTATAGAATTATTAGAACTAAAGAAAAAACTAGAGGAATTGAGTAATAAGGGATTTATTCTCCTTAGTGTTTCTCCATGGGGAGCCCCTGTTCTTTTTGTTAAGACGAAAGATGGATCTATGAGGTTATGTATCGATTACAGGGAGATCAATGCTATAACGATAAAGAACAAGTATCCCCTACCTCGCATTGATGATTTATTTGACCAAATTCATTGAGCTCAATACTTTTCAAAGATTGACCTTCGATCTGGATACCATCAGTTCTGTGTGAAGAAGGAATACATTTCAAAGATAGCATTTCTAACCAGGTAGGGGCATTACAAGTTTACAGTAATGCCTTTTGGATTAACTAATGCACCCCATGTATTCTTGGATCTAATGAATATATTTTTTAAGGAATATCTCTATGATTTTTTGGTGGTATTTATTGATGATATCTTGGTATATTCCAAAAGTTATGGAGATCATGAAAATCACATGCTGATTATCCTGAAGACTTTGAGAAGACGTGAATTATATGGGTAGTTTAACAAGTGCGAATTCTGGCTTCAGGATATTTATTTTCATCGATATATTGACTTTTAAGATGGAATCTATGTTGATCCTTCTAAGACAAGAGCCATCCATGAATGGCCAGCACCATTGAGTATAACTGAGGTACGTAGTTTTTATTGGTTTACCAGGTTATTATCAACATTTTGTCCAGAATTTTACCTGATTGGCTAACCCATTAACAAATCTCACACGTAAAAGAGTTAAATTTGTTTGGAAAAAAGAGTTTGAATGATGTTTTGAGGAACTGAAAAGAATATTATTAAATGCTCTTATTTTGACTCTACTATCGGGAAATGACAGGTTTGTTATTTATAGTGATGCATCGATGAAAGGACTTGGTAGCTTCCTTATACATAATGATAGAGTTATTGCCTATGCATCACGACAACTAACAATTCATGAGCAGAACTATCCTAAACATGATATTGAGTTAGCTGCTGTAATCTTTTCTTTGAAGATATGGAGACATTATCTCTATTGTGAGAAATGTGAGATTTATAATGATCACAAGATTTTGAAATATATTTTCTCACAGAAAGAACTCTACATGAGGAAAAGGAGATGTCTTTAAATACTCAAGGATTATGATTTCACGATACACTACCACCCGAGGAAGGAAAATAATGTTGCATATGCTTTGAGTAGAAAAGATCATGGAGTTTTGAACAAGATGAGAGTTGAGAGGGATCCTATTTTCGAGGATCTAGTAAAGATGGATATGGGAATCACCGTGGAAGGTGAAACATCAATACTTTATCAAATGGTTGTTAAACCATATTTACTAGAAATGATAAATAGTTCTCAAATCGATGATGAAGAGTTTCAAAAAAAGATTAAAGCTACGAGTGATGGCAGATTGAGTGGCTTTGTGTATAGAGATGGAATTTTTAAATTTGGGAGGAGACTTTGTGTTCCTGATATACATGATCTAAAAAGGGAATTATTGGACGATGCTCATAGTTCCAATTTCTCTATACACCCTGGGAGAACCAAAATTTATAGAGATTTGAAGGAAAAGTTTTTGTGGGAAAACATGGAGAGGGATATTGCTGATTTTGTGTCAAGATGTATGGTTTGTCAAAAAGTGAAAGCTGGAAGGCAACAGCCTGGAGGAGTCGTGCAACCTCTTCCCATACCTGAGTGGAAATTGGATAATATCATGATGGACTTTGTCATGGGACTACCAAAGATTCCTAGAAGGAACGATGCAATATGGTTCATTATTGATCGTCTTACCAAATCAGTACATTTTCTTGCTATCAGAGAAGATCTACCACTTGAACCACTAACAAGGATATATATTAATGATGTTTTGAGACTTCATGTCATACCCCTATCAATTGTTTCTGATTGTGATCCATGTTTTACATCAAAATTCTGGAAGATTATTTAGAATTCCGTGGATACTAAACTTCATTTGAGCACTGCTTACCACCCTCAAAACAGATGGACAATCAGAACGGACTATTCAAACCTTATATGACATGTTGAGATCTTGCTCACTTGACTTTCAGGGTATGTGGGATCAATATTTACCTCTGGTAGAATTTTCATATAACAATATCTTCCATTCGAGTATTCATATGGAACCATATGAAGCGTTATATGGAAATAGATGTCGTACACCAACCTATTGGGATGACGTTGGTCATAGAAAACTTGTAGACCCAGAACTGGTTGAGGAAACGATGGAAATGGATAAGGTAATACAAAACCACATCAAAGCATCTCAAAGTAGGCCGAAGAGATATGCAGATAACCGAAGGACGGATTTGGAATTTCAGGTAGGAGATCATGTTTTCTTGAATGTATTTCCATGGAAGGGAGTTATATGTTTTGGTAAAAAGGGTAAATTGAGTCCCAGGTACATCGGAACTTTCAAAATTCTATAACGAATTGGGGTTGTCGCTTACCATTTGTCAATGCCGCCAAATCTCTCCAAAGTTCATGATGGGTTCCACGTATCACTGTTGATAAAATACATGCATGACCCAACACATGTAATCACCTATAAGGAATTAGAACTGGAACCTGATCTGTCTTATTGCAAACAGCTCGTCAGGATTCTTGATACCAGAGAACAAGTGCTGAGAAACCGGACGACTCGTCTGGTAAAAGTTCTATGGAGAAACCATAAGATTAAAGAGGCAACGTGGGAACCCAAGGAACTTATGATAAAGAACCACCCAAGTCTTTTTATGCAGTAATATTCTAGAAATTTCGAGGAAGAAATTATTTGAAGGATGGGATAATTTAACACCACAAGCTTCCACGGTACGCTTCTCTTTGAATAATACAGTAGCGTGTGTTGTATGCAACTTCGAGTTCTAACACACACCACAGCCAATCAAATTAGCCGTTATGAATAGTAATACTCACTTTTTGAAATTTTATAAACTTTATCTTTCAAAATGGACTTCATTTTAGGATTCAGAATATCGAAGTTAGCTTAGGGTCGAATTTTTGTATTTTTCTGAAAACATTCAATTTTTTAGGATTAGTGAAAAAACACTGAGTTATAGTTTAAAACAAAATTTTAATTTAAATAATTATTTATTTTATTTAAATTTAATTAATGTCAAAATAGATACACAATACCTATATAAGGTCAATGTAATTCATTGGAGTTAGTTTAGAAAATTTTTTGATATATAAAAATTTTATTGAACTTTTCACCGTCTTTTACCCACCTCCGAGGAGAATTTGGAAATTCACCTAAAACTTAATTTTACTGCTTCGGTGAGTGGAATTTCGAAAATCCGAGAGACACAGTTAATATCAAGGAGTAAAATTTGATTCAATAAGATAAAAATAATTTTTGGTGAATAGTAACTTTTTACTTTTATTTACCACGGTTAAAAGTAAATAGGGTAATTAAGGGTAACAATGATATTAATATTACCCTAAAACATGTCCTAATTTTTTTGGACAAGTGTAGATAGACCAAAAACAATCTTAGGAATAAAATATTATCATTTAGGTCCACTTGGAATAGATTAGGACATTTATTATTATTTAATTCAATGAAGAGTTGAAAGAGTTAAAATTAAATTTTAATAACTAAAAAATTTTTTATATTGGGTTATATATAATATAAATTCGATTATAAATATTAATTAGAAAGCTAAAAATATTTCCTACATAATGGTATTTTATTTATAATTTTTATACATTAAATAAGTTAATTTATTTATAACACAATGATGATGCAGTAATTTCTATATTAATGAACGATTAAGATAATTGATACCCAAATAAATGTAATTTGATACTTTTTATGAATTAAAAAAATATAATAGGTTAATATGACATATTAGGATTGGTTATATGAACTTTTTTCGAAGTAATAATGATTTTATAAATTTATAAAAAACAAAATACACAATAGTATCAAAATTGATATAAAAGAGTTTTTAAAAACAAATATTATATTATTAATTGATATTCTATTCCTAAAAATCTAAGGCTCGGACAAAGGACTTATATAATGATAGTTGTATCATTAATGCACCACTTGGGGTTCACTTGGATGTATATTGTAATTTTTTTAACCATATAATATAAAAATACAAAGAGACATGGTAAATGTGAAACTAATTAACTAAGAGTTAAAACTAAAAAATATGGTTAATATAGTAACCCAACCCAATCTAAAAAATATTGGTTGGGTGGTTTTAGACCCATCCCCACCTTAGCCTTTAAATAATTCACTTTTTATCCATTAGAAACCGAATATGAATTTATTATATTTCTAGCTTTTCCTAAGGTTCCCCTCACCCCTCTTATAAAAGGGCACTCTCCCTTCTCTAAAATTCATACATTCAAAGCCTTTTGTCTCGGCCAACCCCTGACCAAATATCCTCCCAAATTCCCTCACATCAACTTAGAGGCATTATTTTAATCATAAATCCAACCAAAGGAGCCTTTTTGATAAAATCAAAAAGAATAACCCAAAGAAGATATAATGTTTTCACCACCCACCTTCAAGTTCCTTTCTTCTTCAACTTATTCTTTCATTGTTCTAAAATAGTAACTCATGTATCTTTTATATACTGTGATGTTATTATAAATATGGTACAACCATATTCAGTATTCTATCCATCCTTTGAATGACATGTCACCATACGTGCGTACGTATGGCTTACCGTCTCCACGTCGTGGTGTAATTGTTATTCAAAACATTATTATTTAGATTGGTATGATAATGATGTGTAATTGAAGTAAATAATAAATATAACATTATAATGATTCTGTATATATGATATACCATCCAATTATATACTATTTTAATATCAAAAGAATGATATCGTCACTCATGCGTACGTACGGACTACCATCTCCACGAACGCGATGAGATTCATTCCCCAACGTATCCATTCAAGACTAATTTTCATTTGATGATTCAAAATAGTTTTTAAGGACTTGATATCATTTTGGATATGAATAAGATACAACCTATGTATAAAAAACATGGCTTATGTAGCAAAACATATAAAAGAAAATGAGTAAGTGAACACCTGAAATGACGATAATACTAAAATATTATTAACAAAGAAATATTAAAAAGATCATATATGATATCATATTTATGTATATGATTATTGTATAATTTAATAACAATGATTTAACTATTATACCATAGGTTAACCTACTCTCAACCAAGGAAAAGTACAACGAAAGGGTTTATTTTACAATCTCTTCATTATCCGAGGTTGTTTATACGTAATTATATACTGGGACCTCTTTATCATCCACATCCATGTTTCTTAAAAATGTATTTCAAAACATTCTTACTATTTTACAGAATATGGTATAAATTCATTTATACCCTTGTTTGACTTTTTATAAGATGTTTATAAAGGAATCATTTTGTTGTTTTCCAAAAAAGGTCCTTTTTATCCTTTTCGACATAATTAAGTTAAAAATGTTTTTTTAACTTATACGGAAGGTGCGGCCATTTTCTGCCATTATAAAATAGTCAAAGCTTCCCTTAAAAGACTATAAGAATATTTTCGAAGTAAATGTTTTATTTTATAATTATGTGACTTTTAAATGATTTAAAAAAAGATATTTTTCCCATATAGTTTTGATTTCATCTATGTCAAAATCCATTGATGGATTTTAAGCTTATTTGAAGTTGATTTATTATGATACAAAACTTCCATATTGTATTGAAGGTTTTGTGATATGTTTGACTGTGGATGTGTTATTTTTATACCATTTATGGATTGTGGAGAATGTATTGACATTTCGTATGCTATTTTTAATACGAATGCTTATGTTATGTTTAAACCTATTCATATGAGGAATGTATTGGACTTAGTACGTGATGGGTGGAGCCTGCTATATCTCCTCGATGCATCGGTAGGTATCATGAGATTAACTAGTGTCTTGGCACAAGGCCTTGAGAAAATCTTATTTGTATTCTTTGCACAAGGCCATGACTATGTGGTTAGGATAGTCTGGCATTATGCATTCCAACATTATGAAATTGGTTATTGTAATTGCATGTGATTATTCGACTAGTTGAATATCTATGTGAATAAGTAAATGACATTATTTAATTTTATTTCTGCCATATTATGCTGAAGTTCAATTTTAAAAGGCTTTTGTTTTAGTTATACATTGCCTTAAATGTTTATGGTTATTTATGAAAGTTTCCGCTACATTGTTATCCTTACTGGGCATCTGAGCTCACCCCATTCTAGGTTTTATTTTTCCTAGGAAGTCTAGAAGTATTTTATGAATGACCTGTAGGGATAGTATACGGGGATATGAGTGTGGGGACAAGATATTGTCGTAGTTTTCAATTTATGATGTAATGTAAATTTTATGAATGTATCTAGTGATTTCAAGGCTACTAGACTAATCGGTCTTTCAAGACTTGATCTTTTATGATCATGCCAATATTTTGTAATAATGCACCGACTCTGGGTAACTGGGGTCGGGGCGTTACATATATAAGATGATTTTTTAGATGGAATATACTTATGATGGCTATTATTTGGAATGGAATCAGCTATGCAAGGAGTAGGGACACTTCCCCCATGAAGACACAATATTGTGATGCGATTAAACACTGTATGGGTGTGTCGATGACACCTATAGAAAATATATTCAAGGTTTGGTGGATGAGTCTCCTTAAATTATGTGTTCAGGATATATGGATGTGATGGGTTGTCTGTGGAGGACTTAGTTGAGTAGAATATAAAGGAATGGTAAAAGTCAATCTCAGTAGAATATGACATCTATCTAGGAGGCTTGTGTATATTTTTGGTTATGACCTATGTTAGTACTTCTGAAGCTATTGTTTTTATGACTAATTCAAAAGGTACAATTCCATTTGTGTTTCCCCTTATCAATACATAGTGATATCAGGGGAGGACCTTTTTATCAACCCTTGTAATGGGGGGAATATAGAGGGGAGCAATGGTAGCATGTTCCTACCGATGGGATGACCTTAATCTACAAGGAGAGAGTGCCTCACACCAAATTGTTTTGCATTGGAATTGAGACCCGATAATTTATTACTTTGTACAGACTGGTAGTTGACTATCTATTCTCAAATGTTTTCTACTAGTGGGTTATATAGTGAATCTAGGTTATTGGATGGGGTCCTCTCTTTAAGGATGACTAATCACTAGAAATTAATAATGATCTCATTCACATGAGGTGACAACCAATTAATTTGTTGATACATATTACCCTTACCATAATGAACATTGTGATATCTCTACACAATCAAACAAAGGTGGGGAGTGATGACATGTTGTGTCATATTCCCAGCATGAGATGGACCTCTATATACCCCTTCACTAACTATTACACAATGTTTATGTTAGCACATCAGATGACATTTTGTGGATTCAGGAACCATTAGTTTGGTCATAGGGTCCTCCAAGGTAGGGCTTCATAATAACAAGTGTGTTTAGTTGGGAAGCCCTATGTTGTTCATGAAAATGGTATATTGGACCTTACTACTTTTATTGGAATATCGTCACCCAATTCAGGACATGATAAATAACTTGTTCCACTTGCTGAGTATTTTGACCTATTTGACCAGTTATGTGGTGGAATATTCTTCTTGAAGATCAATATTAGGTTCGTATACTACTATTTGAGTGGTCAAGAGGATGATATTCCAATGATGGAATTATGATGTCACTGGAGACACTTTGATTTCCTAGTGATTCCATTCGGTGTGAAAAATGGAACCATCATTTTCATGGATTTCAAGAACCTGGTCTTCCATCTATACATGTACCAATTTTTGGTTTTCATTATCAAAGACATGTTTATCTACTCTGTATCTGCGGAAGAATGATTCATTCACATGAGGGTGGTTGTTTATATTCTTCGAGGGAACAATATTTATAGAAATATCTCAAATTCCAGTTATTGATTCATGGGTATAACATTATGGGGTATATCATTTCTAAATATAGTTAGGTTAAGGTCTATGAAAGATCATTGAAGTCTTTTTTGGGATCCACCCAAGAGTGTGTGATAGGGTATGAGATTTCTTAGCTTGGTAGAGTACTATAGAAGGTGTGTGGTAGACATATCTAGAATTGAAGACACATTGATCACCATGACATGAAATGAGACTTAATTTACCAAGTATAAGTCATTACATAGTGACTTTTAGGGGAGACAGTGAGCTTGTACCCAAGTGGTACAAGCTCCTGGTTGGAATCCAAAAGACCCGGGATCAAATCCAGGTAAGGATGAATTTCCGAGTACTGTATCAATGGCAGAACTATAGCAAAGGCGACACTGTAGCGGTGAAGGCACTATTGCAGGGGACTGTAGCAGCGGCGAGTACTGTAGCAGTATTGTTCACTGAGGGGTTCTTTGGGATAAAAAATGGGATATCAAGCCTTATATTCAGGCCACTTGGCCTTGGGCATTCGGGCTATGTATTGGGTCCCCTCTACCGACACTAAAGAGGTCCTTAAATAATAAATTGAGGCTTCAGCCACAACCTTTTAAAAAAAATAATGACTTTTAAGGGATGAGGATATGGATTTTCAGGGAATGAGTATTGGGACTACCCAAGGAGGGAGTTTAGTATGTGGTGTATTTTTATTCCACATGACCTAGGCTATGCTGCATGTTAATGCATCAACATGGTTTTATCACATATGGGAAGTGTAAATTGAGACACCACAAGGAGAACTACACATCTTATTACCTTGATATTTTAGTCTGAGTATTCTCCCCTAGGATTTCGAGTCACTAAAATCTAGGGAAGTTCAACATTGTTTAGTCAGACTATTAGCCTCTCTGCTATATCATAACTCAGAGAGACATGAACATGAGACTGCCGAATATGATGGAGTTCTTATAGGACTATGACGTAAAAATAGTATATACTTCAAGATAGAAAAACGTTGTAGCTAATTCATTTATCAGGATGTCCCATGATCACCTAGAATTAAAGGCTTGAGATCGGTTGGCCTCTATAAAACAGACCTTGGTGGAGGTAGAGGTTACATATTTTTTACAATCCATGATGTTGGATCCCCTAATTATCAATAATGTGAGAGAGTCTCAACTAGGATACATCAACTATGTGGCCTTGCATTACCCGATATCTATGAAGAACTCACCCGAAATACATTTTGAAAGATGTAATCATTTCATCCATTTCTAGGGCTAGATAGTGGTTCTAATCGCGATGTTATAGGAGGTGATGCAACATTTCCACACATCCCCCCAATCTGTACATCCTTGTGTGGTGATGTTTTAATGTGACATTTAGTGTCATTTTTGGTGCTCTGACATGAGATGAAGCCTAGTCATGTTCATATATCAACACCCCACCAATCAGTATCTGAAACCTAGGCATAGTGTTTTAGATGGTTTATTATAGTCCATTGAGATCCTAGAGTTGAAGTGGGATGGAATATCCAGGGAATTTTTTATAAGGAATCCATGCATAGTGTAAATCCATGACATAATATTGGTGATAGTTTATATACTCACAAAGTTGGAACACATCATTTCTGTTAGCAAGTAGAGTTTGGTAGGGAGTTTTTGGTAGTTGTGCGTACCTGAGATCATTCACCTTCATGGTTTACCCTTGATTATTTTCTCCTATTATGAATCACATATTACATCATGAATTTGGAGCGGCCTGAATGAGGTATTGAGGACACAAACAATGATGACAATAGCCTTTCACCACCTGAAAGATTGGATGACAAAGCACCCTATCCTGAAATTAGTGGATATGTGAAGGGATTACATGTTATACATTATACATAGCTTGGAGGTTCAATTTACATTTAATTATTTTTTGCATGATAACTTCTACCACTCGACCACCAACATAAATCATTTGGAGGCCCTTTATGGTAATCCCAGTAGTTGAACCTTATGTTGGATAGAGATCAGCGAGGCATATCTTATGGGTCCAGATATTGTAAAGGTGATGATAGAGAGTGTTTGTGTCATCTATGAAATAATTAGGATGACCCAAAGCATATAAAAATCATACACTGTTCACCATAACATGACCTTGGATTTTGAGGATATATGACAAATTTTCCTAAGAGTCTCCCCATGATGAGGATTGTGGAGGTTCAGTCTATGAGGAATGATATCTCCATGATTCATTGGGTTGTTCAAGATGATTCAAATTGTTGCATAGGTTTCTTACCACCTCTCCCAACACACATATCTGGATCAGTTGTAAAATTTCATCCACATGATGCATCACGGGAGATATGTGCATGACCCCATGAACATCATAGACATGGGAGTGATAGACATCACTGATGCAACCAACATTAAGGAGCACTAGATGAAAATCAATGATCTGTAGCAAAGGACCCGTTGTGGAAGTACCATCCCCATGGTTTTCATGTTTTGGTAGCATAAGAACATGGTAGAGAGTTCCTAGGAGATAAATAACTCCTGTTAATTTGTGGGAAAATTATGGGATCAGTACCCTGAGTTGTTTGTTTATTTTCTTTCCTTTTTCATAGTAGAAACACATAATGTATGGAATGTTTTAGAGATGTGATATTTTCATTTTTTTACTTCTAAATATTTTCATATATATTTCTAGAGGTAGGTGTTGAGATGAAATAAAATTATGAGTCCCAATGTTCCATGAATTAATTTCATAAAAATATTAAATATTTTTTTATATTCAATAAACACAACGTATTAATGAAAACATGATATCACTTAAATGAATGCTAAAATAAAAAATATGATAACACGGTTGAGTCTGGAACATGTTTTATTACCCTGGGCATGACCTATAATTTGTCAACATGGGGTGTTCAAACCCCTTTATCATTAGTGGTACATTCAGTTGATTAATAAATTATTTAATGAAATAATTAATTAATATTAATCTAAAAAACTTCTTTATAAATATATTGTCGTGTTGATTGATAAAGGGTTATCCTCATATCCATATAACCATTGAGAGATTCTCATTACCCAATCATTGTTTAATCACATCGGACGATGAGGAAACACTAGATCAAAGTTAATCAGAGTGAAAAAAACACAATTATGTTCTTAAATCGTTGGAAATCACATTATTCGATTATGAGTGATCCAAACACTAGGTAGGATATAAATTTGTGTTTTATACCATATTTTCTTAAATATATTGGGAAGATTGATCCCTATTCTTATATCTATGGAATTTGTTTTTAATTTCATACACATGTGTGATAAAAAATATTTAGTTTTAATGTTGTTTAACACCCAGACACCTGTTTTTGATCGTTGTAAAAGGAAACATGCATAAATGTATTTAAAATAATATTCTTGTGACTTTACCACTTGTATTCTCCACATTTTTCATTGATTAGACACTATGGTATATGTTTGACATTGTGGGGAGGTATCCTTCTCAACCGGACTACCAAAATCAGGATGAAATGACGTGTAATGAATTTATTAATGAAGTAATGAAAGTTGTTGGATTAATTTGTGATGATGATGATAATTATAATGATTGGTGATCAAATTTTTGAAGGTGTAGGAATCAGAGGCATGAAGTGCATGAGTGTTTTCATGGAAATCCATTTGGATTCAAATTTTTGGCCACTAGAGGGCCAGAATCCATCACTGATGCTATATCCACTAATCTTGGGTGAATTTGAGTCTGAAATCACTGTCAAAAAATTAAATTTGGAGCACATATCGCAGATCTAAGAATCATGAGAGTCCCCAACTACATGATGCGTATAGGGATAAACACATGTAGTTTACTCCCATTCCAACAAAATCCAAGGTTTTGTGAAATCATAAAGATGGAACAGCATGAATCCCTCCAATAGTCCTTTTATTTTTCCACTTGGTGTAAGATCTGTGTGAAGAGTCAAATGGAGGTCAATCTTTATTTGTGTTCATGACTAGGCACATGACAATGATCTGATGTACATTGACACAACATGATCACACTGGGAACACCCTATGTGGGGAAATTCATTGTGTACCAAACTATACAAACACGAGATCAGTGCACAATAAGGGCATATGGACATGGACCTACACTCATATATCTAGAAAATGCATTGTAGTCCAATAGAACGGTTTTGACTCTTACATGTCTTAGGAGCCTTTTGTTTTCTCGGGACCTGGGTATGTGGTGAAGTGGTACTATACACCATGGGTGTCCCCAAACATGTTGTGTACCCCTTTACCAATGTTTTGTAAAATAAAAAATTTCGTATATCTAATATTTAATCCTAGATATTTGATTATGATTATCCTATCTTGTGTTTTTTATGCATAGAACACTATGATTCCCTGGATTATATAATTTGAGATATAATTTGAAATATTCCATGAATAACTCTTAATTAGTCGATTATCTACGATGATAGTGATCAAGCATGATCTGCAGAGGCTTTTTCTGAGTGGAAGCCCGTTGACACACTCGGGTGAGCATCCTTGAGGAATAGATTGAAACCATGAATTTTCACCAGGGTTTGGTTCTTATAATTCTGAGGGGAATCCCCAATTAGATAGGGTTCATGTCTTTGATAACTAGAGTGAAACACCCCATTTACACCAAGGCGTAGGTCCTCGACAAAAAGAGTGGAACCCCACATTATCATGGGCGTGAGTCCTCTACCCACAAAGTGGAACCCCTATTAGATAGATATCAGGTCCTCATGACACTACAGTGGAACAACCTATCATCATTTTCGGGAGTCCACTATTTATAGAAATGGTGTAAAACCCCATTTATTTACTTTGTAATGGATCATATGAATCTCGTTTGTACCCCCTCAACCATGTGACACAATGACAAGACATGGTTCGATTTTTAAGGTTACATCTAGATATACTTTTGAGATACTAGGAATCATTGATGGACTATTAAAACTAATGGAAACTCATCTTCATTAGATGATTTGAGAGATGATTATTTTCTTAGCTACTCATTTTTTTATCCTTAAGAGAGTGTATATATTTTCATCTATATCCAAATTATTGGATTTTCTCACTCTCTTTAAATGATAGTTGAAGTTGCAAGTGGTATGCCACATTATTTCTTTATTTATATTCTCATGGTTGGATGATTCTACACTCATTTTTTGGGTGGTGAATTATCAACACCTAGTTCATATACTCACTGTGTTGATCACCTTATGTTTGGACAAGGTCACCCTCAATTGGTTTTGGTTGATTTTTTCTCTATTATTGTATCTTAAATCTATTCCCGTTAAAATCATGATGGGTCTCTCACCCCCCCTACCATTCCGGATGTCCAACTAGGTATCTATATAATCACCCTTACATGGAATTTTCCCAAACATGACATGTCTTTTAAAGATGATCTTCTTGTCGATAGTGACTTCGGGGGAGCATAGAGATACCTTGTACTTTGGACCATGTAAGGTGGTCATATTGTGGGATTCTAGTGGGAGGATCTCTTACAAGGTTATTTTTCCAGTTCTATTAGGTTTGGATATATTTTTGGTTGGATGTGTTTTTTGTCCTTTACTTTTTAGTTTTCACTACCATACTCGCATAAGCCCTAATGGTTATGCAATTTTGGTTTACATTCTAGTTGTGTTTTATCTAATACCCATTCCATATATGGTTTATCATCGAGATTGATATTTTTGTGACTACATGTACATAGGAAAATTCCTCCTGATCTTATATATTCTTTTAGTGTTATTTTCCACCCTTGGCCTATGCTAGTGGGATTGGGGTAGTTGCATCTCGAGCACTAACATCGTTCAACTCATGACATGAACCATCTGTTTTTTCTAAATCAAATGAATAGATTATTCAAGGAATATCATGATAACATCATGGGGTTATTCATTAATGTATTATTGGTGTATTAAAATATATTTGAGGACCAATAGAATCAATATTTTATCTAGCGTGAGACTATTTATAGATAATATCCATATGTTGAATTTTGGAAGTGTGAATTATTATTTTATATGTTGATGTTCCTGGAAATATTATCTCAATGTATTTAATCTTCATTGATCCCGTGATGATAATGGTAGATCGAGATTGTTCTACATTAAAAAAAACAATTGAGTTACATAGTTTTATTTTATTTGAAAGTTACTATTATAGATTCCTTAAAAATTAGGCCTTGTTAGCAAGCCCTTTAACAATGAATATATGTAATGGGGTTATGATCACCTGAAAAATAGAATATGAGGAATGTTTTATTGAATTATAAAAAACATTTTTCAATTCTCTGATTTGACTCTATAATAAAAAAATCATGGGTATTTGATCTATATTATAGTATCAAAGAATTTATTTGGTTGTTTCTATGTGAAAAATGATAATGATATTACATAACTATAAAGTTAATTAATGTTTCTGTAATAGAACTATTCAATCAATGATGAGGTGTTGGATTTTATAATCCTTGATTTAATGTTATATATGAATTTTCTCTATAGTGATATATTTGTGATATAGAATAACAATAAAATCTTAAAATACGTATTATTATATAACGAACTAAAAATGAAGAAAATACAATTGATTGAGATTCTCATGGATTTTGATTTTCCATTAAATTTTCACCAGGGAAAGTAAAATAATGTTCTTGATGAATCCATGAATTATCATGGAGTTCAGATCCAAATTAAGATTGGGATAGATCTAATGGGCCAGGATATTTTAAATATGCATAAAGAAATAATTACCAAAGTGGATACAACACTATAGTTTTAGAATTATTGTTAAACAAAAATTATTTAAGAATATAAATAGTTCTCAATATGGTGATATCAACATTAAAAAAAATAATTATATTAATGAGGATTAAGATTCATAAATTTTTTATAATGATTGTATCAAAAAATCTGGAAGGATATTTTTTGTTTCATCTATCCATGATCTGAAAAGATAATTTTTGTATTATTCTCAAATTTGAAACATCAATATAAATATTGAAATCACCATTATGTATTGATATTCGAGGGAAAAGTTTTGGTGGGATAGCATTAATTAGAATACTATTGATTATTATTTAGGTTTATTCGTATACCAGTAGGTTATAGAAGAGAGACCTTATCCTAGAAGATTCATGAACCCTCTTCATATTCCAATATACAAATGGGGTGATATGATTATAGATTATATCATAGGACTACCAAAGAAGATATAAGGTGTGATGAAACATGGGATATTTTCGATCACCTTATAAAAATTCACATTTCCTCTATGTAATATATGCTTTATCTCTTCAGTTCCTCACAATAATATATTTTAAGGTTTTTTTTGAAATCATATAAAACCTCTATCAATTTGGTCTGATCATAATCCCTATTAAACATTGAAATTCTTGAGGGGTATTCAAATGTGTCTTGAAGGTTGTCTTTGATTGATCCCATATTCCATACTCAAATTAATTGAATGTCATGAAGGACTATTCAAACATTGGAATACTTTTTGAGGTCATGTATATATTATATTCATGGAATTTGGTGTCATTATTTTCATTGTAATAGTTTTCATAATATTATAATTACAATTAAAGTATTTAATTGGAATTGTATGAATCAATATATGGAAGTAGATTTTATCATACAAATTAATATGATGAAGTGGTAGAAAGTATTATTTTAGGCCTAGGACATGTGGAATATTCAATTATAAAGGTAAAAATTATTAAAGACAATATTAAATCAACTAAATGTTTAAAAAAATTATGATGAAAATATGAGGAATGATTTGGAATTTCATGTGGGAGATCACATTTAATAGGATGTTTCCCTATGGAAGGTAGTCATATAGTTTAGTATGATAGGGAAACACATCCATATGTACATAAAACCTTTTTGAAATTTTTAAATAAATAATTTTGGTATTATTTATTTCTAATTCAACAAATAGACTCTTATGTACATGATGGGAAAGATATATCATTGTTAAGGAAGTATATTCCAAATCCAAAACATATGCCCAACTCTGAAGATAATATTTTGTAAAAAATATATTTTCCTATGAAGATCCCATCATAACTCATGATACATGATATAATGTATTGATTTAGTAGATGAAATTACCGAAAAGGTACATTGGAGAAATAATAAAAAGGATAGATCCATGTTGGAACCAGAGGATGTTATGAAGAATTTTCACCCCCATATGTTTATGAGGTTATATAAATGAAAATTCAGATGTTGGAAATTTTTTAGAAGGTGATAATTTATCACCATAATAATTTATCATATTTTTCCTTTTAAATAAATTCAACATCATGGATAGCTTGTGATACAAACAACCCCATGTCTTAATGAATAGTAAAATAGTATACCTTTATAACCTAGCCATTATTTGAGTAGTTATGATAAGGAATAACTGCATTATAAATAATATGTGGTTGACGCAATAGAAAATAAATTTTTTGTTATCAATTTCGTTTAAATAAAAAATATCTATTCACTAAAAAATAATGAATTCTTTCAAAAAAAATCTCATAAAAATAGTTTAATTGTTTTTTGTGAGCATGTGATAAAAATAATTGTTACCAAATTAAGATAATATTTGAAAAATTTAACATGATTTTATAAATAACCATGTAAAATTTTTCTTAGGGTAAATTGTTTTGTACATTCTAAACAATGTTAATTTTTCAATGAATAGTGGAAAATAATATTTCTTATTTTAAAAAATACATTATTGTTTAATGAGTTTAAATGTTCCATTATTTTAAAATTATTATAAAAGTAAATTTCTTTCATTAATACTATAATTAATCATATATAGTTCATTATAATGAAATATATGATCAATTTTAATATAATGAAATTTTACACTTTTGATAACATTTCTCAAGGAAAACCACTTTTTCAGCATTATCTATGAGTTTAATTATAAATTCAATTCTCCAACTTCTATAAACTAAATTTATAAAAATATATTCTATGTTTTTAAACATATTAATTAAAAGTCTACAATTACAAAAATTTAATTTATTTCATAATTAATATAAAAAATAGTAATAAACTATTATGATTTGTAAGGTAAAAATAGATTCATTAAGGGGACCAAATTTTAATGGAATATTTTACAAATAATCATTTAAAATTATTATTTTCATTATGTATTTCAAGCTTATTAGTAAAATTGAATAATATAAGAAAATTTTTAATCATTTCCCTTGGAAATTTCATTATCATATTGTATTCCTTTTGGAAATTTCTATGAAATTTATAGGATCATCCCCTTTCCCACAGAGAAATGGGAATACTCTCCCTTTAATTACTCATTATGAGAATTCCATATATCTTAATAAAAACCAATGAAAATACCTCCACATGATCATAGTCCAAATTATAGACACAATGTATTTCCCTTAGGCCACCCATAGAGTTATTAATAAGAGATCCAAATGAGGTTATTCTAAGAAATTGTAGTTGTCTTCAAAAAGATCATGATTTTTTACTTTTTTTTTATCAAAAATAATAATATATTTATGTGTAAAATATAATAAAATAAGAGTAAACAATATACCTAGATTTTATTATTATTTGGAATAATATTTATCCATCTCGTAAAATATAAAATGGGAAACAAATCCATCGATAACATGAAGGGAGGACTACCGCCTTACGAACCAATGCAATTTTATTTCCATAACTGACTCGCGTGGAAATTCATAATGACCAATTTAAGCAATATATATTATAATACTACCATGTTATTAAATAATGGAAAATAATATTTCATTCGCATCCTTACCCTTTCACCTGTTAAATGATAGATACCAATTCTCATGTTTAAATATGGCCTACTGTCTATAGGAAGTGATTGTATTCATTTTAATTATAGGACATTGAAAAATAGTTATAAAAACTATATCTAATTGTAAAAAAATATTATCTATCTTTTAAATTAGATATATATTTTTTTCCTTGACCATGTTTTTCAAAAGTATTTTACAGAAGAAATTTTATTTACTCATGTGATTTATTAAGGTAATTTTTTGTTATCATTATTGATTTAAATTGGGTTTTAAGGAATTTTTCATGTATTGTTATAAAGGTAATTTTTAATTAATTTTAAAATGAATTTTTTTATCTTATATGACTATAATTGAATTCCCCTCCATAGTAACCATTTTACACAATGTTTATTAATTTACATGTTTTCAATGGGTTTACAAAGATAAATTTTTTATTGAACCTTATTTTGATATTTGACTTAAATTCCTATTATTAAACCAATGGATGTGATTTTGTAAGAAAAACAAGATTCATGAAAAACCAACGATCCACTTTCATCTGTTGATTTATTATTTTATTGATAAATTTCACATGAGATAATAAATTTCATTTGATTATTTTCATTAGAAATTTAATTTCACCATAATTCCCATATAATATTTATCATGTATGTGATTTTTTTTCTTAACCCAAATTCCAAATTTACTTATAGTGTTTAAATTTAATGTTATTTGATTAACTCGTGGCTGATTGATAAATTCATATCCTTTACAGATAATATTTTTTTTATAAAACGTATATTTCATGAATCAAAACTATAATTTTATGTTTGGATAATTCTATGGACATATGTTGATGTCTGGTGATGAGAATCCTATAGCATCTTGTTGAATTAGTAGTTATAATGAGACAAATTAGTTGGCCAAAATAATTTTTTTAGCCATAGATTAAAAATATCTTGTGAACAGTCCGGATAGTATAAATTTCATGATGTATATGATCGTTACATCCAAAATTAATCATCTCCTTCATTAGAAATTGAGTCATTACTATTAATGATATTCATTCAATTATATTATAGAAGGATTAATTTGGTGATCATGTTATTGTATAAATCGAATCTATGTTCAATTATTTATATTTCCATAATGATTATTCCATATAAAATCTTGATTTTCACATTATTGATTAAATGGATAGTCTTCTCAAGTAATTACCATTCAATATTTTTTATGACTTTTTCCCTAGACGTTATTTGATCTACATTAAAATTTCTAAGCATTTGAGATCTCCTTTTTTAATTCATTTTCCTAGGATACAGAGAATATTTCTATGAATGTTTTCAAGGATGTTGAATGTTTTTCATTACTATGTTTTATATTTTATCCAATATGAAAAAGGGGTATCATGTATATATATGGTTATCCCAGACTAATATAATGATAGGTATATTTATAATTGATCCCACTATATCTGTTACAATTTAATAAATTAGGTAATGAATATTGGATATCAGAGTCATTTTTATATGAATAGATAAAGACATATTATGTCATAAATACATGATTAAAATAATTTTTAAATCCCCCTAAAATTCAGTTATTTTAGAATAAATTCAAAAATTATTCCTAAGATAATAATGACATGATTTTCCCAAAATTGATGTTAATTTTTTCAAAAAAAAATTAATAAACTATAAAAAAATTATTTTTTTATAAATATATTTTATATAAATGATCAACTTTTATTATATATTTCCCATTTAAAAACACTACATGATCATAATCATAGTATTTTATATTCTTATTTGGTTAATGTATTTTTATCTTGCATGGGTTTTATTATTGTTATAATTTTCTTATCTAATTTGTTGTAGATCTAATTGTTTATGGGTTAAATGTAGAAAAAGTTATTAAAATAATGTTTATTTATGGAAAATACATTGTATCATTTCTTTTCATTACATTATCTCATGAATTATAATACACAAATTAATGTTGGAACCATAAGTGTTGTCACATTAATGATATAACCTAATGATCGTAAATATTTAATACCTCATATAGTGATAACCTATTCAAGAAGAATAACTGAACGCCAATAAAATTGATGATGGGTGAAAAAAACAAATTTCGGGTTTATGATTAGGTATACTAACACTATATAAAATTTTAGTTCATTTATACAATTCCCATGAAAAATAAATTTATTTTTGATCAATTTTATAATATGATGATATAGGATGTTTATTCAATGTGTATCTTTGAAATATTAAACCAACTAAATATATGAAATGATTGATAAAATATTTAGAAGAAAAATTAGTTACAATAGTTATAATATCCATTCAAATTTTAAATATTATATATCCTTTTTAATTTCATGAAAAAAAAGGATTTAGAGAATATATATCTGTAAATTATATCGTACCAAGAATTTAACCATTTAGAAAACAATATAAATTTTCATACTTGTAGAAAAAAAATTGGTGTGTCATTATATGTAAAGCATCCTAATGAAAATTTTTATTTCCCCAACTTATAAAAATATATTAAATATCTATGGTCCATACATCATCAATTATATTATAAATTATATTATAAATAAGGAATATAAATTTAATAGGGAAAATATTTTCATACCATTGAATTGATTACTTAGTCAGTTTATATTTTTAGCTAATTGAGATCTCATATTGGAAATTTTAAAGTGAAAAACATAATGGGAACCCTGTTGATAATGAATAATATTATCATTCATTATGAAAAAAAATGTATTTTAGAAAGATACTCAAACCAATTTAATAAAATATGAGCACAATTAATCCTTTATAATAACTCAACCAAATTGTTTTCATCACACTACCTTCTTATATGAAACCATGTAAATAGGATATATGATTCCAGGAATTTTTTTAAATTAAATTTAAACTTTTCTTATTTGATCCCTTAACATTCAGAAAACTAAAAAATAATAATTTATATTGGGTATGTTAAAATACGCAATGTATAAATATATCATGGGATGGTTGCCAATCACATAAAATTTTGAAGCCAAAATGTCTACCATATGATCTCATAAAATCCTAATTCCCACATTAAAAATCACCCTTATACTCCAGCATCTTTGATGAGAATGTTAATTAATTCCCACTAATATTATATTTGTTCAAATCATAATCATGATCCCCTATGAAAATTCAAAAAAAATTCCTTATTATATTTTTTATAAATATATCTAATCTTATAAGAATGTATTAAAATGATGTCGAATATCACATCAAATCATGATCTGAATATCATAGTTGGGTAGAAGATAATTGTTTATGACCCTAAATATTCTTACATTCCTATTAAACCATTTAAATGATATAATACATAATAGGTTTACAAATACATGATCAAATAGTTTAGTAATTTGGGAAAAATATCCTTATAAATAAAATTATAAAAATAAAACATAAAAAATATTTAATTCATTCATTTCTATATTTATAGTGCCCTTTTTGTTCTTCTAGGAATATGTAATCACTGAGGACATACATCAAGGAAATGTGTGATCTAAAAACCATGAAAGATGATTTATTATAACATGGATAAATATAAATTGTGTGTGTATAAACATAATCATAATAACAGATGAATATGATAATCATCATAATAAGGATATGAATCATTATAAAAAGTCATGGAATGTGGAAATTCATAAAAATGAAATAACATGTATTTGTGGTCAACACCAAACATACTTGCGATTAAATATAGTTTCATGTTCACATATAAAATATGTGCAATTAATAACACCATCATTTTTAACAAATATTGCATCTTGATCACTCATATTTTATATTATCTCATGACATACATCACATTACCCATAGCATTAGAGTGATATAAAATTCCTGGTGAACCCATCACAAATAACATTTTCATAATCATGAATTCTACAAAGTATGTATATCAATATCATCCATAAAACAACCTGGGGAATGAAATGAGTTTATTTTCATTATTTCATGAGTAAAATTTGGGGTTCAAAATTGTGAAAGGGAAAATAATATTTGTATAAAATTCATCATTGTAGAGTGAATAAGAAACAACATAATAGTATTCAAAATGTGTTTTGGAAAGAAGAATTATTTAGGAATATATTTTTTTCATCAAACCATATTAAAAAAATTATATTGCATAAAAAGGGTTGAAAAAATAAAGGAAATCCAAAATAATATTTGATATGAATGAGGAATAACCTAAATAAAAGAAATTTGGGTTTTATAATCCCTTTACCATATATCAAAATGATTTCCTCACCTTAATATCCTATACACTCAAACTAGAATGATTAATTAGTAAATATAGAAATTATTCTAAATTTAGTTTATTCATTATCATTTTATTTTGTTAATTTTCTGCTATTTTTATGAGTTATAGTGTTTAATTTAATTTATAGTGAGTGTTCGTTTTCCTGTTTTTCATGATCGGTTCAATTGTATACATTCATGGAATATCGTGTAAAATGGGTACAAATATCCACAATTGAAATTATTTTTTATTAATGAACATCCTTAATTTTTATTAATAATATATATTATTTTTTTCTATATATTTTCATGATTCATTTAATAAAATATAAATTTAAACTGTTTAAATGAATTTAAGTGGTTTTTTATCACATCTAATTATTTTTTCTTAATATTTTAATATTATTTATATATTTTATTTATAGAACATAAAAATGTTATAATATATATTTTTAAATATATTTGAACAATAAAAATAGTATTATCACTATCCATTAATGGGGTAATGGAAATGAAAAACTTTTTATCCTCGACAGTGATAAGTCAACACCTCCCGAACAACATATTAATTTTTTACAAAAAAAGGGAGAGAGGAAGTGTTTTGATAATTAATTATTACATTAAAATAATAAAATTAAATTATATATAGTATAAATATGTTATAATTCGACATTAATGAGGCTATGTTAGGATAGAATAAGAAAATAAATTAAATTGAAAATAAATTAAAAGAAAATGGAAGACTATTTTTTCTATTGAACTTATTCTTCTTCAAATCCCCCTTAGGGAAATTTGATTCTGTATTTTGTTGTTAAAAAAGTATCATGGGTGTGGGTATTGGGGTTTTTAAGAGTATTTCTTAGAAATTGGAAATGATTTAAGTATTGGAAGCTATGAGGGGAAGTGGTGGTGATGGGTGGTATTTATAGTGGAGGAGAGATGTGTTTTTTATTATTTTATTTGTTAGTTTATTATTTTTCCTATGGAAAATGAATAGTTTTATTTACCATGAATAAATAAATTAATGGGGGAATTATTGGATGATATTAACAGCTTATATCAGACATAATTCTTCTATGACTCAAAAATTCATGTGTTTTAAGTAGAATAAATTATCATATTTCACTATTCACTAAAAATTAAAATATTTTAGAATATTCCCAAAATCTCACCATAATTATTTTTCAACCTGAAGAATTAAAAATTAACCTCCATCTAATTAAAATAATTTTCTATGTATGATAAATTTAATTTTTAATTAAAATCATCATTTATTTTGAAAATACCGATTTTAAAATTATAACAGATTTTATGACACTATAAATATTACACTATATCTTATAAAACTATCTTATAATCATAATAAAAACAAATATTAATTTATTAATTTAATTTATAAAAATTTATTTTATTTTAAAACATTATATTATTTATAAAATCTGAAATCAATATTTAATCTTTATAAATTGCCAACAATTAATAAATAAATTCTAAAATATTTATTTGGTAGATCAAAGTTATAAATATATAATATATTCATCAATAATATTACCATGATTTATTAATGATTTTATATGTGCGTTATTATTTTATTGGCAAATTTACTATACCTAATGGTCACATTACTATTCCAATGGTCAAGTTACAATTCTGTCGGTATAGGTTCTTTAATATCTATAAATACCACTAATTTTATTTATTTTTAATTTATAATGTTTGTTTTTTGTTCTAAATGTAATTTTAAGTGATTTATACTATATAATATTATTCCAAAAATGGAATTACAATTCAAAATTTTTTGGATCCTAACATTCTAAACCCTTTTTGAAATTTCTCTCTTGGAATTTTGTTTTATATTCTATTTTGAAAACAGTTGAGGTTACTTCTCCGTCATCGCCTCATCTAGTTCCCATGTTACAAATTTGCACTTATGGTTCCTCCATAGTACATTACCCATGTTATTATTATTTTTTTATAGAACAGTATCTCTACATTACAAGATTATAACTAGATTCTCTTAGTAAGAGAGATAATTTTCTAACTGTACAGCCCCTAAAATTCCTACACAAGAGGAATATGGTATGTACATATTCAAGAGGGATATGTGGAATACATCATGTACTTGAGTAGTGGTTAGTAGATGTTCTAGTTGATAAGACCCAACTATAAGGACCTGACCTTAAACCTTACATAATATTGAATTAAATGAATAATTCACATTGAGGATCTTTTCAGGTTTAGAGTTTTAGAGAATTAGGCCATAACTATTACATTTCAAAATATTACAAAGTAGACACTTCTACTCAATTTCCATTTTTTTTACAAAACATGAACTCTTGAAAAAAAGAGTCATGTCTAGTTCAATGTTTTAGACGGCATGACTTTTCTGTGATCCCATCCTTGGCCCTATTAAACTTTATTTCATGTGAAAAACATTTCAAAACTTGGGATGATCATAAAAAGCTCCGCAAGGGATACACAAGGAAATAAAACAGTTAGTTTTTCAAAACAACAAGTAAACCATGAATAAATTAACATAACTAATACTTTTCACCTTTATGAATTAGTAAATACTCTTCACTGAATAAAAGATCATTACTTACCCTTTTGTAACCAAAAGATTACCATAAAACCAATATAAAGAACACATAACATATAAAGGTAACTTGGGACATAAACATACTTAAATGGAATAACCATACGGTCGACTTCCACACATGTCACTAAATTGAATATCCATACGGACGACTTCCATACCCAATTCATTAGAGGTTATAACGTAACCACCCATCCTGGTATTCACGGCACCACCAGTCATTTGGTTTATGACATAACCACTGGTCAAATGTCCACGTACCATTATAAAATCATAAGACATGAAACAAATATAAAGGAAAGAAAACATTTCCACATTTCAATCACAATATATAACTTAAATATATTGATATAGCAAATCTATTTTCACAACCATTTTCAATACCAAAAATAAGTAAAAGAGTATATGGTATTTGTTTTCTTTTAAAAACATTATGTCTTGTTGAGGAAGCCAAAGATCAAATAATACTCGGCGGCAGAAAGGTCGTTGTCACTGATTCTGTTAAAGAAACATTTCTTTTTTTATTTTATTAAAAAACTTCGTAGAAAAATATTTCATTCGAAATTTCAAGGGTGTTTATACAGCGTATAAAAAAAAGTCATGTATTAAAACAAAATATGCCTCAATGAAAGGAGATTGAGACGAAGTCCCTTACCTCACGTCTGACTTTACTCGATCATTCTTTAATCTCCTGAATAATAAACTAAAGAAAATTTCTACTTGTTTAAGAACCTTTTTCATGTTTATTATTCCTTATATATAACTTATTTCCATGTTATAAACATTATGTAATCATTTAAGTTAATAACGTTCATTTTGTCAATATTTGGTACTTGAGTCAAAAATGAACACCTTATATTTAAAAGTTGTCCATGTGTTCAATAGTCCATTATATCCAGAATTATATTCATGATTTAAATATTATATATATTATGTATATACATGTATTTATAATAGTACATAACATTTGGAGGTAATAAATTAAATGCACCGTTCATGGAGACGGTAAGCCGTACGTACGCATTAACGCTACTTTCATTTATATTTCTTATTTTAATGGAATTAAAACATAATGATACATATGTATATTATAATTCCAGTATAATATCATATATAATATCATTAATTATATCCTTTATACATCCCACATAAGGAATTAATGAGTCACATCGCTTTAAGGGGGCGGTAGTCCGCACTTCCTCAAATGAGATTATCGTATTTACCATCTATGGAAACCATAAATGATTGATATAATTGGGAAGTACATAATCATAAGGAACTAATAAACAAAATATACATCATATATAAATATATTTTCATCTTAATGGCCACGATGAGAGGCTGTAATATGTAATTGAACAATCATCGTTTTGTGAGGTGTTAGTTTTCCATCCAAAGAAACATTATATTCTTCATCCATTAGATGGAGTTGTGTGTAAAGGTAGTTAGAATCCTTCACATACCAACATCCTATTATATTTAACATACTGTTTTTGTTACAAAAGAAATGAAATAAAAAGATTTTAGGGGATGGATAAGTAAAATAAAAGAAAATAATTTACGACAAACAGTTACCTTTAATTTGGGTTACTCCCTTTGACTTGAAACAAAGGAATTCTTGAAGTTCTTTATGCCTAATGTAAGGCTTCTAGGAGAAGGGGAGAGATTTGGGGAGTGTAATTGGTCAGAGTTTGGATGTTCCAAATGGCTTGAGAGGCGTGAGTAATTGGTTAGAAGTGGTCTCCTTTTATAAGGGAGAGGAGGGGCTCTTTAAGAAAGTGTGAAAATATTATTTTATAATATAATAATATTCAGTTTCTAATGGTCCAAAAATCATTAAGATCGAATATACGATGACTCATATTCAAAATAAAATCATCAAATTATAATTGGACATGTTTTGGATAAGAATATAATCATTATAATCTTATTTATTTAAATCCATTATTAATGAGGTAAATACTGCATCATTATTGTGTCATAAATAATTTAATTTATTTGATGTCTAAATATTATAAAAAAAATACCATGATGTTGGAAATCGTTTTATATTTCTAATTAAAATTTATAGTCGAAAATAGTATTTATATAACACCATATAAAAAATAATTACTAAAATATTTTTGTTAATGTCAATTTTTTCTTCACATTAAATTAATTAATCTAAACTGTCATTTTCACTCCCAAGCGGATCAATGGGGTCCCTAAATCGACCAAAATATGACCATTGTCATTAATGACTCAACCAATAAGGTTTGGATAAGTTTTAAGGTAATTTTGAATTATTATATTATTCTTTTTACCTTGAATTACCCTATTTACCTTTAATCGCGGTAAATAAAAGTCAAGAGTTATTATTCACCAAAAATTATTTTCATCTTATTGAACACAATTTTACTTCATGATGACAACAATTTATTTTTTATTTTCTAAATTCAATTCACAGAAGGGGTAAAATTTCATTTAAATGAAAAAGTCAGTTTTTTTAACTACCACTTAGTGGTTTTACTATTCATCAAAAATTGATGTTTTTCAGAAAAATAACAAAACTTCAGCCTAAGCTATATTTGATATTAAGATTTCAAAAATGATGTCTATTTTTCCAAATTAAAAACATAGAATTGGTATTAATTAATTTAAAATTAATTCCCGTTATCAAAACAAATAGCGTATTTTTAAGAAGCAATAACTATCAAAAGATTGATACTTGTTTATGTCCAATTTCGAAGTGAAATTAATTCCAATGAACAAAATTGGATTAAATTATAAAAATATATTTTCATTTTACTTTAAAACCTATTAAAAAGATAATCTAACCATATAAATAAATTATATTAAAAAGAACTTTTGAATTAAATTACAGTATTTTTCACTATTCATTAAAAAATGAACTTTATCAGAAAAATTCTAAAAAATTACCCAAAGTAAAATTTGATGTCCCCATTATAAATAAGGGTTTTATTTGGTAAATTAGAATGCATTAAGTTGACCAAAACTATATTTAAAAATGGTTCTCCATTAAAAGGTGGTAAATTGGCTTTTTAATGTAAATTATGCTTAAAATTAGATTCATTCATATTTTTTGCCTCTAACTTTTATTAGATAAATGTAAATACATTTAAAAAACATATATAATAATATTGTAGTTATTTTTGTTCATTCTCATCAATAGAATGACTAGGAGTTAAATACCATTTAAAATAATAATATTTTATTATTAGTGTGCAACATAAGATTTCAAAGAAACTCATTGTTGCGTATCAGGTACGCTGTCAAACATAGAAAAACCTTTAAAGTAAATTTAATATTTAATTCACAATTATTAATGAATATAAAAATATCTTATTCTTCATTTACCTGGGATGTTACATCCTTCCCCCCTTTTAGAAATTGTGTCCTCGTAATTTTTATTCACTTATCAAAATAAGTGGGGGTATTTATCCCTCATAGCATTTTCAGATTCCCACGTTGCCTCTTCAACCATATGGTTTTTCCACAAAACCTTTACCTGGTGAATTACTTTATTCTGCAACACTTTCTCTATGTGGTCAAGAATTTGGATTGGGTGTTCTTCATAAGAGAGATTCTCCTCCAACTGAACTACCTCTGAGCTCAATACATGAGATGGATCTGGCATATACTTTCTCAACATCGAAACATGAAAAACATTGTGTACCTGGGATAAACATAGAGGTAAAGATACTCTGTATGAAACTGAACCAACTTTATCCAGGATTTCATAGGGTCCAATGAACCTCAGGCTAAACATTCCCTTCTTACCAAAACGCATCACACTTTTCCAAGGAGAAACTTTGAGAAAGACATGATCACCTACCTCAAAAGAAAGATCCTTCCTCTGGTTATATGCATAACTTTTCTATCTGCTCTGAGTTGTTCTCATGTGTTTCTGAATCAACTGAACTTTCTCTTCCATCACTTCTACCAATTCTGGTCCCATGCGCTTCCTTTCAACTGCTTCATCCCAAAAAGCCGTAGTTCGACAACGCATTCCATATAATGCCTCAAATGGAGCCATCTATATACTAGAATGAACACTGTTATTATATGAAAATTCAACAAAAGAAAGATATTGGTCCCAACTTCCCTGATAATCAATCGAGCAAGCACATAACATATCCTCCAATGTCTGAATTTTTTGTTCTGATTGCCCATCTAATTGAGGGTTAAAAGGTGTACTAAACTTTAATTCAGTACACATCGACTTCTGAAGTCCTTTCCAAAAGTTAGAAGTAAATGTGGGATCAAAATCAGATACAATGGAGAGGGGAACACCATGCAACCTGACTATCTCTTTAACATACAACCGAGAAAGTTGATCTAGAAACAAAGTATCTCTAATAGGATGGAAATGAGCCGATTTAGTCAACCGATCAACTATAACCCAGATTTCATTATTACCTCATGATGTCTTTGGTAATCCCACAAAGAAGTCTGTGGATATATTTTCCCATTTCCATTCTAGCACCAGTAATGGCTGAAGCATTCCTTTAGGTAACTGTCGCTCTTCTTTAACCTGCTGACAAGTCAAACACAACACAGTAAAATCAGAAATATCTCTTTTTATTCTATCCCACTAATAATACTCCTGAAGGTCCTTGTACATCTTAGTACTACCAGGATGAACTGAAAATAGAGAACTATGAGCTTCACATAACAACTCATTCTTCAACTGTGAATCACAAGGCACACATAATCTCTTTCCAAACCTCAAAACACTATCATTATCAATGTTAAATTCAGCAAAATTACCCTTCTAAACCAACTCTACCTTTTTCTGTAACTCACTATCTTCTTTCTACACTTGCTTTATTAAATCTGATAGAGATGATCTCACTGAGACCTGATACAAAACAGAATAATTTCCTGCACCAACAACTTCTATGTCAAAGTTCATCAAATCAAAAACCAAAGGATTTTGTTTCAAACGTAGCATGGTTAATAAAGCATTACTTTTTTGACTCAAAGCATCAGCCACTTTATTTTCTTTTCCCGGATAATAAAGGATTGTGCAATCATAATCCTTGATTATTTCCAACAATATCCTCTGTCTCATGTTCAATTCTTTCTGAGTGAATATATACTTCAAGAATTTGTGCTCAGTATATATTTCACACTTCACTCCATACAAATGATTCCTCCAAATTTTTAAAGAAAAAACAACAGCAACTAATTCCAAATCATGTGTAGGGTAATTTAGCTCATGAGGTTTCAACTAATGTGAAGCATAAGCAATTACCTGATCATTCTACATTAGGACACAACCTAGTCCTTTCAACGAAGCACCACTGTAGATAACAAACTCACCATTTCTGGAAGGCAGTGCCAAAACTAGAGCATTCACTAATATTCTTTTCATTTCCTAAAAACAATCATCACATACTCTTGTCCAGATGGACTTAACACCTTTTCAAGTTAACAAAGTCCTTGGAATAGATAACCGTGAAGAAGTTTCAAAAAACTTTCGGTAATAACCTGCCAAACCAAGAAAACTATGAATCTCGGTTATATTTTTCGGTCTTCGCCATTATTCAACAAACATTGTTTTATCATGATCAATAATTATGCCATTTTTTGAAACAATGCGACCAAGGAATGAAATTTTTTGTAACCAAAATTCACACTTTCTGAATTTCCCATAAAGTTTCTTTTCTTTTAAGGTCTGAAATATGACCCTTAAATGACTTTTATGCTCCTCTTTACATTTTGAATAAACCAAAATATCATCAATGAACATAGCCAAAAACTTATCCAAGAACTCACGGAAAATTCTATTCATAAGATCCGTGAATACAGAAGGTGCATTGATTTACCCAAAAGGCATAACTACAAATTCATAATGGCCATATCTAGTACGAAACATGGTCTTTGGAACGTCTACTTCCTTTACTTTTAACTGATGGTACCCCGACCTCAATTCAATCTTCGAAAAATACTTATCTCCCTGGAGCTGATCAAACAAATCATCGATATGAGGCAAAGGATACTTATTCTTAACAGTGATGTTATTCAATGCTCTATAATCAATGCAATGTCTAATTGAACCATATTTATTTTTAACAAACAATACAAGAGAACCCCATAGTGATGTGCTAGGTCGAATTAAAACCTTTATCTAATAACTCCTGCAATTTCTTCTTTAACTCTAAAAGTTCAATTTGAGCCATTCGATAAGGGGGTTTTGAAATTGGATTAACATCAGGAACTAAGTCAACAGTAAATTCAACTTCCAGATCAGGTATAATTCTAGGAAACTCATCAGGAAAAACATCAAGGTACTCATTTTCCACTGGCACATCATTAATCTGAACAATTCCTTTATTTTCAAAAAAATGTGCAAGGTAACATTCATTTCCATTTCTTACTAGTTTCTCAGCTTCCTGATATGTTATCAAAAAAAGGGTTCATTCCTGTACAAAAACTGAAAATATTTCTGAAAAGAATCCTCTTTAGCTCTGCAGTTAATCTTAACATGATTAAAAGAAATCCAATCCATTCCCAAAATAACATCAAACTCTACTAGAGGAAAAACAATAAGTTTTGCAGGTAGATTCCTTCCACACAAAAAGATAGGAATGTTCTTATGTTTTCTTTTTGTCTCAAAATTTCCTCCATGTGTTTTTAATGTAAGTTCTATATTCATATCTTGAGATGGAATTCCCAATTTACTAGAAAACTTCTAAGAAATGAAAGAGTTTGTAGACCCTGGAGCAAACAACACATTGGCATAATCTGAACAAACAAATAGTTTACCTGATACTACTTCGTTCGATGGCCCAACATCTGCTGAAGTAGTTGCGAAGGATTTCACCACCCCTTTATGCTTGTTGTCCGACTACTTTCCCTTAGTTGAGTTCTTCTCTGGACACTTAATGACCCATTTCGTTACACTTAAAACATCTTACCGGTGGCTTTTCGTTGCCTTCTTGTTCATCTTCCTTACAGTTACGAGTAATATGACCAGACTTACCACACCGAAAGCACTTTACAGTCTTTGATAATCATTATCTAGGATTATTTTTACCACACTTCTCACCAGATGGATATTTGTTTTCTTACCTCCAGGCTTCTTTGATGAATTCTTCCCCTTTTCCTGCCAACTGGACCACTTATTCTATTATTTTTCGAAGAAAACATGATCATCAGCAAACTCCATTTCCACATTCTCCGCACATCAAACAAGTTTTTCATAACTTTTGAACTCACGAGAGACTAACACTATTCGATATCATGGATTCAGTCCTGAGTAAAATCGATTTATCTTACTATCATGATCTTAAATGAAATTTGGTGCATACCTTTCCAGTCGAGTGAAATTTTCTTCATAAGAAGCCACTGATTCATCCTCCTGCCTTAATTATAGGAATTTTTTTTCCATTCTAAGACGAACCACCTTTGGAAAATATTTTTCAAGAAACATACCTTTAAATTCATCCCAATAAAGAGCATCAATCTACTCACTATCCCTGATATTTTTCACCATCGTCCACCACTGATCAGATTCACCTTCAAAATGGTACATAATGAGACTAATATTTTGATGTTCTGAAAAACCCATGACATCAAAAATCTTCTCCAGTCCAATAATCCACCCTTCAGCTAGCACAGGGTCAGATGATCCTCTAAATGATGGTGGATGTTGTCTCATGAAATGTTCCACTACTGACATGTTCCTCTGTGGTTGATCTAGCTAATCTCGTGCATGGATACCAACACCATTTATCCCCTGAGTCAAATGTGCCATCACTGCAACAAACTATTCAGTTCTGATTCCGACCATCTCAGGTTGCTGATTTGGAAGGTTGTCTTCCTCCTGATTTTGTCCCAACATAGCTTCCCTGTTTCCTCTACGGAACACCATTCTGAACATAGAAATATCTTCGGTGAAGCAACATGGTAATCTATAAATGCTATATGATATCAATATTAACATAAATTACTTTATGGATATTAATTTATCAATACCCTAACTCCTAAAGTTATCTAAACCGACCTATGATACCAACTATAAGGAATCGGCCTTAAACCTTACATAATATTGAATTAAATGAATAATTCACGTTGAGGATATTTTTAGGTTTAGAGATTTAGAGAGTTAGGCCATAACTATTACATTTCAAAATATTACAAAGTAAACACTTCTACTTAGTTTCTATTTTTTTACAAAACATGAACTCTTGAAAAAAAGAGTCATCTCTAGTTCCATGTTTTAGATGCCATGACTATTCCTTGATCCCATCCTTGACCCTATTCCACTTTATGTCCTATGAAAAACATTTCAAAACTTGGGATGAACATAAAAATCTTAGTAAGGGATACACAAATAAATAAAATAGTTAGTTTTTCAAAACAACAAGTAAATCATGAATACCTTTACATAAGTAATACTTTTCACCTTTATGAAGTAGTAAATACTATTCACTAAATAAAAGATCATTACTTACCCTTTTGTAACCAAAATATTACCATAAAACCCATATAAAGAACACATAACATATAAAGGTAACTTGGGACATTAACATACATAAATGGAATAACCATACGGTCGACTTCCACACATATCACTAAATGGAATAGCCATACGGCCGACTTCTATACCCAATGCATTGGAGGTTATAACGTAACCACCTATCCTGGTATTCACGGCACCACCCATCATTTGGTTTATCACGTAACCACCCGTCAAATGTCCAAGAACCATTATAAAATCATAAGACATGAAACAAATATAAAGGAAAAAAATATTTCCACATTTAAATCACAATATATCACTTAAATATATTGACATACCAAATCCATATTCAAACCATTTTCAATACCACAAATATGTAAAATAGTATATGGTATTTATTTTCATTTGAAACCATTACGTCTTGTTGAGGATGCCAAAGATCAAATAATATTCACAGCGGCAAAAAGATCGTTTTCAGTGCTTCCGTTAAAAGAAACATTCCTTTTTGTCATTTAGTAAAATGCTTCGTAGAAAAATATTCCCTTTGAAAAGTCAAGGGTGTTTATACAGCGTATAAAATAAAGTCGTGTATTAAAACAAAATATGCTTCAATGAAAGGAGATTGAGACGAAGTCCCTTACCTCGCGTCTGACTTGACTTAATCATTCTTTAATCTCCTGAATAATAAACTAAAGTTAATTTATACTTGCTTAAGAACCTTTTTCAAGTTTATTATTCCTTTTATATAAATTATTACCATGTTATAAACGTTATGTAATCATTTAAGTTAATAACGTTCATTTTTTCGATATTTGGTACTTGAGTCAAAAATGAACACCTTATATTTAAAAGTTGTCCGTGTGGTAAATATTCTATTATATACATAATGATATTAATGATTTAATTATCATATATATATCATATATATTCAGTATATACATTTATTTATAATATTACATAACATTTGGAGGTATGAAATGAAATGCACCGTTCATGGAGATGGTAAGCCGTACGTACGCATGAACGCTGCTTTTATTTCTATTTCTTATTTTAATGGAATTAAAACATAATGATACATAGTTATATTATAATTCCAATATAATATCATTAACTCTCTCCTTTATACATCCCACATAAGGCATTAACGAGTCACATCACTTTACGGGGGCGGTAGTCCGCACTTCCTCAAATGAGATTATCGTATTTAACCACTATGGAAACCATAAAGCATTGACATAATTGGGAATTATAGAAGAATAAGGAAATCGTAAACATAATATATATTATATATAAATAAATTTCCATCATAATGGCCACCATGAGAGGCGTTAAGACGTAATTGAACAATCATCGTTTCGTGAGGCGTTAGTTTGCCATCAACAGAAACATTATGTTCATCATCCATTAGATGGATTTGTGTGTAAGTGTAGTTCGAATAATTCTCATAACAACATCCTAGAATATTTATGATACTGGTTTTGTTACAAAATAAAGTAAATAAAAATATTTTAGGGGTTGGGGAAGTAAAATAAAAGAAAAAAATTTAAGAGAAACTGTTACTTTTAATTTGGGTAACTCCCTTTGGTTTGAACCAAAGGACTTCTTGAAGTGCCTTCTGCCTAAGGTAAGGATTCTAGGTGGAGGAGAGGGATGTAGGGAGTGTAATTGGGCATTGTTTTGATGAGACAAATGGCTTGAGAGGTGTGAGGAATTGTTTATAAGTTGTCTTTTTTTATAAGGTAGAGGAGGGGCTCTTTAGGAAAGTGTGAAACTATTATTTTATAATATAATACTATTCGGTTTATAATTGTCCAAAAATCAATAAAGTAGAAGATAAGATGACTGATATTTGAAATAAAATCATCCAATCATAATTGGACATATTTTGGATAATAATTTAATCATTATAATCTTATTTATTTAAATCCTTTATTAATGAGGTAAATACTGCATCATTATTGTGTCATAAATAATATAATTTATTTGATGTACGAAAATTATTAAACAATTACCATGATATAGATAATAATTTTAGATTTCTAATGAATATTTATAGTCGAAAATAGGACTTATATAACACCATATAAAAATTAATTCTTAAACGATTTTTGTTGATGTCAATTTTGTCTTCACATTAAATTAATTAATCTAAATTGTCATTTTCACTCCCAAGTGGCTCAATGGGGTCTCAAAATCGATCGAAAGATGTCCATGGTCGTTAATGACTCATCCAATAAGTTTTGTACAAGTTTTAAAGTATTTTTGAATTATTATAATATTCTTTTTACCTTGAATTACCCTATTTATCTTTAACCACGGTAAATAAAAGTCAAAAGTTACTATTCACCAAAAATTATTTTCATTCTATTGAACAACATTTTACTTCTTGATAACAACCATGTATGTCGTATTTTTAAAATTCAATTCACAGAAGTGGTATAATTTCATTTAAAAGAAAAATTTAGTTTTTTTAACTACCACTAAGTGGTTTCACTATTCATCAAAAATTGAATTTTTTCAGAAAAATACCAAAAATTCAGCTTAAGCTATATTTGATATTCCGAATTCAAAAATGATGTATATTTTTTCCAATTAAAAACCTAGAATTAGAATTAATTAATTTAAAATTAATTATCGTTATCAAAACAAATAGCATGTTTTTAAGAAACAATAACTATCAAAAGATTGATAATTGTTTATGTCCAATTTCAAAAGAAAATTAATTCCAATGACCAACATTGGAATAAATGGTAAAAATATATTTTAATTTCACTTTAAAACCAATTAAAAAGATAATCAAACCATATAAATAAATTATATTAAAAATCATTTTTGAATTAAAATACAATATTTTTCACTATTCATTAAAAAAATGAACTTTATCAGAAAAATCCAAAAAATATACCCAAAGTAAAATTTGATGTCCCCGTTATAAAGAAGGATTTTATTTGGTAATATAGAATGTATTAAAGTAACCAAAACTATATTTAAAAATGGTTCTCCATTAAAAGGCAGTAAATCAGCTTTTTAATGTAAACTATGCATAAAATTAGATTCATTCAAATTTTAAGGCTCTAACTTTTATTGGATAAATGTAAATACATTTAACAAACTTGTATGATCATATTGTAGTTAGTTTTGTTCATTATAGTCAATACAATGGCTAGGAGTTAACTACCATTAAAAATAATAATAATTTATTATTATTGTGCAACGTTACATTTCAAAGAAACTCGTTGTTGCGTATTGGGTATGATATCAAACATAGAAACCCCTTTAAAGTAAAATTAATATTTAATTCACAAATATTAATGAATATGAAAATATCTTATTCTTCATTTACCTATGATGTTACACCAACTCAATAATGATAAATTATCTTGGAGTGGAAGCTATACATGGGACATAGATTCTCATTCTCTTGAAGCCCTATGATCCTCTTCTATGGAGATATGTAGAGAAATAACATGTCTCTTACCTTACATTGTACATATCATTGATGATTTCATATATAGATTTTTTTGTGATTTTTTGTTTTCTCCATGTGATATTGAGTGGTTTTCACCTTTTCTGTAATTTCATTATTCATTTCCGTATAAACTTGTTTATTATCAAGAATATTTTGAGATCACGTTAATCAATGCAGAGGTGCATTGATACATACATCTTCTTGATTAGGAGGAATTATAATCCCCATGGTGAAGCACTTAGGCATATAAAATCCTTGTCCAGATTCTACTATAACTGATCTGTCAATTACTTTAATTCAATAGTGGAGACTATATATAGTGTCTTTAATAGAGGAAGGGATCCAAGAATCTGTTCAATTGAGAGATCAACCTCTCGGTTAGGAGGAAGACCAATGAATTATTCTATGATAACATCATTATAGCCCTCACAATAGTATTTTCTTCAATAATTATTCTCTCCTTTATCTCAATCAGTTTACTTGGATATGATTTTTCATTAGAGAAAAAACATCAATATTTGAGGCAATAAAATCGAATGATATTCGTCCTCTTTCATACACTTGTATAGAATAGGTGGATTCCTCTAGATGTGAAGAGTGATATCCCATTCCCAAAAATGGATGCTGGATTTGTAAAAAGATATACAATACACACCCAAACTAGCATCAAAATCCACTAAATTAAGTAAAACATGTGTTTCTGGGAGGTTCACTCTTTAAAAATTAATTGGGGAATATTTTTATACATTGTATTAAATATTTTATCCATTTTTATTTCTCATCTATAACATAACCTCCATATTTTGAGTTGGGGTTTCCATATTTCTTTTAATCATTCTTCATATAATAAAATGTGTAGAACCAGAATCAAATAGTATATTTCTTATTCTTGAATTAATGACCGACATACCAATCAGAACATCACTTTTAGTCTTAACCTCAATAGTAGTGATGTCATAATATTTCCCATTATCATGTTGACTTGGTGGATGTTGACATAGATTAACCTATCAGATTGAAGGTTCGGTGCACTATTTTACATAGTACCATTACTCTCAAGAGTTGAAACAATGAACCATGGATGGTTCTCTCCATTCTAACAACACATTTTCCAACATCATCATGACTCTTTGATAATCATGATATTGGTGGAGTTTTCTCCACACAGGATGGATTTTCATGTCTCTTTTAGGAAATTCAGATGATGATTCTTCCAATATTTATGATATGTGAGTGGTTGAGTTTTATTTCCACCTTTTTCAATAGATCCTCTATCTTGAAACATAATATTTTGTTTCTTTTCCCCATAGACCTGGTACCATAATACAAACTTCAAATCCACATAAATATCACCTCATACAACTTATTTATAACACCTGTTGTGATGAATTTCTATATATTTTCGATGTTGTGTAATTAAACAACAAAATAATATAACTATTTTGACAAGATTATTAATAAGAAACATGTGGGGTAAAATGAATTCATTTTGAAATCTGCATCATAAAACCTGAGAGATTCACCTTCCTTTTTCAACATCTCTATTAATTTTCTATCTATCATTGGTTTATGCGTTTGTCAGAAATACTTATTATGAAATATATTCTTAATGTCTTCCCACTCCATCTCATCAATTTTATCCTTTATCATGGTGTTTTATGTGAGCATTTTCATGTCATAAAAACCTCAATCAATATTTTCCCTTTTAATGTAGCATAGTGGTGACCAAACGGTTGTCTCTCGAAGAGGTTGCAGTTCGAGTTGCAAAACTATCACTTTTGTTATTATTTTTTTGCATAAATGAAAATGGGGATTTGATTAACAATTTAAAAATGATATTTTAATTAAATACTAAAGTGAAATAATTTTAAAGGATAGATAATGTGGGTTTGAAATCATGAATAAAAAAACAGTGGTCGCAGACAAGCTTCACCCTCTCGGACTCTCCCCTCTTCCTTGTATATAAAAAATATCTCTTTATTTAAATTCCTAAATATACCCCCAAGGAACCCCAGGTGTACACTCAAATTTGAAAATAAATCGTATTTAAGACTTCAATATGATTGTGTTCCCGCCTATAGAAGTGACTCAATTACTTAAAGACCTCCAAGTAACTGAACCTAATTGAATTCGCTATGTTCGATGGCAAAACCTCACCAATGAATTTTAAATAGAGAAATCAATTGTTCTACTTTATAGATGGAACAACGATCAAAAAATTTTGTTGAAAATATATTTAAGAAAGAAAACAACCAGATTCATTCAAAAATATAGGTTCAAGAGAAATTCAAAAAGATATTACACATTAAAATCAAAACTCATAAGAGAGTATCTGTCGGGTGTCGTTGTCCGCAACCACTTGCCGCTTATCCTTCAATCACTTGAGAAGCCTTCATATTCTCTATTGAATCTTAAAATGATTTCATCTTCTTAAGGATCAAAATCTCCACCTTCCCCTTCACTCTCTCAAGCTGAATCCCTTTGTGATGGATGGTGTGGTGATGAATGGAATGTGATTTAGGGGTAGGAGCTCCTCTCCTTTTATAGGCAGATTTCATCATCAAAACATTGTCGCATTTTTGTCCAATTAATTGGCCGATTCATGCGTGGACTTCTTCAAAAATATTTTTTATAAATGTGTTTTCGTCCACCCTCCAAAGTTCAGATTCATTGGACCCGTATTGAAGGAGTTATGATTTTTTTTATTGTAAATCACTTTCTCTGGATGAAGATTCGTGGAAGCTTCCTTCAAACCTCTATCACTCAAAGGCCATTATAAAGGATTCCAAATGGCTTAAAATTAATTGTTTCTATGCTTCAAGTGGTTCTTTTTAATATAAAAGTTTAATCAAATCATTTTTAGGAGTTTAGGCCAAATTATGCTTCCATTACTATGGTGGGGTCCATGTAGTCTGCCCGGAAACATTGTCAAATTCATTGATTTTTTTGGGCATCAAGATGCATGAATCTTTTCCTAGTTTTGAATAAAAAGATGATGTAAATACAATAAGGGTTCAAATAAAATTATAATCACAGAATTTGGAAATGTATTTTATGAGAAATGACCAAAATACCCATGTGATAAAAATCTGTTAAAAATCTAGAATTATGCAATTTAAACTTTTTATCCCAAAACACATTCTAAATCCAAAATTGTTACAAATAATATAAAATAGTTAAATTGGTGAGGATTAAATCATTTAAATAAACATTAAAAATATTTTAAATATTAGCTCTATCAATTCTCCCACACTTGGCTCTTGGACTCCTGGACAAGTGATCACGGAATCAAGAAAAATAAAACACATACCAATGGAGTTTACCAATTTACCACAATGAATTAAAAAGATATCATGCCTCATTAAAGACCAATATTAAAAATTCTAAATTCAAATCATTCAATCCATTTCCACTTCTTTTGTCTTCTCATGGACACAACACACTTAACTCACATTTATTTTCTCTCAGAACACAATATAGATTTGCAATAAGGCTTTTCTCATCCAACTCATGCAAGAATTACCATAGGCTTGATAAATTTCTACATCTCCACCCGATGTGAACCAAGAACATGTGATTGTCCTGAAGACTTTACAGGGTTATTATGTGTCTTAGTGTTGGTAGGATTCAAATGTGAAAATTTTTGTGGCTGAACAAGGAGGGTTTGGCTCTTTTTGAAGCAGAAATGCATGATTCTAATTTTTACTCAAGTATGGTCTCCTCCATATTATCCTAAAAAATAATCAACTCTAATCTTCTGTTTTCCATCCCATTCCATCAATATTTCAGTAGAAATTATGAATTTTTTTCGAATGCTTCAGATTGGGCACAACTTATTTCCACTGTGAGTTCCAGACAGGCACAGCTCCATTTCATTTGAGAGTTCCAGATAGGCATAACTCCATTTCATTTGAGAGCTCCAGATAGGCACAACTCTCATAAAAATATATTCTAGTATCACAAATATGCCTTCAATGTTTAAATGTTCTCTCAAATCAACACCAAATGAGGTAGCACATCATGAGTCATCTTCCCCCCCACACTTAAGTTCAACTAGATCATGCATTTATACATCCAGAGAAGGTTGGAAAGGGAAATTTGGCTTGTAATGTGGCTGACCTAACAGGTTGTACATGGCTAATAAGGGATCAAGAATGATCAAATGTTCAAGGAAGGCTGAAAAAAAGGATAATCATGAAAAGGAGGCTCTAATATCGAAACAAAATGCCTCAATCATTTTAATCACAAGTATCTTATCCCTCAAGTATTGATAGAAATAAATCAAGTTCTAGTTTAAACAAACATTAATTGGATCTCTCCAGAAATAGGTTGATGTGAAGAAGATATAAAAATGGGTCCAGAGGCCTCCCAATAATAAGAATTTCAATCACAATGTCAGTGATATGTTCCATGAGATTTAAAAATAAGTTGTATTTTCAAGAATTTTCCAAATTTTTGAACTTAAAACAATGCCATTTTCAGCATTCATTTATGCTCAGTTTCAAAGGATCAATTGGTTCACTCCTTGGCATGAGTTTCAAATGAAATTCAAGATATTACAAAGCTTTTTTTGAAAAAGAAACACGAAAAAAATGGAAAGAAATTTTGAAAACAATAAATTTCAAACAAAAGTTTGTAAAAATATACTCTACCCAGCATTGTGTCCCCCCACACTTATTCTATGCAATGTCCTCATTGTGTAGTTTTTTAGCATGAAATTCATGAAATTGAAGAAATATAAAAAATAAATGATAAGTAAAGACACAACCTGGCATCAATTATATTTTGTGTCATGAAGTTGAATCTCCTCCCCGAGAGGATCTTGAAAATTTTCTCAAAATAGCTTCATCTTATGCCCATTGATAGTGAATGATGTCTCTTTGTTTGGATCTTTAATCTGTATTGCACTAAAAGGAAATACATGAGTAACAATGAATGGGCCAGACCATTTGGAATGAAATTTACCTGGGAAGAGTTTCAATCGGGCATCGAATAGCAGAACATTGTCTCCCTCCTTGATGTTTTTGTTGAGAATCCTCCCATCATGAAAGTCTTTGTTTCTATCTTTGTAGAACCTGGAGCTTTTTTATGCATTATTTCTGATCTCCTCCAGCTCCTGCAAACAATATGTTTTTTCTTTCCCAGCAGAATATAGGTTCATGTTACATGTTTTTACAGCCCAAAAGGATTTGTGTTCTAACTCAACTGGTAGATGACAAGCTTTTCCATAGACCAATCTAAATGGTGACATTCCAATTGGGGTTTTGAAACTGGTTCTGTGGGCCCAAAGTGCATCATCAAGTCTCAAACTCCAATCCTTTCTATTTGGGTTCACTGTTTTTTCTAGGATTAGTTTGATCTCCCTATTGGACAACTCAGCCATTCCATTTATTTGAGGACGATAGGTTTTAGAGAACCTATGATTAACAGCATATTTCTTCAAAAGATATTCAAAAGTCCTATTAAAAAAATGGGTACCTTGATCTGTAATTAGAAACTTTGGAAACCCAAACCTTGAATACAAATTTCCTTTCAAAAATTTGGACACAATTTTTGCATCATCAGTTCAGGTGGGGATAGCCTCTACCCACTTGGACACATAATCAACAACCTTCAAGATGTATAGATATCCAAAAGAATTTGGAAAAGGCCCCATAAAGTCCACTCCACATACATCAAAAACATCACAAAACAAAAGTGGGTTTTGTGGCATCTCATTCCGCTTGGAAATGATTCCTTGGAATTGACAATTTTTAGAGGTTCTGTAGAATTCAAAAGAATCTCTAATAATGGTGGGCCAAAACAATCCAGAATCAAGAACTTTTCTTGCTATTCTCTGTGGTCCAAAGTGTCCACCATAGTTTAATGTGTGGAAGAAATGTAGGATGGATTGAAATTCGGAGTTCAGAATGCATCTTCGTATAATTTGATCACTACCAATGTGACATAAATAAGGATCATCCCAAATGTATTTCTTTGAATCGCTCACAATTTTATCAATTTGATTTTTGTAAAACCAGTGCGGATGTTCATCAGAAGCCAAATAGTTTACAAGATTATCAAACCATGGTATTTCACTTTGAGCAGTAAATAAATCCTCATCTAGAAAGGTTTCCTTAATTGGGGAACATGTCTGAAATTTTCTATTCTCAATAGATGTTACCCTTCTCAAATGATCAACAACAAGGTTCTCACATCCTTTATTATCTTTTATTTCAACATCAAACTCTTGTAAAAGAAAAATCCATCTCAGAAGTCTTGGTTTTGAATCATGTTTCTTCATCAAGAATCTGATGGCAGAATGATCAGTAAAAACAATCACCTTGTAGCCCAGCAGAAAACATCTAAATTTGTCTAGAGAAAAGGCAACAGCTATCAGTTCTTTCCTAGTTGTTGTGTAGTTTGATTGGGCTTGATCAAGAGTTTGGGAGGCATAGGCAATCACATGATATTTCTTTTCTGTTCGTTGACTTAATACTTCACCAAGAGAAAAATCAAATGGATCTGTCATTATTTCAAAGGGAATGTCCCATTTAAGAGGTTGAACAATGGGAGGGGTTATCAGTCTTTGTTTCAGCTCATGAAATGAATTTATGCAATTCTCATCAAAGACAAATGGGACATCGTTTTGTAGTAATCTGGACAATGGAAGTGCAATCGTACTGAAATCTTTAATGAATCTCCTATAAAATCCAGCATTCCCAAGGAAGGATCTCACATATCTCATAGTTTTTGTGTATGGTAATGAATAAATGACCTCAACTTTGGATTGATCAACTTGAATTCCATCACAAGACACAACATGTCCAAGAATGATCCATTTATCAACCATAAAATGGAATTTTCCATAATTTAGAATGAGGTTCTTTTGAATGAATGTTTCAAGGACATGTTCCAAGATTTTTAAACAACATTCAAAAGATGATCTATACACAGTGAAATCATACATAAAAACTTCTATGCAAGTTTTCAAAAATTCAGAGAAGATGATTATCATACACCTTTGAAAAGTTCCCAGGGCATTACATAAACTGAAGGGAATCCTTCTGTATGAAAAAGTTCCAAATTGTCATGTGAAGGTGGTTCTCTCTTGATCCTCAGGTAAAATGTGAATTTGAAAATATCCATAGAATCTATCAAGAAAATAGTAGTGGGTTTTCCAAGCTAGTCTTTCAAGGACTTGATCAAGGAATGGTAATGGGAAGTGGTCTCTCCTTGTAAAAAAATTGAGTTTCCTATAATCAATGCACATTATCCATTTATTTGGAAGGCTTATGGGACAAGACCACCAAATTCTTTCCTCAAGATTGTAAATCCACTTTTTTTAGGAACAACATGGATTGGAATTACCCATTGACTATCAGATATGGGAAAAATATTTCCAGCAACCAGCAGGGTGGTTACTTCTTTCTTCACAACCTCCAGAAGTGTTGTGTTCAGTCTTCTTTGAAATTGTCTTACTGGTCTAGAGTTCTCCTCCAGTAAAATTTTTTGCATGCAAACCGAGGGGCTGATTTCTATTAGATCAGAGAGAGTCCATCCGATGGATTCCTTGTGGGACTTGAGAACTTCCAACAATTGGTTTTCCTAGACTTCTGACAAATATTTTGAGATGATTACAGGGAATTGTTCATTATTACCTAAGAAGGCATACTTGAGGTTATCTAGAAGGGGTTTCAATTCTACCACAGGTGGGTTGGTTTCATTGATAACAGGTAACTCTTCAGATGTTAGATTGTTTAGTGAAGCTCCATGTTCATCATGGTGGTCTCTTTCTATGATCTCAAGACTTGTTTCATGTGAAAAATTGGAAACCTCTCCTGGAATACCACTAACAGATTCAGTGTTTTCTAGAAATTCATCTTCATCGTTGCTCATATATCTAGTCTCAACATCCCAAGACTCTTCACAGTCTCCAATTTCATCCTCATTTTGATCTGATTCAGAATCATACAAATTTCCATCTTTTTCCACATCAGTTGGTATTTCATCACAGAAAAAATCAGGTAACATGCCAGATGAAAACCAATCAATCATGTTTACATGGGGAGTTGAATGAACCTTAACCAGGTGTTTCATTGAATGAAAAGTGTTGAAATGAACAACATCTCCTCCAAATTCTAGTGAAAGTGTTCCCTTGTGATCATTGAGGATTGCTTTTTCCGTTTTTAGAAATGGCCTCCCTAGGATGAGGGGAGAATGCGTGCTAAACCGATCATCTTCCATATCCAAAACATAGAATTCAATAGGAAAAATCATGTCTCCCACTTGAATGAGAACATCCTCTATAACTCCAGTAGGTTTTGTGGTACTTCGGTTTGCAAGTTGAATGATAATTCCATAGGGTTTTAAGTCTCCAACATGAAGAGATGAGTAGACAGAATGTGCCATGGAATTGATGGAGGCCCCTAGGTCAAGCATAAAATCTTTGAATTCACATTTCCCAATGGTACAAGGAATGGAAAATGTCCCAGGGTCTTTACACTTGATAGGAAGGGCATGTTGAATCATCGATGAAACATTCCTTCCTAAGTTTACTTTTTCACCTCCTTTGAACTTTCTCTTGTTAGTACACATGTCTTTCAGAAAATTAGCATAACTCGGAATTTGTTTCACAGCATCGAGAAATGAAATATTGACTTGGACTTTCTTGAATGTTTCCAAAACCTCCTTATCCAATTCTTTTTCATCACTTGACTTTGGTGGTGGTTCACACCTTGGATAAGGCAGTAGAGGTTTAAATGTTTATGGGGTATTCTGAGTATGTTTTGGGGGAACATAAGGACCAGACATCCTCTTCCAATCATTCTTTGTTCTTTCAAACAAGATTTCCTCTCTTGACTTTTAGTTTCTATTAAATTCAAGTTTTTTCAACATTTTTATCAAGGGTAGTATTTTCATCAACAGTATCAGCAACAGGCTTGATGTTCTCAATATGAGGGTTGTTTAATTTTGTTCCACTCTTAAGTTCAATTTAACTCACATTTTCATTCCCATTATTCCTCAGATTTACTTGTGGCTGTGAGGGTAAACCACTACTCATTATATTTTTTATATAATTAATACCAGAGGCAAGTTGACCCATTTGAGTCATCAAGGTATTCATTTTGTTATCTTGTTGTTTTGAGTATTCTTTTAGTTCCCTCATTTCCTCTTGTTGTTTCCTCATTTCCTCTTGTTGTTTACTCATTGCTTCTTCAACGTTCCTATCAGAGTTTTGAGTGGGAGGGGTATGGTGAAAATTGCTTCCAGAATGAGAATTTTCTTTCTCATTGAAATAGCTTGGTTGATAATTACTTGATTGTCCTTGGAAGAATCCTCTCAGTTTTTCAGGTTGACGAAATCTTTCATTTGAGTTTTTGTTCCATCCTTGATTGAAATTTTGGTTGTTTTGAAATGGTCTTTGCTGGTTCGATTGAAATGGTCTTCCAGGAAAAACTGTATTGCAGTTCTTAGGAGGCTCTTTCATTTGAGGGCATTGGTCACTAAAATTTTCTTTCGAAGAACAAATCCCACAGTGGACAAGTAGTTGGAAAGCCGGTTCAGGTTTGGGTTGGGATGGTGGGGTGTTAGACAACATTATTGACCTTACCATGGTGGTAAGATCAGATAGTTGACTTGAAATTGTGTTGTTCTTGGGACTAGTAGTAGGGAATTCTTATGCATCTTTGACATGAAGAAGGCCTCTAGTGCCAAATTGTTGGTCATTCTAAGCCATGTTTTTAATTATAATCCTAGCGGCAGCTGGTGTATTATCAACTAAAGCTCCTCCTGTGGTAGCCTTGATCATAATTCTATCAGTGAGACAAAATCCTTCATAAAAGTATTGAATGAGAAGCTTGTCACTGATTTGATGATGGGGGAAACTAAAACAAAGATGTTTGAACCTTTCCCAATATTCATGAAGTGTTTCTCCTTGTATCTGCCTAATTCCACAAATCTCCTTTCAAATAGAGGTAGTTCTAGATGCAGGGGAAAAAATTCAAGGAAATTTTTTTTAATTCATTCCAATTCCTAATCAAGGTTGAGTGAGAATAGAAAAACCATTCCTTAGCAACTCCATCTAGAGAAAAAGGAAACGACCTCTGCTTCATTTGATCGGCATCAACTCCATGAGGTTTCTTGTTGACACACAAGTAGCTGAATTATTGGAGGTGTTTGTGTGGGTATTCACCAGGAAACCCATTGAATTTGGGAAGCTGGTGGATGAAAACGGACTTGATTTCAAATCCAGCAGGGGCATCATGGTACTCTACAGGATTCTCATGATTTTCGTCATAGGATGAAGCCAGTTCTTTCAAAGTTCTATTTTCAGCCATTTGGATTTCAGTTTCAACTAAGTCCCTTATAGGTGTATTGGTGGAAGATTCACAACTTTAAACTTTTGGATTAGTACCTCTAACCCTAGTGTGAAAAATTTTATCAATTTCTGAATCTAAAGGTAACATGTTCGGTTCAGAAGTTCGGGTCATGCAAAAAAAATAATAATAATTAAAATAAAATAAACTCTAGAAACCTCCCCAGCAATGGCGCCAGTTGATGTGAGAGTTTTCGTGTCATAAAAACCTCAATCAATATTTTCCCTTTTAATGTAGCACAGTGCTGACCACGTGGTTGTCTCTCGAAGAGGTTGCAGTTCGAGTTGCAAAACTGTCACTTTTGTTATTATTTTTTTGCAGAAATGAAAATGGGGATTTGATTAACAATTTGAAAAAAAAATTAATTAAATACTAAAGTGAAAAAATTTTAAAGGAAAGATAATGTGGGTTTGAAATCAAGAATAAAAAAATAGCGGTCGCAGACAAGCTTCACCCTCTCGGACTCTCCCCTCTTCCTTGTATATAAAAAATACCTCTTTATTTAAATTCCTAAATGTACCCCCAAGGACCCTCTGGTGTACACTCAAATTTGGAAATACATATTTAAGACTTTAATATGATTGTAGTCCTGCCTATAGAAGTGAATCAATTACTTAAAGACCTCCAATTAATTGAACCTAATTGAATTCGCTATGCTCAATGGCAAAACCTCACCAATTAATTTTAAATAGAGAAATCAATTGTTCTACTTTATAGATGGAAAAATGATCCAAAATTTTTTTTTGAAAATATATTTAAGAAATAAAACAACCAGATTCATTAAAAAATATAGGTTCAAGAGAAATTCAAAAATATATTACACATTAAAATCAAAACTTGGAAGAGAGTGACTGTCGGGTGTCGTTGTCCGCAACCACTTTCCAATTAGCCTTTCATCACTTGAGAGGCCTTCATCTTCTCTATTGAATATTAAAATGATTTCATATTCTTAAGGATCAAAATCTCCCCCTTACCCTTCACTCTCTCAAGCCGAATCCCTTTGTGACGGATGGTGTGGTGATGAATGGAATGTGATTTAGAGGTAGGAGATCCTCTCCTTTTATATGCAGATTTCATCATCAAAATGTTGTCGCATTTTATACCCATTAATTGGCAGATTCATGCATGGACCTCTTCATAAATATTGTTTGTTAATGTGTTCTCAATCCAACCTCCAAATTTCAGATTCATTAGACGCGTATTGAAGGAGTTATGAGTTTTTATTGTAAATAGATTTCTCTGGATGAAGCTTCCTAGAAGCTTCCTTCAAAACTCTATCACTCAATGGCCATTATAAAGGATTCCAAACAGCTTCAAATTAATTGTGAAGACGCTTAAGCGGGTTCTATTTAATATAAAAGTGGAATCTAATCATTTGGAGTAGTTTAGGCCGAATTATGCTTCCATTACTATGATGGGGTCCATGTAGTCCGCTCGGAAGAATTGTCAACTTCATTGATTTTTTTGGGCATCAATATTCATGAATCATTTCCTGGTCCTGAATACAGTGATGATGGAAATAAATTAAGGGTTCAAAAAAATTAGAATCAAAAAAATTTGGAAATGTATTTTATGATAAATGCCCAAAATACCCCTGTGATAAAAATCTGTTAAAAATACAGAATTATGCAATTTAAACTTTTTATCCCAAAACAAACTATAAATCCAAAATTATTACAAATAAGATCAAATAGGTAAATTGGATAGGTTTAAATCATTTAAATAGAAATTAAAAATATTCGAAATATTAGCTCTGTTAGTGTTCTTCATCAACACCCACCATTGATCGGCCTCTCCATCCAAAAGATAACTATCCATAGTCACCTTCTCCATCTCAAAATATTGAATCACTGAAAAGATATTCTCTACTGTGTTGACCCACAATTCCATGACTAGTGGATCAGAAGATCCAGTAAACATTGATGGATGTTGCCTTATAGAAGACTCGACAACCATTTTCTTCCTCTATGTCTAACTATGATGTTACGCATTAATGAGATTATGTTTCATAGATTGAGATAACTGGGTGAGAATCACGATGAAATTTTTAACTCCACCACACATGGCATTGGGGGTGTCATTCGGATGATCACACTAATTTTCATCACATGGGTTTTTGTCCTAGATTCTCCCAGTTCCCACAATTGTCAAAAATATAACAGGTTTTAATATAATATAGTTCAATAATTTATGAATAAATAATTTATTATTTTGTGAAATTGACTAAAAAACCATAACTTGTGGGATACCCATGTTTAAAATTTTTCTAAATCAAAGATTCTTGGGTGTTTACATATATATAGTATTGTAGCATGGTTTTTCACAAATGTTCTCTAATCCTAATTAAAAAATTAACTAATATGGGATTTGATGCCAACTATAGTAAACCAAATATTTTTTTACATGACTAATACATTATTTTAATGGAATATAACATAATTTTTTTAAAAATACAATATAAATTGGTTAAGTGTATTGGGAAAATTAGTATTTTAGAAAAAAAATCATAAACAAATTATAATTTTTTTATTAATAAATATGAAACTTTTTATTTTCCATCACATTCTTCTTAGTATAGGCACTAACCAAAGCACACACATTAAATAAATGGGTTATATAAAAGACCAGTAAGAGGAAAGAAAATAACATGGGTAAATATAACATGGGTGATTATAATCAGTATCATCTTAACATACAAATAGTGTCATTATCATAATCATGAGAGGAAGAATTTTATAAAATCATTAAATGTGGAAATTTATAAAAATGAATCATCATGTTTTAGTGTTCATCACCGTGAATAGTTGTGAACAAAGCTAGCATCATGTTCATGAATAAAATATGTTCATGATCATTTCATAAAAATTTGAAGAAACCTCGAATCTTGTTCACACATATTTTACATTATATCATGAGATTCATCCCATTAACAAATTCATTGGATAACTATATAAATCCAGGTTCACCCATCACAACATAACATTTACATAATCATTCATTTCACAAAGAACATATTTCAATTTTATACATAAATAACACAAAAAATGGAATGAGATTCATTTCACACATTCATGAATAACAATGGCGGTTCCTAGATGATAAAGGGAAAACATATTTTTTATAATATTCATCATTTTTGAGAGAATAAGAAACAACACAAGAAGAGACAAAAATGTGTTTTGGAATGAAGAATTATGATGGAAACAATTTTTATTTTTCATAAAACTAGTTATGAAACATTTATATCATAGAAAATAATGTTTGAAAAAATAAATAACATCAGTAATCAAATTGGGCATGAATGAGGAATAACACAAGGAGAGTAAATTGGGTTTGAGAATCCACATTCATTATGTCTAAATAACTTCTCCACATTAATATATTGTATCATCTAATTAGAATAATTAAATAACAAAAAAAATATCCTATAATACATGTATTTGATTCATTTTTATTTTATTATGTCCATTTATAGCAATTTTAATGAGATATAGTGTTCAATTCCACCGTTCTATAGAGCTTTTTTCTTTGTTTTCATGATCAGTTCAGTTGTATACATGTATGGAAGCTATTGTCAAATGGGGATAATTATCAAGAATTTATATTATATTTTATTAATGATAATAAAAAAGATTAATTGGAATTATTTTTTATTTTTTCCCATATTTATGTATGATTCGTTATATAAATTGTTGATGATAATCATTTAATTGAATTCTGGCGGTTTTCCATCATAATGAATTCATTTTGTTTAGTAAGTTAATATTATGTATATATGATTGATCTAGAACATAAAAAAGGATATAAAATACATTATAAAATATTTTTAAACATAAATTTTTTTTATGTCCAGCCTTTAAGTGATAATGAAATATGGAAACATGTCATACTCAAAGGCAATAAATCAATACCTCACAGACGACATTTTCCCTTTTTGGAATAAAAGGGAATGCAGAAGTGGTTTGATGTGAGATATTTATATTATAAAAATAAATTTCTAGTAAATATAATTTACTTTATTAAACATTCCACATATAATAGGGGGGCTATGAGAGAAAAAAAGAATATAAAATTAAAATAAATTAGAAAAAATAGATGCGGATTTTACATCATGAACATACTCTCCATGAGAACCTCCCTAGGGTAAATAGGTTTTGTCTTTTTTTGATGCAATATGATCATGGATATGGGTAATAGTATTTGGAAGAGTATTTGATATATATTTGAAAATATTTCAGGCTTGGAAGGTGTGAGGGGAATCGGTGATGACGGGTGGGATTTTCTGGGGATGAGAGGCTTTTTTAATATTATAATTATTAGTTTATTAATTTGGCTCAATAATATAAATTCTTATGATTACCATGAGTAAATATACTAAATTGATAAGTATTTCTCTATATCATGGGTTTATTTCGTCAATAAATCATTTATGACTCAATAATTCGTGTATTGTTAAATACTGTAAATTAAGGTATTTCACAATTTAGAAAAATGTCAACTATTTTAAAAAAATAAAAATATTTTCCCCAACCATTATTAACATATATAATTTAAAAATGAACTCTATTTTATTAAATTTATTTTCTATGAATTATAAATTTAAATTTTATTTTAAATCATTATTTTTTTGGAAAACACATACTTTAAAATTATATCTTATTTTATTACATGTTGAAATATTAATTAAAGTATCCTAGAATTTTAATTGTAATCATTAGAAAAAAATATTAATATATGAAACTTTCCTTGGAAAATTATTATATTTTAAAACATTATATTTATTGTAAAATAGTACATAAACAATTAATCTTTAAAAAATTACCAACATTTAATATATTATTTCTAATATATTTATTTACGTATGATAGATATAAATATATCATATTTTCATTTATATGAAACCTGATGATTATTTATGCATTCATATGGGATTTTAATATTCTATTGGACGATTTACAATTTTTTATGGTAACATTACTATTCTCATGGTCTAATTACTATTTCATCAGTATATCATACTTAATTTTTAGAAATAACTGTTATTTTATTAATTATAAATTTATAATTTTTTATGTTGTTCAAACTGAGATTGTTTTTGGTTTATACTATATAACCTAATTATAATAAGGGAATTTCAATTGATAATTTTTTTGTTTCTACTAAATCCCCCATCCAAACATGTATTTGGGTTATGACACATCAACATAAATATGATTAATTATTATCCACCATCATACTTCCATCTATGTACCTATTTTAACATAAAAAAATACACCTCACAACTCATTAGAGACTCACATCCCATCCACAGTCTCACTACTCTCTAATATTTTAATAATAAATTTTATATGAAATAAGAATTAAAATAAGAATTTAAAAAATTGTCTACTAAATATGGTTAGAAATAAAAATGTGACTATGAAAAAAATTCAAAATTAAGGGGGTCTCAAACATTAGGTAATTGAAAAGTTAGAATCAAATGATAAGAAATAAAATACCCATCCAACATGCACCTAATTATTAATCGAAATAAAATGTCTCCACATATCCTTCTCTCACAAGATGAAAACTAATAATAAAAATAAAACCAAGAGGAGATATTCAAAACTATAACTGAATTCGTACCTGCCATTCTAACAAGTAAAGACAATATCAGTGTGAACTCAAGAACTCACAATGATATTTATATATGACCTAAAAATAAATTAAATATAAATATTAAATTTTTATTTTTGACCAAAAATGATATGATAATAAATAATATTGTCATTACAATTTAATAATTTTATATCCGATGAATAGTTTCCCTATTAAAATAAGACATTATAATAGATAATGTTCTAATATTATATTTAGGAAAATATTAATAAAACAATCCCATGTCCCCAATTTTCATTGTATATGATTTTGTAAATTTATAATCAAATTCCATGTCATGGATTTCATAAGTAAACATAATCCATGAAATATTTTATGGCCTACTAGACTACTGTTGAATACTATTATCAGGGAAAAATTATTTTCCCCATGAAAAATAATATCTCATGTTTCAATGATGAACCCCTTTCCCTGATCTTTAAAAACTACTCAATAAATACCTCAGAAGATAATATCGCCAAAACTAATCTCATTCAAATATGAATATATTATTTATCCTTAAATCCCTCACATAGTAGGTGATGGTTCTATGTCTATAATTTATGTTTTAATCACATACATGGGTAATGTTACCCAATGATTATCACAGTAGTTTAAAACTATAATAAATAAAATCAAATATATCATGGGGAAAAGTGACTATAATAAAATAATATTATAAATAATATAAAGGTATTAAAATTATTAAAAATCATTTAAAATTAAATATTACTATAAATTTTGAATTAATAAATCCATCTCCCAAATTATTTGAAAACATAACAACATGGTTACCTCTATAGTATATAAAAATTCCTCATAGGTAAATCGAAATATGATAACCCATATATTTAATACAGATTACTTATTGAATTATTACATAATGAATAACCTAATAAATCCCTATATGATATATAGGCCTATAATATTTGGTTAACTAGGTACATAGAAAAACAAAATTAAAAATAAATATAAATGCATAAAATAAAACTACATTACTTGTCCTAAATTATCCTTTATATTTTAAAACTATAGGGGATAACCCGGTCTAACATCTTAGATCTAGGTCCCATTTAGAGGTTCCCTTAGCACACTGGGTCACTAGGTCTCAAGCCCATTTCCTGGAATTCCTGTTGTTGTATAATAGTAGAAAGGGCCTAGGGTGTGTCTATGGGGAGTCTATTCCATCATATAAAGAGTGTATAAGGAATGGATAAATATAATTTTAGATAAATAGTGTAAGAAATATAATAAAAATATTGCACAAAAAATTTGATAAAATAATAAATAAATTAACAATTGATAATATCAAGATGAGTATAATGTTTTTCATATATATATAGAGAATGAGTATATGGATATAATGAAGAAGAAAGTAAATGTTATACCAATTTATGAAAAATAAACAAAAAAATTTCCAGCATCCTTGGACCTAGCCCAATCATCTTATACCAAACTGCATCCTAATTGAAGAAAGAAATGTCAGGTTTCCAAGGTGTAATGCTTCCCTCTATCTACATATTCATAAAAATAATCAAACTAGGATCCAATGGATGGAAAAAGAGGGTGTCAGGTAAATCACATTATCCCACCAATAAAAAAATCTATAACATCTATTCTGTGTAATATGATCAAAATTAGTGTGAAGGCATGCATATATAAAATTAAAACAATACAGTAATTTAAATTCCACTAAAATTCTTCATCCTTAGTTGGTATCTTACATGTAACCATTTCATTTATTAATTATGTTATAGATTAAATAACTAGTCCATGTGAGGTATAACAAACCTTGAAATCATGAAATGATGATAATGATAATAATAATAATAATAATAGAGGATCCGTGAAGTAAAAAAGGCACCATATAATGATGATAACTATGAAAAGGATTCCAGATGATAACCAGGGAATCTTTGACCTCAATGGGAGAGACAATTCAAAAAGTAATCTGGAGCTTGGATATAAGGGTTAAAATTCTATTAAAAAGTTTGTCACCCAAGAAATTCGACAATATAAGTTCTCTCTGAGTCCGAGGATCTCATCCAAGGTAAATGGGATTGTGATGACTAGGCTTGATGGGTGTATCCATAGTGACTCATGTCTGTTCACATCACATTTTATCTGTGGAGTATATCCAAGGAATCCGAATATCTGAATGATAAAATAGGTAACAAAATATGTCATATAGGGAAACCATGAGTAGAGAAACATCGGGTTCCAAGTTGGGTCTCACCCTTGGTAGTGGGATTCATGGAATCGTAATGACATCATGAGGGATCAAGGTATTTCCTCATGAATCCAAGGCTACATGGATTCTTACCACTCTGATAATAATTTCATGGTATATATGCATCAGGTTCCTTATTCTTGATTCATTTCATAAATTTTTCTATGTAATACCCATTCCACTTAATAAGTCATCTAGTCCATTTCATTACCTTTCATACAATTGTAAATTCTAAAGATGCATGCATCCATAACTTTTTTTATATATGTTTAACATAAATTCATTAGGTCCACTCTGATTCCTTCCATCCTACATTGAATGTTGTTATATAGACATGAATCGGAATCAATTAATTAAATTATTATATTCCAAGTCATATATATATTTCATACATTCCAATTACATTTAGGATTCATTCATTATATTTAACCATCTATCCTAGAAGGGTCATGTGGAAAAATGATGTAACATAAATTAACAATCCACTAATTTATTTACAATATTAATGTCTATAAAGGCCAATTCGAAGCACACACAAATGGTGGAACATATAAACCTAAAAATATCACCATGTCATAACTAATGATACACCCTAAATGGGATGGATACCATTGAGGTTGTAACCACCAATGTCCTGAAAATCACTTAGGTAAGATCATCTAGAACACAATAAAGAGGTCTATAATCAATGAACATTAATTTAAAAATCCATGAATAATGAAATCAGGTCACACCGAATAACGATAATTTATAAAATGATGGTACCACATAATGAGTTATATACCACCATCGTCATACTTGGGAAACTTTCTTAATCTAGTATCAGACTCTTGTTTGGCCATGATTAGATATTATCTACATAATGGACCAATTACATGAAAATAGGGCATAGGATCCGTTATCTAAATAGTGTTGGTGGTATAAATAAAAATTAAGAACTACTATAAAGGAATCAACTACTTTCCAAAGTTCATCCAATTTGTTGAAAATGGATCGAATCTGAGATCTTATAGTGAGACAATATCAAATTCTATCAATAAATATTTTTGAGCTCAAAGGGGGAAAATAAAGATCTCTTAGAAGTGGAAAATAGGTAAATAAATGAGACGTTAATCTTAATATATTCTAAACGCTATATTTTTCTTTTTATTCAAAAATCTAGGTCACATAGTTTAGTATCATAGTTGGCCAAACGTTTTGCCAACTATTCTAAAAGACCTATTATAAAATGTATGCAATTTTATGCATGGGTGTGAGACCACTATCACATGGTTTGGGAATATTGTTCACTCTACTTCACCCCACCGTCCATCCGGACATGTTAATAAGAGACCATGCAGACATGATCACACTGTTTAATCTAACCATGTCACCTATGTATTTTCCCAACTTGTTTGGGTTATAGTCTCTAAACGATCCATGGACACCACCATGACCATTATAACCAAATTATCCATATAAATTGGTTCTAAAATAATAAATTTTAAAAATATATAATGATCCTTACATGAGATAAATATTGAGTTCCTATAATCCTCCCCCTTAAAGGGACTCATCCCCATGTTCCCTTCTAAGGGTGGTGAAATGAAATCTGGGAAAAAATATGGACATTGGGAACATACGTTGGACTTCAACTCCCATGTATTGTTATGTACATGATCTTGATACTATAACAACCATAATAAATGGACATACCATCCTTGGAGATCCTTTATGATCTCATCCATGATGTGTATAGGTTACTACTCAAAATAATCATTAGAATCTAACTCACCCTCCTCAAGATAAAATGAATGAAACTCTTTGGAATGATAAGGAAAAATATATGAAATGTGGAAGATTTCATGAAAAGAATGATACCTATAAGTTAGTAATAACCAATAAGATACTATTTCAATTAATAAAATTATCTAAAATGGAAAGATATATAGAGGGAACTGCTTACAATGAATTTTAATATGTCTATACTATATCATAGATGATACCTGGTGGAAAAAACAACTCTGACCTCATTCTCTAGAGAATTCCCATGGTACCCACATAACAGTTATGGCTTGACTAAGAATTGTAAATACTCTTCATGGTCACCAGAACCTTCTCCAAAGTCTCTTGCACAAGACGAGGACCCAGTAGCATAGCCTCACCTACATCTAAAATGCACATGGTTGAAAAGCATGACATACATTACAATGGTGCAAAAGGATCCATATAAAGTTTTCAGTAAAATAGATTATTTTAGGAAAAATTCCCAAGAGGAATATGATTCTCCCAAGAAATGGTGAAATCAATAACGTATGCACAAATCATTCCCTATAAAAAATGTATCCTCTATTCTTATTTAACATATGTTTATGTGTGAAACGATGTGCTGAGAAGAACATATGTACCCATAATTTTCTAAGACCCCTTCTAGAACCATGACATGAAATGAGTGTCCCAAACTGAAACAAAAGTACAGGGGACCCCATTTAGTCAAATGATCTCATGGAAATAAAATCCTTCAATCTCATGAACTAAGAAATTATCTCAAATATGAAGTGTGGTATATTCATCATTCTATTGATGAAAACTTATATTGTGTTAGTACCTCGAGGTGATCAAAGTAAAACAACCAGAAAGTATATAATGAAATCTTCCCATATACATTCTAGGACTATAAGCGGTTGAAATAAGACTTCTGGTCTCTAGTTCTCTACCTTCATATGTTTACAGGTGGAGCACCTAGTGATATAGTATGTTATCTATTGATTCATCCCAGGACACCAATAATTTCATCACATATCAGAATTCTATTGTAGATTTATTAATTAAATACCATTTAAGAGGTATGGTCAACACTCAATAGTCACTCACTCTTATCTTTTTGATCACAAACACTTCCGTGTATAAATAGAAAATCATTCCTTTCTTTAGGAAAATTAGAATGTGGAGATTATATGGAAATACTGTCATAGAGATCAATGGTTTCAAGAATATGAAAAATACATGCACTTCACCATATCAATGATGGATCATGTAACTGTAAAGTATGAGAATAAGACTACACAAGACTATCATGAAATTTTAGATTCATCTTAGATAAGAGGTATATAAATTTTAATTAATCGTTTAAATATTGTAAATCATGATCATATGAATTATTACTCTGTGCATCAGATATTATATTTCACTTTCCAAGCATATAAGAAAACTATAAATCAAATGAATAAATATATTCAACCTATCTTCTCTATCTGAGATTCAAGTAAATCTATAAAATGATATATCTAAGGCTATTGTGGGATGTATAAACCAAAATGTTCTCACCAAATATATAATGTCTATAGAAATATAAGGCATATACAACTACATCATGCATGAGGTCATTTTTTAGGTAATTTATCTCATGGGGACACAACTACCAGAATCCATATGAAAAAAACATGTCCTCCTAAATCATCTATGCTCCTAGTTCAATGCATTATAAAAAAACACATTATAACCCCTTCCATGATCATGAATAATCATAATATATGTCGCTAAAAGAATCCATTTCCACACCTAAAAGGATTTATAACACACTTTTGACAACACTAACATAACATATTTTTTGTAAGAATATTAAAAATTAAATCATGTATTCATAAGTCCTTCATAAAATGCCCATAACATCTAGCCAACCACAATAATAATTGTATTTCACAAATAAATCTTGAAATTTTAGAAAGAAAAAATTCACTCCCCTTCTCAGGGTCAAAATAAACTCATGATTCCTAAATAAGGTGACCGAAGAAGTGAATTTGGTTGATCCATATGTGGAACATAGAATGTTTTTTAGAATGTTAATTCCCTTTTAGTTTACTCAGTAATATATTGATGTTTTTATCAAATTCACTAGGATTGTGTGTAAAGACCCGTAAATTTCAAGGAAATTTTTTTCTTAATTTTCTTTGGAATTTTACAAGAACGCAGTTTATGACGGCACCTGATTCCGAGGCCCGGTGTGCCCGGAATCATTTTCGGAAGTTTGGGTCAGGTACCTTCAGTGAACGAACAAGCGAGTTTCTCTAACTTTTGAACCGGCGCTCGGAATGGAATTCTGAGGGCACCGATGGAATCGCAGCGCCGGTTTTTTCTTAGAAATGCCTCTTCCGGAGTTGTGTTTTCTCAGGTGTGGTTTTTAATTTTTGGGCTTAAAGTTAAGAAATAAAATAAAGTGGTGTGATAACTTTATTTTTATTTCACGTAAATCCACTTAAAAGCCACTTAAAGCTGCTTAAGCTGAGTTAAATCGGATAGGGTACAATTCAAAATATCATACCCTCTAGGTAGGATATTTGTGAGGTGGGGCCCACACGAGCCCCGCCGTTTCTTTTCTGCTAAGTAACGCACCCGCGAAAACCCCCATTAAATAAAAGTCAACTGGGGCATTTTCTTAAACAATTAAATGCTCCTATTTAATTGGGCGGTTTATTCATTGAAATTAATTCTATGAATTAATGGGTCGTTGCTTAGTTTGTTTTCCATTTGTTGGCATGTAATAAAATAAGACCAACATTATTCTTCTTGAGTGTTGTTCATTGAGAGGATTTGACAGAAACCTTAGGTCCTTCAACCTCCTTCGCGAAGAACACGAAGAATGCGAAGAACGCGAAGAACGCGAAGAACGTCGGCCTTCGACGAAGGGCGACGAAGAACGCTGAGCCCTCGGAGATTGACAACGCGACGCCAAGTACCACGACGCCGACGATTCTTCTCCCGCGACGTTCTTCTGTGACGTTCCTTCATCCGCGACAAATCTTCGATCATCCATTGAGGTAAGAGATTGCGGACCCTTTTTAATTCTTTGTGGTTTATAACAACAACATGGATTTAATTGTTATAATTAAATATGTATGTTCTTGATCCTCGGAGTTTGTCAACGCAACGTCGTATACCGTGACGACGCGACGCCCTTCCGCGACGCGATGAACCTCTTCTTCCACGACGATCAATTCCGCGAAGAACGCACGTTCGACGACTTCGACGAGGTAGGGGTTTTATTTGAGAACAATCATTATTCTCATGGTTGTTTCTTTGAAAACAAAGAACCTGGATCAAAGTTCAATTTTAATTATATTAAAATTGTGAATTTCTTGTTATTCATGTGTTCAATATTTATTCCCGATTGTTATCACCTAACGCGGAGGGTGCGGGCCAAAAAAACACGGCCCGACAACCCTCCGCAGTTTTCCGTTGATGCACTGATTGGTGGACGATGACAAACGGGGCCGCAGTTGCATTTCGAGGGCCTGGCAGTGAAGAATGGGACCTGGGAGGAACTACGGCGCAGATGGAAGTGGATTCGGACCACCAGAGCAACTCCGGTGGCCCGCGGAATCCACCGGTGGCGGCGGCCAACCAGACCCGCGACCTCGCTGGTCCGGTGACACATGGGACGCGGTAAAGCCGCGTTCGTTGACCAAGCGCGGCCCCACGCGGGGCCGCGGCACCTCATCCCGCGGGGGGCAGTGCCCCACGGTTTCCTCCGCTCGGCCGCTCAACCGTGCCGAGCCGGGCCGACCAGCCGGGTCGGGTCGCGCCCAACCGGGTCGGACCCGGTTCGGGCCGACCGAGTGGGGGTCGGGCCGGGTCTGTCCGGGCCCAGACCCCCCATTTCCGGACCTTTTCGGTCTTTTGCTCCTAACGTGAGCTACGGGCTTCCGAACAACGCGCTTTCAGCGGCGATGCGATCCTTGGATCGAGACAGTCGTTTCGGTATATCACACTCAAGGTTTCGGATTACTTTGAGTTCGTCCGGGTTGGTTCGTACACGAAACCAACCGGGCCCTCGGAGCGGAAACGCTCATATCTTGAGCTTCGGACGTCCAATAGATGTGCCGTCGATTTTGTTGTTTTCCTCTAAGTGAGACGGATCTTTTGGCTTACTCTGACCGAGGTTTGGATGCAGGTGGAGTACGGTCGGGTTGGTTTTTCCTTAATAACCAAACGGGCCCCTGGGACGAAAAAGCCTATAACTCTCAGACCGTGCGTCTGATTGACGCGCCGTCTGCGACATTGAGTTCCTGTTGACGATACGGAACGTTTGGATACATCAACTCTGGACTATGTGTCAGTTGATGTATCAGCCTCTCGGCTCGTGGAGCGGAACCTCCCGAACGAGCTTGCTGTGTGCGAGACCCCTAGAGCTGGCTGCGACTGCTACTGTGAGGACGACGACCGTGTAGAGATCCTCAGTGGATTCGACGGCGAAGACTACAGCACTCAGCGATCCTTTGTGGGTCAGTGCTACCGATCCTGTGTGGGTCCGGTCCTGTGTGGGTCAGCGCTCAGCGGTCCTGTGTGGGTCAGCGCCTACAGGTCCTGTGTGGGCCCGATCCTGTGTGGGTCTTTGCGGGGGTTAGTTACCTATCGATCCTTCGTGGGTCAGATCCTTTGTTTTTCATTGCAGGGGTTAGTACCTATCGATCCTTTGTGGGTCTGACGACTTAGATGGATCAGTGATCATCTCTATCGTCATTCGAAGAAGTATACCTGTGTGAGCTGAATCCTGTTTACTCTCCTTTGTGGATTGTGTTGTGCTATCCTATGTGGATTGTGTTGTGCTTTCCTATGTGGATTGTGTTGTGCTATCCTGTGTGGATTTACGTTTTTCTTTCCTGTTTGGACTGGGTTGTACTTGATCTTGGATGTTGGAGTCGAGCGAGAATTGATGACTTAGGTATATGTATAGGCATATACCTAATCCGTGTCGGATGTTACTTCGTGATTGTATCTTTCCTTTGTGGTTTATCCTTTGTGGATTCTGGGAGACCTTCAGGGGTCTCGGGGTCCCTACTGAGTAGCTTATACTCACCCCTGCATGGGCTATTCCCGCACTACGTTGTGTTGGTTGCAGACGACGGACAACACTGATCATGGTGGAGGCTTGCGGAGAAGGACGATACCTGGAGGTGGACCACTGGGTGGGACGTACTCGGAGTGGTTGGGTGGACCCGAGGAGCAGTGGAGGCTATCTGTACCCACCTTTCAGGTGGGACTTCTAGTGGATGGCTCGACGTTGCGTCTTTACTTTTCAGTTGCTGTTTTTCCCCCTTTCAGTTGTACTTTACAGTTGGGCTTGTATTTCTGGCTCCCTTTACTTTTCTGCACTTACTGTTGTACCAGTTTTTACATAGTGTTTACTTTTTCCGCTTGCTTACTCTGTGGTGCTTGTTTACTTTAAAAAGGTAATGCCTTCCCTTTACCAGGATTTACGCCTTGGTGCTAGTCGCCAGCCCCTGGCCTATGGAAGGTGGGCTTGGGGTAGTCACGGCACGGGCCCCGAGGATGGGTCATGACAAATTGGTATCAGAGGAGTTCGGTTCTACCGCAGACTCTGATCTTTCTTCTATGTGAAGCAATAGTGTTTAGCGGATTGGGTGTGGTTATCAGTCCAGGGTGCCCAGTGTTGGTGCGGCGGCCGACGTATCCGTACACCAGGACCCTGACTTCTGATTTCCGACTTAATGCACGAAAACATTGATTGCATGTGTGTTTCAAGTTTTTTTTGTGATTACTTGTATCAGCTACCACTCCACCATCGGGATGGCACCGTACGAGGCGTTGTACAGAAGACCATGCAGATCTCCTTTGTGTTGGACAGACCCTGGGGAGTCAGCACTTGTGGGACTAGAGATGGTCCGGGCCACGACAGAGAAGGTCCAGGTCATCCAGGAGTGGATGAGGACAGCTCAGAGCTGGCAGAAGTCTTATGCTGACAGGAGGCGGAGGCCACTAGAGTTCGAGGATGGCGACCACGTCTTCTTGCGTGTCTCACCTCGACGTGGATTACGGAGATTTGGCCGAGGCGGCAAGTTGTCTCCATGCTTCATCGGACATTTCCAGGTCCTCAGTAGGATTGGCGAGGTGGCTTATCGCCTGGCTCTACCACCTCAGTTGCACTGGGTGCATGACGTCTTCCACGTATCTCAGCTGAGGAGATACGTGCACGACCCGACGCATATCATTAACCATGGGGATCTAGACGTTGATGATGAGGTGACTTTTGCGGAGGTCCCGGTGGAGATCGAGGATCGACAAGAGCGGGTCCTACGTGGACGATCGATTCTTCTAGTGCGCATCAGATGGCAGCACATGATCCTCCATGAGAGCACTTGGGAGCGGGAGGCTCAGATGCGTGCTCAGTACCCACATTTGTTTCCCTAGTTTATGATGTATCTTTACGGGGACGTAAAGCCTTGAGGTGGGAGTGATGTAAAGACCTGTAAATTTCAAAGAAATTTTTTTCTTAATTTTCTTTGGAATTTTACAAGAACGCAGTTTCTGACGGCACCTGATTCCGAGGCCCGGTGTGCCCGGAACTATTTTCGGAAGTTTGGCTCGGGTACGTTCAGTGAACAAATGAGCGGGTTTCTCTAACTTTTGAACCGGTGCTCGGAATGGAATTCTAAGGGCATTGATGGAATCGCAGCGCCGGTTGTTTCTTATAAATTCCTCTTCCGGAGTTGCGTTTGCTCGGGTGTGGTTTTTAATTTTTGGGCTTAAAGTTAAGAAATAAAATAAAGTGGTGCGACAACTTTATTTTTATTTCACTTAAAGCCACTTAAAAGCCACTTAAAGCTTCTTAAGCTGAGTTAAATAGGATAGGGTACAATTCAAAATATCCTACCCTCTTGGTAGGATATTTGTGAGGTGGGGCCCGCATGAGCCCCGCCGTTTTTTTCCGCTAAGTAACGCACCCGCGAAAACCCCCATTAAATAAAAGTCAACTGGGGTGTTTTATTAAACAATTAAACGCTCCTATTTAATTGGTCGGTTTATTCGTTGAAATTAATTCTATGAATTAATGGGTCGTTACATAGTTTGTTTTTTGTTTGTTGGGATGTAATAAAATAAGACCAACATTATTCTTCTTGAGTGTTGTTCATTGAGAGGATTTGACAGAAACCTTAGGTCTTTCATCCTCCTTCGCGAAGAACACGAAGAAAGCGAAGAACGCGAAGAACTCCGGCCTTCGACGAAGGGCGACGAAGAATGCCGAGCCCTCAGAGATCGATAACGCGACGCCAAGTACCGCGATGCCGACGATTCTTCTCCCGCGACGTTCTTCTGCGATGTTCCTTCATCCGCGACAAATCCTCGATCATACGTTGAGGTAAGAGATTGCGGACCCTTTTTAATTCTTTGTGGTTTATAAAAACAACATGGATTTAATTATTATAATTAAATCTGTATGTTCTTGATCCTTGGAGTTCGTCGACGCAACGCCGTATACCGCGACGACGCCACGCCCTTCCGTGACGCGACGAACCTCTTCTTCCGCGACGATCAATTCCCCGAAGAACGCACGTTCGACGACTTTGACGAGGTAGGGGTTTTATTTGAGAACAATCTTTATTCTCATGGTTGTTTCTTTTAAAACAAAGAACCCGGATCAAAGTTCAATTTTATTTATATTAAAATTGTTCCTTGCTTGTTATTCATGTGTTGAATATTTATTCCCGATTGTTATCACCTAACGTGGAGGGTACGGGCCAAACAAACACGGCCCGACAACCCTCCGCAGTTTTCCGTTGATGCACTGATTGGCGGACGATGACAAACGGGGCCGCAGTGGCGTTTTGAGGGCCTAGCAGTGAAGAATGGGACCCGGGAGGAACTACAGCGCAGACGGAAGTGGATTCGCACCACCGGAGCAACTCCGATGGCCGGCGACGGTGGCGCCCCGGCATGCCGCTGGATGGAGCCGCCGCGGCGGCGGCGGCCAACCAGACCCGCGACCGCGCGGGTCTGGTGACACATGGGACGCGGCAAAGCCGCGTCCGTTGACCAAGCGCGGCCCCACGCGGGGCTGCGGCACCTCATCCCGCGGGGGGCAGCGCCCCGCGGTTTCCTCCGCTCGGCCGCTCAGCCAAGCCGAGCCGGGCCGACCCGCCGGGCCGGGTCGCGCCCGGGCCAGGCCGGGCCGCCCGGCCGGGTCGGTCCGGGCCCAGACCCCCCGTTTCCGGACCTTTTTGGTCTTTTGCTCATAACTTGAGCTACGGGCCTCTAAACGATGTGTCGTCACTAGAGATGCAATCCTTGGATCGAGACGGTCATTTTGGTATATCACACCCAAGGTTTCGGATTACTTTGAGTTCGGCCGGGTTGGTTTGTACACGAAACCAACCGGGCCCTCGGAGCGGAAACGCTCATATCTTGAGCTTGGGACATCCGATTGACGTGTCGTCGATTTTGTTGTTTTCCTCTAAGTGAGACAAATCTTTTGGATTATTCTTTCCGAGGTTTGGACGCAGGTGGAGTACGTTTATGTTGGTTTTGCCTTAAAAACCAAACGGGCCCCTGGGACGAAAAGGCCTATAACTCTCAGACCAGGCGTCCGATTGACGCGTCGTCTGCGACATTGAGTTCCTGTTGACGATATGAAACTTTTGGATACATCAACTTTGGAATATGTGTCAGTTGATGTATCAGCCTCTTGGCTCGTGGAGCGAACCCTCCCGAACGAGCTTGCTGTGTGCGGGAACCCTAGAGCTGGATGCGACAGCTACTGTGACGATGACGACTGTGCAGAGATCCTCAGTGGATTCGACGACGACGACTACAGCACTCAGCGATCCTTTGTGGGTCAGTGCTACCGATCCTATGTGGGTCCGATCCTGTGTGGGTCAGCGCTCAGCGGTCCTGTGTGGGCCAACGCCTACAAGTCCTATGTGGGCCTGATCCTGTGAGGGTCTTTGCGGGGGTTAGTTACCTATCGAGCCTTTGTGGGTCAGATCCTTTGTGGGTCATTGCGGGGGTTAGTACCTATCGATCCTTTGTGGGTCCGACGACTTAGATGGATCAGTGATCATCTCTATCGTCATTCGAAGAAGTATACCTGTGTGAGCTGAATCCTGTTTACTCTCCTTTGTGGATTGTGTTGTGCTATCCTATGTGGATTGTGTTGTGCTTTCCTATGTGGATTGTGTTGTGCTATCCTGTGTGGATTTAAGTTTTGCTTTCCTGTGTGGACTGGGTTGTACTTGAGTTCGGATGTTGGAGCCGAGCGACAATTGATGACTTAGGTATATGTATGGGCATATACCTAAGCTGTGTCGGATGTTACTTCGTGATTGTATCTTTCCTTTGTGGTTTATCCTTTGTGGATTCTGGGAGACCTTCGGGGGTCTCGAGGTCCCTAATGAGTAGCTTATACTCACCCCTGCACGGGCTATGCCCGCACTACGTTGTGTTGGTTGCAGACGACGGACAGCGCTGATCGTGGTGGAGGCTTGTGGAGCAGGACGGTACTCGGAGGTGGACCACTGGGTGGGACATACTCAGAGCGGTCGGCTGGACCCGAGGAGTAGTGGAGGCTATCTGTACCCACCCTTCAGGTGGGACTTCCAGTGGAAGGCTCGACGTTGCGGCTTCACTTTTCAGTTTCTGTTTTTTCCCCTTTCAGTTGTACTTTACAGTTGGGCTTGTATTTCCAGCCCCCTTTACTTTTCCACACTTACTATTGTACCAGTTTTTACTTAGTGTTTACTTTTTCTGCTTGCTTACTCTGTGGTGCTTGTTTACTTTACAAAGGCAATGCCTTCCCTTTATCGGGATTTATGCCTTGGTGCTAGTCGCCATCCCCTGGCCTATGGAAGGCGGGCTTGGGGTAGTCACGGCACGGGCCCCGAGGACAGGTCGTGACATTGTGGGAATACAGGCAGATATCATCCACAATGACCAAGAAATCTAGGCATGGGTGGAACAACCTATTCATCAAATCCATGAATATTGTATGCAGATTTGTAAGACCCGATGACATAAATAGACACTCATATAGACCGTACCTGCAATGAAATGTTTTATGATCTATGTATGATGGCCTGAATCACACATGATGATAGCCTGATATCAGGTAGATCATATAGAATAACTGGTCAAATCATAGCTCCTCAAACAGATCATCTACCCAAGGTAGTGGATACCAGTTCTTCACATTAATATGGTTCAACCCTTTGTATCTAATTAATAAATTACTGGTCTCATTCACCTTCATAGATAAATGCATGGGATAACCCCAAGAGATAGTGATTGGGCTTATAAAACCATTCAGATCTAAATCCACTAACTACCTCTTCAACTCTCATAGCTCAGTATGAGCCATACAAATAGAGGAATAGACACCAGGTCTTCTCCTAAAACATGATCAATTTCAATCTATACCTCTCTCTCTTATAAGGTAAGACAGAAAATAACCATGAAATAAATCCCTATAAATTTAGAATAATGGAGTAAAATCATCTAGGTGTACTCAGTGTTCCTACATGGTGAGACTAACAATCTAGGTTGTCACTCCACCTAGCCCACAATAATCTGGTTTAGATCTACTATCCTCGATGTCCAACTCACCCATTTGTAGATAACAACTTCCCTCTAATGATGTGAATGATACTTTATGGATATAATAGTCTACAAATGTGTGATATGTAACCAACCAATCCCTCTTGATAATAAAATAGATTCCTTTAATCTTGATAACCAAGATTTACAACAAGAAAAGGTTACATCCCACCTAACGTGGATAGTCCCTACATTGGCGTATGCTCTATGACCATACTATAAACAGTGTATCCTGGGTCATTACACCAAAATAATACTTAATTAAAAGCCTGATAATTTCAACAATTGATAAGGATATAAAGAAGTGTTGAGAATCTATATTAGATAATGATGTTACTATAGTGGAGGCTGGTAGAATAGTACCTAATAGAATAGATGGTTATGCATTCTGTTCTTTGGATTTTGGCTATAAAGAATAATTGGAATGATATATGGATGTGTATTATAGATGGAAACCCCAAAATAAGACCAGTATGCTCGATCAAATGATAATCCAAATCCTGGATATTGTGGCCACAACCTCCTCCTTTACCATCCCTATTAGTCTGACTTCAAATCTCCACCTAACGCGACATAAAAAACCTATCTACAAAAGGGGATCTAGTATTGATCCTCTTCTACAAAAAAAAAAGATGGAACATACTGAGTGAACCAATTAAGGTTCCCTGGATAGCCGAAATAATTACACTCTAGAGGGTCTCTATTACACTAAGGCATTTGTCTTGGTGTTTTACCAAAATGAGGAAACACCACATAGCCAATAGTATGGTTACTCTATTACCACTTCGCTGAAAAGAAACCTCAACAGAACATTTCCTTCTACTGAAAGAACTACTACCGTTCCTCATCACCAATACTCTATACTGAGTTTTGTCAACATCCCTCAGGTTGTAATTAGTGATATGATCAAGGTTACCAGTCTCAAAAAAAAGGTAGGTGAAATAACTTTACATTAGTACAGATGGAATACTAGTTCCCATCCTCAAAATATCATGCACACATAAGATCATCTCAATCTATAATTAGTGAAAATCCTCGTAAAATATTAAAACACTCTAAATAATCCATGAAATAAAAAACACCCTTATCTAGATGCATGAACTCTCTATCTCGGTTAGTTATCAGTGTATAATGAAACAAGTGGTCATGGATGGTAGTCTTGAAATCCACCCATACCATACCATATTGACAACCACACTGTATTATTACATCCCACCATTTCTTATTAAAATCACAAATAATTTAAATATATTGTTTTAATATATGATCTATAAGAATCTCCAAATGATCTTTTATTAAAATCTTGGAATCCTACCAAGACACAGTAGCCTATGTACTGCCATCCTTTAAGATGGGATGAGGATATTGGTACTGGAAAACACATGTCAGAGCATCCACTATAGGTGAAGGTCTTGAAGCACCTAGCATGGACTGCATCAATTTAGGGAAACTCTCATGAATATTTTCACGTGTTTCCAGATCAAGTGTAATAGGTAGAGCCTCAAAAGGATCTCCTCATTGTAAGAGAAGAAGCTTAGGGACCACAATGTCTGGAGCATGGTCATCCCAAACCTCCTAAAACCCAACACGAGGATTTTGTGGTGTAATAGCTCTAAAATATTCTTTCACACACCTCTAATAAAGATAGAATAATATTGTTACACCAGTAGAAGTAGAAAATAAGGAATGGTATCAATTCTCGTGGTATACTACATAAAATACTTGAATAGAAGGACTTGTATGGGTAAGTGTTCTTCTGAAAATTATTGAGGTTCTAGTGGGTTAATGGTTTCTAGAACCTTGCCTCATCATTTATTGGAATCCACTTGATTTTCTAACTCATGTTTCACATTTTGATGGTGTATTTTATATAACTAATAATAAAATATGATTAAAATGGAATGTCATTCCTAAGGAATCAAAGCCTATACACCTTATCACTAAAATCAAAACCCAATTAATCTCAATATAACCTCATATGCATTCATTCTCAGAATGTAAAATGTTATGTATGATGGTTGGACTCATTAAACTACCCCTTGCAACCCACAGGGGCCATAATACTCATGAATTGAAATTGATAATTGCCCAATAAAAAACAATTAGTAGAATTGGAATTACATTTCTACCATATCATCACTCAATAATAAAATGAAAAAAAGGAAATAAAAGAAGTTAAATTGACCTATATGGAAGGGACGAATTCTTGTCATGGAGATTCTAGTTTCCTATAATGTTGAATTAAAAAAATGCTTCATTCCCTCATATAATCAGGCCAAAGATCAAATGAAATCCCCAAAAAGAATGATAATGTTATCCAACACATAGAATTGGAATAACCTAATGATGAAAAAATATCAACTATAATAGGGAAAAGTATAAATAAAATTATCACAATAGGCAAGTCATAATTTAACCTTATCATGGGTTAGATATTCCCAATCATGACTTATAACCATGTTACAAAGAATTCCTAATATCCATTATTTTATCTCAAAAAAGTATAGTAATAAAGGAATGAATTTGATACCACATTATAATTTCATAGATCTGAGTTCCACTCAAAGGTACCCAAAGCATAGTGGGACACCTAGCCTCTACAACATCACCCCGAAGCCAAGAGACTAATAACCAGTAGTGTGGGACTAGTGTGTGTCTTTTGGGAGACTATCACCTAATTACCAGAGTGTATCATAGTGGATAATTATAATATAAGATAACTAACACAAGAAATATAATAAACAGTTGGCATAGTACATGAATAAATAATATTAATTATCTAACAACATATAATAATAAAGAATCTGATGGTAATGTTTGTCAAGTATCTATAATTCTAGAAAACAAGGATACAAAGTAGTAGACAATTCATGCAATACCAAAGACATAAAAAAACAAAACCAATTCAACATCCCATTCCCTAGACCGGTCATCTCGTACCATGATCTAACATAAAGATGGCATGTAATATCATTTTTACAGGGCGGGCAACTTCAATTTCTCAATAGTAGAATATATGTAATCATTTTGGTTAATAATGGTTCCATAGATAGGGTTTGAAATAAAACTCAGTAGGCCACCACCAATAGAATCTGTAACATTTAGTCTCTATAATATAGTCCAAAATAGTATATAGGGATGAATGTATAAATGTAATGCAATACAGTACTTTAAATACCCATGTTCCACCCTCATCATTATTTGGTATCTGATGATTGAACCTTTTAAGTTATTTATTATGTTTTAGTTTAAATAAGTTGGTTGGGTGAAGAATAAAGAGAACTAACATCCTCAAATGATAATAAAAATAGTGGATCCTAGACGTAACAAGGAGTACTTTAATGATGATAATAATGAAGATGTTTCATGTTGATAACCAAGGAATCCTTAGCATCAAGGGTTGATCCAACTTAGTAACAATATGTATCCTCGAAATAAGGGTAAGTGTGTAATAAATGTTCCATATCCCCAAGTCATTCCATGATAATAATTCTATATGAGTCCAAGGATCTCATCCAAGTTAAAAGTGGTATGCGATGGCTGGGACTGATGAGTGTATCCATTGCGCCTCATGTCTGTAGATGTTATGCAGAACCGATGGAGTGTATCCACGTATCAGAATATTTAAATGATAATACAGGGATCCTACGGTGTCATACTTGTCATCCACAAGGAGATAAATATTAGGTTCCAAGGTGGGGCTCGTCCTTAGAAACTGAAATTCTTGAATCATAATGGCATCCATAAGTGGTCATGGAATTCCCTCAGGATTCCAATGTTAGCAGGATGTTGAAAACTCCTATAAGAATTTAAGGGGATTCAGGAAATAATATCCTTATACATGATTCATTTAATAAATTATTCCATGTAATACCCATGCCTATTAATAATTCAATTGGTATATTCCCTTTAATTTAAAATAAGTGGCAAGGAAAAAGGGACATGAAAATGTCCATTGGGTTATATATGTTTTTAATGAGTTCATTAGGTTCACTCTTCTATTTTATATCATATATTATAAGGGGTTATATAGACATGAAACAAATGAATTTAATTACATTAAATTAAGAAAAGTCTTATTCATACTGTACTTTATAATTACATCTTATATTCATACATTATATTGAGAAATTAACATAGAATGGTCATGTGATACTTTTATATAAAATCCATTAACAATACATTGATTTATTTATAACACATACCATTATAAATTCCATTTCAAATAACACCTGAACAATGGTGTATATGGACCGACAAGGGACATCAAGGTATAACTAATGAAACACCTTACATTAGATGGATAGTGTTGAGGTTTTATCCTCTAATGACATGAATATCATTTATGATACAAGCCATATAACCTAATCACAATGACTATAAGGTATATGAATATAGTAATCCATGTATGATGAAATCAGAATTTTCACATTGACATAAATTTACAAAAGGAAGAAAAATGAGGGATGAGTTATGGACCACCAACCCCATAATCATACGACTATCCTCATCATGAACCAACCTCTATATTGGCTATGATTATAAGAGATCAATATAATGGACTAACATGAAAATGTGATATGATCAAGAATCCAAATATAAACATTGATTGAAATAAGAGCGATGAATGACTAAAATGGATTCAAGTACCTTCTGATTGAAATCCAATGTGATGAATGGGGATTGAATCACATTTCAAATGGTGATCTAGTAACAAGTTCTATTGAAGTGGATTTGAGTGAAAAATGAAGGATGATAGAGAGATAAAAAAGATGGAGAGTAATAGAATGGGGGTATATTGTAATAGATAATTAAGGGAAATTATTTAAATTTACCCAAAACCCAATGTCTCATGGTTGGACCAAACCTTCGCCAACCATGCACCTTTTTCTATATTGATTAGAACTTCATACAAACAGGATGAATAGTTAAAGAAACCATTTAGTAACCATGAGAAACACCTTTTCGAAAATTTATATATTTTTTCATCAGTGGTTGTACATTAATTTTTGGATAGTTAAATATGTGAATCATGCATCACCCCACTATCCATCCCCACATGGTTAAGAGATATTGTATGATCTTGGTCGCATGATTTCTACAAACCATGTAACAAATTAATTTTCTCCACCATCTAGGGTTATGGGCTCCAAAAAATACCTGAAAAGATTGTGAGTCCTTTTAATCATCAATAGTAATCTATATTAGGTCCAAAATAATTAATTATTCCAAATTTAAAAGGATTTATACATGATATATTCACTGAGTTCTTACACCATGGGACATATATAAGAAAGGTGTGAGATATGAATCCTAGTAAGAGAGTAATAAAACACTACAATGATATAATTACTACATGTTATTATATTGGAATATTAATGAGCCACAAAAGGGGTGATATTCATAAAAAATTATCATTATATTATATATGATGATAACATGAAGGAAACATGGGAATGTGTCAACAACATTAATCATGAAATAATAAACATAAGTAATGGATAACCACCAAACATAATAACATATTTTTATTACGATAACCTATACCAAACTATACATGGAATCTAATGAGATAAAAACATTACGAAATGTATTGAAGAGAAATACAATTCCAAGACAATCTGTAACTTTCATATCAGGCACATGCATAAGTGCACCACAAACATTATACAACATGAGGATGTTTTTCAATACTTTTTATCCCATGATTATGAAGTGAGGGTTACACATATAAACTTACATTATAAATTAATTATTTTTACATCTAGGTGAATACCATTTAGTTTTTATTAGGATGGGTATTCACTTTTCAAATGTTTTCCATGATAAATCATATGATAATTTCAGCAACATAACAAGGGTATATAAATGATCATGAAATGAATCATGAAACTTAACATGTTCTCTCATTACATTCAAATTAAAATAACATTATGATGATTATTTGAAAAAAAACCAACAAGAACAATTATAAATCCAATGAATTGTATAAATAAGTTGCTTTAATAATGAAGAGAAATATATGATCCCTTACATTTAGAGGGTGATTCTAAATTATAGGGAGGATATTATTAAGATCATAGAGGAAAAATGGGTGGACAATATATAGAGAAGGGAAGAGTAAACTCATTATCCATGTGTATTATGGGAATATTAAAGTGAGTATTAGTAAGTATATTTATAGAAAAAGAGAGGAAAATTATTTAATAATTTCCAAACATTGGTTTATGAGTAAAAAATATAAACTTTTCAAAACCATAAACATTCACCTGGTTTTTTCCAGTTATTTCTTTCAATTTTTAGTCGATTATACTATATTATATGAATGTAAAAAAACAAAATATAATACCATTGGTGATGCGTATGTGAGTCACTTTTATATTGAATTGATTTGAAAATCATAAAATTTAATATAGGTTTTGGAGGATTCATGTATTGTTTATAAAATTTATAAGATAACATAAAAATAAAAAAAATATTGGTAAAAAATAATTTTTTTCCAACAATACACTATATTGTCTTTTTCAAATAACTATTAGTAATTTATGATGCCAAAATACATATTCTATTTTTTTAATCATATTTAATATTGACCTATATATTTGACTATCTCTAAATGTTATTAAAAAAATATTTGTTGGATAATTTCCACATCCAAATTTTTAAAATAAAATTTATTTTATAAAAATAATTACTTATATATTCTAATGTATACATTCAAATCAAGATTCCTCAATTATGGAAGTATAATGGGTTACTGATAATAAGTGTCTTCCGACCATTATAAAAATAATAATCTGCTTCAAATAATTATATTATCATTTAAATTAAATAATTCTTATATTATAATATTTTATTAAAATATAAATTATTTAATAAATTCATGATTTCATTAAAAATATTTTCTAGATTTAAATAATATATTTTGAAAAATAAAAAAACAATTGCATTCTATCAAAAATAATTTTGTTCAGACTCAATAATTAATCATTTAAAAAGTAATAACAAAATTATATAAATATAATCATTATTTTGTGGAATGAAAATATAAAAAACACAAACTATTATGGTATAGATACATATTCCTTTATTACACCAGTAAAGTCCATAAGTGTGGGGTGTGTGATGGTGATATTTTTTTGGGTTGTTCAAAATACATTATTTCGTTCATGATATCGATGCACTTGAGATTCTCCCATAAATGGTTTCAATCATGATTTCTTTTTTGAATCTCTTCTTGGGATTGGTCAATGGAAAATCCTAGTGATAATATCTCCATTAGAACCTCTAAAAATTGGGATTAATATGGCATTATCTGACTGTTCGAGGTCTTCGCTTCTTCTATTTGGGTTAATTAAACTTTTTCATAATCCTTAATACATTAATTGTGATTTTCAGGATTTTTTTCGAAGATTTCGTCGGGACATGCATCGATCTGTTTTGGAGGATGCACAAATGATCTATGCTTTCCCGATTTCCAAAGGTGGGCAACACCCATCACTTATTCAGGTACATTTTCTCCTTGATCAAAATGGGATGATAAGATGTCATTGCCTACATCGATGGATTCCAGCTCAGAACATGTTTCCTAGTCCAAGTCTCCCCCATAGACTTAATACATTGTTCGTGAAACTCTTACTAGTGTCATGTCTTCAAGGATGCCAATTAATTACAATTCTTCTCTCAGGATATTCAAAGGGGTCAAGTCAGGGCAACAACCTTCAGTCAAGGGAGTAGTGACATTTGACATTGTTGGCATGTTTGGGCGCTGGAACACTGACACGTTGGAGTTTCTTCCCCTTCTGAAATGGATTCTCGATTTCATGGATGCTTGAAGTATCCAACGTCGAGTGAGGAAAATTGTATTCCATAGGCATGTATCTGAGGTTTTTTATCTTTCCAGTTTTAACACAGGGTATTCCACGAGTTTAAATTCTAGTATAAATGGATTGGTCTAATCAGAACATTAATGAGAGTGAGTCATATAAGTGAAACCTCATGAGGGACATTGATGATGGGGCTAACTCGTTGTCAGTTACCTGATTACTGCTAGGAGTAGTGAGAAATTGGGTGACATGATCTCACCATGATGTGGTGGCTCGGGTGGGAATCTGGATGGATATAGATTGTTTAGGGTGTATAGAGGGTGAGATGAAGCCAAAGGGAGGGAGACGATGAATTTGGGATTAATACATGAATAGAATTCCTACATATCCCCGTGGTAGAGAATCAAAGTCCACTTAGTTTAGCGGGGAGTTGAGACACCTGAGGAGGCGACCCGTGAGAATGGACGTATGGATGGGACCTAGAGGAAGTGGAACCTCCAGGTTGGGGCATGACCATCCCAGAAAAAGAATATAATGAGGCCTGGGTTATGGGATTGAACCTCAAGAAGGCTTCTTTATGTATCCATGTGGATGGGAATCAATGTCCACGTAGTTCAGTGTGGGATATAGAATAGGGGTGTACACATAGGACCTCTACCTGATGGTATACAGGGTCTTATGCGTGGTTATCAGTCTAGGATGGTTTGACACCCGGGTGTGAACTAGAGATGTGGGTCTTAGTGAAGGGGAATACAACGGCTCACCACTGGTTCGGTGCAACGACATACCGCTAACTATGGTTCCAACGACTTATCACTGATTAGGGAACACAACGGCTTACCATCGATAGGAGAACACAATGGATTACCATAGATTGGGATTGGACCTTAGAGATGATTCCTAAATATCTTTTTAAGGGGAAAAGGATAAAATCCAACATAGTTCGAATGGGTATAGTATAACGCCTTGTAGGAAAAAATGGGTGTATAGTTTAATATAGTGCAGGACGTGGGTGGATGGACGTGAAGTGGTCGGGACCAATGGGTTTTGGGATTCATCGTCGTGGAGGTTTCCTACATACCATACCTTGGAAAGGAACATATATTACATAGTTCAGAATAGTGGATGATGTTTAACGTTATGTGGGATGAAGGTGAAACGACGTGAAGGGGTCGGGTCAAGTAGTTGTTGGGCATGAACCTAAGGGAGGCTTCCTACATAACATTCCTAGGAGACAAGGATCAAAGTCTATATAGTTTGTATGGTTGTTTGGGGTTTACACACTATGGTTTCCCATATAGGATGTCATGGTTGATGCTTACTCTAAGCCCAAATGAGTCAAGCTCGGTGTGACAAACAAGAGGTAAAAATGACCTAATAATCACATCGCAAAAGGTGCGTCCATGGGATTTGGAGTGGTAATTACACGTGGTTAGAATCCCAAAGATGAAACAGGGGATTACAAGTTGTTAGAATTCTAAGGAGATGGAGATTAGGACTTACTCTAGGATGGAGGCCCGGTGGGACAAAGCTAAGAGTGAGAGTTACGGGTTATTGAAGGTCCCTAAGCCCATATCTCCTCTTCTCTTTGGCACCGAAGAAGAGTGGAGGAGTAGGGATGCTACCTCTAGAAATAAAACATAGGGGCTTACACCCTGATGGTTGCCCTTCCCCACGGACAAGCTCCACATTAGCAAAGAGTATCGCATTCCCCATGAAGAATATCTCACTCCTATGGAGACGAGAGGGAATAATGAATGTTCAAGACGGGTCACCCCACATGTATTTCATTGGGGGATGAAAAATTTTAATGTCATGTAATAAGGATGATACTGTGTGGCAGTTTAACATCCTATATCTCATACAAGGACAGTTCAGTCTGTACTCCTGGGACATACATAACCTGCACACTTTAACCCTTGGTGAAGGGAAGGCACCGACAATGTCGTGATAAGGGGGTGTTGTGCTATGATCAACTAAGGGGCCCATGTTAGAGTGGCTATGAAAACAAGAAATAGACAATATCATGCCCGGGTGCCGCTAAGGAGGGAAAATGGTGAATGGGGCTTATGCATAGAAGCATCATTGGTGCCAGTTAAGAGTGGAAATGGGAAATGGGTCATACACATGGATGCTTCCCAGGTGTCGCTAAGGAGCGGAAATGGTTAGTGGGGATTACACATGGATGATGCCCAGGTGTCATCCTCAGGTCTGGACATGAGGGAATCCCAACTCACTTGTGGGTTGAGGTACAAAATTTGGGTATACACCTATGAGTTAATGCACAAGTGGGATAATTCCAAGGGCATTGGAATCAGTCCGAACAAGGGGAGTTGAAAAGTGTGAATAACATGCTTGACATTTAGAACTCAGTGAGAGTTGCGTGATTATGGAGGATAACTGTTGACCATGTTTGAAACACAACACCCATATCACGTAATCTTGAAATTGGGTCACTAAAATGAGGGTCAACTGTTGACCGTGTATGAAACACAACACCTGACTTGAAGTGTCGTCCAATGTATTCTAGAACATTGTCCCAGAACCGTAGGTGAGACAATGCGGCATGGGACCAGGCCAATATATGGTACCTTCATATGTGCAATAGTTTAATGATATTTATTAAGTACACACAAAGAATGAGGTGGAGTGATGGAATGGTTGAACAGATTCCAATGCTCTTGAAATTATTCCCCTGAAATCATGGCACGAGGTATATTATACTTGTCACATAATCTATCTCTTATTTGGAACAAGAGAAACCATATTTTTTATTGATAGAGAATACTATAGTTTCTATTCATGAAGATAGGATTGTTGGAATCTTATGCATGGCGCATAAGTTAAATCTTGTTTGGAGCTAGAGGAATCATATGTTTGTCACATAGGGTGTACTATAGTTTATAGTCAAGTAGTGAGGACTATTGGAATCATATGATTTGCTGATAAGGAATATCTTGTTTGGAGAAAGTGGCATCCTATGTTCGGAACATATGGTTTACTACAGTTTAATGTCATGTATAGAGGACTTTATGGAATAAAGAGCCTATTAATGGCTGGTGTTGGGACTTATGCAAGAGCGGCCCTTTCTGGTTCATCCTGGAATAGGAGCCAAGTGAGAGTGTTAGAGGCGGTTCTTTGAGGAATGGTTCAAATAAATGTACTAAGGGAATTAAATATAAGAATCTCAACTCACAACATGTGATGGGGACCAAGTAGAATATGTAAACTCAAGGTATTTCATAGAGTATGGAGGATTATCTTGAATCATGGTATTTTATTGGTGGGAGGTGGGTGTGCATAAGGGCGCAGTGGAAAATTATGACGCCTCAACCCAAAATGATTGTGGTGTTACTCTCCATTTTTCATGAGGGTTAGTGAAAGTAAGGTTTTCGTGAGGATCAGGATTTGTGAAGGTTGTACATCAGCAGAGGAGTGCTTCACCTTAGAAAAATTTCATTTATTTGTGGAGTGCAAAGCAAAGGCTTAATACTTCACGAAGCCTCAAAAAACCTGAAGGGATTCCCTCATTTGTGAATGGAATCGGTATCTTAGCGAAGGGACTCCATTCAAAATTCATAGGAGCACCACAAAATGTGGAATCAGTCACCAAAAGGGGGGTGTAACCGTGCATCTGAAGGGGGGTGAGCCGATTATTTATAAGCAGCGGAGATCGGTGGGATTCGCAGAGTTTTCCACAAAGAAAATAGTAGCCACAAAGGATATAAGCTCTCGTGGGTTCATGAAGGAATATGGATGACACAAAGGATAAACATTCACATGGGTTCGGAAAGACAACGGGCTCTGCAAATGACATATGATCGTGGTCGACTCAGAGAAGATGCTCTGCGAATGGGCTCTATGAACCGGTTTTCTACCCCAACATCTAATGTCCATAACTCCTAATCCGTAATTTTGTTCAGGCTCTACAAAATTTCAAATCAATTATCATGAAGTAGTATATGCTCTTGGATCATTTATAAAATCATTTGAAATAATTTTTGGATGCGTTTTCGGGTTCCAACAATTGTACAACATCTACATCATTATTTTTTATGATGCTTAATGGCCTATTAAATGTAGTAGGATATAAATTATGTTACTCTTAAATAAGAAAATTAATTCCTAAGTTTACTATAGACACATTAAGTAATGATTCATTTATTCATTTTAAAATGGAATATCATTTATACAATTTTTAATCATTAAGCTATTCCCCAATTAATGTTTTTTACATTGATGTTTTTATTAATAACAAAAAAATAGATTAAAATGTCATAGATCATTGGGTTTTTGAATGATGTGATGAATCATTTTGACTCAGTTGCGAATCATCAGGGTTGTTCTGGAAGACTTTTAGAGGTGTGATGGTGTAGGATCCAGATTAGAATTCTTCACGACAACATTGTATAGGTTTGTGAAATGGTGGAGAGTTTTTCTCCAAACCCACTCGAGTTGTAATGATTGGGTGTTAATGAGATGGTGGATGGTAGAGAAGCATGATATTTTTTGTTGTTTATGGTTTCACTATGGTATAAGATGATGTTATTTACGGATACTTTTTGGTGGTGTTGGTCAATGACTTCATCACATACATTTATCCTGTGACTATAATTCCAAAATACATGATATGATCCTAGGATTTCTAGGACAGATATGCCATTAATCCTAGATACCAATTTGTCTTTTTGGATTGGAATGGATCCTCTTGAAAGATATAATGATGTAGTTTTATGTATGTGGGATCCATATAGAGGTATTTTACACCATTAATCGGTTATAAGAAAGGCCCTAGGAATGGGATGGATATCAATAAATCCCATGGGAGTTGTTCTCAGAATCCAAAAAAAACATAGAGGGCGATGATTGTTTTGTTATTAATGTTGTATTTTTATGATTACCTCCATGTTTCAAGGTAGATATTTTGATTGAGTGAGGGCTGTGGATGTTGAAAAAACATGAATAAATTATTGAAAATGAATCTCCTCTAGTGAGGCGCATTATGTTAACTCGTTGATGTGTGGAGAAATCTATGAAGTAGGTGTGGTTGCATCGATATTACAAGGATAAATCTATAATGTGTATGTTCTAGTTCTTTGTGGTTAACCGAGTTCACCGTGGATCTGATTTTTAATTGAGTTGAGTGTTGGATTTGGGATTGTCCTGGTTTTAAAGGAAAATAGATTGGTTGTCTCAGTGTTAGGGGGTAAATTAGAGCATGATAAAAATTTCAAGAGAGGGAAATTATGTGATGATAGAGTTTTACCAGACATCGATGATGAATTTAGAAGGTTTGTGTAGATGGTTGTGGTTTTCCTTCAATGAAAAGAGGGTCATGTCTATGTATTGTGGTGACATAGAAAAAGTGGATGTTTGGATTCAATGTATTTAGTTGACCGGGAACAAATGTGGTACGGTAAAATCCACCTTAGTTTAACATTGTAAGGATGAATCACATTTTGATAATGGGGTTGGGCTTAGAAGAATAAACAGGTTACCCTTAAATGAGTATGGACAATGTTGGTGTCCAATCTTGGTTGTATGTGTCCATCATGTTTGTTTGATAGAAGGGATGAATACTGATGATTGGTGGTGCTCTTGTGGGAGCTGGGTGCGCTGAGTTGGAAAATGTGTTTTATATGAATTAAATGTTGATGTGAGGTTATTTTGGTCTCTTTTTAGATTATGAAAGTGTTCATACTGAATAAATGTGGTTAGAGGAATTATTTATGGTGTGAAGCACCATAGAATACATATAGTTAGTTAATGTTTTATTGGTGGTTCACATTGTTTAGAATCTAGTGGGATCTATCTTGGTGTATCAGTTTTAGGAATAGGATGTAGCTCAGATATTGATAGGAATAATACCTTTAGATTAGGAGTGTATTGGGTTTTGATTTCTGTATATTTTAAAATTAAATGGGGATTTTGGGTCTGAACTATATAGACGGTATAAGATCACAGATGTTAGTGGAATCCGATTGTATCATTGGATGACACCATAAATGGCCCTCTATTGGAACCATGAAAGAAGTGTGTAATGTGGAACCATTTGATATGGGCCATAAGTTTTTTCGAGGATTAGACCAAGGATGTTTTTGATGGATCTACCTATGTAATGTAGTGCCTCATGTTTATCATTATGTGAGGGGGTGCAGTGGTGTTACAAGGATCTTTCTAGTGTTTTTTTTGTGAAGATGATGATTTTGATATAGATGAGTCCTTGAGGAGTGTGGATCGTGTGATTGTGGAACATTTTGAGCGAATGGTTTTCATGGTATGACTATTTCTTTGGCAGGATAATTGTTATGACATGGATGGGTTGGTAGTGAATCTCACCAGCTGAAGGTTGATTGGTGGTCTCATAGTCTAACCATTTTTTATGAAGACCTAGAATGCATGGTGGTGAGGCCTGAGGATGATCCATTGTATGTTGGGGATATTTTAAGATCCAGGCCTAACGTGATGGTACTCCATTGATCAATTTTGGTTACAATTCATTGTTCATGGCAAATGTAGCGGTTCTAGGGTGCACAGTTGTTTGGGGTGTCTTCCAAGGGTGTGGGTAAAAAATGAGGAGAAAAGATTCCAAGAAGTGAAAAATGGATGGTTGGAACACAGTTAGTATTATATGTGTTCTTGTACTAAGAAGTCATACATCTTGGAGACCCCATTATACAAAGGCTAGTGTGACGTTACAACATAGTTCAACAAACCATGTGGGTGCTCCCATGAAATTGTGAGGGTTCACACCTCTTGGATAGAGGGAGATGAAAATTTGGAACATAGTTTGAATAAACATGGGGAAAACCATACCACGCATAAAAAGTGGGAATTTACCATTTTTCCCTCTCACACATTAAGGTTTATAACCATCAGTTCTACTATAGAACATATCTAATGGATTGGGTGATGATCTAAACCCTCCAAAATACCCATGAATGAGTTTTCATCCATTTCATGTGTGTTTGGAGTGTGTTTGTTGTGGCTCAAAGTTCCAGATGAGTCTAACACTCCTCTTTGCACTATGTTTTAGATTAGGGATTTTAAAATATCTCACCTCCATTTGAATCCCCAAAACCCTCAATTTTCTAACAAATAATATGATAGGGATTTAAAGGAAGTTTGAGTATGAATCTAGGGATATTTTTGGGCTAGTAATAATTTTTTATGATAAGGTAATTGATTTTTATTCCCCCAGTCTTTATTTTCAATATGTGTGTATGGATGTTCCAATGTGGGTTCTAGTACTGTTTCTTTTTTTTTTTGTGAGATGTGATTTGGACAATATGTTGACATTTGAGTCCCTTTATGGACCAAATTGGATCCATATGTTATTTTGAGAAGACCTAGGGCTACCCATGGGGTAATCTCGATCCTTGTAAATGGTGAATAAAATTAGTAAACATTGATATAAGGGAGTTATGGAAATTAATGGGTAGAAGTAGGTACATATATAATACACATTGTTAATGAGTTAATTAAGATTTTCATATGCTTGTGTTTTTGAATCGACTCGGTGGATTTGGAAAATGGTTTGAATGATATATGTTGTATTTTGATTTAATAATGGATTTAAATGAAGATAAATTATTCTTTGAAAGTGGGTAAAATTTTAAAAGTTTTATTTGAACTCAAAGTGTTTTAAAATGGGGTTTTCTCGTGATATTCCAAATGAATATTTGGAATGGATTTATATTCCATTTTTGTAAATTAATTAATTATTGTTTAATATGGTTGTAACTAGAAATGAATGAATTGGGGAACATTTTAGTTTTTCATATGAAAAATTGCATTTTAAATCGATTATTCAATATGATTTTAAATGAGGGTTTTAGTTTCTTTTTACAAATGATTTTGGGTATTAATGGTTTTTGGAGATAATTCTAAATGATATAATGTCTAGGTTAGTGAGTTATAACCCTCAATGATTATTTGGGCATGTTACATGGTTCTTAAATGAACTAAATATAAATGTATTTAATTGATGACATAACATAAGGGGTTTTCCTTAATAATAGATTATTTGTAATGAGTTATGTTTTAAATTAAGCATGTGTTCAATATATATATTTTGTTATTTTAAATTTGAAAGGATCTGTAAATGAGATTAATGTTAATTCTGTTTAATTGAAAATCTATAATATGGGACTGTGCGGTATAAATAAAGTCGGTTAATGGGATATGAATTGTAAATGATAAGTGTATTAATGGGTTATGAATTTTAAAAGGTGAATGTTTTAATGGGTTAAAGCATGAAGATGAATTATTTGTTGAATGAAATATGAAATGAGATAATTATGTTTATTGTATGAGAACATCTTTTTAAACGGTGTATGTGTTAAATGGTTAAAATAAGCATATGCACATGGATTGGTTGAGTGAGATATTGGACTTAAAGATCTATACCCATTGGTTGGGTTAGACTGAGGATCTAAACACCACCCCTATAATTCATTTTTTTGGGAAGGGGAATAATTCCCTATGCCCACAATGGTTACATTTGATGAGACCACATGGCTGAGGATCCAATCTAAGAGTGAGGAAATTATTATGAAGAGTATATCCTTAATTAGGTAATGAAATTGAATTATTCTGTTTTTAATAGTAATTGAACAACATAGATTTAAGTGTAAATGATGTAAATTCATAACTCATGGTAAATATAATGATAATGATAAAGTAAATTTCATCAAATAAAGGGAATCTGATAGTTTGGAACTAGTGAACACCCTTGTGGTTAAACGTTTTTGCAGCCCGTTTTACCTTGGCATAGACTCCCATTGTATCCTATATTAGTATTGTCTATTGGTTTACTCTAGAGAACAAAATGGAAAAAATCAATATGAGATAACTACTTAAATTATTTCAACTTTTACATTTTACCTGTTCACTTGAATATTTCCATTCACTATTTCATAGAGTGGCCATTGCTTTAGACACCTTTCTAGTGGCCTATTGAAATGTACCCACACCTCGCTTGGGAAACCATGGAATTTGGGTACCCAAGAATATTCTATTTTTTATTGGTTTGGTACATGAACCTGATTTCCTGTTCTTTCATGGGGTATTTATTTGCAGCATGGGTCGTCAGGATTGGGTTAGGTCCAGGGTTTGAGATATAGAAGTTTTGGTTTCATTTAAAATGGGAGTTTTATTTTATGAACACCAGGAATGCATTTTATTGACTAGATTTTGTTATAACATGTGTAATAAGTTTCTTGATGGGATTTTTCATATTTTTTCCATTTATTTCTGTTGTTGGTTATTTTACATTTTTATGTTACTTGTATTGTCGCTTCAATCTGATAAGAGGTTATAGTCTTACCTTGTTTCTCTTTAGACCTATGTTGCTAGTTAGTATCCACTGGAGTATAAAGAGGCATGCCTGAGGTAACTTAATGACCCATATTGGGGAACCAGTTATAGTAGAGTTTTTTTTGGGACATTACATATACATATTCATTCTTCCCATTAGGTATGTGTAATGATAACGTTTCTCATCTCTATGAAAGGCAGTACAACTACCTCAAGAAGAAATGTGATTCATTCTTCATTAACAATTTACATGGAAGATAATATTTAAAAAGGAAATAAATATATGTTCTATATAAGAAAAAATATGATATAAACCACATGTGTTTAATTATTAATGTATAATATATAATTTTTTTACTTACAATTTCACTGACAGAAATGTGATAATGTCATCTGTGTATGTGTGGAATACTACCTTAATGAAGTGATGTATCTCTCTCTATTCAACACCAAACCTCATTCATGATAAATATAAGTATATTTGATGAATAAATATTCTATTATAATAATTCTAAAATGTAAAGATATGTCTTATCAAATTTATCATTGAAAATTGGAAATGTTAGTCATGCGTACATATAACATATCATCTCCATGATTGAAACATACTTCATTTATCATAAACATCATTAATGGGTTTTATTAAAATTATAATAAGTTATAAATATGATAATTATTCCATGAACATTATTTTCTATAGTATGTATACAATATCAATTTTTGAAGACCTAATTTAATAAATCAAATCATCTGTAAAAAAATAAATTATTTCCCAAAACATAACATTAACATAAAAATATTATTTAATGGGTAATAAAAGGTCAATATCATGTCATATATGGTATGATATATATTATTATAAATCAATAGTGTATTTATAATAAACAAATATTTATTATAAAATAGGTTCAATTAGGTATAAAGGAATTTGAGACTCAAGGTATGGTATTTTTATATCACATATTACTACTGTGAGACACATGTCAATTTCCACACTTCTATATTTAATGTTTTGTATATACATACTATGAATGTATTCTTTTATAATTTTTCACACTGTAATTTTTATTTACCTATATATTTTACTATTTCTCTTTCATTGGATTTATAGTTCCAAAGTTACCAAAGTCGTTAGGGAATTCGGTCTCAAATATTACTTTTTGTTAGAGACATGTCATATTCACCAGCAATTTACATTATCTGTTCCATACACATGAAATGAATTTATCACTTTTTATTTTCCATAAAATTATGTGGATTTATATTTTATTAGGATATATCATTCCTGGTATTTATTAATCAAAGGTTAACAATGAATTCATGTGTTTTTATCACACATTTTACTTCTATTAGAGACATTCCATATTCTGCACCTTTTTTATTAATGTGTGGTATATAAATAAAATGTATAATTTTATGATGCTTATATTGAAAATAATGAGGATTAAATATCAAAATGAGGATTACTTTTTCATGGGGAATATGTTTCGAAATTTACCTATGAGGTATTAGTTTCATGTTAAAATATCTTCTTTATCAGGATTATTTATGATTATGTATCCAATGATGAAATCAGATGATCTACCACCCAATAATTATCATTATTTTTATTCTCATTAGGTTATTTATTATTTTCAAGTAATATTAACAAGTTTCGAACATTAGTACTTAAAATAATTGGCTAATTAATTTTATGAAACTGGTATTTTATTTCACTATTCGATCAAAAACCAATTTTTTTCAAAAACCATGTTTTTATTTAAAATATAAAACATTTTTTAATATTTTTAAAATTTTTTGCTAAATAAAAATTTACCCATGTTTTAATTTCAAAAACATTATTTAATAGAATCATATTTTGATATTACAATAAATGATCAATTGACATTTACTGAAAATTTGAATGGAATAATTGTTTTAACATGTATAAATAGAATAGAATTTCCTACCACCATAAATATTATGTTCATTGAATAATCCTTTATATTTTTTCATATTTATTCCCAAAATAATTATTTTAAAAAATTTTCTTTTTCTAAAATATTTTTTTCGAGTGGAATAGATGTTTTCCTCATGAATCATTTAAAATTATTTTGAACCATCCTTTATATGTTATCAATGATATTTTGAAATAAAATTACATCAAAATGGTTTTATGAAATTTTAGTTTTAAAAAAAATTATTTTTAATGAATTTTTATATTCTTCTAAAATATTTCACATGATTAACTTCCAATATCATTATCTATATATGTTCACATTCCTTGAGATAATTGATTCTTTATTGGGGATATCAACTAATGATACAATTTTTATTATTTCATTAATTGGTTTATGTTGGCTATATGTTTATCAAAACCATTTCTCTTCCACGGGTAATACCTTTAAAATATTATTTTAAAACCCACATAATTATCCATATGATAGGAAATGATTAAATGAAGAAATGATTATTAAACCAATCTCATTTCAATATGATATGATAAGATAAAATGTTTATAAAACCAATTTCATTCCATTCATTATGAAATTATGAACGTTTTATGATCTTATAGAATGCATATATATTATTTTAACTATGTGATGTGTGGGACCTACATCTATCTCCAATGAGTTGAGTAAGTAATTAATCAATATGAGATATAAAATATTAGAACATGGAGTGAACATAGTTCAGTAATGGGAATTGTTCCCTATGATGATATTTTAAGTGAACATTTACTACTCTAATGGATTGGGGAGTGAACCCATTTCACTATGATATCCCTGGTAGTGATTATTGAATATAATGTAAATTGTTTTCTATGCCTATGTGTATTCTAAAAATCCATATATTATCCAAATTTTATTCTCTCTTATGTTATTTTATTTGATATACATATGATTAATTTCTTTTGAAATTAAAATATAAATTACATTGCATGGGATTATTATCATCTATATGAAAGGTAAGGCTTCCAAATGTTATGCTCAATTTCTCACACAAATATTCTCATGTTAGAACTATGTATTAACATTTATTATATTTGCTGAGCATCTGAGTTCACCGATTATTATGTTTCATTTCCCCAAGTTATGATGAATGGTTCATGTATAGTATATTTGTCAATAATACCATATATTAATTTATTTGATGTATGTGTTTTGGATATTTCACAGAATTGGATGATTGTGTAATTATTTTTCAATGACAAAAAAATATTGCATTAGAAAAATGTTTGTCGTCCACCCTAGGTGTGATGGGATAGATATCCATATTTTAAACATTTTATCTCTATCATTGGAAATGTTAAATTTTGGAATATTTTATACCTATTTCTATATGACCACATAAAATTGATGGGACTCCATCATCATTTAATGAATATATGGTTGAAAAGTTATCTATCAACGTTATTATGAATACCATTTTATTATTCTGATATCCCTAGTACTCTTTCCCAAGAATATTGGATCCCATATAATCCTCATCATGGAAAGTGTTTTCAAATATTTTCTACTCATATAATCCTCCAATTTGTTCACCTACTAAGGATGATAATATCTTGTAAACTATTATTTCTTTATCAACACTAACAACCTTCATTGGAGCATATTATGGTAATATTATGTTAATATATACTTTAGAATTTTATGATATTTATATATTTCACACAAACCTTCTTAGACATAATGTCACTAAATATTCAATATAAATAAAACTATAGAAAATTACAGATAAGGAGATAGGTAGTTATTTCATTTATCTTTAATTTTTTGGAGGAATATGCTATTACATTGTTATCTTTTTTAATTAAACAGCCCAAGCCCTTTTGGGATCATAATTATAGATAAAAAATCATTCCCCACTGGTGGGTAATGTGAGAATAGTTGCAACTATTATACTATTCCTAATCTCTGTAATTCTATCTCCACATTCATTAGTCTATAAAAACATGTTTCCCTCCCATGTTATCTCAGATAGTTTATATCTTATTCATAATGTGTTTATCACATATTATTGATAGTACCAATAAAATCCTAGGAATCTATTAAATTATGTCACAAATATTCTTCTTTTCATCCTTTAATTACCACATTTTTTAAGGATACAAAACTATCCCTTTATGGGTGGATACGTGCCATATTACTGTAATATTATCAAGAATAAACTCAAATATATTGTACTTAAAAAAATAAATTTTAATTTTAAAAATTCATCTGTATTGAATTCAATAACACCTTATATTCATCCATGATTTTTGAGTAAATAATAATATCATCTAAAATTACAACTGAACTCATTTCATTATAATCCCTATAGAATGTATTAATAATTTATTTAATTAATATTCTAGAATAAGTAAATTCAAAAGGAATAACTATGATCGTGTATTACCCATACCTTGTTGAAAAATAAGTCCCAAGGATATCCCCTATATTCACCTTCCCTTGGTAATATCCCAATCAAGTATGCACCATAGAGAAGTATTAGGATCCATATAGATGATTTAAAAAATAATCAAAATATGGAACATGATAATTTTTCTATATCAAGATATTGGTGATCTCAGAATAATCAACAGACATGTTCACTGGCCAATCCTTATTCTTTGTGTAGTGTCATAGTGCACATACATGATGGAGCTCATGAGTGTATAAACACTATATAGATTATTTTATTGTTTTTTATTCAAATATTCATGTTAAATAGTGGACATTCTCTTTTGAGTCCTGAAAATTTAAAATTATGTAGTTATATGGTGAATTGATAAATCAACCTCATGGATTGAAGGAAGACCAAATAATTCATCAAGAATAACATAAATTTATCCCTTTAAAATGGGAATTTCTTCAAGGATGACATTCTCCTTTGCCTCAGTCATATTATATAGTTAATATTACTAAAAGGGTAATATTATAAACTATTGAGATGATGATACCAAATGTGATTCATTATTATCAAAAAAAATAATATAATTAGAGGTTGAGAAATGTTATGGATGGTTGTTTCCTTCTCTGTGAAATTTATATTGTCTCTATATAAGGGAAAAAAAGTATGCCTCAAATCACCTAATTGTGAAATAAAGGGTTTACCATAAGGATTGCTAGGATGTTTATCAAGAAATAGATATGTGATTAGTTATCAAATTGGGAATCAATAATTTAACCATTCACCATCTTCTCGGATAACTAAACTTGCATCCTTTTAGGTTGGTTTTCAATAGTTATACTAAACATGTCTAATATAAAATAATTAACATATCCAAAATCAAAATGTATATTTATAAATATTGAATGAATAACTATCATAAATATCATAACTTCATTGGTTGGATCATCTTCATCATTTGTGATGTCTTATGCACACTCATACTCTATAGGCCCTGGAGGTTGTAGTTTTTGGTTTCCATAATAAACCCTTGATTTGTAAATGGATTTAAATAGTTTCATTATTCCTTTTTGTTAAGGAATTTTACAATATTATAAGTGTTGAATGGATCATTAATTTATTCCAACACGTTAGTGGTTTTATGATGCTGGAAATCACTAGAATGTTTCATTTTCATCCCATACCTAAATAATTTAATTTTCCCCTACATTAAATTATTTAGAGGTACCTTTATAGAATTTAGTGATGTGGGTAGTTAGAATTTCATCTTACCTTGAGTCCTTTCTATTACACCAACATAATTGAAATCCATTCTAGACATCCTATCTCCAGACCCATGAAACCCATTATACTTACTGATATTTATTTTTAATCTGAGGGAAAATCGAACAATTTCCAAAATTATATCAATGAACAAAAACGAACTGTCTTTTCACACACATATTTTTTAACCCACAAAATAAGTGGTCAACATTAATTGTGGTGGTAATAAAATCATTGTAAGTTGTAACATGAAATTCATGTGAAGTATGCATCGTGTTTTTGGATGTATTAATTGTAATTTTACAGCTAGATATAGAAGTCAGTCTCCCATTTCAATAAGTGATTGAGAGGAATGTATATATTGAAAAACATTTTCATAAGTTCCTTCCAATGCATCACATTGATAACCTCTTCCTAATTTGTTTGGGCCAACATCCTTCATTGATTATTTTATATTTCATTATGGTAAATGGAAATCCAAAAGATCTCTTTACCAATATTTTGAAGGACGAAGAATACATTTTCAATGAAATTGAACCATAATTTTATGATTAATGGATGAGAAGATCCCATGAATATCAAATGTATTTTTCATATAATGGTCTCAATCAGAACATTCTCTTTCATTGGTTGATTTTGGTATTCCTCCCTATTCATGTTTCTATTAAAAAACATATTAATTAAGAAATTATACGTACTAAGTTTTTGATTCCTTCTATGATAAGGATGATAATCCCATTTATATAGTCATCACACTCCCAACCTTATTAGTTTTTGACTTGGATCAAATTATTTTGGGTTGTTAACTAAAATATAATAAAAAATCAGTATTATTATATCATTGATAACAAAAACATAACTATGAAATATTAAACATTAAAGGTATAACTCATAATTGATATATATCCCAAAACACCCAATTTTATATTTTTTTATATATGTTATCCATGATATATTTTCTCACATAAAATATTATATGAATTTGTCATTCCATTCATGATTGATAGTAAATTGATTTTGAATTTTCAAAAAAGTAACCCCCATGAGTTTCAAATTAGGTGTATATGAAAAATCATTATCATGAACCTATTAAAGATTTAGTGTAACACAGTAGTCCCTTTTTGGGGTTATTATGCCTAGGTACACCATTTCAAGATCCACACCCAATTTTGTATCCACAATTGGTGATATTTTCATGGAAACCACATAATATATAACTTTTATGAATTAATTTATATATTCCTATTGTTTGTCTTATCCAAAATCCGTTCAATTGTGTTTTATAATATTCAACCCCAAAATAACCCAAAATTCCTTGGATACTAACTATGAACACCCATATATTTAATACACGTATATCATGGTTTTTTATATAAAGATACTGATAATACAAAAACAAATTATCATGAGGCCTAGGGTCTTTCTGTAATAATCTACATATAATAAAAAATCAAAAAGAAACAAATATAAAGAAACTAAATATATATATATATATCATGTTGTTAAATTTCCTTGATCTTAAAAAAATTACATCGGATAAAATAATGACGTACATTGGAATGAGGTGATCTATAAAGCACAAGAAATGAATGAGCAATGAATAACAATAAGGAAGTAATACATTTTAGTAAATATGATTATCAATGAGGCATAAATGTTGTAGGATTCATATATTTGACTGTAAAAACTTTTTATATTATGATAACATGAATAAAACTAGGGAATTTAGAAACAACATAAAACCTTACATAATCAACATAACATAGAATTTGAACAATTAAATCAAAACATAGTGTGTTTATTATAACCTCCCATGTACCATAAATTTAATATCTTAAGATAAAATTTTACCCATTTCATTTTTGTACATTATAATTATAGGCATACCTAAAAATTTTATATTTCGTACATGAAATAGTGTTCCTCCTAGAACCAAAAATGTAATGATTTTTTCTTCATTTATAACCCCATGATTTAGGATTGTGGTTTTATAAATTTTTGTCCTCAATAAAATAAAAATAGTTTCTTATATATGAACAACTTTGAGTGGAAATGGGGATGCTTATTCATTACACAATTATTTGGAATAAGAAATCATAAGATAAATTTTCACAGTATATTAGGAGTAGATTGTGGATCCTAGAATAAATAATGGGATGAAAAGGGGATTATCATCAATTAGAAATAAAAAATGATATTATGTGGAAGTTTTGAAAACATAACCAAACAAGAAAAATGGAAATTAATGGAATAATATAAAAAAAATTCAAGAATATATAGTGGAATGATAGGATCTCTTACCTTGAGAGGGAGCTTAAAAAATATTTGGATAAGAGTATTAATTATTTTGGGAAACTGTGAGAGTAAATAAATAGAAAATGGAGTTGTAATTTCATGAGGAAAGATGAATTGAAATTTGTGTTGATATATATCTAATGATAGGATAATTTTTTATTAATTTTTAAACATTGGTTGTTGACTCTATATAAAAATGTAATCAGACCCTAAAGCACCACCATTGATATTTCAAACCAATTATATCAAAGAGGATTTGATTTCATTTTTTATTAGGATAATAAACAAACTCTTTAATAGAACACACTTATTTATATAGATTTGATTCATCTTTATAATGAATATTGCTAAAATTCATAAAATATAATAGAGTTTTGTATGATTCATCAAGGGGTTATAAAATTAATAAAATTACATCTAAAAAAATTATGTTAAAGTAGAAATATAATTTTATTTATGTATACACATTATAGTTTTTACTGTTTCACATTATGGATTTTATGATGTCAAAAAAATACTATATATTCATAAAATATTTAATATTAGCCAAAATATTCCAATGCTTCAAAAAATATGAAAAATTAAAATTGGATAATTTTGAAATTATGATTTCAAAAATAATATTTATTTGATTCAAATAATTTTATATATATGATAATTTAAATTTTTAAATGAAAGACATCATGAATTCAAGTATATTATTTTTATCAGTAATACCTTCTATAAGGTTATAAAAAAATAAATTTGGCATCATATAATTTTATTATCATTTATATTTAATAAATTATATTTAATTATATTATTTTACAAAATTTTCATTTATTTTAATAATTCATGACTTAATAGTAAAGAGTATTTAGATTAAAACTGTATATTTTTCAAATAAATACAATTTTCTTTCACTATTTAAAACCCAATTTTTATCAAACTCATTATGTAATCCTAATAAAACTAATAAAAAAATAAAAAAATATAATCATTATTTTTTAAAAATAAAATATTCAAATTCATACTATTATGGTCTAGATACATACCAAAAAAGATTTGTGAGAGGAAAACCTCTGACAACTTTTTATAATAAGATAAACGTTTAGCAAACAAGTACCACAAGCCCAAAACAACAATTACAGATCATGAAGACCATATTCATCACCACATCCATGGTAAAATTATTCCTCCACATTAGCTGATTCCCACTAAGAAGTTTCATAATTCATCAGAACATTGGAATAATTCCTTCTATGATTCAACGACTCCAATCATAGAAACTCATTAGAATATTATATACCCTTGTGGAATCTAGAAACTGCCCCACCTTCATTTCTTACAGATGGCCTGCAGGACATAGGCTTTGGCAGATTGGAGTCATCTTTCCCCAGTATTCTTCGTGTTGAAGTAATCATATCCTTCTTGTTCTCGAACATCCTCTTCTTCGCTCCCTAGACAATGTCACTATAAGAGGGCCTGACCATGACACCATGACTTTTTCTGTCATTATCATAGATATCCCCCCATTTTCGAGGGATATAAACCTCTTGATTATTCACTGTACGGTTCTACAAAAACTGACTATTAGTGTTAATAATTTCTAAATATTGTGGATGTTCCATCAATTCAGGACTTTCACGTATTCCCTTCTTCATTAATCTGTTTCTTGTAGAGGCCTTCTGAGAAGGTGGGTTAATCTATATGTTGACACCATCATTTATTGGAGTTACATTCTCCACATCCTCATGATCCAATACTTGAAAGAGATTACTAGTAGAAAATGTGATCAACACCCCTCCATCATCATCATTCTGGCCATTTAACCCATCAACATAGACGTCTGAAGCCCTGATGATTAAACCATCATCATACACTATAGAATCCAAGTTTTACACAGCCATAGTCTGTGGCCCATCAAGCCAAATATCATCCATCTTGATATTGACCATACTAGAGACACCCTTTATAGAAACTTGCTTCACACCATCCCCCACCTTTAGAACAGTTTTAAGTTGATCAAACGCTGTAGAAACCAACAGATTAGAAGAGGCCTCAGCATCTTTACCATTATCGATGTATCCTGATTCACCAATCAAGAAACCTTTCTAGGATATGAAATCACACTAGGCATCTTCCTCTGTCCCTGACCTGGACTCTCCTTCGAAAGGTAGGTCCTCCTGTTGATGCCTTCGCTATGACAATTAGAGGCTAAATTCCCCAATCGACAGCAGTTCGGACAATAATTAACCCATTATTCAAAAAATGACGGCTTGTTTCCATCTAACAGGGCATGGGGAAAAATGGTGATATTTTCATGTGTTTATTTTGTGAACATGTATTTTGGATGTGATCTAAAAGTGTATGAATTTCAACCATAAATGGTATATATAATGGTTTAGTTTTTTCATAATGTGTTAGTAATATTTAAGGGAAAATACTAATGATACCACGCACACATAGATATCCATTTCACATACTCTTAATGGATTCTCGGAACATGGGGATCATGTTATCCTTTTCATATGACATCTAATAGAAAAATTAATTTTTTGGGAGATGTGATGAGGTGGTTACATTAATCCTTTTCTGGTACATATTATTTCAAAAAATATATACCACTAACTCTGATGTTAGTTAAGGTTTCTAGAAACAAATAATGGTGTAGATATGTTTTCCTTATGATGCCTCACTTGATTTTATGTAAAGGTTTAGCACCATGTTAAAGTTTCATTTCTTCAACCACTTTTGGTTAGAGAGTGTATATTTTATAACAAATTTATAGAATTCATGGTTTGGTACCAAAATATTACAGAAGTCATGATTCCTTTTATGTGTTCATAGAATAACTCATGAATTCATCCAAATTTATAATTATCTGAAAAAATAGTTAATTAGAGATCAATGGTTTTCTTTATATACAGGAGATATTTCGACTCAACTAAATTCCCTTGAAAATTGTTTTAGGGTGTGATGTTTTATTCACATCGCAATTATGGAGCGGAATTTTGGATTATTTTGGGACTCAATTGTATTTTACGCATGGTTTTTCACCAACAAACATAAAGTAGACTATGTTGACCATCCGAGTTCTAATGGACATGGTTCTAATGTGCACGTTAGAAATTATTCATAGTTAGGAGGATCACCATAACATATTGGAGTTACCCAACAAAATAGTAACCATTCCATCATCGGTACAAAACTATTAGAAGATTTATATGATTGAACTAGAAAGTATCCACTACATTGTACTGACCTTATAATGTTAGTACATATCAGCCTAGAGCCGGTATGGGCTATGATATGGAATGTGTAGATTCATCTATGAATGTAATGAAGAATGGACATATCTATCACATTTTATATGAGGATAGTTTACAGATGATTTTGGAGTTCGAGGAGGTATAACATGAGTTTTTAAAGGTCTCACCTTATTTGGGAATGCATATATTTAGTCAGGGAGGAAAAACATCTCTTGGATATATTTACCCTTTCTAGATACTACATAATGTCAATGAGGTGGCTTATTTCTTTAATGTGTTACAACTATGGGGTTAAAATCTTGACACATCAGTTATTATTGAATATGGAATGAAATAAATTTAGGATAGATGGACTGTTATAGAGTACCTTGTGGATATAACTGGATGGTAAGAGAAGACCATATGTGCGAATGTGATTCCTTTTTTTCTAGGTCTAGTGGAAACACAATATCTTTAGTAGGTGGCCTTGGAGGACATCACATTGATGCGACAATAGTAACCACATTTTTTGAGTAGTCATTTTAACATATTGGGATGAAAATCCATATGGTGAGGATAACTAAAAAATTATTTTTTCATAAACATTTATTAAATATTTTTAGAAATATTTTTAGATATAGGGGATATGAATGCCGGAAATTTCAAGACCCATTACATGCATAATTGTTATTTTCAGAATTATTAAATATATTAATATCATTAGTGAACTATTTTTATAAAAAAACTCATAGAAATCATAAAGAGAGTCATGTTTAGAAAAATTGTGACCTCATAAGAGTTCACAATATGGGTTTTACTTTATTTGGTACATAACCTTTGTAAGAATTGTTATTTTGCTAAATTATTATCATAAGAACAGATAAATAAATAAATCGGTCAATTTTTTTTATTGTAGGAGTGACAACATGACACTCATTTATTTAAAAGTCATTATATCTAATTTGAAAGGTTATCCACATTAATCAACTAATTGAGAGGATATATTAGAGGAAATCCTTGAATGATGAAAATAATATGGAGGATCAAATCAATATCAAAGGGATCATCTCTACAAATAAATTTTTTTTATTTTTTTAATGACAATGATGAAGGATTTTCTTTATCAACAACTAATAAAAACTTTTTGTAGGACGTTCAATTTTTTTACTCATCCCATTTTCTTTATTTTTTCAATGAAGGATATTTTTTTCTAAAAAGATTTGATTTTATCCAAATCGATTGATTTTAGATTTTATTTAACAGTCTATTTTTTTATTCATTCTATATTGTAACAGTAGTAAATGTGGCCAACCTGAACATAGTTGAGTTTCATTCTTCTCTTGTGTTTCAAAAATTAATTTTCCAATTCATCTAATATTCATATTGGCTAATTAAATTATCCTCTAGTTTGGTGAATACATGATAATAACTCATTTTACATCAATTCATATACATAATGGATTGATTCCACAAGTCACATTTAGAATTCATTAATGTAATTGGACTATGATAGAAATGAAATGCGATCAAACCAGATCAGTGACACTCATGCATGGTGGGGAAATTCTATGTCAGTGAGGTTATACAAGACCCTTTCATATATAGAACGGATGGACAAAACCAAAAAACCGAGAAGACATGGATTAAATACAATAGATCCTTTCATACAAGTGAGATTGGATGTTGTAATTATGGGTGAATGTAGGTGAATAGGCACACTGGTGGAGTCATACGGGTTCTGCATAATTTCACATGACATGATGTGTTATCTGAAAAACATGCCATGTTGGTCATTCACTATTTTTCTAGTGATTATATGGAAATAAATGATAAACCCATATGTTCCACATTTCATATTCCATGTAACCTAACATGGATACACTCACTAAAACCTTGGGTATAGAAGCATGACTATAGAACACTAGTTAAGCCATGTTCTCCAAAAGGGTCTGTGTAAATGAGTTCATCCATGTAATTAGATGTGACCTGATAAATGGGAACATATTGGATTACATAATAATGTCTCATTGAACATGGGCACACACTAGTGTAAATGTTCATATATAGGGAAATAAATACACACAATGTACTACTACTATATTCCATGTAATTTTTCTAGGATGGAATATTTTCATTTTTCAATTCATCATCCATTAGTTTCCTTTGGGTGGGTATCCTCAATCCCAGCCTATGATGTTATTGTTAATCATTTACCTCTATATATAGGATTTTGATCCTTTCTAATGGATTAGTTTCTGAGAAATTTATCTGAGTAACTCTATTCTTCTATGGTGGAATCGTCTATCATCAGCTACCTTATGTTGGTTTCTCAGAATCACAGTGACTATCATTACATGGGTATTGATCCCCTACAATGATGGTTAATCTATTTTTGGTTACCAGTATACCTGATGGACTATTGATTTATACCCCCATATATGCCTTGAACTCTTTTCACTACTACTACGTACTTATTCATGGTGAGACTAGATGAGAATGAAATCATATATGAATTCAATAAGTGTTATCATATTCATGGATTGAGTTATCTCGAGTGAGTGTTTCTATGAACTATCATGTATAATATTAAACTCTCATTGCAGTTATGACCTTATAATGTGAAATGGTGTATAAAATGAGTATATCAAGATGTGTATTTCCATATGACTGATAATTTTAATTGACATTAATTTATGATGAGATAACTACTATTTATGATTTATGCATAGAAAATTCGGGGTGTTCGAATGGAATTCTCAGTACCCACCTATGAATCGACTCTACCAACAAATTCCCTGATTTATGAAGATGACCAGACATATGAAAATTTTATTGGTGAACCAATTGTATAATGAGCATTGATTAGGCTAGAAGGACAATTGTTCATACCTTGAGTAACATTTGATAGTAGTCCCCCCATTCTAGCTAGTTGGACTTCCTTATAGTTGAAGTTGAGATTTTATTTCTCACCCCAAAAACTTTTAATAGATTTTATATTACTTTGATTGTGTTTTTTATCTTTATTATTTCATCAGTAGTAGTTGTATTTACATTATAATCATTTTATGTCCAAGGATATGTGTACGAGTGTATATATACTATAGAATAATGCCTCCCTTTTGAGTGATCTTCCAACTCAGTAGTAGTCACAGATGTCTGGCCTATTAGAGCCAAGATTGGAGTATTGAAAATATTATTTTTTACATATAGGTGGGGATTTTTATGGGCCTTTCCATGAAACATCACAATATTTATAACCCATGGAATAAAAAATGTATTTCACAACATTTCCCTATTATATAAAAAAATTGACCCCATGAATACTAATGTTGATGCCCATAATAAAGACACCAAGAAAGATTATTTCGAATGACCATTTAGAGGTTAAGTACTAAAAATTCTTTTTTTTGGGACGTATAACCTTTAAATATGAATAGGATAATTTTTCTAAAATAATATTAGATTTTTTATGGAAAAAACTTATCATTGGGGTAAATGAAGATGATGAACTCACATTGAAAATTAATTTATGAAAAGGTGAGGATAATTCTTTTTAATGTTATACTTTTCATATAAACCTCCAATAGTGGAGCCATAAAAGTCAAATACATTTTTCAGAAAGTTGAAGTCAAAATAATCCATAATTTTTTTAATTTTGAAGACAATCATTAATAATAGATCCTCAAAAATTACAAAAATTCCTCTCAAAGTAAAATTGAATACATTTTCCAAAATTTTAATTTTTAAAAATAATACTTTGTATTAACGCTTTAGAAGGACAAAATTCTTATTAAAAAATAATTTTCTATGGATGGTAAATATTTTTATTTTGAATGTAAGGAAAAGATTTTGAATATTTTTAAAAAATTATTTTTAAAAATCATATCATAGAAAGTGGTGATTTAATATTACATTTAAATTTTGTCATCTTCAATAAGAATTTCATATTAATAAAAACATATATTTTTCAAAATGAAAATGGATTTTTTTGGAATAATGAACCTATAAATATAGAAAAACAATATTTAATTGAGATACATTGTTTCATTAAATAGTTGGTCCTTCTATTAAAAAAATTGATTATGAATGAATCATTGAGTAATAAAAATCTTTTTCCTCCATTGTAAATCTTCAAAAAAAATAGGGAATATTACATAATAATATAATTGATCTGGAATATTCAACTCATATGGAATATGATCTAGTATAAAAATCATAACCTAATGAGTAACAACTAATTTATTGAAATAAAATATAATTATAGTAACATAAAATTAAAAAGAATATTTTTACGCTAAAATTAATTGGAAATTAAAATATAATCAATTTTATGATTTTCATTATAGATTATGGTAATGGTGCAGTGAAACCATTATTTTTAAAATTATGTGTAAAAATATAGAAAATGACTCATTAATTTAAAAATGATATAAAGAAACCATTAAATTCAATTCATGATTAGTCAACCCAAATTAATGCCCTATATAGAAAAAATTAACATAATCATCTATTTTAGGACTATATTCTTACCTATAAGCATTTATAATCTTCAATAATAATCATTTATTATACATAGAGCACTTTTTTTGGTTTCTTCTGAACCTCAAATATTAGTAATTATAATTGTTTCATGTTTGCATTATAATTTCAATATTAATTTCTATTAGTTGATAATAAGTTAATAATTCATAAATAATTTAATATATTAAAATATATACGTAATATTGTTTTTTTAAATATCTAATCTCATCCAAAAAAAGTTTTAATTATGTTATGTGAAAATGGAATCCGATTTTTCTTATATTGGTAATTTTACTAACCAAAGATGATTTTTTAATAATAATATTTATAACTAATATAACCTTGAAAAACCAAAATTGTCATAAATTTATAAATAAATTATATTTAAATTATTATTTAAAATAAAATTTTAATCCATTATATATTTTTGAAGCATCATTCTTTTTTTTTTGGTTTAATTGAACAAACCAGATCATTTTATATCTCTATAGGTGAGTATGGTTAAGGAAGTGGATAAAACATTATAATCATGTAATAATTTTATTATTTATATTATTTATTTTTTAAAATAATATTTATTTTTTTATGGATAAATAATGAAATTTAATATGAAAAATGAATGAGGAAAATTCTTGGATGTGGTAATCTCCATGATACATGATTGAAATTTTTTCCCACCTGATTTCTGGAAATTGTGAAGGAATAGAATTTATCTCCTCGTAATCCTTATTAAGTTATACATATCACATTTATTCATTATATCCATCCTCAAAACCATTTAAGAGATATGGTTCTGATAAAAAATATGTTACCTCATGTGGTGGTAGTTTACACCAATGTATTATCACTATTCTCTTATTAATATGAGTTTATAGAAAGGAATATAAAATGTATTATACATTATCATTATAAAAGATCAGTATTAAAATAATGAGGATATTTTTAATTTATTTATTTTTATATGTTTTTAATTGATAAATTCATATGAAAAAGATAAGGATTAAGTAGTACTCATATTGGGACCATGGAATTCCTCTTGAATGCCACCTTGAAATTCATGGGTGGAGGAGAAATCACTATGACTTAAGGGTTATTAAATTATTAAAGTTTTATAAAAGGGGTAAAATTGAATAATTTTGGATTTAATTTTTATTGATAATTGTTGTTTGAAGTGGTGGAAGTGTAACTCTTTTTTAGGTTAAGAAAAGGAAACATTTATGAATAACTGTTATTTTTTAATAATGGAATTCCATTATTTAGTGGTTTATGGTTACAAAATAATTGAATAATATGAAATGGGGTGAGATATGGTTGTGGATAGAGCCACCATTCTTTTTACCACATTTTTTATTAAGGTTTAAATTTTTGTGTTCTTGTTTTTTACAATTTATCTCATAATATTGTTTACATTTTCCAGGATATTTTTTGCAAATAATTTATATTTTATTTCAAATATAAATTAACTCCTTAAACCAAGTATATTTTTCTTTAAAATATAAAATTAATCGATAAATAATTTAAATAAATTTATATTAAATATAAAATTATATTTTAAATTAAAAAACTTCTCATATATAATATTTTTTAATAAAATGATGTATCCATCAATTTTTCATGATAATATTTTTTAATATTTTTTAACAATTGAATGTGTAATTAAATAAATAAATATTTATCTAAAAAGTATATTAAACTCAGTTTATGAATATATTAATTTATTTGATTAGATAATAATTGCATAATGTTAAGGATACAATTATTTGAAAATTACATTGTCACCATTATCATGTAAATTAAATTAAAACCTAGTAATCTTGAATTTGATACTAAAGTAAAATTTCACTTACTAAATAATATGTAAATTATAATAAAAATTGTAAATCTATTTTTCATATATATATTAAATAACCGAAGAAAACATATTTTTAAATTTAGTAAATAAATCTTGTTTTAGAGTAAAATATAATTTAAGGTTACAAAATATTAAGTAAGGTCTTTAAAAATTCCACATAATTTTTAAAACTTATTTATTTTAATTTATAAGTATAAATATATTTTTTTAAATGTATCAATAACATTTAATTTATTTTTATACCAATATAATTTCATAAAATTAATTATATAATTTAAATTGGTTTTTAAACTATTGAATTCATGATCAATTATTTTAGAAAAATATAAAATATCACCGTAGGATAATTTTGAATTGTGGAATTAAAAAATTATAATGACATTGGATAAATAAATTTATATAATTTTTAATTTTTTTAAAAATTTAAATTTATATTATACAATTGGAAAAACAATTCATTTAAAAATAAATATTTTTAACTTGTATTGTTTATACTAATTTTTTCTATGCATTTTTTGATCAATTAAAAAATTAGTTTCTAGAGGATTTTTTCTTCATAGATAATTAATATGCTCTAAATAGTTTTAGTATAGTGTTTTATGTCTATAATGATCTCCACTATATTATTAATAAATATATATATATATATATTTCAATAATCAGGGGGCATTAAATTCTCCAACTAAAAAACATTTTATCCTTTCAATTTTATTCATCTTTAACTAAAGGTCTTAATATAAAAATCATCCTACATATTATATTGACATATACACCTAACAATAGTTGGTAAGGATATAAAAATATTTACGTAAAATATGATTCAATAACATTTCATATGTAAATACCTTTCATAGCTTCATTTTCATGTTAATGTATTAAAACAAATACTATATCCAAAACTTTTATGATAATTTGGAATATAATTAGAGTAAATTATAATATTAATATGCAAACAAAGAAATGATTTTCCTTCATCAATGATAACATGATTTTAATGATGTTTTGTTTCGTAAAATTATGATAAAATTGGAAAAAACAACCACTCATTCAATATGAACTAGGATATCTATGGTTGTAATTCTTTTAGTTTTTTTATCCTAACTATTAAATATTTAATCTTTATTTAATTAATTCATTTATGTTTTATATATAATGTTATTGATTGAAGCATATCCCCATGTTGTTTCATTATATGTATGCAATCAAGTCCTACTCACTGAAAACTGTATTGATTGTTGTGTTGATACGTAAACAACACTTTTTAGTGTGAATACCCATGGGTGAATATGTAGACCAATAATATCCATTTTCTAGATTATAGAATGGGATTTCATTAGAAGAATACAAACACACATCTACAATACCATATAATTTTAATGTTAATATATATTTCTATATATGGTTATAATTTTTTCCTAATGTTATTGTATCTTGATCCATAATATAACTAAAATAATCCAAAAAACTATACTCTTATATGATATTAATAATAAAAAAACAAGTATTGTTTTTATTTTAAATAATTCGATTACATTACCATTAAATTTCATAAATGATTTCACAATACTAAGAATATAATGTTTAATAAATTATAGGATCATCAACATTATCATTTTATTTTAGAGAGCCTATTAATATTTCTACATATTTAAACCACACTAGATCACAATAATGTCATATAATTGGTTGTACTTATAATTAGAACATGGAGGTAAAAAATTATAAAATGGTTGATCATTAAGGATTAGTAAAGGAAAATAATAAATCACTATGTAATATAAGGGTAAATCATAATAATGATTTAAAACATGTGTATAATTAAATTTATATTCATTTATAACTTTTATTATTAAGTGTTATCCACATGTCATGATAGAAGGAAATGTGATCACAAATGAACAATAAAAATCCATGTAATGAGAGTACAGAATAAAATGATAATAAAAATGATCTATATAGAATAATGATAGGTGTATATAAATATATAATTTCATTGAAATACAACCCGATAAGGCATAATGAAGTAAGCATAATGATAGAAAATTTCATAAAAAATCTTATAGTATCATGTTCTACCAATAAACATGGGAATAATGATTTCTATATCACATCCTCATTGAATAAATGAGGGAAAATATTTATGCATCATGTTCACACCAAAAATTTTTTATCTATGCATGTATGAAAATAATAAAATAACTTCACTTTGAAAAAATCATCATGTATCTCAATCACATATTGATCATGTGAAAAATGCATCATACATCTCATTTTCTAAAAAATATTGAGAAAAACACTTCGAGTGTCTCATTCAAACATTATTTCACTATATCCTTGGATATTAATTCTTATCCAATGCATTTGAGTGTGATATTTTATCCCAACTACCATTCATCTATACATATGTGTTCCAATTGGAAGTGATCTTTCATCACTACATAAAAACCCAGTTGTATGAAAGATCGGTTGCAAACAATTTATAGGTGGTACCAATAAAATTAAACTTATGAATGTGATTTGTTGATTCCAAAAATAGACTCACCCAAAAACAGAATTTCAAAATAATGGTCATAGTGTGATTTATGAAACACATATTTAACAAAATAGAGTGTTTAGGTAAATATCATATAATTTTAGTAAAATCGTATATGTTTCTTCAAAAAATTATTTTACCTTTGGTATAAATGAAAATTTTATTGTGATATTGATATTAAATTTAAAAATAGGTGAAGTGAAAACTGTTAAAAAATTATTACAAATAAAATAGAATTTCAATGACGGATTCTTGAAAAATAATTATTTGTTCAAAATGGTGAAGTGAAAAATAGAAATCTTTTAGTTATATAAATAATATTAAATAATGGATTATTGAAAAATACACAATGGTTTCAAAAAATTTATGTAAATAATTTATAAATCATGTACTTTTAAAAAGGGTTTTCAATAATATATAATTAAAAATGAGAACTGGTTATTAAAAAGTAATGAGGACTGAAAGATAAACCATTTGACATGAAAACGATGGAAATTTTTTTTAAAATTTTTCTAACAACATTCTTGAAAACCAAAATCTGAAAAATATTTCAAAAATAATTTTCATAAAAATTATTTTAAAAATTATGATGCTCACATGTGTAAATAGATATTTAGATGTCAAAATGATAATTGGAATCATTTTTTAGAATAATTAAAATTGAAAAAGATGAAATACCATCTCTAAAATAGATTATATTTTTTTCCTAAAACCATTTAACCATTGTGAGAATGAAATTAAAATTAAAATAAAATTTTATTTAAATACACCATTTTCATTAATATATGGGTGATTAAATATCATTTAAAACTAGTAATATAATAATTTATCAAATGTATATGAATATTTATTACCGAATAACATATTAAATCCATGAATTTATGTTTTAGTTAACTATGTTCCTCATTAATTTCATAATTTAACAAGAAAATATATATTTATGGATTGGTATATATGGTAAAATATGAAAATACATAAAAAATATAATTAAACACATACTAAAATCATATTAAAAAAAATTCACAACCTATAAGAGACATAATAAAGAATTATTATCAAAAATATATGAACAAGACTTGACTTACCACAAATACTTACCACAATGGTAATGCAATATTCAGTAATTGTTGAAGTGATTTATGATGATATAAAATGAAAATATACTAAATCATAAAATTTTATTTATAATAAAATGAAAAATGGTAGTGACTATTCCATATAAAATATGATGATTCATAATATCAAACATGTCATAAGGATTTTAAAATTAAAAAAAAGAAACCATTAACACACATTCCTTGTTAATATAATGCATTCAAAACTCCTATATAGAAAACATCACTATATTATTTTTAAATTTAAGAAAAATATTCATATATATAAGCTTTTATAATAATCAATTTTAATAGTCAATTATAATATTGTTATATAAATTAACTACATAGTTATGGTTTGTTTTCTTTATAGAATGTTAGAAATTCTAGTTGTGTCATGTATGATTTATTATATAAATATTGATACCTTTTTTTGACACTAACTATTTTTTTATTTTTTTAATGAATGATAGTATAAAACTTATTTTTAGTTATAGATTTATTAACCCATCCCATAAGTGGTTTTTTCATTCTTTTGCAATGTAATCAATGTTTTATTATTTAATTAGTTTTATTTATTGAAATTAATATTAAAAAAAATAAATACATAATATAGCCTTTTAATAAATGTATAGAATTAATTATTTTCTTACTCAGTGACAATATTATTAGTTTCGATATTCCTCTTTTCAACTATGATACATCTTTATAGAATTATTTATTTGATGGTTATAATAACCTAAATAAGATAACATTATAACTCGATGAGTAAGGGTAAAGAAGATATTAATATCATTATAAAAGAATAATTATAATAATATATTTATTTAGATTAGTATTAAATCATATTTTAACTACTTTGTATAAATAAAAAATATAATGGTGATAAAAAAAATAGCATACTCATGGAGGCATTAGCCCACACAAAGAAAACCTAACATTTACATCTACAAACTAATTAGAGGTAATGAATGTGCAATGTATGATGCATATTAAAAAAATTAAAATATTATATAATAAAAATTTACACATCATTTTCCTCATTTTATACAATGATCATACGTAGTGATGAAAATTAGAAGATGTTGAATCATAGAGGTTGTAGTACCCATAAACACACAATTGATATTCGTTGTTTCTTTATATTTATGGGAAGAAATAAATACAATGTATTAGATTAATATAATTATAATTCAGTATACTAATTATACTGAACTCCTATATAATTATTCTTATTATTGTTTTTGATATCTAAATTATAATGAAATATTATAAGATTTAGTAACCCTATTATTAGGGTTTAATAATTTTATTGAATGTATCCCCAAAAGTTAATGGTGTATGAATAATAAATACGACCATAGGCTAATAGAACACTAATACATATTATAGATGATAAAAAATTTCTATGTTTATGTTGAAATTAAAATTAATAATTGTGAGATGATGGGGTGGAATTCATCAGCTTTTATATGCAAAGAAATTGTAACTTTTGTTAATACCCATTAATTTTTATTAATGGTATGACACATTTCATGGATATAATGATAAAAATGATAATAATAATTTATTTTTAGATGAAATATTATTTTAAAGTCCCCCAAAACCAATTTTCCCATATGTTTTAGGCATCTCTCATGAAATATAAAACTTTTTATTTTACATTTCCCCACATTTATTTCTATATTGATAACTAGTTTTTACGTAGGTGATTTTTATTTTCCAAAAAATATTATATAATACCTCTTACCAAATTTCAGTGTGATACAACAAAATTAATCTATAAATTATATAATTCTTATTATAAAAAAGTGAAAATTATCTTTTAAAATAAAATAACTAACAAATTAGAAAGGTGATTTGTAAAAAAATTCTGGTTCATCATTAAGTATTCTCAATATTTTGTAACTATGATTACCAATTTAATCAGTGAATACAAATATATATACATTAATGTTTACACATTATATTCAACAATTTTTTTCTGAATGCATTAATATTATTTTTAAATAAAAATTACAGAATATAATTGAAATAATTAATTGAAAAAATATTTTTGACCATTACCATAACCATTTACTTTATTACTCATAATTAAATAGTTTCTCGTAAATTGAAATTAACATTATTTTAAAAAATATACATTTTTATGTCAAATATTGAAACCATTTATCTATATTGTGTTTCTATAAGTGGTGAAAATAATTTTTAATTTATGTGACGAAAAATAGTTTTTGGATTAAAATATTACATATGTTTCCAAAATGATACGGATGACTTTTATAATTCAATATTTTGTTTTTCACTGATTAATTTTGGTTTATAAATATCTATCAATATAAAAAATGTGTTCAAATTACTTTTTTTTCATTTTTTAGTATAGAAATTTTCATAAAATCTGTGAAAATACAAAAACAATCTAATAATTATTAATACCCTAAAAATAAATTTTGATAGAAAAATCTTAAAACTTCAAATTAAAAACATATTTTTATGATGAAATAAATAATAAATTAATTTTTTTTAAAGTTAAAATTTATAAATTTATAAATTTATCTCCTTTAATAACAATTTTATATATAAAAGGATAAACATATTTTATTGATAAATTTATTTGTATAATATTTATGGTTTTTAATCACATTATTCATGAATATTATATTTGATTTAATTTTTCAATTTACAAGCATATTTTTTGTTATTAAATAAAAAATATTCCTCCAATAATTTTAGTTCAATGATACATTTAATAATATTCTCAACATAGTAATATTTCTATCAAATATATATATATTCCAAATTCATATGGAACTATAATGGTTTTCCTACAAATGAAATAAAATATATTTATAATGAAGGTCCTCCTTATGTATCTAAAATCAATAAACATCCCTCCTAAATATAGGATATGTTAAAACTAATTTAAAACCAAATAACTAATTAACCATCATCAATATCATCTATTAAAAACTATTAGAAGATATGAGAAAATTTTCATCATCAATATATCCAATGCATTATAAAAAATAAGATATAAGTGAATAAAATTTAATTTAAATAATTTACTTTAAAAAATAGCATAAAAATAACTAATATGGTTGTAATAAATCATATCTCAATTAGTTTAGTAGAGGAAATAACTTAAATTTTGGGAATCATGTTATTAATGAAAATTATAAGAAATTTGTTTAACCATTTGTAAATCTAAATATAAATTACATTAAATAGATATATTTTTATTCATTTTATACATGTGTTTCAATACTTTGGTGATATTTAACCACCTTATGTGTAATAAAAATACATTATGAAAGGTATGATGACCATTTCAATGGATTGTATGAGTATTGTCGATTAAATAAATTTTATATTATCCTTGTGATCATTGTAAATGTTTAAAATATATTTTCCTTTATTAAATATAATAATTTATATTGTAATACACTAGACCTTTTTTTTCATTGGTTGTTGTGTGTATCGTTAATTTTATATAACTCCACACATCAATCAGTACTGTCATTTAAGAAAGGAGGTATTTATTTTTATTACCTGTAGGCAAAAAAATGTCTTGGTTGTTGGTTATACAAGATATAAAATATAGAAAAATACATTCATTCATGTAAATTAAATGAGATATACTCAATAACAATTAGTATTTAATTGGGTTATTCATCATGGATCTATGAAACTTAAATATGTAGCGAGCCTACCAAAATATCAATAAATTAATGAAAATATATTTTTCAGATTTTTTCAAAAAACAAGGATCAAAGAAATTTTTTATAGAAAGAACACATTTGGATAGGATCTTGATAGGTGATATAGGATATTAAAACTATTGTGATGACACCATGTGAACCAAAACATATAGCGAGTGATATTTACAACCTCACCACCATTATTAAAATCAAAAAATATATATATGGGAATTAATTTTTAGCAATGACAATGTTGAGGAAGAAACAGACCATAGAGTTTTATATAATCATTTCCTCTATCAAGTATATCTATATTTTCAAAGTTATTAGAAACCCAAAAAGATATATCTTGATGAACCTATATGATATAAATCTATGATATACCAACACTAAAAAAATATCATTCTATGATGGATAAGGGTTGTTCAATCGATACTACAATGCATGAGAAACATTCTTCTTCATATGAATGAGAGGATTAGAATGCTAAAATATTAACCTTATATGCATTATAATCTTAAATGGTATTTAATAAATGAAAATAATATGTTTATATTGATATATCATAGAACCAATATTCTGAGGTCGATGAAGCTCTATAATTATCATATTTAAATGAGGATACTACTATCTTATATTAATTTCATTGGTAAATATATTCTATGTAGACACAAAAATTTATATTAAAAATTATTTTCATGATTATTTAAAGTGTTAATGTGATCAATCCATTTAAAAAATGTATTTATTATAAAAATTATTTTATAGGGAATTTGTAGTGCGCATAAAATATTTAGTTTTTATTTATGTGGTCCATTTAAAATTCTTCATACAATTACAACATGATATTGATTAGAGATGAAAGTTAAAACTATGTATGTATATAAAATCAACACAACACATAAATATGGAACCTTCATCTCGATCAATTTCCAAAAAAAAATATTACTCTAAAATAAGGAAATTGAATCAAATCAACATTAAGAATCTTAAGGATAAAATATCCCAGAATGTATCTACCTATTTTAAATGTGAATCCCCCCTTAAATGGGACGTATTAAAAAATATTTTATTATTTGACATATAATAGAGGAAACATTGTATTATTTAAACTGGATCTAATAATTTTTTTAATTTCATAATAATAATAATGATAAATTATCTGGTTTTTCCCCACTAGGGAAATAACATCCACATTTTAGGAGAGAAATATTTTTATACAATCTTTGAATTACCAAAGATGTGTGAAATAAATCAAAAAATATCATAATTAGAAAAACATCCTAGTGAATATGACAACTCATGAGGTTTTTTCAAAATATATTTTTGAATTAATTTCTATCCAAAATGTTACTATATAATAAATATGTGATCTAGTGGAGGCTAGAAAGAAACCATAAACTATGAATGGGTATTTGATTCATCCTCTTCACATCATTGGTAATTCATATTTCTTGTCCTTCAAGTGTATATTAGATTAGGATCATCACATTATAAACTTCACTACATAATGTATCTAATCATTGGGATCACATGTCCAATAAGAAATTGAATAAAAATCAACTTCTCATGTAGCCATTGGAAGGGCCCATATTTTAATATAAATTAAATTTAAAGTATGGTCCACTTACAAATTAAATGACCAAAAAAGGTCAATTACTATTCTAATTAATAACAAAATTAAGGTATAAATTGTCTGTCAAAACTATAATGAAAATTTTGAAACATCAAGGGATTCATAATCTTCAGTAATAGATGGAAAGACCTCATATATTCCAGGGAAACATGTCCCTAATGGGATATTCTATTGAATATTTATATATATAATATATTAGAAGATGTTGTACCAATTTTGTTCTATAGAAATATACATGACCAATGTGGAATTATTTATATAATCAACATCTAAAAGATCCAATAATATAAACCAAGATATTTCTTATCTATAACCGTAATAACTTATATTGTAATATTTTAATTCAATGACTACATTGATGAATTAAAATAGGAACTAGTCTAGTATATTTCCCCATATCATACCATATTTGGTATAATGTATCCATTGTAGTAGAGGTATAAATTCTCCTTTCCCCTTATAGGGTAGAAGGATACAACTAAATATAATAACATATTTTTTTATAATTCAATGAAAATATTTTTCTCATTTAAAAATAAATATTTTGTAGTATATTTAATCACTATAATGAATATAATAAAATTCATTCTACTATAAATAATAAATACTAATGTGATAAGATTATATGATAATAAAAATTTATTATAATTATCATTGAATATAGTGACATAATGTCTTGTATTAATTTTTTTCTAATAAGATATTATAATATGGACTATAAATGTACAGTAATTCCAGATAATATAAATTAACATTTACCATGTGTGATGCCCACTATAATTTTTCAGGATTGATAAGAATATTAATATGATCAAAATATGAATTCACAAAAGACCAATGACTACATAACATTAATGTTGTTGAAATTAAATGATTAATTAAATAGGGAATGACTAGATTAACAAGTAGTGTCCATATTTACTCTACAACAATTGATGAAAAATTTAATACCTCCAAATCCTCTATGAATCTTGTGAATGGATACAATAAGAGAAAAATAGCATAAGTTGAGCATTATAATTCTCTAATGTCTTCTTACTATCATGGATGTCTTGGAACCGAAATTTTGTGTTTGGGTACTATGCATCAAGATAGAAATTATCTTTGAACTATGAAGTCAACATAAAAATAATAAATTCATTCATCAAAAAAAGATATATACTTATAAATTATTTTATTGTGAGATAGATTATTACACCAATTTCAAGATATATGGATTCCATGAATAAAATATTGTTTAACTAAGCCATACCAAATAGTGTCATTATCATTAATATAGATGTCATTCATGTTGCTAATAAAAGGAGACATACACCTAAAATACAAAATCATAAATAATAAAATGATCTAGCATAAAATTAAACTCATTTTAATCCAATTACATTTGTGTTTAAATTTGTAGATACATATTCATCAAATGATCCTTTTTATATCATTTAGTCACCCTAAACAAGCACATCAGAAACTAAAACACCCACTATTTATGACTTAGGGAGAAAATTATCTTTTAGTCGAATAAGTGGTCTTAGAATCAATTTAAAAAATAATAATATATAAGAAAACAGAACAAACTAGATCAGAAATCAAAAATGATGAAGCCTCTTTTGGATATCTATATGTGACATCCAATTTTGGATCATAATGTCTCTCAAATATTTAATATATACCCTTAAAATATCATCTGGAATCATTCATGATATTTAAATTTTAGTGGATACTATGGAATCATTCCAATTTATTACTAAATTAGTAGAGTGACACATAATCCTTTCAATAATGGACGATGATCAGGTATGATTTATGTAAGTAAACATCAAAAAATTTACATATGTAGAATGATTAATTATATTAATATTCAAAGATCCCTATTATAATATTTGACTCAAATAAATTTTAATATAGCATAGACCCTTCACAATCTTTTGTATAAGGTGATGAATATTTCCACTTAAAAAATTCAATTTTACAAATAAATTGAATAAAAATAAATATGGATTATCATATTGGGATAGATATTTTATAACCTCTTTCCTAATTAAAATTTTACAGTGGTTTATGTGGAAACCACATTTTATTCCATAATGGGAACACTATTTCATAATATAAATATAATAAAACCTTCTTGTTATTATAAATTCTTGAAGATATATATTAATATATAATTTGGTCTACATGATGGTGATATTTTACCCATAGATTTTGGATAGTCTTTGTATGTTTATGTGGGAAACCTTATATAGGAATGAAATTACCAATGGTTCAATGCGGTAACATATATTTGTAGACTAAATGGGAGGGATTCCTTTCACATAAACATATAGTGTGACTTAATGGAATTATCCCAAATTCTAATAAATAACAATGATAGGAAGATTTATTAATTTTGAAGTCATAGATTTGTTTTATCTTTCTAGAGAGATCCCCAATTTTTATTTTTTTGATAGATTAGCATATACTGTTATTTAATAATTATTATATATAAATATAAATGAATTAATAGAAACCACTTAAACCAATATTATTCCATGGAATCTAAATCAAAATACTCAGATGCTTGATATTTATTCTACATACCTAGTTAAATTGTAGTTATATGGATAAAATCTAGCCAAGGATATAATGGTAAAGTATTTTTCAACTCTATTGACATGGTGTCATCCGGTTTGGATTTTTTGACACCCACATAAAATGTCAATATTCCAAATTTATATGATGATAAATCAAGGTAGTTTAATAATAATAATGTCAAAAAATAAATTCCCCCTATTGATTATAAAATAAGAGATGAACATGTTCATACTAAACTATCTTATAATGAATGAAACTCAACCATGATTAATTAGTTAAATAATGTGATTTTGGGGAGTGAGGAGGACTTGTGACCAACTATGATGACTTAATCCATGAACCCTATATAAAAAGAGAAATATATTACTTTCTTTAATATAAATTTGGAAACATTGACATGAAACATGATAAAGATTCAAATAATAGACCGTTATTACGTTTTTTCATCTCTCCTTTTATAGAAAATCATTGTGATAATAAAATTTTAATGAGATGGTTACATCCAAATCATAGTTCTAAGGTGGTGGCTAATGTAGATAGGTTTTCCATGGTTAATTTAAAACAAAATTACTATAACACCAATTCATTTACAAAATTTATCTCACTATGAGTTTTAATGGGAACATTAATGTAATCACTAATTTTATAAATTAAAATCAGCATTTTAAAATGATTTATTCACTACAAGAATAGTAGTACTATTTATTAATGGATATATCAATTTTTATATACACATATTTATGGAAAATTATGTTAAAATTAGTCATATATATATATTAACCAAAGTTAAACTGGAAATTGGTTTTAGGAACACCATGTATTATATAATTTTATTTTTATTTTACTTTGTAACATGAATGTCTGATAAACTATTTAGAGGTAAATGAACTATATTTTCATTTACCTACTTGGTGAAATGTTCAATGCTAGATTAATGTACTTGATAGGAAATCTTACATATCTTCAAAAAACTTTTATAACATATAATTATATTTCATTTAAAATTAAATTTATTACATATAGATGAATCAAGTGAATAATAACTTCATATTAACATTGGGATAAGTTTTCATCCTAATAGTTCATCATCGAATAATCCATTTTAATCATAGGGATTTCATTTTAAACTCAAAATTTATCCACAGTAGAATCTTAGTGAGTGGAAGGAACTTAAAGATTTTTATGACAATATCACACCATTTATATATTCCCTTAATTGAAATTGTTCACCATTCACAATGTTGATAAATGTAGATCTATCCATTTATTGTGATAAGGATTATAAAATTTATGTTGATTGCATCGATAAATATCATTCAACCCTCTAGTTTTAATCCTACACATGTTAGATAAACCCAAATAATATTAATATAAGTAATGGAATGGTAATTAAAAAATCCATCAGATTAATATTGACATAGGAAATGTGGATATATTTTATTACAATATATAAAAATTATGGGATATAGCGACCCAATACACTTCTAAAGAGAAAATATTTTCAGCACAAATATTTCTAATCCTTAATATTCACCATGATACAAACCTAATATTAAATTTTGATTCTATCAAATACATCACAATTCATCCTAGGTAATCATGGATATTGGAATAATAGAGGGTCATTGTCCATAAATTTGATAACCATTTTGTGTCAATGAATAAATTTTGTGGAAATTTTGTAGAAGACTTCATAGTCATGGATACTTGTTAAAAGATTCAATGATATGCTTAATTATTTTATTATAACGTTTTTTCTATCAATTATGATTTCTAGAAATGTAAAAAATTAATGATTAATCTAAAGATCAATATGATAATGGAATATTAAAAACATAACAATGGTCTTTATTTTGATTTTTTTCATTTCCCCCCAAAATAAACTCATCCCCTATTTTGTTCTCCTTTTATAATGATATTCTAATGAGGAGGAGGAGTTTTAATCCCTTATCCTCTTTTTTTTCTAAATATAAAAGTCCTATTTATCTATATAAAAATCTACAATGATTTGAATATGGCTTTCACATTGTTAAACAATAAATATTTTATCAAAAAGGAGGAGTCATTATGTGTTATTTATTATATGTCATATTTGTTCTCAATATTTCCAACTTATCTTGTGTAGTCTCAAAACACATATTTTTATAACACACAAGTGAGTTTTTTAGGTATTCTATAAATAACATTTATAGATCCAAATAAATAATATAAATTCATTAAAGTTTCATAATAGGAGGTTATTTCCTTGTATTTCACAAATAGTAATTATTATATAAATGATATTGAAAATTATCATGGCCATTGTTTTGTTATCATCCTCAAAAATCGATACAACATTCTATAAATATCCAGTAATTGAATATATCAAATTTTGGACTCTTACACAGGATCAATCTAGTATGGTTAAAATCTATAGACAAGTGTTAAATTTTATCTTTTATAATGTCTCAAATTCATAATAAATCATCTAAAATCAGATTTTATGGGATCCTTCAATGATATATTGGTAAAACATTTACCCTCAATATTATATATGTTATTATTTATTGATTATATGTCAAAAATAAAACATTGAAAAAGATTATTCATTACATTATGGGTATTAGAAATATCTATTTTTCTATGATGCAATATCTCATGGAATGTTAAAAAAGAAATTTCATATTTTAAATATATTTTATAAAATTATTAATTAGACCTTATATATATTTCACTCTATTAAAAATTCATATAATTTTTTTTATAGGGTATTGAAGTCATGAGTCCATACAATTCAACCATTGAAAAGTGGTTTAAGATAATTCATTTTTATACCAACCTATTATCCTATTTGGATGATGTCCTACCCTTGATAGGGGTCAGTAAAAACCCATAATATTCTTTATAATTTAAATCATCATTTATGAATATCACTTTCCACACATAATTTTTATATTCCTTAGAAATGACTTATTTCCATCCAACATAATGAAGAATTATTTTGTGAATATCATTTAGTATAATAAAATATCCAACTACCATGCACTGATGAGTTGACAGATGAAGTAATGCACTGGGGAATTTTTTAATTCCATTATGAAAATTTTGGAAATAGAAATGAACCATGGATTGAATCACTCTTCCATCTAATTTTTCAAATCTAACCACTATTAATAATACTAACCAAGAAACACCATATTCCATAGAATATGTAATGATGATAGTCTTTCCTATATGATATCATGTTTCATTCAATTTGATATCCATTATTGACTAGTTAAATATATATCAATGATCATATATTTGTCTTGATAAACTGTTAAAATTAATGAAAACATGATTCATGCATTATATAACCATAAATTTTTAATGTATTTTTGTATAAGGTTTTAACACGAAGGTTGACCTATGTCTATTTATCTAAAGGGTATTGGTGTCCTCCTTACATGAACATATAATACCTAGAAAAAATCCATCTAAATTTTATAAAATATATTATATACCACAAATTAAAATTAATTTCAACTCCAATTGAGAATATTCTATGAATATCCAATTTTGAGATAATAAAATTCTTCCTATAAGTGAGGTAATACCAAGGAAACACTATTAATAAAAAATGGATTTGAGTGACCATCATTATGTGACCATAATCTATATAATGAAATATATTTTATCATGTGACTAAAAATAACACATTGAAAGGAATTTCCCATAATAATATACATTATATTAAGTATATTTATTTACCATATGGAATTAAATAATAAAGTGTATTGTCTGTCTCTCCTGGCCATAAGCTACTTAATGTTTGGATTATCATATGACCATAAAGATGTTGGAGGTATCTATTTTTCTTGACTTCATGTTGTTTTGTAAGAGACTGATATACTTATGATATCCTAGTATTAGTTCTTACCATGTCATTTTATTTGTTTTTAATTATCCCAACAATATAAATTTGATGTTCTCCCTATACCAAAACAACATGTTAATTGATTATTCTTATAATGTGATATTTAGTAATATCCTTGTCACATATTATTACACTTACAAAAGAAATTCTAGGAATTCTCATTCTATTGGTAAATTTATGAAAAATTAATCCAATCTATTTGAGTCATCATAATCCAGTTATCATTTAAAATTCATCTTTTATTGACAATATATGATGTTATTTATAATTCTCCATATTTATATATATTATTCATTGAAAATACCCATCATTTTAACTAAATTCCCAAGTTAATAGTTGTTTATATCGACTTTATTATATTATAAGTGAAATTGAAATTAGGTTTAAATATGGTTTTTATTGATGAATAAACAACTTTATTTACATTTTGAAGACATTATTAAGGAAATTATTTCATATAGTGAGGACCATAATATTTAACTATGAAAAAATGTGACCTTTTTTATTGTATAAAATTTAAAATTCTTTAAGTGATAATGAAATTAACAGTCACTATTTTTAACAGAGGTTCATACAATATTCTTCTCACTGCATGAACATGCTATCTCATGTTAGACAATATGAAAATGGATTAATCCTACTGCAGGGACCTCTCATGGTCATTTGACCACCAAAAAAACAAATTATCATCATAGGAATTCATATAGTGAGTACTAATAGCTGACCATGTGTATAAAAAAATATTAAAAGGGAAGGGGAGTTGACCACATGATAATTTTTATTAAAGGTGGCCCCCTTCTCGAAATACATCATGTGGTTAGGAAATAGAATATGAAATTCATGTTAAGAAAGATTATCATAATCATCACTAACCCTACTATGATTATACCTTCCACGCGACCATTAGTAGAAATAGAGTCACCACCTCCCATTTAGATCACAAATGCTTCATCTAGAGGTTGGGAGATACTCTAAAAAGAAAGATACAATCCCCATTTATATAGCTCCATTATGAGGAAGAATAGGAAAACCCCTTCTTTTATTATGCCACCTTAAGCTTCCACCATTGAATTTGAGATGATGATGTTGTTGAGATACTATTGAAGGTCATTGAAAAAAGTACACATCCTCCTTTTTTGGCTCTACATTGACTGAGGGAGAGATCTACTAAGATCCCAATGAGTGAAGCCACCGTACGCATGTGGATTTAGAGGGATATATGGTAATATATACCATGTTGAAATAAAATTATTCTTGTAAAAAACTTATTCCCATGAGAAATAAAAGGAAATATGGGTGAAACATTTTCTTTTATATTTAAGAAATTCCATTCACCCTTAAATTGAAATTCTTTTGGCTGTGACATTTGAGAATGAGATTAGTATAATAAAACATTCTATGACCAATCTGAAACAACACGAGTAATAAAATTTTTGGAATTCAATTTCCAATAGAGGTAGATTTTAAGTGCATATTTTGGAAGAAGTGATATCTCACTGGTAAAATAATTATTTCTATGCACTATGTGAAATAACATATCCCAAATAATAAAATCTTATTCCAATTTTCCTTCACCCACTACTTGGGTCCACTTGACAAGTCATATTTTAAATTAATATTTTGATATATACTGCAAATATTAAATACATGGGAGAATTCATCCAAATACTTCCTTTTGGACTTGTGGCATCCATCGTTATTTAATCATACATTCTTTCTACATACAATCCATAATTCAATGAAGAAGAACATGTATGTATCATGGAAACAACCTTGACAGTCATAGAATATATAATATAGGTCTTAGAATCACCTCTAAGGTTGAATTGTTCTAATGTTTATTATGCATCTTAACACAATAATTATGGAACATTAACCCCTATTTTGTTAAGTCATGGGGAATCTCATCACCCCCTGGTTGATGAATTCTTCTCATTCAGTGTTCTAATTATTACGTATAATTGACTATAATTTAATGTTATTGATTTTTTTAATTATTAATATAATATTATTCTATATACATCTGGTATTTCCCAAACATTAAACATGGATTAAATACTTTTCACATGATAAAAAAATGTGAATGATTTAATGGAAATGGATATATTCACATACTTGTCTACAAATCGGAAGGGGATATAGTGCTCATTATGTTTCTTTTAAAAAATAGAAATTTCCATAATTAAGTTATAAATTTTATTCAATAGATAAAAATAATAATTCAAAATCAGTTGAATAGTTATTCTATAGGTTATTTAAGAGATAATAAAAGTCTACACCATAGATTATTTATATTTATTTAAAACCCTAAAATTTTTTGTTTTTAATACCTTTTAAAAAATTAGCATCAAATCATGATTAAAACACACTTATGAAACTATAAACTCCAAATAAAATAAAAGTTCAACTTTTATTTCATAGTTATTTGTTTCAATTGTTTTCTAATCATCATAAAATCGGAGTTCTTCAATCATGGAATCGTTTATTGGGAACTAGTTTTATTAACTTTTTTTCAATTAACTATATCACGTTCTTTCCAACACAATGGTTTTGACTGATATAATGAATTAATTTTCATAGAAAGACCCATGCATTTATAAAAAATAGAACAAGATTGGACATAATGTTTCACCATTCCATTTGTTGATTCTCAGTCCTCATGTTTTCCTCCTCCAAATCTATAGTAAAGTATGAAAATATGGAAAGGAATATAGAAACTTTTAATATAACATTAAGAAAATTTTATACACCCAATATATATATTAAGAACCAAAAAAATAAATTTTAATTATAAACAATACTGGGGACTCAAGACTTGAATGATAAGGATTCTATCTAAGTTTCAAGGGCTATCTGATTACGATGAAAATATAAACAAAAGATATTTTAAGGATGAATTAAATATATTTAGAAATATAAGATTCATTAAGGATAAAATTACCTAGATGGTACTCTTCTAGTCACATAAAGTGGTATCCAATGAGTAGATCTATAACCTGTAGACAAGAGATGCCAACACCTGTGAAGATCTATAAAAGGTATTCCTCTTTAAAATTTTACATGATTCGTGAATTTCCAACATAGAAATAAAATTTTTGGAATCATAAATGAATCTCGCAAGACTATTTATGGATTTTAGGAGATATTCATGAAGCTAACTACATCCTTACCACACCGGTCCTATGATGAAAAGAAATAAACATTGTTTCCCATCAAGGATTGATGGATAGTGACTGAAACCTACTTAGATATTATTAAAGAGTGAACCAATTTATAAGTCACCATATGAATTATGTTAAGTCATTGAAAAGATATCACAAAATATTTAGAATTGTTCAACCAAAATAGAATGTAGAAGACTGTATAAGGTAGAATGTTCAAACTCACCATTGATAGAAAATAAAATTGAAGAACAAATATACCTTGTGAGAAAACTATAATTGAACAAATTATATGAATAACATTATTCCAAACCCCCATGGCCTTTACAATGGTTCTACTCCTAAGCTCATTTCCCTGATAGATGACCCCAAATTTATATAATTGAATGTTTTGGTGTAATTATACATAGAAAATTCTTAAACTAACTCTGTATCAACCAAAGATTTAGAGATTCATCCACCATGTATGTGGACATGGAAGCCAACAGATCCAGATATAACCACTTTAGATGTTTTTCCAACATTTCTTTTATATCCCTCAATTATATAAATATAATTCATAACCATGTATAGGCTATTACAATGGACAATGAAAAGAACTATTCCTAATAGATAAGTTGATATAATTAACAAAATCTCAAAATAATCAACACACCACTCATACCACACATGGGTAATAATTAAAATAATTAAATATAATGATTTTTCAAATCATGACAACCATGAATTTTACGGGAGACTAAATGGTATGGAAAATTACTAATCAAAAATAATAAATACCTTATAAAATCCCAATTATATTATCATGATATGTGTAAATGTAACAGGAGACAATGAAAGATCATCCCAATAAAGTGAAACTTATAGTGTACAATATCCACCATATGAAGAACCTTCCAATGGAAACGAATATAAGGAATATGTTAACAAAGCACTATAAAAAGGAAAAATGGAGATTGTGGAAAATCATAAACTATTACTTTCTATATATTAATGTAAGAACTAAGACAAACCATCCACTACATAATGTTATATTGGATATTTTAAAAATGTATAGTTTAATATCCCACTGATGGAATCTATTTAATAGAATCTAAGGAATAATTAATTAATTAAGGAAATTTGCACTAGTAGATGTAGATTAAAACTAAAAGAAGAGTATGACTAGGTAAGAACAATTGGGATATTATTTCCCATCAAATTTTTAGAAAACACCTGGATCCGGGTATAGTTATTTTTTCCATAAGGATTTTTAAGAACACATTCCAATGCATTTGGTGATTTGGTAGAATTAATTAATATAATGACTTATTCAATCTATTATTCTTTAGATATTTGAGAACTTAAAAATACTTTTATTGTTATACATTATTATAAAAGATCCACTTCAAATATGATTGGAGTCCATGAGTATATCCTTTTATGCGTACAAGGTTTCCCATTTCAATTCAACTCATACATTTTATAATTGAAATAAGGTAAAGGTAAAAATAATTCTCCAAATATACTAGGAAAAAAATTTCATAAAATAGATAAACCTATATTAAATTCAAATTAATGAATAGTGTCAATGAAATTTGGTATGGATAAATTATATTTCAATTTTCATGATTCAATGAAACATTATATTCATTATGTTTTCAAATTAATACATTTTGAACTCCAATATTCTTTAATGTACGAAATTGATTTTTTTATTTAATCATCTAGATTATTTAGAAACTCGTGACCTACAAGAAACCAATTTTCATTAGAAATTAACTTGACATAAAGAAAATTTCATTTATGGATCAGTTAAAATAAATTAATGAAATCTAAATTTATGATATACTAAAGCATAAAACTAAAATTTTTCATTACATGTGACGGTATATATCATTATGAATAGTTAAATTGAATAATCTCTATAAAATAATCTTGATTTGGAACTAATATTTTTACTATAAATTTAATAATAATTTTCTAAAAAAATCATAAATTTCTTGGGAAAATTTAAAATATATTAGAACCCTGACATGAAAACCAACTACTAGTCATCCTAATAAAAAATATTAAATTCTTATAATGGACATGGGATTTTAATCATGAATAAACCCTTATGCCATAATGTACTCAATTTTGTTTGAAGATGGATATAATTTATTAAGAAAACCATAATGGAGGCCCAACCAAACCCTTATATTCTAGTTACTTTTTGGGGAATTGTTGTCATTAAAAAATAATTTAATGTGACTTCTGCATTAGCTAACCTTACTAATGTCGTCCAAAATAGATCATTTTTTGGAAATGATGGGTTTTATTGAATAATGAATTAAGAGTTTAGGAAAATTTACTTTCCCCTGCCTAATTTTGATAATAATGATACTAATTTTGTATTTAATGATAATGGTAGGATCACATTTGAAAAAATGAATGACTGAATTATCACTGCCCTTATCACCTACCCACATGATTTGAGTCACCGCATTAGGGAACATTATGATGAATCCAATAGAGATGTCGGGGATTTTCTCTTTCAGGATAATGGTAGTCTTACATATGTGATATCATACACCTCATAAACAATGGACACATATCAGGAAAACTAAAAAAACACAGATGGAGTTTTGTTCTTTTGTTATATTTTTATAAAAATTGTGTTCTTTTCTCATAGAGAATTTGATGATTATTTATTCTAAAAAAGAATAATTTAGATATTTTATCAACACAACAAATTAAATACCTAGTCTCTTAATATATATGTTAATTATATAATAGTTTGTCTTTAATATAAATTAAAATATGGGCTGTGAAAATATAGTGGACGAACACATGACCAAACAACCTCTCACAACCTATACATTGTATGGAATAATATAACCATTAATCATTGACCAAAAAACCCAGTTATATAACAAGAATAATAAATTCCTCATGAGAATGTAATGAGTACATCAAAAAAATATTTTAGTACCAACCACAAAACAATGGACTAGTAGAGGGATCCCATAGATAGGTCAAAAGGATCTATGACAAAACAGTACAACCCAACTACTTGTACTATATAATTAAGCTACAAGATGCATTATGGGAATATTAAACTACCATCAATCCCCCATTTTGTATGAATCCATACATATTTTATTCAGAAAACATTTCCAAAATCCTATTGAGTTGTAGCACAGAGCCTGTTTTTTGTTAAATGATCAAACCTATAATTTTGTAGTGATTGAGAATAAATGAAATTGAGATTAAAGGAGCGTGTGGAATTTAAGAGAGAGGAATATGAGAAGTCACTAAATTAAAATGAATAAAAAAATATTCCCCTAAAAATTTGATCCATAAAAAGGATTTCATGTTATAGATAATACTAATGTTTTCAGAAATTCTTAGACTATTCCCTACTATGAATCATTTAAAATTGACTACGACATGAAAAAGAACTATAAATTTCCCTATTGGAGTAGTTGAGAAAAAAGGATGTGGTTAAATGAAACAAATGGATGTGAATAGACAATAAATAAATATGTACCATGAGAACTTTTTGAAATAAACTATAGAGGATTCTAGAATCCTCCCTACTTCTGAATATTATACATTTCTAGGTTATCTCTTTCCTATATTTTGGTATTGTAGTTTATATTATTATAATGACTTTTATAAAAATATGCATAATAAAATTAAATATGGAAAATTTAACAACCATATGTGTGGGATTAAAGTATCTGTGATAAGTAAAAAAATAAAAAAACATTATTTCCTATAAATTAAATATTGTATTTAAATATTTCTAATAGGTCATTGTTCTGATTTAGCACACATTTTCTTGAATATCATGTATTACCTACATAGGTTAGAAAAAACATATAGTTGAGGTAATTCATTGGTTTTGAAAATGTGAGGCTTTATTTGTTTTTTTGTAAAATTTCTCATTTCATTAATGGAAATCTTTACTTAAAACTATGAATTGGATTTTTATTGAAAATATTTGTGTGTATTCAATTTTATAATGTTAAGACACTTGATTTCTGAATTTAATATAACATAATCTAACCTCTGTGAGATAAAACCTTTTAAAGAGAAAACAAATATAAATATGACAAAATTCTTTTAATAATGGGATACATATAGGTAATTGGGAACCCATAATAGATCTTTAAGGCAAGAGAACAAGGATTGTATCTATAATTAAATAAATCCACATCCAAATTATGTAATGAAAAATTCATTTCTCACTATTATGTCCATGAAAAATATTAAATTAAATTTCCCATGTCATAAATTACTCTAATTAGGGTAGGTTAATATTGAACCCATAAACGAGGGGGAAATAGAATTATAAAAAATTCGTTTAAATTTTATCAATAAAGTGAAAAATCAAACTATTGTTTGACAAACATAAGAAATACGAAAAAGTTGTTTTCATTCTATTACAAATTTTCTTCCACTCAAATCATTATCTATCCAATCATAAAATAAATTTTCTATAAAATTGAAATGTGCCACGGATTTGAATCAGATATGAGGCATGATATTTATTTCCATTGAAGAACCTTTAATTTTTCCTCTATGGGGGTTAAATTTTATTTTATATTAGATGAAATTTATTTTTAAATATTTTTAATTCATTATAAATTTTATGAGATTGAAATAGTCCAAGTGTGGGGGGATGATTTGAGTAGAATATTTCGATATATTTCTTAATAATTCACTGAAAATAGCCCCAATTATAACTCAAATATGATGTTTATATATTTTTCTAAATAATTTTTCAATTGATAACTTATTTTTATATTATCATTAAATGTGGTATGTTGTTATGAATACATATTTTGATTTTAATTGTGAATACATGTTTATGGAAAATATTTTTTAGGGTGGATTCTAATACTCTACTAAACATTAATGTGAGCTTTTTTAGGGTGGAAATTGACAATTCCAAGAGTGATTGTGACATCTGTGATCACTATTCCTATGATTGTTATAAATTTATGATCATACATACATGAACATATTACCTCATTATATTCATGTTTATCATGCTTTAACCATAAAACTTTCGCTACTCATGATCACCTAACAACATTATTTGACCTTATTAACAATGAAGGAATACATGCCATGAGATTCGATAGATGATTCTGTGTGCTAAAAAATATATAAAGTAAATAATATGAGACCCAATGTATATTTTAATTAACCATTATCACCCTTATAAATGTATATTTTTGGGTCAGGAATAATTCCATACCAATCATGGTATGTATGCTTAATGAAAGCATCATTAGAACTATTTTTCATCTACCTTCCCCATGATAATTATTTGAGCCATAGTGGCCTCCACCCACACAGATCATGAATTAATCATCTAGTGGTTTTGATCTACTATTAAAAGCAATATAAAACCCCAATAAATATACCTCTACTATGAGAAAGGAAAAAAGAATCATTTACGTTTCTAACACCACCTTTTATTGGCACCCCTGAATTTTATATGATGATTGAGTGGATATATTTTTGTGGGAGATTTAAAGTGGTTATATTATCCAATTTTATGAACACTTTGATTGAGGGAGAGATCCAACCGATCATACCATGAGTGAAACCACCATACCGGTGCAACTTATGAGGGATCCCTATTTCTCCATAATGTCATGATGAACAATGCTTTTTTCCACATTAGGAACCCATGTAAACATGAAGGGAATAATGGAGCACTGTTGTCCACAATATTTATCAATACCACTACACCATTAAATAGAAATTATTTCTAGCATGATCTATAAGAATGAGGTGATAAAAATCCATTTTGTGAAGAAGAAGTTGTGCCGTTGACAATGAAATTGTCATCCTTCACTAGCCAATGATGGATGAAAACTAGGGGATTCCTGATAAATTTAAAACTCAAGGGTAAAATAATACATCCCATACAATAAGGAAAACAACAAGGTCAGAAATTAAAATCCCAATACAACTTTTATTTACTCACTATTATGAATAACTCGTTAATTCAACTAATAAAATAATATTGGGCTACATCATGGAATAATTAAAAAATATATAAGAAGTTATCAGAAACCTTCATTATATACATTTTTCTATCATTAATATTAATTTATACTATCTCCCTACATAATATTCATAATTCAATGAAAAATCTCATATCTATCTCATGAACATGACCTCAGAAATACAGATCTATAAAAGATGGATTAGAAGAACCACTAGGGGAGAATCTTATGTTATTTGATATTAATTTTTAATACTGTAATGATGTCACATTAAAACCACTATGGTTAGACAATGGAGAAGTTTCACATCATTTTTGTTGATGTATTCTTATCTATCAATATTCTAAATCTTATTATGATTTTACTTGTATTGATTGTTGAGGTTAATCTTGGATAGTAATATTTATAATATTCATCATAAATCTAGTATTAAACACACAAGCCACATGGATTAACTCTTATTCATATGATATAAAATATTGGGGTTAATTAAATGGAATTTGGAGATATCAAAAAAATGATACTGGAATGGGTTGGGGATATAATGATCATTTTTTGTCTTTTCCAAACCCAATATTTCATAATTTGTTTTCCCGATATTATTTAACTAAATAAAGGGTAATTAAAAATCAATTGAATAATGATTTAATATGTGTGTGATGAGATAATATAAGGTTAGAAAATTTCATCCTTACCTTGATTTCAAAACCAAATGTGTTTTATTTTATATACCGTTAAAAAATTAGCCTAAAAAATAATATTTAATCACACTCATAACAGTGTTTTCTCAAGTGAAAATCTATGTACGAATTTGTCTATATAATTCTCGAGGTCAAATAATTTTGGGAACCCAGTTATAGGATTTCATAAATACACCACAATTTTAGCATTTGAATAAATATTAAATTTATATGGGTATTGGTATCGTGTATATATAATTTCATATGACCCCTTGATATAGTAATTCTAGATACAAATCACATTTAACCCACTGATAAAAAATAATTATAATTTCCATATTATAATGGAATGATCCTATTTTTCTATTACCCACTAAAATTATTGTTGGGGAACCAATCATTTGAATATTGTAATAGGATATCTTAACTATAATTTTTTTTTGTATAATAATAGATCAACCAAAAAATGATGTTTTTTCTATAGTAGATTATTATTTATCATTAAATCTTACTTTAATTAAAATGAATTGTTAAATAACTTATGTTATACATTATCCCCTATATATAGATATTGATTTTTGTATTTTCATATAACAATTTTCAGTGGAATAACTCTATTAAAGGTAACTTATATTTCGTCCGATAATAGAATTATTTTATAGAAAATATTTACATTCCTAATGTAAATATAAACTCACATTTGGACCTAATTTCTTAAATAATAAACTACATCTCATATTTTTATCAAGGTATTATGACCATAATCTACATTTTCATCAAAATATATAAGGATCATTACACTGTCATTGGTGTTTTTCATTTACATCATGCCACTTAACGCCATTCATAAATAAAAAAACCTCTCTTAATTATAGTAAAATCAGTGTTACCTTAATATTTATCCCTTTCATTGAATGTTTTATGAACTTAAACATTTTCAATTTATTTCTAATACTGTATAAACATAAAGTGAAACAACATATGTTGGTAAAATCACCAGGACTGTAATATGAAAAATAATCAGTCGTAATACTCAAAATTTCAATAAAATATAAAAGGTAACTAATGAAAAATTCATGTCCCCTTCAAAAATATTCTCTAATATGGATTTGGAAAATTTATAGCATAAAATTAAAATCCTAGAAACCATTTAGAAAAAACATTAGTGGTAATGAAATACAATTTTTGTAGGCTATATATACAAACCAAGGAAACAATTATAAATTATTTCTATTCCTCAATTTTATTGATTTAGAGAGTTTTTTTGAAATAAGAACATTATATTTTTAGTTCACTTAAATAGATCCTGAGAAATATGTAAAACATATAAAATTGAATTGAATTTTTTTATTATACCTATTAATTCAAATTATCTAATCCAATTGGATAAAATTTCACATTTGTTGATTGAATATATTTTTTTTACCGAATATTATTATGTCCACCTTGGATAATTTACCCATGAGGATAAATAAACCCATTATACATTGTATTTTATATATCATCAATGATGTGTGATGATTGCATAATTTTTATTTATTCATCTGGCTAATATATTCTTGGGATAATAATAATTATGATATAATGGGCAGATAAAATAATTTTTCCTTTATCCTAGTAAATCATATAATGTTTTATAATAATACATATTCATTATAATTTTATATGGATTTAATTTCATTGATAATTATTTCTTTTTTCTATCAGTCATTGGAATTATATATTTTTGATAATATCATATTGAGTCTATTTTGAATAAATTAGAAATTTCCTAAGAATAATTTTTTTAAAAAACAGGTGCAATTTATTAATGAAAGAAAGAAAGAAGGCTACAACAATCTGAAAGAGGGAGACATATTACAATCTTTCTCGTAATGAGGAATCGAGTCGTCAGGCAAAGCATCCAACCAGGTAATGGCCTGATTGACTCCAATATTGGCCAGACTATCCGCAACCATGTTTGCTTCACGGAACACATGTGTAACAATGTAGGAGAGATCCGCAAGCAAGGTAAGGCATTTCAGCCATCTAGAGGTAAGTGGCCATGAGAGGTGCACCACCCCTTTCCAAATAGCTTGGACCACAGTGGTAGAGTCGCATTCAATCCAGATCTTGTTCCAACCTTTTTTCTTGGCATAATCCACGGCATGTATGACGCCCAACATTTCAGCTTCCAAGGTCGATGTCGTACCGCATCCGCTGTAGAAGCAGCCAAGGCATCTGCCAAGAAAGTCTCTGAAGATGGCGCCGCATCCTGCCGGTCCCGGGTTACCCCTAGAAGCTCCATCAACATTTACTTTGATCCAGCCTAGAAACGGGGCTTGCCAGAAGACCTCAAAGGTACTTCGAGGTTGTCTGTAGGACCCCACAATCCGAAGGCAGCGAAGGATCTCGAAATCACCAACGGAATTGTCACAATGATCCTTCTGAAGCAAGGCGGCATCCTTGATGGCAGTAAGAATACATATTTTACCTGCATTGATATTGAAAGAGCAGTTATTGTGAATATAATTATTACGGCCAAACCAGATCACATGTAAAAGCTCTGCCACCGCATCCAAATAGAGGTTCCTGATTTGTTTGGAAAAATCCCCATTCACACATTGTTGGAGTTGAGAGTTTATAGTGCTAGGGAGATTCCATCTGCAACCAAAAATGTTAGAAATGTAATTCCAGAGAGCTGCAGTTGTAGCACAAGATAAAAACAGATGGTTAGCATCCTCACGGTGTTGATTGCACATATAACATTTAGAACATAGAGAAATCCCAAAAGTTTGAAGGCAAATATCAGTAGGGACTCTATTATGCCCAACACGCCAAATGAGGGTGAGGCGCGAGGGCCTAATCCAATTCTTATTAAAATTTTTCAACCAAGTAATATTAGAAACAGAATCATTAAAATTTTGATTGTAGAAACGTTTCGAATCAAGTACACCATTAGCAGCAGGTTCCCAGATAAGAAAATCATCAGTGTTAGAGAAAGAATAGTTGCCAATAATGTGCCTGATATTGTCCGGAAGGGTGATGTCATTATCGTTGACAACCTCTCTTATAGTGGAAGTGGTGTTCTCAGGAAGAGTGGTGGGCGTAAGCATAGAGATTAAAGGAATACCAGTCCAGTTATCGGTCCAAAAATTCAAGGAGGAGTCAGCACTAACAATCCACCTAGAGTTGTTCATTATTTTGATAAAAGAGCGTCTAATGGAAGGCCATATGGAAGAAGTGATGTAGCCCAGGTTACCATTTCGAAGTTTGGTGACAAATCTCTTCTTAAGAAAGACTAAGGAGTCAGAGTTGCTGTGAATCAGGTTCCAAGTCATTCGAACTTATAAAGAATCATTAAAAAGCTTAATATTCTTGATACCAAGGCCACCTTTATCCAAAGGTTTACAAAAAGTGGACCAGGGAATGGTGACAAGCTTTCTTTCAATCGTACTGCCTGTCCAGACAAAGTTTTTGATGCAGACATTGATTTTTTTGAGAAGGCTGGCGGGCCAGCTATAGACCATCATCGAGTAGACCATCTTGGAAACAATAGTTGACTTAACAAGGCAGACTCTACCAGCCATAGAGAGAGATTTCCCCTTCCAAGCAGATAGTTGATTGATAATTTGGCCAACAATCTCGTGAAAATAGCTGGATTTATGTCTCCCCCAGAAGATAGGGACCCCAAGATAGGTGAAGGGGAAAGAACCTTCTTTTATTCCTAGGTAGTCAATGATATGTTTTTTTCTATTGGAGTTGAAGTTTTTTCCAAAGAAAACAAAGGATTTATTCCAACCAATCGCTTGTCCCGAAAGATCCTCATAATGTGCCAGCGCACTTTTGAGGTTTCGAATGTTCCTCATATCACCCTTTAAGAATAAGATAATATCGTCAGCGTATATAAGATGAGTAGGGACATTATTATTTCTAGAAGCCTGGATAGGATTAATTTTGTTTTGATTAGTGAGCCTCGTTAAAAGTCTACTTAAGTAATCCTCGGCAATAGAAAAAAGAATGGCAGAAAGGGGGTCACCTTGCCTAACCCCTTTTGAGCATTTGAAGTAACCTTTAGGAGCCCCATTGACTAGCACCGATATGGTAGCAGATCCGAGTAAGGTATGGATCATGTTAATAAAAGAGTCATTAAACCCAAAGCTTTTGAGAACCTTTAGAATAAAGTTCCAGTCCATAGTGTCGAAAGCTTTCCTGATGTCCAGCTTAATGGCAACACTACCTCCTCTAGTGACTTTGTTCAGAAGATTTGTACATTCTGAGGCAAGGCAAATACAAGATTGAATGGTTCTCCCTTTGATAAAACCGAATTGGTTCCAAGATACAATTCTGTTTGTAATGAGAGTGATCCTGTTGGAAATCATCTTAGAAATCACTTTATAGAGAGTGTTGATGAGAGCAATCGGGCGGAAGAGGTGAATCTCAGCATCATTTTCCACTTTAGGAATAAGGGTGAGGAATTGGGCATTAATCCCATGAGGAAGAACACCGTTGGAGAAGAAGGATTTAACTAGATTACAAACGTCCAATTGGATGAGGTCCCAGTATTGCTGGAAAAAACCATTGTTAAAACCATCAGGACCCGGGGCACTATCAGGATTAAGACTGAAAATAGTGGCTTTAATTTCATGGTCCATAGGGATGCTTAAGAGATGATTATTTTCCTCAATCGTGGCCAAATTAGGGATGATGTCAGGAAGAAGATCTTTACACATCATCGGACCATTAAAAAGATTTTCATAATAATCAACAACATGATTAGCAATGGCATCCTCTGTGTCAAGGAGAATGTCATCCACCCTGAGGAAGTTGAGGGGTCTACATATTTTTCTAATTCTTTGGAGAGAATTGTAAAATTTTGTATTTCTATCTCCATCAGTAAGCCATTTGGTTTTAAAGATCTGTTTTATCATGTTATCTTTGAGTTTAAGAAGAGAGTTAAGCTTCAGGGAAATGGAAGTTTCCACTTGCGAGTCAAGGGAGAAGTCAGAGTAAGTATTGGAGCTCTGCATACTACTGAGATTGGTCTCCAAAGAGGAAATGTCAGTGTCAAGATGTTTAGTTCTAGTTCGGCACCAGGTCTTGAGTTGCTGTTTGAGAAGTTTTAATTTAGCAATGCAGGAAAAAGGATCTTTTTGATTCCTCATGCCATCCCAGAAGTCTTTAATCAGGTTAGTACATTCTGGGACCGCAGTCCAAGAATTATTAAATTTAAAGGGGAGGGGAGAGAAAGAACCCTTGGAAAGAAAGGTGACAAGAACAGGATGGTGATCCGAGTTGATCTTGGGTAAGGTAATGCTAGAAATGGAATCCCATTTATCAAGGGCTGCAACGTTAGTGAAAGCTCTGTCAAGTTTACTGGCAATTGTTCTATTGAGGAACTTCCTGTACCAAGTATACTTAGCACCAGAGAGGTTAATTTCAATAAGATTACAATCCTCAATGGTGGCTTTGAATTCTCTAGAGGAGATGTTCGAGTGTGACGTGCCAATCTTCTCCCCTGGGAGGAGAATGGCATTAAAATCCCCGATCACAATCCAGGGATCCTGTATAGAAGTAGAAAGGGAACGAATGTCATTCCAGAGGGGTCTACGATCTTGATATCTATTTTTTGCATAAACCATAGTGCAAACTAACTGAATACCAGCAAAAGAGAAAGTACAAGTAGACATTTGAGTAGAGGTTTTTACAACATTGATAGACTGTAGAGAAGAATGACTGAAAATCCAGAGAGAGTCTGTGGAAGAGCCATCCTTGCAAGCATCAAGGAAATTATAACCTAAAGGGCACAAATGCAAGTGTTTTGAGGAAAAATTGGTTTTCGGCTCAGCAATGGAAACAAGTTTTGGTTTATGAGTTGAAATAAATCTTTTAAGGACAATAAAAGTGTCAGAGTTAGCTAAACCCTGACAGTTCCAAAACAGACAATTCATTTAAACCTGCGTTTAGAGATAGAGCTCCCTTTTTTTGATCCGCTCGAGCCCTTATTCCTTACTGACCTTCTAGGTCCGTGAGGGGGTGACGAGTTAAGTTGCTTACCCTGCTTTTTTTTAGCAGGCAAAATAGAGTCGTTTGGAAAAGCATCAGTAACAATATTTTTAGTCAAGTGAGGCATTATGAAGTCTTTTTGAATCTGAGCAGGTGCGAGGGCCTCATGGGTGCTTGCAGGGGCAGTTATAGTGTTCACTGCAACTGCTTGATCATTTAAGACTGTCATAGAGTCTGCCCGCACCTGCTTTGAGGAAACAAAAATTGATTTGTTGGAGTTGGAGTCCGAATGCAACACGGACTCCGTTGAGTGAGACACTGGTTGTTCAGTTTGGGATTTTGGTTCTGTTAGTTGAACCATGGAACAAGGAAGTGCTCCCACTGGCATTAAAGGATCCATGTCACTAGTGGAAGGGGGTAAAGGGGTACCTGCAACCGGGCAACCGATGCCTACAACCTCATTTACCTTGAAAATCTCAGTCTGGATACCCTCAAGTGCATGGTTGACAACCTGTGCCTCACCTTGCTTGATGTCCTGGCGCTCATCAGACGTAGCTTTCATCAGTTCCAAATCAACTGCTTCACAGTCCGATTGCAATCGATTTGTAGTTTCCAGAACACCAATGTCATCGCCTAAGACGCAGCTAGTGTTATTACTGTTCCGAATCAGCGAGCAATCCTGAGGCTTCATGGCTAATGGCACTGCTTCTTCTTCCTCAACCAGATCAGACCACTTGATACCCGAGGACTCTGCCATATGCGGTAGTTTTTTAACCCATTTCTCTGCCTTTTTTATGGGATTTTCTTGCATTTCAGTGACGATGGGTTGATCTCTTCTGTTTCGGCGAACTTGAGTCCACCCATCTTCTCTTGGCTGTTTATCACGAGATCGCGCCTTCATCACGCGGCAATTCAGAAGTGAATGGCCTATGATTTTACAGAGATCACAAAAGGGCGGACGCCATTCATACTCCAGCCGAACCTCAGATTTGTAGTCATTTGCGATAAAAGAAATTGAATCAGGCAGTTTGTTCTGTAGATCAACTTCGACCATCACCCTTGCGTAAAGTCCGAGCTCGGCATTAACCATCCGATGATCAATTTTCAGAGGAGTCCCGATGCAAGAGGCGATGTCATTTAAGATTTTAGGGTGCCAAAAGAATAAATTCAATCCATGAAAACGTACCCAGATCTGAGCCGATGTGTTTCTGTGAGTATTAGGATTAAAAGCAACATCCCATTCTGAGATACGAAGGAGCCCCGGTTTCAGCTGAATATGACTGGTACTCCAGACTCGATCAAGCTCCTCTTGCGAGCTGAGGAGCATATGGAAATATCCACGCCCAATCGGAACAAGTTTCCAGGTATTGAAGCCCCATACGTGCGAGATTCTCGATTTGAGTTCCGACGCTGGCCATGGCTTATCACCTTGCAGGTAAGAGATTCGTCCCAACACCGAAAGCTTAAAAATTTGTGAACGTTGCTTCAAAGCTTCTGGATCCGCCTCCACCATGAGTCGGCCATCATCCAACTTCTTGCAGAAGGGTGATTTATTCGCGATTGCCGAGCATAGCTCCGTGCCTTTTAACGCATTTATATTTTCTTAAATCATGGTTAGAACTATTGATTTTACATATAATGAATGATTTTTTTTATAACTTCCTAGGAGTATCTTATTTTACCTATTTTCCATTTCTATAATTATCTGATAAAACATATTTCTTCAATTCTACAGGGTAAACTATAACCATTTTTATATTTTAATGTGATGAATTTTCATTTATAATTTTTTTTTCAACCACCATGCCTACTTAATAACATTATTATAAATGTTCCTTGAATGTGATCTATATAGGGTCATTTTCTGATTCAACATTGGAGACACTGAATAGATTCAAAAGTTATTTCTCTAATTTAAATATGATTTCTATTATATAATTATATATATAATTATAATCCAATCCATTTAATTCCCACATCATGAATTTTTTTGTAAATGAAATTTATTATTTAATTCATTATGCATGGTTTTATAATTTAAATTTATAATTTCTAACCGCACCTTTTATCATGTATTCTATAATGTTTTAAATATATATTAAAACTTAGAGTCGGATTAAGAAACTAAGAAATATTATGAGCTCAATTTTCCCATGAAAAGTAAATTCTCAAGGATCCCCCTATTTGATGAATCATACCAATCTATATGATCAGAACCTTGAGTTAAGTAATACATAATTATAGATACATATTCAGTATAGTGATCCACAACCTATAGTTGTGTTAATGTAATCTATATTGAATGAATATATTTACTAATACATATATAGACTATTGAAAAAATATATTGAATCACAACTCTTTCATTTTGAGTAGTAACTTCACTAACTCCCATAATATTATCAGGTTATTTGACAATAGTGTATTCCCTTACAATAATTGATTCTTCATGTTATATTCAAAGATATTTTACATTTATTATTTAAATTTTACCAATTTGAATAATGTGCTTTTCCTTTTCGACTTTATAGTTTTCCTTGTTCCCATGTCATAGATAGATTAAATCATTAAATCGTTATTTATTTATTCCTCTCGAATGATCCCCAATATTGAACACCTAAAAATCCAAGGATCCTACATTGGGATTTTTTTATTGATTCACATTTCATTGCTCCGAATTCATTGAGGTTTTATATATAAAAAGTAGTGAGAGGCATAATATTATGATAATAAAATTTCATGCATAACTTACATGTGACAACTGTTATATAAGAACAATATATATGTAAATATAAAATATTAAAAAGTATCCATGTAGGAAAACATGAATAAAAAATATATAAATCTATCACTTTTTAAATATTATTGAACTCGGGGATAAAAAATTGAATTTCTACCATCACTATTGAAATAAAATCCTTAACCATGGGTGCATTCAAAATAACTCTCATAAGGGATATCATAAAAATGATATGATCATCATTTTTACAATATTTCATATTTTGACTATAAATTTACATTAAATATATTCTCATAGACCAATTAGAAAAACTACTAATTATGTTCCCATCATTTTTATCAGGGGACCTTTATATATTTCTAGAATTTCATCCCTAGCACCAAGATATCTTATACATTCCCCCTAGAGATTCTTAATCATTTTTTACTTCCTCCTTCTCTTTAACCATCATATCAAATTCAAATATAAAATACTTATTAGAAATAACATTTATTTTTATCGAATGGTTAGTTATCTTCATTTTTTTAACTATGTCTCTTATAAGAGCTTAATATGGAGTAACTACATAACAATGATTTGGTAAAGTATATATTTTCATTACATTTACATTTTTTTCTTGAAATAAATTAGTATAATTTATTATCATATTTATTTTTACTTAATTATTATACAGGTTGGGCATTATAATTATGTATGGAAATATATATATTCATGGTTGTGAGTATTTAAAATTATATTATAGAAATAACTACATAATCAAATATTCAATTAATTTAATTAGAAAAAACACTATGTACCTTATTGGTAAAGATTTTTATATATCAGATCATGATACTCATATTTGGGCTCTAATGTCATTAAATCTAGAATCACACCTGACATTACTATCTTATAAGACAATTTATGTAAGATATTACTAATCAAGAGAATAAAAAATGAAATCATAACTTTAGTGTTTCTAAATATAATATTTCATTAAAAAAATGAATATCGTATCTCATTCAAAGGCATCCCATCAAAAATTTAATCCATTATGATATAATGTGAGTTCATATACATCATATGTGAATCTGTAAGATATTTTAAAATTTCATGTAATCCTCTACTATATCCCGGAATAAGAACTATAACACATTTTTACTATATGTATATGTCGTAGAGGGATCTTATAACACTATTTTGAGAGTCAAATATTAAATTATATAATAAATGGAAATAAAACTCTGATTATATATGAATTTGGATCGAATAAGGCCTAAAAAGTCTTAAATATTGGAATCCTTTTTGAAAAAAATTCTTTAAATTTGGAATATATTCTCATATAAGACTTTTACATAGTGAAATATCATGAACCCTTTAAGAATAATATCCAAATGTTGACAAAAAACCTATCCATGTTACTTTATTTAATGGGGAGATGAATTGGATGCCGATTATTGATGGATTTCATGAATAAATAAAATCATATATCCCATGTTATTATTTTATATGAAAATTCCCCAAAAAACCAATATTAATTTTTTTTGACATCATTAATTCAATTGTAAATGTTTCTACTTCTCAAAAGTGTTTATATATGGATGATTTAAATTCCCTTTAATTTAAAAAAAACCTTCTACGACAAAAAAAGATTCATTTTTAAAAAGTGGGAATTAACTAGATACCACAAGTATATGGATCATTCATAGAAGATAATGTTGTAAATTCAAAAAAAATTGAGAATGAATAAGATATATATTTATTTATCCATTTTAGGATAAACTCCATGGACGATATGGATAAGAGAAACTATAGGATACTTATTTTCTTAGAATTCTTATTTTAATTACCCCATTTATAATTAATAAAAAATCTATTTACAAGAATAATTATTAATATTTCCATTCTTGAATTTATTAACATCTAAATTATTATTGATCAATTTTGAGTATAATAATTTAATAGTAAAGAGAAATCCATTCAGATATATTAATATTATTCTATCATTTGATATATTTTGGATTAATATTTTTTGGATCTCATTGGTCATTGGGTAATTTAATCACATTCATTAGAGGATCAACAACCATATTGAGGGTTTGTGGTGGTTTCCAACCATATTTATTATTATAAACGTACATTACAAAATACAATGAAATTAGATTAATTGAAATATATATATATATATATATATATATATATGAATTAATCGAGTGATAAAATGGTCACAACATTTTCTCTATTATTATATAATATTCCGTTTCATACTCTTTTTTAATAAAATATTCATTTTAATTCAAAACATTCAATCTCTTACTGCATTTGGTAAAATATGTTTTATCTTTATATTAACTATGTTCAATTTTTTAATTCCAAAAATTTATTCATCAATATAAATATGGAGAGTGTGAAATTATCCAAAAATATTCTTTCAAGAACAGTCCTACAAGACATTTTATGTCATTTATTTGGGGAAAATTTTTTGATAAGAAGGAAATATGAAAGCATCCTTTAATTGGATCCATTATTAGAAAGGTTTCATATATTTATTTCATTTTTCACATATTTAGTGGATGATACAAGTAAATAGATACTTTTATGACTGAAACTAATATGAAATATCACTATTGTGGATGTGGAGTTAGGATTTACATTATTATTAGTTATGAATCCACCAACACAAAAAGAAATAATCATCTTTATTAATAAATCTAATTATATGATAAAAATTTATTGATTTTTTTTCTTCATATTAGTAATGAAATCATGAGAACCATATAAAATAGCAATCTTATATTATTGGTTTCTAAATAAAATATGATATCATTCATCAACTATAAATAGTTAACAAACTCCATAGGTGGATCCATACTAGAATCTCCATTAATTATGTTATGATTTGGGAAACATAAAACCACATTGTATTAATATAAAATTCTTATAATTTAGATATCTACCTTTTTCATTATATTTAGTGTCTTATAAATTTTTTTTTAATTCAAACTATAAATTTATGATATATTTTATAGAATTGATGAATATTTTTTCATGATAAGTTATTCTTTGCATTAAATACTACTACAATTCGAAAATAATTTATTGTAATATAAAAAGTCCTAGTTTGATGTAACATGATTATTAGAAGTGGTTTTTTGAATATATTGTTTCTCCTATAATCTTATAAGTTTATAGATTTAGATTTAATAATTTTAGCTAATATTATTATATACTTTAGAGTGGTTGAGGGTACTACATGAGGAGTATAATTTTAGAATACTACATATGTTATTGCGATAATAATTGTAATCATGCCCCAAATTACACAAAAATAATAATAAGAAATATTATTCATATCAATTATTATCTTGAGGATCCCACATTTACTACAAAGAATTCCATGATTCAATTTAAACATATTAATATTTCAACTACAAAAAGGTCATTGATGTTATACAACACCAAAAAACGATAACCAAACCTAAAATAAATTATTTACTCTATAAAAGCTATTAAATATAAAATGAAGATGAAAATTTTATTGGTCTATGTCCATAAATTCATAAAACATTTAAAAATTTATATTTTTTCAAATAATACCTATAAAAGAAAATCAATAATGTCCTTTCAATTAAATGTATAACTTTATATATGGTTGAAATAATTATTTTAGTGAAACATTTAGACCCCCAAAACAAAAATAAAGAACATTTAGGCCCTTTTGTAAATAAATAATCCGGAAATATCAATATTATATCCAATGATTAAATTAGAATTAATTTTTTTAGATCACAACAACTTAAGAAATCATTAAATATCCTTATAGAACCCATATGAAAACAAAATATTATGATGAAACAGTTTATGGAACATATGGAACGTGTAGTACCCCCGGTTTATAGTATGTAACCCTTTCGTGATTCTTTTAATGGTTATAATGTTAAGGTTGATGAATGGGAGAGTCGGGAGAACTTGGAATGAGTTTTGGGGAAAAAAGGGAAGTCGTACGGGGGGCGCACGGTTTGTCTAGACCGTGCGGACAAACCGTGCGGAGCTGGTATTGTAGATAGTAGCTTCTGCATGGGAGGCACACGGTTTGTCTAACCGTGCGGCCAAACCATGCGAGAAGGGTGGCAGAGGCAGTAGATAATGCATGGTTAGCGTACGGTTTTTCAAACCGTGCGAACTAACCGTGCGGCCTCTTAAACGAGATCCTGTAAAAGTGGAACTCACGCATTTTTGCCTCTAAGTGTCTCATTTTCCCTCCTAAGCATCCCTAACTTGGTTTTTTGGTTTCCTAAGGTCAAAGAGGGTTATCCCATCATTCTGAAGGCGATCTTAAGGCTTCTCTTGATGAATCGAAGTCGGATTCTTGAGGTATGTGATCATTCTTGTTTGGTTTCTCAGATCTACTTAGATCTACTTTTCCTCTTCGCTCTGTTTCTTAGATCTACGCCCATTATGGGTAGATCTAAGTGTTTTTATTCCAAACATAATGAGTTTTGGTCTTGGTTGTGTTAGGATAATATATCTAAGGAGGATCCTTGGTGAATCGACCTAGGTTTCTTGAATGTCCTTCAGCCGTTGGTTGGTTTTGCCTAATTTGTTGAGATAGGAGGCTTTACTCTTGACTCATTTTTATAGAATTCATTGCCTTAGATTCAAATTCAATTAATTTAATGGATTTTATTGTGAAAATCATAGAATAAATATTCTTTACTGATGATTTATGGTTTTGATGAAATTGTGAAATCTTTGTGAATTGTTGTGCAAAGTGATTTGGCTTCTTCAATTTAAAATGTTGATTTTAAATTGTGGATCTGATGGAATGGTAAATAGTTTTATAAAATATGGGATTTCAATATTAAAAAAGGGTGTTTTATTGAAATGGGTTGAATTGGTTGAACACAATTGGTTTTGATGGAAATGGTTTTCAATAAAATGTGTTTTATTGAACGGATGGTTTCGGCATGATTGTTGTGAATGTGTTCTGTGTGTTCATCTGGAATTTGGGACGGATAAGGGTTAGGAGTCTCCCCCATCAGTTTTGGGATGGATAAGGGTTAGTTCTCTCCCCCGTCAAACATTCATATTTCATTCGAGACGGATAAGGGTTAGGGGTCTCCCCCATCAGTGTTGGGATGAATAAGGGTTAGGGCTCTCCCCCATCAAGCATTCATGTGTATTTCGGTTGGATAAGGGTAAGAATTATACCCCATCATGGTTGGGATGGACAAGGGTTAGGGCTTCTCCCCTCTTCCGGGTAGCATGCATGGTTGTTTGCATGGGTTTGTGGAAATGGTTGGGTATGCCAAGAAGAAATGTTTTTTTAGATGGTTTTAATGATTGATTGGTGATTTTTCTAAAAACATGACTTTTTGGGAAATGGGTTTCAATTGCTTTGGTTATGAATGGTTTTGGAAACTTTTTATATTTATTTTTAAACTTCTTTTGAGAAAATGTTTTATATAAACTATTTTCATATCAATGTGGCTAACTATTATATCCCAGTGGCGTGAGTAGGGAATTCATTGTGGAAAACCTACTAAGTTTTAAACTCACCCCTGCTTTGGCATGTTGGTTCTTTTTCAGATGTCGTATTCTGAGACACAGGTTAAGGTAAAGCATATTATTGCTAATCGCTTGTGGTGATGCTTGGGAGATGTTGTGGAGCTTGGGGCTTGTGGAGCGTGGAGTTTTGGTGTCTTTTGAGAGTCTTGGGTGGTTCTTCTATTGTGCACTTTGATGCTTGGTTTGGTATTCTACAATTGTGTACTTTGATGTGGTTTATTATAAATGAAGTTGTTTATTGGTATTCATTTGTTCATGCATCATATAGTGAATGTTTAATTATGGTTGGTTTATGGTTTTATTTCTTAAAGGGTAAATCGTCCCCCAACTTATATTTGAAACCCTTCGGCATTTATTTTCAGCCTTGGGCGTCTTGGGGATGTCTCTTAAGGCCTAGTAATGACTCGTTGTACTCTCAAGCCAATGAGAATTGGCGGGTCAATACAAATGGTATCAGTTTGTTCATTCCTTTCCTAACAAGTGGTCATCAATGTTCTTAGTCTTGGAGTTGAAATTAATTCTTGTCTATTCCTTTGGTTGAAATCTTAGACAGGAGTAGGATTGTCGGAACATGAAATGTATAGCATAAAAGAACGTATCTAACTGGTTTATATTGAACATCAAGTTTCCAGGGTGTTGGGAACATAAGTGTTTTGGATACACTTCTATAATGTTGGAAATATCATTGTCATGGGTTTATCCAATGAGATGAGCATGACATGTGTTGTAGAGGAATGACTTCCCACTAGGATTTCAAATCTCATTGTGAGGAATGAGTAAGGATTTTGTGCATGGTGCCAATTTTTGAAAAAATGTAGAAATTTTTTGCAAGTGAAATATTTTGCAAACGGGGTATTTGGTGTATTTTGAAAATGGGTTGATTTTCAAAAAGTATGTTGAATGTTCTCAAAAAAGGTTGAACATGTAAAAAGGTTGTTTTAGGAAAAACAATGTTATGATAGATGATGTGATAGAATTTTAATGTTAATCCATCAGTTGCTAGAGAGTGAGATTGATGGAGTTTGTTGTTGGTTTAGAAAATGGCACCGGGTTGGCGTCATCGAAACCAACCTGAAGAAGCCACGAAAAATGTGGTTTCACCAGAACCATGTGTGAACCAAGATCTGGTTTAGAGTATTGTCTAGGATTTTTATGTTGTGGATATGGGGAACCAGGGGAATGAACCAAGGCATGTGGATCATACCATCCAGTTCATGAAGTAGAATCCACCGAACTTTTGGGGTGATGCTGAACCTGAAAAGGAAGAGGTGTGGCTAAGTAGGATAAATCATATCTTTGATTTCATCAGCACGCCATCAGAGCTCAAGGTCAAGTTGGAAAAAAATATGCTCAAGGATCTTTCACATCAGTGGTGGGATTTAGCAGTGTAGACTAAATTGGATGAAGGCCTTACCTTGGAGGATATTGAAGAATTGTTCAACAAACAATTCTATCTTCACACGTTCAAGATCCAGATAACAACGGACTTCTTCAGCTTGAAACAAGAGACTCTCTTTGTCACAGAGTATGCGGATAAATTCATGAATTTAGTCTATTTGGCACCATAGGTCACGTCAAGTGTGTCGTTGAAGGTACACATCTTCGAATTGGGGCTAAGGCAAGAGATTTGATCGAAGATTGTGGTGCTCTGTATTATGGATTATACAGAGATGGTGAACAGATCAACTGTTGCTGAACGTGATATCTCGGGATCAATAGGAGGAGGAATGATGATACCTATAGGAAACGTTGGGAACTCAACATTTGGGAACAAGAGGAAAAGGGACACCTACTTCCACAGTGCATGTGGGAATCACTATCAGACAGAAGGATCAGTGAACCTTCCTCCATGACCTCAGAGCAAAGCATGTTGTTTTCAATGTGGTTCACTTGACCACAAAAGGTGAGATTGTACGGCGCAACCTAGAGATTGTCACAATTTCAATCATATGGGGCATCTACAGTGCTATTGTAGGAATGCTCCGAGTTCGGGTGCATGTGACACTTCTTAGGAGTTGCAAACATCGTATTCTTCGACTGGACAAGGCCAGCAGACTTAGTCTCGTCAACATAGCAGAGCTAGCCATACTGATTCTAGAAATACCATGACTCCTCAACCAGGGCTACCTCAACAAGGCAACAAGGAGAACAGTGCAGTGAAGAAGCAGTTGTATGGATTTGAGCATATGATAGTCGATGATCAAGCTGGACTATCTATAGTGAGAGGTACGATTATTTTGAATTCTACCCTTATGCAAGTGCTCTTCGATACTAGTGCATCGCATTCCTTTATTTCTTCTCATGCTGTTGATTTGTTATGTTTAAAACTGGAAATGATGCCTTCTGTTTTGAAACTGAAAACTCCTCTTAGTGAAATATAATGTCAAGCCATTGTGTGTAGAGCATGTGTTATAACTGTTGATGGAGCTGAGTTAAAATGGGACTTCTCGATGTTGTACATGGATGTCTATGACGTAATCATGGATATGGATTGGTTGACAATTTTTAAGGCTCACATAAACTATTATAGTAGAATGTTTAGTTTCACTACTGAGGACAGAATCAACCATATCTTCAGAGGAGAGAGGATAAAAAAGAAAGATGCAAAGAGCTTGTTGGCACCAATTGTGGGAACGATCTCTTACCAACTGGCAGTGTTGTCTTTGGCATCAATAGAAGAAATCGCAAGAGATAGTTTTCTAGTAGTGGTGGATCAATTTCAAGATGTCTTTCCCAATAACTTCTCAGGGTTTCCACTTATAATGGAATTAGAGTTTACGATTTATCTGCTTCTGGGGACCATTCCTATGTCCCTTCCATCTTATAGGATGGCACCAATGGAGTTACGTGAATTGAAAGTGCAGTTAGAGGAGCTAGAAAGAAAGGGTTTCATTCTCCCAAGTACTTCTCTATGGGTAGCACCGGTGTTATTTGTAAATAAGGTATATGGAACTCTTCATCTATTTTTTGATTATCATAAGCTTCACCAAGTTATGATAAAGAATAGATATCCACTTCTGCGCATTGATGATCTATTCGATCAATTAAGGGGAGATCAGTGGTTCTCCAAGATTGACTTGCGATCAGGATATCACTAATTGTGAGTTCGAAAGTAGTATATTCCATAGACAGCTTTCAGAAGCAGATATAGCCACTTAGAATATGTAGTCATGACTTTCGGTCTAACGAATGCACCAGCAGTCTTCTTGGATTTAATGAATCGGATATTTCAGTGATATCAGGATTCTTTCATTGTGGTGTTTTTGGATGATATCTTGGTGTATTCAATGACAAGGGATGATCATGAGGAGCACCTGGAAATGGTGTTACAAATATTGATAGATCGTTGTTTATATTCCAAATTATAAAAGTGTGATTTTTTGATACAGGAAGTACGTCTCCTTGGCCAAGTCATTTCCAAGAAGGGCGTTTCAGTTGATCCTGAAAAGATAGAATTCGTTATCTCTTTGCAACCACCGAGCAATGTGTTCAAGATATGAAGTTTTCTTGGTCTATCTGGTTACTACCGATGCTTTTTACATGATTTCTCAAGACTAGCGTCACCAATGACTACTCTGAAAAAGAAGAATGCTCCATTCTAATAGACAGAAGAATGTCAGAAGTCTTTCCAGGAACTGAAGGTTCGTCTTACATCAGCACCTATCTTGATCTTTCCAGAATTAGGGTGGGGCTATGTGGTGTACTGTGATGCTTCGGAAATAGGGTTGGGTTGTGTTCTCGTGAAAGGAGACCATGTGGTGGCTTATGGCTCAAGGCAGTTGAGAGTGCATGAAAAACATTACCCAACACATGATTTGGAGTTGGCTACAGTCGTACATGATTTGAAAACATGGAGACATTATCTCTTTGGTGAGAAATTTACTATGTTTACAGATCACAAAATCTTGAAACACATTTTATCAAAGTGTGATTTGAATCTGAGTCAGAGGAGATGGATGGAGTATCTTCAAATGTCCAACTTTGACATGATGTATATGGTGGGTAAGGGGGATTAGGTGGTCGATGCATTAAGCAGAATTTTGTAAGCTCAATTGGCGAAAGAAGCTTTAGACGAATGGCAGTTGATGTCGGTCTTAGCCGAAATGCATGTGGAATATGAATATTGAGGTGATGTTTCAGTTTTCTTTCCAATTGCGCTTGTTCCTGATTTGGTGGAGATAGTAAAGGAGGCACAAGCCTCCGATGTAGACTGTGTTGCAATGAGTTCAAAACTCAATGGTGGGGAGACCATTGAGGGATGGAAGCTGGATGGGAGTTCAGTTTTGTGGTTTTGAGATCAGATGGTTATACCTTTAACTGCTTAAGAACAACTCCTTCATGCTTACAACCATTCCAGATGGGTTGCACATCCGGGTACACAAAAGATTTATAAGGCGTTGAAGGCGTAGTTTTGGTGGAGAGTCATGAAAAGGAAGGTGGTCGTGTTTGTCTCATGGTGCTTAACTTGTTAGCAGGTTAAAGTAGAGCATCAGAGACCAGCCAATATGTTACAATATTTACCTATCCCTGTGTGGAAATGGTATTAGATAGCAATGGATTTTGTTACAAGTCTTCCAAGAACGGTCCGGAAACAAGATGCCATTTGGGTGATAGTGGATCGTCTAACCAAGTCGGCCCATTTTGTCCCTATTCTTGAAACTCATACGATGGAAGATCATTCAAAAATAGATATTTGAGAAGTGGTAAAGAGACACGGCATACCATTTTCCATCGTGTTAGACAGAGATCTGAGGTTTACATCTCATTTCTCACGATCCTTATAGAAATCCCTGGGAACTCAATTGAATATGAGTATGGTGTATCATCCTCAAATGGATGGACAATCCGAAAGAAAAATACAGAAATTGGAAGATATGTTGTAGACTTGTGTAATTGATTTTGGTGGCTCATGAGCGGAGCATATAACCTTAGTGGAGTTCTCATACCATAATAGTTATCAGGCCTCGATACACATGGCTCCATTTGAAGCATTTTATGGGCGTCCTCATCGTTCTCTACTATGCTGGGTGGAAACAGGTGAGACTTCACTAGTTGGGCCAAGCCTTGGCCAAGAAACAATGGAGAAGATTCGGTTGATAAAAAATGATGGTGGAGATGGCACAGATTCATCAGAAATCTTATGCGGATCATCGCCGAAGACCATTGTTGTTTGCGGTGAGCGATCATGTCTTTTTGAGAATCTCTTCATGGCTAAGACATCGTCATTTTGGGAAACAAGGCAAGTTATCTCCTCAATATATAGGCCGTTTTGAGATACTGGAACGGGTTGGTGAGGTGGCATATCATTTGGCATTACCATCACAGTTCAGTGCAGTGCATAATGTGTTCCATGTATCTCAGTTGAAAAAGTATCAGCCTGATCATGACCATGTGATCAGATGGGATCACGTTGACCTAGAGCCAGATGCTTCGTTGATACATATCCCAGTATGTATTTTGGATAGGCAAGAGAAAGTCTTGCATGGAAAAAGCATCATTCTAGTGTGGGTTTTATGGTAGCATGGTCAGATTCAGGAAGAGACTTGGGAACGCGAGAATGAAATGAAAGAGGAGCGGCCAGAACTCTTTCAAGAAAGCGATGGTTTTCTACTTTCTGGGGATGGAAAGGCCAATGGTGGGGAGAATTTAGTACCCCCGGTTTCTAGTATGTAACCCTTTATTGATTATTTTAATGGTTATAAAGTTAAGGGTGACGAATGGTAGACTCGAGAGAACATGGAATGAGTTTTGGGGCAAAAAGGGAAGTCGCATGGGGGCGCACTGTTTGTCTAAACCGTGTGGACAAACCGTACGGAGTTGGTATTGGAGGCAGTATCTTCTGTATGGTTGGTGCACGGGTTGTCTAACCATGTGTCCAAACCATGCGAGAAGGGTGGTAGAGGTCGTAGCTAACGCACGGTTAGCGCACGGTTTGTCCAACCGTGCGAACTAATCGTGCAGCCACTTAAATGGTATCCTATAAAAGTGGATCTCATGCATTTTTGCCTCTAAGTGGCACATTTTTTCATAAGTGGCCCTAACTTGGGATTTTGTTTCTCCTAAAGTCAAAAAGGGTTCTCCCATCGTTCTATAGGCGATCTGAAGGCTTCTCTTGATGAATCGAAGCCGGATTCTAGGGGTATGTGATCGTTGTTGTTTGGTTTCTCCGATCTACATAGATCTACTTCTCCTCTTTGCTCGGTTTCATAGATCTATGCCCGTTATGGGTAGATATAAGTGTTTGGATGCCAAAAATAATGATTTTTGGTCTCAGTTATGTTAGGAGAAGATATCTAAGTAGGATCCTTAGTGAATCAACCCGGGTTTCTTGAGCGTTCTTCGGTCGTTGGTTGGTTTCGCCTCATTTGTTGATGTAGGAGGCTTCACTCTCGACTCCTTTTGCTAGAATTGATTGTCTTAGATTAAAATTTGTTTATTTGAATGTATTTTATTGTGAAGATCATGGAATAAATCTTTTTTAGTGATGATTTATGGTTTTGATGAAATTGTGAATTTTTTGTGAATTGTTGGGAAAAGTTATTTGGATTCTTGATTTTAAAATGTTGATTTTAAATTGTGGATTTGTTGGAATGGTAAATAGTTAGATGAAAGATGGGTTTTCAATAAAAAAAATGTGTTTTATTTACATGGTTTTAATTGGTTGAACACACTTGGTTTTGATGGAAATGGTTTTCAATAAACGGTGTTTTATTGAGAGGATGGTTTTGGCTTGATTGTTGTGAATGTGTTGTGTCTGTTCATCTAGAATTTGGGATGGATAATGGTTAGGAGTCTCCCCCATCATTGTTGGGATGGATAAGGGTTATAACTCTCCCCCGTCAAACATTCATATTGCATTCGGGATAGATTAGGTTTAAGGGTCTCCCCCATCAGTGTTGGGATGGATAAGGGTCAGGGCTCTCTCCTGCCAAGCATTCATGTGAATTTGGGTTGGATAAGGGTAAGAAGTATCCCCCATCATGGTTGGGATGGATAAGGGTTAGGGATTCTCCCCTCTTCCAGGTATCATGCATGGTTGGTTTCATGGGTTTGTGGAAATGGTTGGGTATGCCAACAATGAATGTTTTGTGAGATGGTTTTAAAACTCGAATGGTGATTTTTCTAGAAAAATTACTTGTTGGGAAACTGGTTTCAATTTCTTTGGTAACTAATGGTTTTGGAAACATGTTTATATTTAGTTATAAACTGCTTTTGAGAAAAATTTTTATATAAACTATTTTCATATCAATGTGGATTACTCTTCTATCCTAGTGGCATGAGTAGGGAAGTCATTGGGGAAAACCTACTGAGTTTTATACTCACCCCTGCTTTGGCACGTTGGTACTTTTGCAGATGTCATATTCTGGGACACAGGTAATGGTAAAAAATATTATTACTAGTGGCTCATGGTGATGCTTGGGAGATGTTGTGGAGCTTGGAGCTTGTGGAGCGTGGAGTTTTGGTGTCTTTTGAGAGTCTTGGGAGGTTCTTCTATTGTGCACTTTGATGTTTGGTTTGGTCTTTCGCTGTTGTGTACTTTGATGTGGTTTGTTATAAATGAAGTTGTTTATTGGTCTTCATTTGTTCATGCATCATATAGTGAATTTTTAATTATGGTTGGGTTATGGGTTTATTTCTTAAAGGGTAAATCGTCCTCCAACATTTGAAACCCTTCGACATTCATTGCCAGCCTTGGGTGTCTTGGGGATGTCTCTTAAAGCCTAGTATTGACTCGTTGTACTGTCAAGACAATGAGAATTGGTGGGTCATTACAGGATGAATAGTTATGAAATTTTTTTACATAATAAACTATAATAGTTGAGTTTTACCTTTAAATAATTAAGTTAATAATAAACTAAAAATATTATATAATTGTTGTCTGACAAAACTATGGAATGGTATTATGTTAATGAAACACCCAAACTATGTATTTGAAACCTACCTTTAAAGATAATCAAGTTCCAAATAGTTCATTTCCCATTTCACATGATATAACACTCTCAAATGGGTCATAGATGTTTTCAAAACAACTAAAAATTATATAAATTTTAGGATGGAAATATTAGTGTCAAAGTAAGAAGGATTCCAAGATATAACAATAAAATATTAACGAAAGGATATGTTCATATGAATCTCAAATTATTTCATAAAATGACCAATAAGGTAAAAAATATACAATATATTACTTTAAAATATTTATAATAGTGAAACGATTTTGAATTAGTTATTTGGATAATGAAACATTAGTGACTTTTAGGAAGTCTCATGTTAATATTCTGTATTTTTTCTAGACAAATACATTCAAAGGCTTGTTACCATTTCTATAAATATTTTTTATCATAAAATAAATTAAAGGTAGGAGAGGGAGTGAGCCTTATATAGAAAATTTATTCTATTATTCAAAATTATATACTTTTTCATTCAAAATTCAATCATACTTTAAAATTTATCTGAACGATTACTACATGTAAATTCAAGGATTTTATGTTAGAGTATGGTTCATGAATAAATGTGATTGAAAAATATATATACTTGACTCTAGTGTTTGGTGAGATAAATCATAATGTTATTTGAAACAAATTGCCCATTAATAGTAAACTATTACATTTAATGAACTATTAGTCTATTTTTGTAAAAGTAATATACATGAATTTTCATAATTATATATTTTTTCTGGATGTTCAAGATGATAGGTTTTGTAAACATAAATCACTTAATTTTGTAAATGTTTTTTTCATAACATCCATATATATATAAAATATTTTCCAAAAAACATTAGAATTTTTTTTTTGATGGAGTATAACACTATTGTATTTTTTTATATGGAATACCCATGATTATAAATTTTATCCACTAAAGTGACCATGATTATGTGGTTTTCCATAGACTTATTTCCCAATTTTCCATGTAGTATACCATTATTTTCTAGACTAAACAAAAATAATTTGTTTCATATGAAAAATGATATTTATTTGGTAGAAAATGATGTGTGAAACGAATATTGGAACTCATAAATTGGTTAATGTAGTCCCACTCAAATGTATAACTCATCCTCTATTTACAATTATAGTACAAAAAATATTGAAAACTAATAACCCTTATTATAATTCACTTGAATATTATAATAATGATCATATTAAACAATAATTGAGTACCTTGAATATGATAAAATTTACGGAAAATTATTGAGCTCTCATTTTCTCTCAAATATTGAATCATTCGTGGAAATAAAAATTAAAAATAAATAGGTGAAGTGATTTGGATTGATGAATTAAATTTGGAATCATCTAGTTTTTTTAATAAAATAGGTGAAACAATTGATGTTTTATGTCAATTAAACCATAAAAACAAATAAAAACATTCCACCCATGTTATAACTAAAAACATTTCATGGACATGTCATGTACACATTCTAAGGAGATGGTGAAAAATTTCCTATCATCATTGATAAATACCCATTATTATATCTAAAACAAAACTTCATGAAGAGTATATAAAACAAAAGAGTGAATTAGGATGGTATTTATCATATTGTAAATAAATTATTAAATGATTTATTTAGAGAATAAATATATTATATGGGATTTTTTAATCACCAGTATAGAACTATTACATCCTTTGATCTCAAAAAAAATGTTTAGAATCATATGAAAATGTGATAAAACCCATAAAAAAATTGGATGTATAGTAATTCAATACCTAAGATCATACCAAAGAGGTATATGTGTAAAATATGTTAATTTAATTAGACTATCCATAATTTATTATTAAATAAATCTAAAACTAAATTTAAGTATGAATGATGATAATAGCATTGAAAAGTTTTATAATAAAAAATAGTATACTAACCATAGAAGGTATAATTTCATGTAATAATGAGCATAATGGTGAATAATAAATATTTTTTTCATTAGAAATATGTCTAATAAATTCAATTGGTGTGAGAGATCAATCACCTCCCCCCCTAACATTCCATTTCTAAGGGTTATGTTCCTTAGTATATAGAGAGTGTTGTACCCCAAAAAATATGAAACCTAGAATCTAACATACAAAATGTTCATAATGATTATAGAAACCTAATGATGATATTTAAAAAAATATCTCTCATAGGACAATCAATTTTCATACTTATTGAATTAAATTAGATATCTGATTGAATGGATGTAATGGAAATTCCTAACTAGATTGGTCCATAAATAACATAATAGATATAATTCGACATAACATAAAATCATAGAAATTAGAATGTGACCCTCTCTTAGTAGTCATGAGAGGGAGAAAAATTAAAAAAAAACAAAACATATATAAATAATGTTTCATTATAACCTTATAGATGTATCCAATAATGTTTATTTTCCCTTAGTAATCAATTGACTACTCTCTTGTATATTTTCCCTCCATTTATTAGTATCATTCATCACATGTATATCAGTATAAATAAATTTTATATTCTCTATATATTTTTCCACATTGAATTAATCATACAATATATATAAAAAGGTGTAAATCCACATTTGACATTACTTTTATTTCCACCAAAATGAATTTTATAACTCTTTCAAGGATAAAATTAATCAATCAAGTTATTTTAGTATAAATATTGAAACGTTGAAATATATTTCCATCAAGGTATTTTAATTCATAATTAATCATAATTACACAAGGCCATAGAGTCAGTTCAAAAACTCAATGAGAAATAAAACTATCCATCTAGCATGATCCCTTTAAAAATGGAATGTATATCTAACTATGTGAATGGAAGAGAACATTACGTATATATCATCTCCCTTTTATCACGAAAAAAACTAATGGATGTTCCTTTTAAAGACTCAAGCAATTATTGTTTCTAAATTAACATTTTTTCCAGGACAAGACTCTATATAACACAACTCTTTATTTTAAAATTAATCCTTGGTCATTATTAACTAAACTCTATACTGTGGTATCGTATCATCAAAAATTTCAAAAAAAAATCTTTAAATTGTATTATTTATCCATGAGTGATAATCAAAACAATTAAACATTAATTAATTAGGGGTTTCATATTTATATGATAAGTATGTAAAATCATAACTTGATGTTTCATTTGGATTTGGACATCTTTCAAGTTCGATCTCCATGGAATTTGGTATGATTATTGGACCATTTTGGAAGTTGATCTAGATCAATTAAATCTATAAGTGTTCTTTCCCTTATTAATAGTGTGGAATGTGTTGGTGAAATCATAATTGTGTAAACAATAGGGGTAATTTAATGGACACAAGTACCATCGAAAATGATTTATGGTTTGGATGGTTGCATGTTTCTATTTGATCAAGAGGGTTGCAGTCCATGATATGAAATTCACTATCATTGTAAAAAATAAATGTTCCATATGAAAAAAATTCCAAATTATAATATAATATAAGTTAGAATTATATAAATATTGAAACATGACTATTAATCCTTGAATAATTCACATAATGACTGATAAATCACATTGGGTTACATGTTTCCTCGCACTTGTCACATCTAAATTACTTATTATAAAAACTCAGTATGAATACCCGCTACGTTTCCCTTTGTATTTCCTAATTCCATGGATATGTTAAATTCAACTCTTGATTTAAATTATTATTACCATTTAGTAAAAACACCCAAAAAATCATATATAAATATTTTATTTTGACCAAAATTTAAACATTAAATTTCTCTTATATGGAACAAATAAATACGTTAAGTGTGATATTCTTAATCAATATCACATTAGATTTTTTTCAAATAAATAATGTTAATATTATATATAGTGTTGTTATTATATGTTATTTACTTATCACATATCCAAATGGTTTGATAAAACTAAAATCTCTCAACTGTAATGGAATGATAAAAGCTAGTGAAGAAGATATCGTATTAGGGTTCATGTAAACCAAATCTCAAATGAAACAAGGTAATTTTGAGAAAATAAATAAATCTAAAAATGGAGGAATAAATCAATGAACATTACCTAATACTCAAAGGTAAATATCTATAAAAAATAATTCTTCCTAAAATAATGGAATCAATCCCTACTCCCAGACTCAATGATTGGATCTATAAATCTAACTGTGAATAATTTTGAATAATGACCCATTGTTTTATGTTTTCATATTTTGTATTTTTTTCAAAATTATTTCTTGAAATTAATTTAAAATACATAACATAATCCATATTTTATCTAAAATTAAAACTATTTTTATATTTTTAACAAGATCATAGGCAGCGTTTTACTAATTTAATACTCGATTAAAAATCATTTTTATTTATTTATTTGTTTTTGTGTACCTTTTTGGATTGAAAACAAATAAATACAATGAATTAATAATTATAATACTCTTATTTAATCATTAATAACAAACCCCACATATTATCATCAATAAATTACTTACCATGACATAATAAAAACCTATACCCAACACATTTCAGTAGAATATAATTCAATAAACTCAGAGTTGGGTAGCGAAAGAAATATTATTCTACTAATATAGATCGAACCTAAAATTATAATTCATGGATTTAAAAGGGTTACCGAATAAAAAAATATTAATTTTGGTTCTAAAGGATAAGGGATGAAACAAGAAAAAATTCGATCATTTTATATCATTCCTTGAAAAATGATTTCATTGAAATGATCTCAACTCATGATCGATATAGAAATTAATTTTATGTTAATATAAAGATATATCCTGAAATAATGGGTAAGATAATGCCTAAAATGCTATATTTAATTGGAACATAATAAATAAGCTAACCACTGGTAAAATGAACATAAATAACATATCAATTAGTATAAATTTAAAAAACATGAAAATCTGTATTTTAAATATTAAACTATATTAATATACTAGATTCACCAAATAATGTCCCTCAAAATATATTATAATTTATTATGTTTTATATTTTATATTTTATATTATCTATTGAATGTAATTATTTGTGAAATATAAATAATTGAATTAATGATTTTCTATGAAACTATTTAAAAAATGGTCAAAGAATCAAAAAAATTTAGATATTGAAATTTTATTTAAAACATAATTACACTTTTTAAAAATATAGGAGGGAAAAAGTAATAATTCATTAAATCCATTAGTCAATATCCCTCATGCATTATTTCTAATACATATGTTTTTTTAACATCATCTTCATTATGTACCTTTAAAATAACACAAAATATTTAATGTGTAGGGTACATGGACTTTTAAGAAAAAATGAACAACAATAGGAATTTAATTAACATCTTCATATAAAGTCCCAATACAATTTTAAAAAAAACTTTAAGTGATTTTAGAAAAAACCCAAGAGAAATATACCTTCTTCAACAAAATATTTTGTAATTTTCATTAGCATGTCCTTACACTTTTTCTCCTGTTGAAAGAGTATCAAAACAAATTACATGCTTCAAATTTAACAATAAATAATGTTGAATCACAGGGTGTATCTCTACATTCCTCCATGAAAATATCTTATACATTTTGTAATATGATCCCAAAAACCAAATATATATATAATTATTTAGGGAGCATATCATGGGTTGTTTACAGTTTATTTAGTTTATCCTTTTATTCTTATTTAGATACACTTATATAGTATTTTCAGTTCAATAATCGTATATAATGTCATTTTATTCCCCATATTACATATTTTTAATTTGTGTCAATAGTTCTTATAGATTAACATATATAATAAGATCAAGAAAATCCTTTTTTATTTTTATATATAATTTTATTCAAAAATTATGAAGCTTTCACAACCACATAATATTCCTCTCCGTCCTTGGCATCTTCCTCCTCCTACTCAATAGTGAAATTATTGTTTTTATGGAAATTCTAAAATTTCTTATAAACTATATAATTGAGAAGAGTGGATTTTAGGTTTTCAACATTTGGATCAGCCACTATATTTTATGACTCCTGAAATTCTACTACACTATAGTATTCTCTATTATAGTTTTTACATAAATCATAAATCAAATAATATATTCCCTCAAGAAGTTTTAGCAATTCACTAATAGATTATTTAATTATATATAGGAGTTTCTAATCTATACATTAACATTTGTTTGTAACCCATGAATGATGATGTCACTCCCATACCTAGAAATGGATCTTCCCTTTTATAATATCAATCTAATATGAAATAATTTTCTTTAGTAGTTTTAATTATATATGGGCATAAATTTGTATTTTCCTATTAGAAAATCATAAAACACACATGTGAACACAGGGAAAACAATATAATGGAAATATATAACCAACTATAAACACCTAAAATATTATGATTATATAAAAAAAAATTAGACTATAAATAAATTGAGGTCTAAAAAAATGTTGACAATAACTACACTAAAAAATTGATTAACCAAATTGATTCATTACACCATACTATCATAAAAAAATTATATGTTTAAAAAAATAGGGCACAAAAAATAAATATACATGTTAAAAAAATGAAAAATCGATGATCAAACACATTGACACATGGTGGAAAACACTTTGGTCATATAATTATAACCTATCAATTATTACTACCAAAGAAATATTAGCTTTCATTAAAATAGAATTGTTGTTATGTTTTCAATGAACGAGTAATAAAATAAAACATACCATTCATACAGGGTCTTATTTCATATACTAATTACATTGAATAAACATATTTAATTTTTCTATGATAATAATGATGTATAAAAATCCACCTTTTCCTTTTGATCACTCACTCATCCAGTAAAATCAAGTTTCTTTGGATGATGCACTTTAGTAGCTAGTAGAGATGTAACCCAAAACTGTGGTTAAATATTGAATATAACCTTACCAACAGTCATATAGAATATTGAATCAAAATTATTATAATAAAATAACTATCCCTCAATCAAAATAATTGTCACGGATAAGGAATAAATGGTATATATTAGAAATCATCTCAATATAAATAATGAAGCATAATTATCAATAAAACCTTAAATACACTGAATTCAATTTCCCTTCACATTCGTATTTATACAAGTAAAGTGACCCCATCATTATAATTGTTATATGGTAAATAAAAAAATAAAACTTATATAAATAATTTAGTATCCCAACCATGTAGCATTACCATTACTGGTTTTGTTCTCCCACAATGACCAGCCAATTTCTATCAGGCATGGTTCCCAATTTATTATGCATCAATATTAAATTATCCTTCAACTTTAATATCCATTATCTTCATCGTATAATTTTTCAAAATAAAATTAAATTTAAACTCATTATATATATTTATAAATAAATATGCATCACTACTTTAATTCCAATAGATATAAATCACTATTATTTTCATGAGGATAAAAAATTATCAAACTTATTTTTTCAATATAGATATAAAAACCCTGTTGTAATGGTCTTAAATTTTCATTTAATCCATAATTTTTTACTTATTAACTTGAACAAGATGAGGTTTGATGTATATAATGACATGATAAACTATCAACTAGAAAAAGCCTTCCCAAATTAACATTTATCCGATTATAGGAGTGGAACTCGGTGTCTCAGAAATTTCATTTATCTTCTCAAATTATTAAAACATCATGTGAAACTGCACACTAAATACATATTTTTTATATTTTGTAAATGATTTTTATGCATTGTCAAAGCCACAAAAATATACATATTCTTGTTTTAAACATCATCATTTCTCATTGTTCACTACCTATATGAATCGAAATCATAAACATGGGTGCTTCACTGAACATTTCTTTATTATATATAAGTATTGACCCATTAATTAAATGACATAATTCACCACAACATAGTCAAAAAAAATTAATACATAGAGGATCCATGTAAGCAACTTCTATTCATGTAAATTCATCATAATTCAGGTCTTTGGTGGTCCCTAGTTGCATGTAATTGATATTATATTAATATGACAATGGAATCCACTTATGAGGTTGAGGTGATGTAATAGTGTTTCCATATTTCTCACTAAAATAGTATTAGTGAGGTAATGTATAAATAGTACCAAATTAGTGGTCATTAGGTGGATCGGTGCAGCATAGATAATGATTCTTTGTGCGGATGGTTGACTTTTTCAATCAGAGTGTGGTGGAAGTGAACTCTTTATGGAATATAATAATTGTTTTAAAAAAATTCCTTGGGAAACATTATCTCATAGTATTTAACTCAAGGTTTGGGGATTAATTAAATATGGTAATGTGGTTTTGATGCCCCGAAAAAATACCATATGGAACAACCTATCGCAGTGGTTCCCATTCTAACCTAATACAAGATCTATGTCATTTCATGGACTTAACCTACATAAGGATCCATTATTATAGCTCTTGTATTTGTCATCACTCCTTATATGAGTAATAGGCTAATTATTTCATTCATTTTATCCCAATAAAAATAATTCCATTAAAACATATATAAATATTTTTTATTTTCAAATTATAATCCCTTAAAAAAAATCCTACCAAAAATATATAAAAGCATTGAAAATAAGGATATAATTAACAATTAAATTGATATATTGATTTAATTATATATTAAAAATGTTTTCTCCAAAATGAGGCATCTAATTCAGCAACCTATAAAAAAATTCAAATGGGAATGAACCCAACTATTTTATATGTAGTTATAAAGGAAGTTATAATAGTTTTAGAAACTAGAATAATTTTCCCCTTTTTTAATATTGATTTGGTGAGGCATATAAACATTTTTTCTAAGATTTGGGTATTTAGTACTTCAAATATTATATTCCATGAAATCATTCCTGTTAAATTTCCCAATAAATTGATACTATATAGAGATTATACACATATTATCCACATTAAATGGATAGACCATTTTATTATATAATTTAGTGATTGGGTTCTTCAAATTAATGGAATCCGGACAATTTATTAAATAACATTTAATTATATTTTACAAACAGAGGATCTTTAAAGTCTAGTGTCTTGGAAATATGGAACACAAAACATGAAAATAGAATAAATTATTTTAAATCATTTTTAAAATCTTCATGAAATTTTCACCATATGTACAATTACTTCATCTCATAACCTAGAGACATACATCAAAGCAAATGGTGATTAGAAGACCTAGTAAGGGAAACAAGTGAAACAATTTACATGTGATCTGGAGCGATATCAAAATGAACATGAGGTGTATAATAAATGAATGATAAATAGGGATATAATAGAAATAATAACTTGAATAATAACATAAAAATGTTGATACAACATTTAATTTAGACATTCATGAACATATTACCAAGCTTCATCTGCTAGGTGTCATAAAAATCACCTAGGTTTTTCACCAAGCTATCATGAAACTTGTCATCTCTAAAGATTAAATTCAATACCCAATTCATTAGAGTGAAATTAGGGAGAAACCTTAATATGTATTTATTTTCATGTGATACACATAGATCAAAAACAATAATTTCATAAATAACCCAACAAGAGTAAAATTAATGGGCTTAATTCAAAGACTTCACGTTCTAAAAGTTCTTTAAAAGATGATCATTATGTAATTTATAAACCAAGGAAAAGCAATGTGGGTTTCATGTATGTAAATTATAGAATAAAAAATATCATTATTATATCTTTATTAATACCCTTATAAAATTAATATGTTGAAGTATTCATATAAATAAAATAATAAAATTTCTTGAGAAAAATAGAGAGAGATTTTGAGATGAAATTTCTATAGAATAATGGTAATACAGCATGGTTTTAGAAAACATTGAAAAGAGTAGGGACAAGGGTCACCCACTTATAAATAACTCATAATAATTTAAGGTTACATAATAAAATTAAATAAGATCATGTTGTGGATATTGGAATTATATACCATAGGAAAAGGAATCAGGAAAGAAAAAAGAAGATTTGAATTCTTTTACGAAAAATTTGGCAGCCTAATGACGTCCCTTAAAATTAAAAAAAAAAATTGATTAGATTGGAATGGGTATATGAAAACTTTCACATAAAATGGATAGAAATTAGGATATATAAGAACATACCCCAATATAATATTCTGGAAACTAGAAGATATAACCTAATGGAATTCATGACTTTAAAGAGGATGATGAATGGTTCCCATACATTGAAGGGTAACTTTGAAAGCTTGATTGATGTGACATTGGGGGGGTTGAGGTCACCTTATATGGACTACATGGGATGTAAAAGATAACAAGGATTTATTGATGGTAATTTTTAATGGATGGTTTGAAGGAATGGGTTGTTATTTATAGAAAAATCGAGGGAATATTTTATTAATTTCCTTGGGACACCTCATTAGTGATAGTTGCAAAACTGTGAGCATAACCATGTTATTTTCCAACGGTATTGGCCACTTGGGACAAATCATAACATATCTTACAATTCACAAGCATACCATAATTATTTAATTATTATTAAATCATTAATTTTGTCACTAAACACCCTGAAACTCAAAACTGTATTTTTTCTATTCCCCAAAAAACGAAACATTTTATAAAAATATCATAAATCCAACATAACCTAATATCAATTGTTTGAATTAAAAAATGAACTCCATTTTACGAAAATTATTTTATAAATATTTTTAATTTTATTTTTAAATAAAAACAATATTTATTCAAAAAAACTACTCTAAAACTATAAATCATTTTGTAACACCTTTAAAACGTAATCAAGGTCCCATAAAATTATCATTTAACCATAAGATAATAACGTAAAAATTTATGATAACATTTTATGAAAATACATGTCCATTTTAAATTATTAAATTAATTATAAATTTGTAAATAAAATATTTATGACATAAAAAAATACAAAAACTTATACTATGATCATTTTTTCACATTTATGATATCTAAATTGTATTTCTAAATTCATGGGAGAAGTTTCTATTTTTTGGCCAATTTACTATTCATTACTATTCATTACTATTCATAATGGTAATTTTAAATTCTAAAGGGTTAAGTTAAAATTCACTTAAAATTTTATGTTGAGTTTGTTAGACTCTAAATATCTTTCTGATCACAACTTTATATATCTGTTTTTCAAAAATCATTACATAGAAAAAGTTATTTAATAATAAAATATGTTTTTACTATTAATAAAAAGAACAGTAGTCATTAAATACTATTCATCAATAAAACACTATTCATTCAACTCTATTCATCAAATAAAATATTATTTATCAAAAAATTTAAAATTCTTATAAAAAACTAAAAAATCACCGAATATAAATTTTGATGTTTGGAATTCAAATATTATGTTAAGTTTACCATAACTATTTTCTATGTATGAGAAATTTATCTTCTAAATTAAAAAATCATAGTTATTAAAATTGAAAACGGATAGAAAATGAATAGTGAAATTGCATAGTGATATGTTTGACATAATAAAAAGTAAAATTATTTTATCATTTTAGTTTCAAAAGGGTTGTTTTAATCAAACTATTTAATTAAAATAATCATTATTCCTTTATAACTTATTTTTTCTATAATAAATATATCATTTTTAAAAACTACGATTTTGGTCTGAAGTAATTCAATGTTCTTTTATTGTGAAACGTTATAAAATGTTGTTAGGAGAAAAGATATCCATTAATAAAAGAATACATTTTTGGGGTCATCACATTATTCCCCCCTTAAATAAATTTCATCCTTGAAATTTTATCTAATTATAAATTTATTAATATTAAGAATATTATAATTATAAAGTTATTATTAGTCTTAAAACACATACTTAAAAAATATTATTCTTTAACAATAATTTCATTTTCTATAAATCCTTGAAAATGATTGATAAAAATCTTGTGATTAACCAAAATTATCCCCTGGGAGTGTCAAACAATGAGTGTAGAAAGGCCTTTTTTCATGTACTAGGATCCCCCAGGGCAATCTCGAAACTCCTTGTTTGAGTTTTTACTCTAAAGTAAATCTGTTTCATAGCCACATCCACTTGTTCGTATCCAGAAAATGATTTATTTTTCTGGAAACCACCTACTTAATATTTCACCAAAATACCATGATTTTTTCCTATATTTAAACTTTTCTAAAGGTTTTCATGTCTAAATTTCATCAAATATCTAAAATATTCATTGATACCAACAATGGTATCCCACCTTTTTATTACATAATGTTTCATTGCATTTTACAAAAAGATGATCTATGAAGTCTAGATTCTTGGAAATCAGGAACATAAAACTTGCAAACATAATAAATTCATATAAATCTCCTTGAAAATATTCTTGAAAAGTTAATCCTATGTAAAATTACTACATCTCATAACCTGGAGACATACATCAAAGGAATGGGTGAGCAGAAGGAAAAAATGTGAAACAGTTTACATGTGATATTGGTCGATATCAATAGGAACATGATTGGTATCAATAATTAATGATAAAGAGGCATATCATAGAAATAATAACAAGAATCATAACATGAAAATTTGGCTACAAAATTTAATTTAGACATTCATGAACATATCACCAATGTTCATCCCCAAGGTGTCATAAACAATACCAATGTTATTCACCAAGGGACCATGAAACTTTTCATCTCTAAGGATTAAATTCATTACCCAATGATTGGATAACTATCAGGGAGCACCGTTAATATGTCTTTCATTCATTTGATACACATATATCATTAAAAAAATCATAAAAACCCGAAAAAGAAGAAAAGAAATCGGTTTATTTCAAAATCGCGATGTTTTAAAAGTTCTTAAAAACATGATTGTTATGTCTTTTAAAACCCAAGGAAAATGAATGAGGGTTATATATATGTAAATTATAGAATAAAATATATCAATTTTATGTCATTATGAATACCCATATAAACAATATATATTTGGGTATTCATATAAATAAAAAAATATAATTTCATGATAAAAATAGAGAGATTTTGAGACAAATATTCTGCAGCATAACGGCTATACAACACAGTTTTAGGAAACATTGATAAGAGAGGGTAAAAGGGTAACCCACTAATAAATAACTCATAATACAGTATGGATACATAATCAAAGGAAATAATACCATGGTATATATTTTTAAATGACATACCACATGGAAAGGAAACAAAAAAGAAAAAATAGGATGTGATTTATTTTATGAAATATTCGGTAGCCTAACCGCGTCGCATAAAATTCAAACAAAAATATGTTGATGCGAGTGTAAAGGACCTATAATAATTTTTAAATCAAATAAAAGTCCATAAGGAGATATAATAACATAACCCATCATAATAATATGGAAACCATAAGACATAACACAAAGGGAGTCATGACTTTAAAGATGAGGGTGAATGGTTCCCTTACCTTGAGGAGTAACTTCGAATGCTCGAAGGTTGGGACCTTAGGGGGACATAGGGACCTTAGAATGACTCTTTGGGAGGTAAAAAGACCATATATTCATTAAGTAAGATTTTGGAATGAAATAATTGAAGGAATGGGTTGGTATTTATAGCATAAGTGATGGTATATTTTAATAATTTTCACAGGACACCTCATTAGAGGTATTTGAAAAACCATGGGCATTCCCATGGTATTTGCACAAGGTGTTTTCACATGGTATTGGCCACATGGTACACATCATAACATATATTTCTATAAACAAGTCTACCAGAATTATTTCATCATGATTACATCTTTAATGATGTAATTAAACACACTGAAACTCAAAACTATATTTTTACTATTCACTAAAAAACAAAAAGTTTTATAAAAATATCATAAATTCACCCAAACCAAAAATCAATGCACTGAATTCAAAAATTAACTCCATTTTATGAAAATATTTTTCTAAATATTTTTAATTTAATTTTTTAATAAAATCATTATTTTTTCATAAAAACAACTCTAAAACTATAAATCGTATTGTAACACCTTTAGAAAGTAATCGAGGTCCCCTAAATTTGTAGTATAACCATAAAAAATAAAGTAAAATTTTATGATTACATTTTATGAAAATATATTTCCTCTTTAAATTATTCAATTAATTATAAAATTCTAAATAAAATATTTATGACAAACAGAAATACCAAAACTTTTACTATGATCATTTTCTAACTTTGAAGATGTCTAAATTGTATTTATACATTCATGGGTGAAGTTTATATTTTTTGGATTTACTATTCATTCTATTCATTAGGGTATTTTACTAATCCAAATGTTTTTCTTACTATTCAACTAAAAATTTAAGTTGATCTGACTCTAAATATTTTACTGATCACAGCCGTGTATGTCTATTTATCAAAAATCAATACACAGAAAAAAATATTTAATAATAAAATATTTTTTAACTATTAATCAAATGAAAAATATTAATCAAATACTATTAATCAATAATACACTATTCATCCAATATTATTCATCAAATAAAATATTATTTATTGAAAAATTGAATCTTCTTATAAAACTACTAAAAAATCACCCATGATAAATTTTGATGTTTGGAATTCCAAAAAGATTTTTATTTAAAAATAAAAATTCCTTATGTATGATAAATTTATATTTTAAATAAAAAATTACTGATTAAAAATAATTGAGTATAGAAAATGAATAGTGAAATTGCCTAGGTAAATTTCTGACATAAAAAGGTAAAATTATTTTATCATATGAATTTAAAATGGGGTGTTTTAATCATACTATTTAATTAAAATAATTATTATTATATAGACCTTAATTTTTTATAATAATTATATCATTTTTGAAAACTACAATTTGGGTTTGAAGTAATTCAATGTTCTTTTATTGTAAAACATAATAAAAAGTTATTAGGAGAAAAAATATCCCTAAATAAAAAAAGTACAATTTTTGGGTCGTTGTATTCTTTCCACCTAAAAGAAATTGTGTCCTATAAATTTTCTCTTATTAGAAATTTTTTACTATTACGAATATTATAATAATAAAGTAATTTTTTTCTTAAAACTCATGTATAAAATAAATATTATTCTTTCAAAACAATTTAATTTTCTATATATCCTTGACAATGATTCATAAAAATCTTATGATTAACCAAACATATACCCCATGAGTGTCAAACCGAGAGTCCATAAAGTTCCATTGTCATGAACCAGGATACCCCGGGTCAATCCTAAAACTCTATGTCAGAGTTTTTACTCCTAGGTAATCGGTTCCAAAGCCACATCCACTTGTTCGTATCCAGGCAATGATTTATTTGACCGAAAACCACTTACTTAATATTACCCAAAAATACCATGATGTTTTCATATATTTAAACTTTTCTATAGGTTTTCATCGCCAAATTTTCAAAAATTACTAAACTATGCATTGATACCAAATATGGAATCCTGCCATTTTATTACATAACTTTTCATTACATTTTACTAACAGATGATCTTTAAAGTCTAGTGTCTTAGAAATCAGGAACATAAAACTTAAAAACATAAACAATTCTTTAAGATCACCTTGAGAAGAATCTTTAAATTTTCATCATATGTACAATTACGTAATATCATAACCTGGAGACATACATAAAAGGAAATGGTGAGCTGAAGCCCTCATAAGAAAAACAAGTGAAACAGTTTACATGTGATCCTGAGTGATTTCAATAAGAAAATTAGGGATATCATAAATGAATGATAAAGAGGAATATAATATAAATAATAACATTTATAATAAAATGTAAATGTGGCTAAAACATTTAATTTATACATTAAGGAGCTTATCACCTTGGTTAATCACCACGGTGTCATAAACATTACCATTGTTATTCACCAAGGTATCGTAAAACTTGTTATCTTGAGGGATGAAATTTATTTCCCAATGAATTGGTGTGCTATCAAGGTGAACAGTTAATATCTCTTTATTTTCATGTGAGACACATATATCATAATCAAACATTTCATAGATAAGAAAAAAATAATAAAATAAATGGGTTTCATTCAAAATCGTGACTTTTTAAAAGTGCTTTACAACTATATCATTATGTCATTTATTAACGAAGGAAAAAGAATGAGGGTTTCATGTATGTAAATTCCATAATAAGATATATAACTGTAATTTCTTTATTAATACACCTAGAAAAAAAATATTTTCGGTTATTCAGATAAATAAACTAAGATAATTTCTTGTGAAACATAGAGAAAGATTTCGAGACGAAAACTCTACAGCATAACGGCTATACAACATGGTTTTAGAAAACATTGAATATAGAGGGTACAAGGGTCACCCACAAATAAATAATTTATAATAAAGTATGGGTATATAATAAAATTAAATAAGATCTTGGTATGTATATTTGAATGACATACCACATGAAAATAAAACTTGAATGAATAAAGAAGTTGTGATTTCTTTTAGGAAGAATTCGGCAGCCTAACGACATCGATAAAAATTTAAAAAAAATAAGATGATGATAGTGGAAAGGGTATCTCATCATTTGGACACTAAATGGACATAAATAAGGACATAGAAGAACATACCCAAACAAAATAATATGGATACTATAAGACATAGCATAAAGGAAGTCATGACCCTGAAGAGGAGGGTAAAAGATACCCTTACCTTGAAGAGTAACTTCATAATCTAAAAGGTTGGGACGTTTGGGGGATTTAGGGAAACTTGGAAGGACTCATTTGAAGGTAAGAATAATATATATTCATTAAGGAGAATTTTGGAATGAAATTATTTAAGGAATGTGTTGGTATTTATAGAAAAAGTGAGGGAATATTTTATTCATTTTCAATGGACACCTCATTAGTGGTATTTGAAAAACCATGGGCTTTCACATTGTATTTTCCCATGGTATTGGTCACATGGGACACCTAATAACATATAATACTATAAAAAAGTCTTCCTGATTAATTACATCCTGATTATATCATTAATGATGTCATTAAACACACTCAAACACAAAACTGTATCTTTACTATTCACCGATAAACAAAAAATTTTATAAAAATATCATAAAATCACCCTAACCTAATATCATTTCCCTGAATTATAAAATAAACCCCATTTTACCAAAATAATTTTCTAAATATTTTTAAAATAATTTTTCCATAATATTACTATTTATTTAAAAAACAACATCTCAAAAACTATAACTCGTTCTCTAACACCTTTAGAAAGTAATCTAAGTCCCATAAAATTATAATATAACCACAAGACAGTAAAGTAACAATTTATGATAAATTTTATGAAAATAAATTTCCATTTTAAATAATTAAATTAATTATAAATCTATAAATAAAATATTCATGACATACAAAAATACCAAAACATATTCTATGATCAATTTTTCACATTTAAGATATCTAAATTTTATTTATATTGATGGGTGAATTTTCTATTTTTCTAGCCAATTTACTATGAATTAGTATTCATTACTATTCATAAGGCTATTTTACGATTCCAAAGTGTAATTTTACTATTCACCAAAAAAATTAAGTTGACCAATTAGAATCTAAATATCTTACTGATTGCAGGTGTGTGTGTCTGTTTTTCAAAAATCTTTACACATAAATAGTTGTTTATTAATAAAATATTTTTTTTAGTATTCATCAAAAGAAGACTATTCCTAAAATACTATTCATCATGAAAACAGTATTTATCCACCACTATTCATCAAATAAAATACTATTGATCTAAAAATTGAAAACTCTTCGAAAATTACAAAAAATATCATCCAAGATAAATTTTAATATTTGTAATTAAAATATTATGTTTATTTAACCATAAAATTCCTTATATATGAGAAATATATCTTTTAAATATAAAAATAATTAATTATTATAAATTATATCGTATATAAAATGAATAGTAAAATTTCATAGTGAAATTTATGACATAAAAAAGGTAAAAATATTTTATCATTTAAATTTGAAAAGGTGTGTTTAAATAATACTATTTAATTGAAATAATTATTAATCTGTGAACTATAATTTGTTATAATAATTATATCATTTTTTGAAACTATAATTTGGGTCTGAAGTAATTCGATGTTCTTTTATTGTAAATCATATTAAAAAGTTATTAGGAGAAAGGAGATCCATAAATAAAATAAGTAAAATTTTCAAGTCAATACATTCTTCCCCCCTTAAGGAAATTGTGTCCTCGCAAGTTTCTCTTATTAGAAATATGTTACTATTATAAATCATATTATTATAAACTAATTTTTTTCCTTAAAACTCATTCTTAAAAAAAATATTATTCTTTAGCAACAATTTCATATTCTATAAATCATTGACAATGATTCATAAAAGTGTGTGATTATCAAAAGTTTTCCCCTAAGAGTGTGAAACCAGGAGTGCAGCTAGGCCCGTTGTTGTATACAAGGATACCCCAGGTATATCCTGAAACTCTTTTTCAGTGTTTTTACTCGTAGGTACATTTTTTCCAAAGCCACATCTACATGTTCATATCCAGACAAGGATTTATTTGTTTGGAAACCACTTCCTTAATATTTCCCCAAAATACCAAGATGTTTTCATATATTTAAACTTTTATATAGGTTTTTATAGCCTAATTTGAAAAAATAAATAAACTACCCTTTGATTCTAACTGTGTAATCCTGCCTTTTTATTACATAACTTTTCTTTACATTTTACAAACATTTGATCTTTAAAGTCTAGTGTCTTTGAAAAAAGAAACATAAAAAATGAAAACCAGAAAAATTATTTTAAATCACCTTCAAAAGCTTATTGAAATGTTAATCATATGTACAATTAATTTATCTCATAACCTGGAGACATACATCAATGGAAAGGGTGAGCAGAAGGCCCACTAAAGAAAAACTTCTGAAACAATTTACATCTCATCCTGAGCAATATAAACAAGAACATGAGGGATATCCTAAATGAATGATAAATTGTAATATCATTGGAATAATAACATGAATCATAAATTTAAAATGTTTCTAAAAAATTTCATTGAAACATTCATGAACATCTCACCAAGGTTCATTCCCAAGGTGTCCTAAAAATTACCATGGTGATTCACCATGGTATCGTGACACATGTCATCTCTGGAGATTAAATTCATTACCAAATGCATTAGAGTTATATAAGGGAAGACCCTTAATATGTCTTTATTTTCATGATATACACATGGATCATAAACAAACATCGCATAAATAACCTTAAAAGAATAAAATAAATGGGTTTCAGTCAAAATCATGACGTTTTAAAAGGGATTAAAAACTTGAACATTATATCATTTAAAACCCAAGGAAAATGAATGAGTGTATCAAGTATTTAAATTCTAGATTCAAATATAAAATTTTTATGTCTTTATGAATTCCACTTATAACTAAATAGGTTTCGGTATTCATATAAATAAAATAAGATAATTTCTTGATAAAAAAGAGAAAGATATTTTGAGACACAAACTCAGCCACATAACAGTTATACAACATGGTTTTAATAAATATTGAATAGAGAGAGTAAAAGGGTCACCCAATAATAAATAACCCATAATAAATTATGGGTACATAATAAAATTATACAAGATCATGGTTTGGATATTTTAATGACATACCAAATGAAAAGGAAACTTGAAAGAGAAAAAAAATATGTGAATTCTTTTACAAAAAAATTGGTAGTCTAACGGCATCGCTTAAAATTAAAAAATAATAATTCAGTGAGAGTGTAAAGGGTCTCTCATCATTTGGAAATAAAGTGTACAGAAATAAGTACATAGATGAACATACCTCAACATAATAAGATGGAAACTAGAAGACATATCATAATTGAAGTCACGACATTAAAAAGGAGGGTGAATGGTTCCCTTACCTTGAAGAGTAACTTTAAAAGCATGAAGGTTGGGTCCTTGGGGGCTTGAGGGAACTTTTTAAGGTCTCATTGGGAGGTAATAAGAACATATATTAGTTGAGGAGGATCTTGAAATGAAATTATTTAAGGAATGGGTTGGTATTTATAGCAAAAGTGAGGGAATATAGTATTAATTTTCATGGGACACCTCATTAGTGGTATTTGAAAAACCATGGGTGTTCCCATGGTATTATCCCATGGTATTCACCACATGGGACACCTCATAACATATATTACTATCCATAAGTCAACCATAATTATTAAATTATGATTACATCAATAGTGATGTCATTAAACACATTGAAACTCAAAACCATATTTTTACTATTCACCGAAAGAAAAAATTTTACAAAAATATCATAAATTCACCCTACCTTAATATCGATACTCTGAATTTATAAATTAGCCCCATTTTATGAAAATAGTTTTCTAAAATTTTCTAATTTAATTTGTAAATAAAATCATTTTTTATTTTAAAAAAAACAACTCTTAAACAATAACTCGTTTTGTAACACCTTTAAAATATAATCAAGGTCCCCAAAAATTATCGTAAAACCATTAGAAAATAATGTAACAATTTATGATTAAATTTTATGAAAATAAATTTTCCTTTTAAATTATTAAATTTATTATAATATAGACAATAAAATATTTATGACCTACAAGAATACAATGACTTATGTTATGATCGTTTTTCACTTTTAAGATGTCTAAATTGTATTTATACATTCATTGGTGAAGTTTCTATTTTTTCGCAATTTACAATTCATTAATATTCATTACTATTAATAAGGGGATTTTACTATTCCAAAGGGTTAAGTTACTATTCAACTAAAAAATTAAGTTGGCCTTATTAGACTCTAAATATCTTACTAATCGCAACTGTGTATGTCCATTTTTCAAAAATCATTACCCAGGAAAATTTATTTAATAATAAGATATTTATTACAATTCATCAAAATAAAAATATTCATAAAATAATATTCATCAAGAAAACATTGTAAATCTGACACTATTTATTAAATAAAATATTATTTATCGAAAGATTTAAACCTCTTTGAAAACTACTAAAAATTCACCCCAGATTAATTTTGATATTTGGATTTGAAAAATGTTGTATATTTAACCATAAAAATTATCTATATGATAAATTTACATTTTAAATAAAAATAAACATATTTATTAAAATTAATAGCGGATAAAATATGAATAGTTTTATTTCATAGTGATATTTCTGACATAAAAAAGTGAAATTATTTTGTAATTTAAATTAAAAAAGGTGTGTTTTTGTTATACTATTTAATTAAAATAATCATTATTCCATATAATTTAATTTTCTATAATAATTATACCATTTTTTAAAACTGCAATTTGGGTCTGAAGTAATTCGATGTTCTTTTATTGTAAAACATAATAAAATTTTATTAGGGAAAAGAGACCGATAAATTAAAGAAGTGCATTTTTCGATTCAATTCAATATTTATATGAGATAGAGACACTATTTTTTATAGATTTTATAGTTACATCTGCAACCAAACTTCACTTAAATCCAAAAGGAAAACCACATTGACAAGCATTTTCGGAATTTTTTTCTATAGGATGTTATTTGTTTCTTATAATAAGCCACATGATCCATCAAAATGATTATTATGATAATTTTTTTTTAATCTTTTAGAAATATGTATTGTTTTTCTGTGAATAACATTTTCATTTATGGATCATCAATTCTGATGGTTTTGAAATTGGGATATTTTTTCTAAAACACATATTTTTAAAAACATTACATACAATTATGAATATACTTCATTTAATGGAAGATAAAGCTATTTTTCTTAGAAATATCGTTTCTAATGATCTAATTCCAGATGGATAATGAAATAAAATGGAAATTTTTTATATTATATACAAAATAGTATTTTGAGAGTTAGGATATTTTCATGGACATGCTAATTTTTGTGTGTCATTAATAAAATAATTTAGTAACATAATATTTCCATTTTCCCGATTTCTCCGTAAAGTATATCGATTTTTTATTGATGAGAACAATAAATGATAAAATGGAGATAAAAATAAAATTTTATTTCCCCACTCATTGTTCATTCAAGAAATCAGATATTACCTTGAATTCATTAGTGATGTATCCTTTTTTTTTGACATGGATTTCATTATTAAAAATTTTGAAAATAATTCTCAAGTGATAGCTTATGGATCTAAAATCATGATTAATCAAAACAAAATAAAAACTTAGAAGGGGTTTTTTCTATTATTTTTCTTTAAACAATTATATAGGAAATTATAAATTATTTAAAGTGAATGTTCAAATATATTATTCTATAATTAGAAATATAATGATGATACGTGATGCAGAATAATTTTTTTAAGAGGTTGTTTTTGTTGCAAGATTTTCATCATGATTAAATTGATTGGAAATGATGTACAAATATTGTTTACAACCATTTTAGTAGATGTATATCTATATAGATAAACAAATTAGATCAATCCCTCCATTATAGAATCATTTCATGATGACTAATTGAAAACATTATATGGTGGGATACCATGGTTTCTTAATATTGTTAATTATCTTGATATTTAAGAAGATACCAATAGTTTTATAAGTAAAATGTTACATCGTAGTTATTAAAATAAGGAAACAAATTATATACGATAATTAATTATTGAATTTTTATAGTCACTAAATAACTAGAAGATGTGTCTCAGATTCAAAATTTCAATCAGTAATAAATCTTTTCGATGCGTTCTATTTTAGATTACACATATAACCCTACTTAAAATATACTAAACCTCTTGATTATATATTATATTATAACATCATTTTGGAAAATTATTTATAATGTAATTAGAACTTGTAAAAAATATCAAATTCTAGGTAGTATTTTCAAAATAAATTAGATAAAATAAAAAATATATTGTTTTATTATATGATTCATTTTTGTTGTAATGATTTAATTGGACAATAATCAAATAGATTTTTTATATTTTAAATTTATATGTTTTTATTATATATTAATGCTGGAGGAAGATATTCTAATTGTCCTATGGATGAAAATTTATTTTTTTGTTTATGGGAGGAAATTGTTTGTCTCGATTTAACTAAACAAGGTTTATTATTCTTGATCATGAAAACTATTTCTCAATAGACCCATGGAGTCTATTTTTAGAATATGTAGAGGCCATAATGGGAGTTTTAAAACCCATTACCTAGAAAATATAGAATGATATATTTATTATATAGATTCGTCAAATATATTTTTTATTAACAATTATACCCTCATATATAAACTTTTGGAGTTTCAGATTATATAATTATATATTGGCTTATAGGACAAATTAAGACACCAAAATTATAATTCAAACATTATATATTATTTATGGAATAGATTTTCACATACCTATAGGGTTATAAAATAATTCTTGTTTGGTAGTTAAAACCTAAAAAATGAATCATTTTGGAGTTTAAAAATACAGAGAATTGTGCATATAGGAGTTAGATGAAATTGAAACAAAATAATATATAAACGATATGATGTGTAAGTAGATGATTAATGATTTACATCATTCAATTATCCATAAAAATTAAAACAATGATTGAGACAAATTTTAACCTTTGGAATCCACAGTCAATATGTTTTAAAATAAATAGTATTCCAATTATTATTGCCCTTTAAGTATTATTAATGTATTTTCCTTTTGATGCCATTTATATTAACAAATTATTTATATAATGCCATTTAATTTTAAAGGAAAACCTTTAACTCAATTAAGATAAAGTTATTAAAATCCACTGAGGAGTTGGTCCTGCTTTAGAAATATTTGCAAAACTAAACAAAAGGATGTGTCCTTCCCGTCTATTTCGAAATACTTTTTTCATTTAATTTACCTAAATTAATAGATTTTTTTTATTTTTGAACACATGGATAATTATAAAATTTATTTTCCTAGTTTAATTGAATTGATATTTTATTTAAAATATACTTTCTCTCTTATTTAATATTTAGGGAATTTCATAAAATGACCTTGGTTTTTGAAACAAATTCGGTAAACTAGAGTCGAAATTTCGAAGTCTCTTTCTCAAGAGTAGTCTACACCATTTTGCAGAAACTTTCATTTTTCTTGCCTGCCACATGTTGAATTTTTCTCTCACTACGGAAGAGAACGTGAAGAAACTGGGGATCCATTTTTCCTCGAGATGTCACTACAGCAATACCAGGCAGGAGGAAGGCATGACCCTCCTTTTCATCGATGGTGAATGGGATATGGATGTTTAGTCTTTCCTTGGGGGGATTTTTGGATCTTTCTTTTCAGGATCAATGGTAGGTGTCTTTTCTGGAGAGGTGGTTCCACGGTCCTTGTGACTTCAGTGTAGAACGGACGGCCAGGGCGGTGATCCTTAGCGCGGGGTGCTGGTACATGTGGCATGCCCAGAACCAGGCCAGGTTCTAGGGGTCTCTTCCCTCCTCAAGGTCCATCATTGTGAGAACCTGCTTCAGGCAGGCGTACATGGTTCATTTCATCAATGACTGGTGGTATGCTCCGTCGTTGTGGTTTCTGCAGGTTAGTATCCTAGCGCTGCATCTTTCCAAGCCCGCACCGGGGAGATGGGTTTTTTGGAGGCCTCCAGAAATTGGCTACAAGTTGAACACTGATGGGTCCTTTATGGTGGGAAACATGAGAAGAGGGGGTGTGGTACATAGTGAAGGGGAAATTGTGGGCTTTTCCTTCATGTCATTTTTTGGCCGCGGCACCCCGCTAATGGTTGAGGCCAGATGAATGTATACCGCGCTAACCCTTTGTACACAGCAGCAAGTTGTCCTATCCCATACGGAGACTGACTCGCTGATTTTTCTTGATTCCCTTACCAGCAAGGGCCCCATTTCTTTTTCCATTTCAATCATAGTAAGGCAATTTAGAGATATCCTGAATAATAATATCCATGTTTCCCACATGTGGTGCGAAGGGAAAAAGGTTGTGGATTATCTTACTTCGGTGGCGAAACAGAGTTCCATCCACAATTGAATCCTTGATACTAGCAGCTTTAAGCCAAAGGGAGTTAATTGGGTAAGAAGGGATTCCCTCGGGTTGCAATATTTCAGGCCACCCTAACATTGTTGTTTCTTGTTTACTTTGTTGTCTCTGTTGACTTTTTCTTTGATGAAAATCTGATTTGGCTCTTGACTATTTTTAATATTCTATTCTATATCATTATTTATTGTGTGAATACATGATATACTAGAATTTCATTTTTTATGTCAAACTCATATAGATTTATCCAACATGCGGTGACCATGATTTGTGTTATTGTTTTTTATATTAAATCCCATTTTCATAAAGATATTTCATTATTTTTTTCTTTCCTTCAAAACATAATCCTTTTAAGCCTGTATTAACAATGAAAACCTAGATAAATATTCATGTTTCATGGATGGAACCCAAATCTGTCATTATATAAAATAAAAAATTGAATGATCTAATACTGGAAACTAGTGGGGGATGTTTTTTTGTTTTGAACATCATTTTGAGATACTTTTTGGAGGAAATTCAAATGATGAATGTATATTTTAACTCTACCTCAACTAAAGTAATTCTAAAAATTATTTATGATAAAAAATAATAAAATAATATTTTCAATGATTATTTCTTTTATAAGATTGTAAAATTAAATTATTGAACCTAAAAAAATTCATAAGAAAGAAGGATTGGGAAGCAACACCATTATTTTCAGATTAAATTAAATCATACAGCCTTAATAACATAATATTTAATGAATATAAAAATATCAAAATTTTAAATTCAATTTTTGTTGAAGTTTATTATATGGAAAAATAATTTCTAGTGAAATTCAAAATGATGTCTACTATCCTTTATGTTTTTATTATAATATGAGTTGATTAATGAGTAACTTAAGTAAGGATGAATAAATTCTTATGTTGAGACTCCACTCATGCATTTTTTCGTAAAAAATCTATTTATTCTAAAATTGATTTTATTACATTTCAAACCATCCAATGCTCAATAACTAAAAAGAACTGAAAATTAAACAAGATTGAGAAGATGACATGAATCAATATAGTTGGCCTATAATAACATATAAAGCCTATGATGATCCATTTCATTGGATAATAAAATAATTTCATTAAAAAATTCAACATTATGCATCAAGGTAATATTTTTTTATGGTATGTGTTTTTTAATAACAGTGTATGAATGGAATTGAAATAATTTAAATGAACAAAATGGACAATATGAACCAATTTCATTGATTGTATATTATTATTTAGGGATTATTTGTTTTTGAATTTAGATTCAATCATCGAATTTTTTTAACAACCTAGTAATTTAAAATATTTTAATTTCAAAATAAATTTAATTTCTTTTTTTATTTCTTTCTATGCAACACCATTTAAGTCTTATTCTATACACAATATTGATTTGGCCTTCGTTACACACAAGGCCCAGTTTTACCGAACAAAAGTATTGAAATAAAATATTATTACATAATATAATATATAAAATATAAGTTAAATTAGCGGTTATGAAATTTATTAACCTTGTTTTTATTTTATATATTCCATATAATATTAACATTCATATTATGTATTTTCTAGACATTATATAACAAAAAATTCAATTTTTCAGATAAAATATGTATTATTAGAAAAAAAAAGTAGTTTTTCTACCGTTTAATGAAGACCCCATTTTAAATATAATATTTGAATATTTTATATATTTAAATTTAGAAAAATAAAATTCTTCTCAAAATTTTTAATTTCATAATTTACTTTATTTAAAATTTGGTGTTTTTCTCAAAAGATTCATGTTTTGAAGAATAGTAAAAAATGATGAATTTTAATTCAAAACTTCTTTTTTTGTCTAATTCATTTATATTGATATATTATAATTTTAATTTGTTTTAAAGGATAATTGTATTATTTTTTATCATTTAATCCAATACATGTCATTGGAATCAATTTTACATTCAAATTGGATATAAAAACAATGGTACCTTTTGAACTTTTTTACTAAATAACCTGTTTTCTTATTCAACAAATGGGATTAATTTTAAATTAATGTTTACCAATCATGTGTTTTTTATTTGTAATAATGGATTCCATATTTTTATTAAAAATTTAAAAATTATTTAAAAATTATCAATTTATTTTTGGACATTTTGAATAATAACATTAGTATTAAATTTTATTACCATGGTTAAGTGTACATCAGGTAATTAAAGATAAGCATTATATTATTAAAATATACAAATTACCCTAATACTTGTCCTAAGACAATTTTATGAGTTTATTACCACAAATAGAATACATGGGTCAAATTTAATACCTCTTCAAGACACATGGTTGACTTTAATGCATTTAGAATATTACATTCAATGACAAGTAATTTTGGTTACACTTTTGCTTCTAAAAAGTAAATTTCTTTTATTATGGAGTTATAAATGGAATATACACAAAAATATGTTGTATTTAAAAATATAAAATGATAACCTACATCATGGTAATTTATATATAATTTTAGAAAATATATAATTAAACTAAATGGTGACACAATAAAGATGTAGTAATTGTTTTATTAAAAGAACAATCAAATAGAGTATATTTATAAAATAAATACAAATATATTTTTAGTGCATTAATGTTATAAAAATGTTTTATTTATTATTTATACATATTAGTAATTTTTTTATGTCTTGATTCGAATTTATCGTGTTGATTTAATTTTTTTATAAGACAAAATGATGAATAGTGTATAAATTCACAATTAATATATTTTAAAATAAAAAATATTTTATTAAATGATAAAATATTCCTAAAAATTTTTATTTCATCCAATGAACATGGATAATGTTAAAAATATAAAAATTATCTATATTAAATCATTTAATGAACACTGTTTCTTAAAAATTTCCTAGATAATATTAAAATTAAATAATGTGACAAAGTGTCACACTCTCATTTTTTATAAGATTAACAATTTTAATATAGGGATAACCAGTAGATAAATTCGATAATAAATAGTCTAAGGAAATATAATAGAATTATCAACATCATAGTAATTTATTTAAAAAAATTTGAGACTAAATAATTACTATAAATAATGACACAATAGTAAAGGAATAATTATTTTATTGATAGAAATATAAAATAAATGGTTATAAAAATAGTAAAATATAAACTATATTAATTGATTCTAGTGCCCCACTATTTTTATAGCAGACTATGACATTTTGGTAGTATATTAAATGATTTCATTCGATGTTATATTTTTGTTTTTATTTTTTTTAGTATCAATAAATGAAAATAGTGTCAAAATGGACTCTATTAACATTTTATAAAAACAATTATTTATTAAATAGTTTAAAATGATAAAAATAATTAAGATTACAAAGTGATAATTATAATGTTCAAAATTTCATAAACTATCCATTTATGTTCAATTTACACCATATAAGTAAATATTTATAAATATTTAATATTTAGAATATTATTACTGAAATTTAAATTAAATAGATTAACTAAGGATAAACCTGAATGATAAGTTTTGACATATTATCAATAAATTTTTAAATTTTATTTTGTGAGAGTATATATACTGTTCTACATATTATCTTCACTTTAGAGATATTTGATGTTGAAAATTAATTTATATTAATTAAATATTTTGGTAGTTTCCTAAATTCCATCATTCATCTCTTATAAAAGGGAACCTCTCCTTCTACATTATTCACACCTATAAAGCCAATTTCATTATCCATACATGGTCCATTTCTCATCCCAACTTTGTCAATTTAACCTAGAGTCTATAAATTGGATAGAAATTTAACCTATAGAGTCATATTGTGCAAATAAAAAGGAGACACACGAAGAAGAAGTAATTGTTATACCAATTTAATTCAATTTCTTTTCTCCCACTACATCCATATCAATTGTTGTATCCATACTAAAATAATAAATATAGTATCATATACATAGAAATATTTTATCATAATTATGATAAAACCATATTAATCCTTTTATCCATCCTATTAATAATAATATAATCACACGTGGATACATATGGCATACCGTCTCTACGACATGGTTTAATTTGTTATTCAATAATAATTTTTTTCTATGGGTATAATGATTTTTATAATGGATATAAATAATGAATATATCATTATAATTATTCTATATAAAAAATATACCATCAAATTCCATTCCATTTAACCTTCAGGGGAATGATACTGTCACTTGTGAGTATGTACAGAATACCGTCTCCACGATGCATTGAGATTAATTATCCATGATAACTAATAAAGAGTTATTGTAAAATTTATATGATTTGAAAATAATAGTTATGAACTTAATATAATTTTGGAAATGATAATAATATGTCCTATTCATAAACAAACATGGTTTATATGAAAAAATAGGAATGAGAAAACAAATCACTTAACACCCAAAACAACAGTAATACTGAAATATTATTAACAAATTGATAGAAGAGGATAATATAAGATATAATAAATATGGATATGATTTTTTTATAATTTAATAACATGATTTATATATTTTATAGATGGTAATAAACCCTCTAATAATGGAATGTGCAAGTTAAGGGTTAATTTAACAATGTGATTATTAACCGAGGTTGTTTATACAAGAGTATCTACTAGGACACAGTTATCATCTATGTACAGGTTTCTTAAAAACATATTTCAAAATATTATCGAAAATTGTTTAATTATATTTTTACCCTTGTTTGGATTTTTATAATTTATTTTGAAAATAATATTTCTATCATTTTCTAAATAATGTACTTTATGAACTTTTCCAAATAATAAGGAAATTTGTTTTTACACATACTGTGTGAGAAGATATTTCCACCATCATTATTCCATAACATTTTGAACATTACCTTATAATAATACAATTAAATTTAAAAAATAAATTATTTCTTTTATAAATGTTTGACTTGGAAATGATTTTGAAGTGATAATGGATATTTCTCTCAAATGGAATTAATGATTTTGTTAGACTATTTTTATCAATATCAACATTATTGGTTGGAGTTTATGCATAATGGTGGTCAATTTATTATGATACAATCTTACATATTGCATTGAACTATTCATGATATGTTTTTCCATGGATGTGTTATTTAGATACCATTCATGGTTTATGGTAAAATTTATAACTTTTCATGTGATTGTTTTTATATGCATTTTTATTTTGGTTATGTTTTACACCTTTAATAAGAGGAATTAATTGAACTTAGTTTGTGACATGTGAGGCCTATTATAGCCCCTTGATGCATTGGTAGGTCTCATGAGATAATATATTTTGGGTTTTTACATGTTTATGTAAGGTCAAGGCATGAGGCCTTGACAGTGTGGTTATGATGTGCGACATTATGGATTCCCCCATTATGAGATTATTTATTGATATTAAATGTGATAATTTGACCAGTATAATATACCTGTGAAGGTTCAAATTGAATTATTTGACATATTCTTGACACATTATGATGAATATTTTTTCTAAAAGGCATGTGTTTTAATTTTATACCATGCATTAAAGTTTTATTCTTATTAATGATAGATTCAACTGTATTGTTTACGATTACTAATAATTTATTCTCACTTCTTTTTTATGTTTTTTCCTATGATTAAAAGAATTTTTATATAACTGATATACAGGGTTCATCTAGTAGAATAACGGAGTTCTAAAAGAATTATCTATGATTAATTTTTTTATTTGAATTTTACTGTTAATTTCATGTATGTATTATATTTATCAAAGAGTGATAAACGGATTGGTCCTTCAGGATTTTATTCCTTGTAATAGTGCTAATGTGTTAAAATAATTCACTTAATCTGGGTTTATAGTGTCAGGACATTATAGTTGGAATTTGGGGATATTTTTTACATACTTTGGAACTATATTTGGAAAAGACATTAATTATGGGACACTAACTTAAGATTTTCATTGAGAATATGTATAGAAGAACATCTAAAATATTGGTATTATAGTGATTATGTAGGAATTCCTATAAAATAAATCCATGTCTGGAAACTACATGTGTATGTAGTTCTAGCACAGAGTTACCTATTATTAATAACTCTTAATGGCGTTCCAAGATATACGCGGGATAACCAAGTACATGAAAACATGCCTTGAAGTGAACTCGGTCTGACACTCCAAGGGGATATTCCTAGGAAAAACCAAATATTCATTACAAACCATTATGAAATATTTATGACTAAATATTCTCCAATAGAAACAATTTTTATGATTATGAGATTCGATATGCATAATTTTTCAATTTATAACACATTATTATTTATAATATAATCTAGTGAATGTCATTCTTTTGAAATAGCACAGAGTGAAAGGAATGGAAACCATATCAATGCATGTAATCCATATAGGGAATTCCCTCCTATGAAATATAATGATGTTGGAGTAGGATCTGCAACTGGTGCTGAACAAATTATAACTATAATGGGACAGGTGAATCTGGTTTTGAATAATAACCTTACATGTATAGAGTAGCATGATCCAAACCATGGAGGATTAATGTTTGACCACTTAAAGGTAGAGAAACCTCATACATTCAATGGGAATACAAATCAATTTGTATCTGAACAATATATATGTGTTTTGGAGAAGATATTTCATTCATTGGGATGAAATGAAAGGATGAATGTTGTCATAGAATTTTATCGCCTCTCGGAAGATGTGGATCAATTGTGGTCACTCATTAAAAAATTGAAGAGGAGGAAATTGAATTTATGTAATGGAGATGTTTTAAAGAAATTTTTGATTCGAAAGTATTTCACTTCTGAACTAAGTGTGGATATGGAGAAGAAATTCTTGAATCTGAGGAAAAGGGAGGACGAGAATCCTACATTGTATGAGACCATCTTATCTGGGTTAGCAAGGGATTATTCTGAATAAATACCTAACCCATGTAGTTATATTGATTGTTTCTTCGATGGTTTAATCCTATTTATATGAAAGGTATTGGTATCCCAAATATACCCATCATATGAAGATATATATTCATGTGCTACTAAGAATGAGAAGGATTTTTCTATGTATTATAACTTTAAGGGAATGTAAGAGAAGAAGAGCACAATATAGAATAATAGAGATAAATGGAAAAGGGAATGAATAATTTTCCCTTATGTGATAATTGTCGGAAGAAACACCCTGATACATGCCTGAATGGAATGGGAGTTTGTTACAATTGTAGAGAGAAAGGACAACAAGATCATGATTATAATGGAAAGAAAGATGTAGTAAATGTGTAATGCTATAATTGTAAAGATATATGACATTATAAAAATGATTGATCAAATAGTCAAGTAAATACAACTCAAAATAAGCAAATGGATCATGGTCAAGCTTATGTTGTTACTATGGTTGAAGTGAAATAATTAATGTAGTTTTTGTTTTTTGATTAAATAATTATGTTAATATATTCAAGTTATATGAATAATGTAATATAAAAGGATGGTATTTTAGTATATATTCTTTTTTGATTTGGAGTCATGAATTTCTTCATTATTTTTTTATGTTGATTAACTATTTGGTATGTTTCAATAAGAATTACATTATCTCATTTGGAGAATCTGATGTTACTATTCATTTCATATATTTTGAGACCTTTTTGGACTATTAATTTGTACAAAGGTATTTTGGATAAGCCTTAATGGTGGATTAGATTAGGATGAACATTTCATATTATTTTTTGATTTTAATTTGTGATTTATTGGATACTTTTTCCTAATGGTTTTTATTTTAGTAATCGCATTGATGATGAAGGAAATAATTGTGGGAATTATGATTTACCCAATTTAAATCACTCATTAAAATATCATTTTGAAGTATTTTTTCAATGTGTAATGGATGCAGTGAAAATAGATCAAATAACAACCAAAAGATGAGATTGTGATTATGACATGGATATAAATCAATTAACTGCATATCTGAATTGTAAAATATTATTCATCATTAGGGAAATGATATTGAGTCTAAAAATTCTATCCTAACTGGTTTTTCTAAAGAATCAAATGGTTTTTTATATCATCACAGATATATATCATTATGATTGTTAACTTTCTCCTATCCATGTTCTCTATTATTCTCCATCAGAACATGAAGGTTATATTTTTCTTTCATGTCCATGTTTTTTTAAATGGAACATTTGTTTGTGTTATCCCTAGTAACATTCTTACATCCCATTATTTTTTTAAAGTATATGTTTTATCAAACCTTGTTATGATGTGGGACTTTAATAAAGGAACTTTGATTAGTCAATACATAGTTATCATACCCGAAATCAAAAAATACAAGGACACAATTTATTGAAGGAGGGGAGAATGTAACACCATAAGAATTTCCAATATTTTTATTTGTGGTTATAATTAATTTTTTATCTTGATTTTCATTATGAATTACCATGATAGGATTATAGTAAACACAATAATGAGTTTTCCTGCATTACAGGCAAGTACATGTTTTACCAAACAACAATATACTAAAAAAATATTATTATTTAATATAATATATAAACTAAATATTAAATTATAAGTTATGAATAGTATTAATAAAATTTTTAATTTCATATATTCCTTATTATTTTAACATTAATCTTATTTAATTTATGGACATGATATAATAAAAAATACAAATTTTTAGATAAAATATTTATTTTTCAAAAAATACAGTTTATCCTCTTTTTAACGGAGAACCCATTTTAAATCTAATGTACGATTTTTTTATATATTTAATTAGAATAAATAAAAAACTTATTTTAATAGTTAATTTGAAAATTTACATTCTTTCAATTTTTGTTAACATTCTAATAAGATTCATTTTTTTATTAATAGTGAAAATTATTAAATTTTAATTCAAAACTACTCTTTCATTTAATTTATTTATATTGATAGATTATAATTTTAATTGTATATAAAAAATTATATTGTTTTCTATAAGTTAATTTAATTTATGTCATTTTTATCAATTTTATAATGAAATTGTAGATAAAAACTAATGGCACTTATGAACATTTTACTTAAAAACAGGTTTTCTTATTCTATTGACGAGATTATTTTTTAATAAATTTATTCCAATTCTGTGTTTTGAATTTGGAATAAAGGATTCAATATTTAAAATATTATGGTCCAATTTATGTAAATATGACCCTTTTATTTGTTTAGAATGTTAACACTATCATTAGTAATATATTTTATTACCACGGTTAAGGGTAAATCTAATAATTAATGGTAAGAATCAAGTTATTAAAATAAAAAAATTACCCTAACAATTTTCCTAATTTAATTGGATGATTTGTTTCAACCAAGATCATCCATGGGTTGAATTTAGGACATCTTGATCCACTTGGATGTTTTTAATGAATTTATAAAATTATATTAAAAAAACTCATTTGTGTTGTACATTTGTTTTTAACAAGTAAAGTATTTTTAATATTGAGTTATATGGGGGATATATTCAACTATAAATAGTATTTAAAATGATAAAATAATAACACATTTCATTGCAATTTATTTAAAATTTTATAATTTATATAATTAAATTAAATGGTTATACAATGATGATATGGTATTAGTTATATTAAAAGAAGAATCATATTAAAGATATTAAAAATTATAAAATAAATATAAATTGAGTGAGTTAAGGTAATATTTTAATTTTACTGATGAATTTGAAAATGTATTAACGTTTTATAAGTCTTCATTCCAATATATCATTTTGATTGTATTTTTTATAAAACAAAATAATGATTATAGTCAACTTTGGCATGTAAATTAGTTTAAAATAAATAATATTTTATCTATCGATAAGAAATTCATAAAATTATATATTTTGGAAAAATCTCTAAAATAATGATAATGATATCAAAATGACCAATTTAAAATAATTTAGTGGACACTTGTCTATGAAAATTGAATAACTATTATTAAACATAAATAATGGGACTAAGTGTCACACTATCATTTATTATCAGTTCAATAATTTTATTATAAGAATAAACTAAAGATAAATTAGATCATGAATATTGTTTGGAAAGAAAAATTAATTATATGCATCTTAGTAATGTATTTTTATTTTTTAGAGACTAGATAATTACCAGAAATAGTGACACAATACTAAAGATGTAATTATTTTATAATATAAAAACTAAATAATTGGTTTTAAAAAAAATAAAAGAAAATTTATATAAGTTGATTAAGAGGCTACATGGGTTATATTTGTTCCTATGACATGTTAGGAAAATATGAAATTATTATATTCTATCCTATCTTTATGTTTAGATTTTATTTAATGTTAAATGAAGGAATAGTGTCAAAAATGTCACTATTGATAATTTATAAAAATAGTATGTCATTAAATTAATTAAAAATAATAAAAATCATAAAAATGTAATTTTATTTTCATGAATCATCCCATGGGGACCGTTCTGTGACTACCCAAAGGTCACCTTTCATAGGCCAGGGGCTGGTGACTAGCACCACAAAGGCATATCCCTAATACAAGAAGGCATTGCTTTTTCATCTTATATAGACACACAGTCAAAGAACTCAACAAGAAGCATGCATGAAGTAAAATGTTGTAGTAAAAGAGTGATAAAAGTTAAGGGTCCAGAATACAAGACCAACTGTAAAATTACAAGTACAAATGAATGGTATAATACAACTTAAAAGGGGAAAACATATCCTAGATTGTCCACCGAGAATCCTACATGAACGGTAGGTACATATCATGATCTGTAGTCCCTATGTCAGGTCACACCAAATAGACCACCTCTTGAGTACCATCCGGTCCTGGCTATCTCAGCCCCGATCACTTCTATTTATCGTCTGCAAAAGACAGAACAAGGTCTGGGTGAAGCCTCTGTAGGTGTGAGTATAATGATACTCAGTAGGGAACCTCAGACCCCATAGGTCTCATAGAATTCCACAAAGGAAAACCACAAAGCAAGACATCAATTCTTCTTAGGTATATTACCAAAAAAATACATAAGTTAACAAGATATACTCATCTCATACATGATGGACGAATACCACAAAGGTAACATCACGAAGATATAAGTACCACACAGGTAACCCCATGAAGATAGATATACCACACAGGTAACACCACGAAGACAACACCATGAAGGTATAATTATCACAAGGGTAACACCACAAAGATATATGTACCACAGAGGTAACACCACAAAGATAGAAGTACCACACAAGTAACACCACAAAGACAGAAGTACCACATAGGTTACACCACAAAGCTAGAAGTACCACACATGTAACACCACGAAGATAACACCACCAAGGTAGAGGTACCACATAGGTAACACCACAAAGATAACACCATGAAGGTAGAGGTACCACACAGGTAACATCATGAAGCTATAAGTACAAAAAAAGTAACACCATGAAGATAGAAGTACCACACAGGCGACACCACGAAGCTAGAAGTACCACATAGGTAACACCACGAAGATAACACAACAAAGGTAGAGGTACCACATAGGTAACACCATGAAGATAGAAGTACCACACAGGTAACACCACAAAGATAGAAGTATCACACAAGTAACACCATGAAGACAAAACTGCGATCGTAGAATTACCACATAGGTAAAAAAAGACTCTGCTCACAATCAGGTATAACTTAAGTACAGAACTACATATGATTAGTCCTAAGGCTAGATCATCTTATTCTGTTATGTAGCACTGTTTCTGACCCACCCAAGATCGATAGGTAACTAACCACCACTGAACCACACAAGATATGTCTGACACATGATCGATACGTAACTAACCCCGACTGACCCATACAGGATCTGAGGCACACATGCTCGATATATAACTAACCCCCACTGACCAACACAGGATTTAACCTGCACATTATCTGTATGCGCTGAACCACACTAGATCGCTAAGTGCTGGCCCACACAGGATCGGTATGCGCTAACCCAAACACGATCGCTGAGGGCTGAACCACATAGTATCTGATAGATGTATTCCCACACAGGATCGATGTTCTTTCTCCACGTTACATCCAGCCACATGATTCCTAACACCCGGTGCATTCGAGTTCCATATAATCTGTCTCTCGAGATATCGGTCATATCTCGACTGCCACTAAGCTCCACAAAGGAGTAACCCTATGGACCTCCATGTCATAAGGGATCCAATGTGATAGACAGTGCGTCAATCGGAGGCCAAGTCTGTGAGTTATAAGCATTTTAATTCTGGGGGACCAGTTGGATTCAGGTTTGATCCAACCCATCCATACTCCAACTATCATCAAAACTCAAGTGGAGTATACCAAAAGGGAAGACTTGATCAAAATGTCTCAGCATCATAGATGGTTCAACAAACAGATGCCCATATTTCATGATATATACCCTTTAGCATTTCTTGGTCAGGTCCGAGATGGTCGTACCGACCCAGACCAACCCGACTAGACCCAGTTCGGGTCGACTTGTATGAGCATGGATGAGGTCCGGTCTGGCCCACAAGGGTGATGCTCGTTGGTCCGGCCCGCTGGGGTACAGCTAACAGGGTGATGACCCCCCGATCCGACCCGTGGGAGGGGGGGTTAGGCCCGCCGCTAGGTGGCACGGCCAGATGTGGTGGGGTGCGCCCTAGATGCTACTTAACGGTGTGTCCCCTAGTTTTTTCAAATGTCTGTGAGGGTCGTTTGGTTTCATCTGCAATAGAGGTGCCACGTGGCGCCACCAGGTGGATCGTAGGACCCATTGGAGTGGGTCCTACATCCTGTCGCGACCAACTGGTGTGTCGGCCACTATCTCCAACAGCGTGGGACGTTGCGCCACTCCACCACCCGCAGTCAACTGACATTCCAACTACTTCCCAATCTACCGTGGCTGATTATCCACAACCCACAACCTCAAGAGGCACATTGGTCGTGTCTCCCTCTTCCTCTGCGTCCCTCCAGTGTGCCGGTCAGCTCATCAGATCACCGTGGCTGATGAACCACGGATGGTTCTCCCGGCGGCGTGGGTGCACCACCTCCTCCCTCATGGTCAGAAGGTTTGCAGACTACCTCCTTGGTCACCACCGGCACCGGTTGCCGGTACCACCACACCAGTGGTCATCCATGGAGAACACATGGGGTAAACAAGGCTGGGGAGAGTCTGGGTGGAGTTCTTTAGGCCTGTGCCCACCACGTAAACATTTAATCACGAGGGAGATAATGGGGGTTCATTAACATCACATGAATTTAAATCAAGAATCAATCCCCTAAATCGTAAAACTGTTGGAGAACATCTACACTTGAAGGTGGATCGGTGATCTTCCTTCCCGCCATAGGTTTCCAACGAAGTCGCTTGCATGTTGTCCTTCGGTTCGTGGATTCGGTGTCGCTCGTCACCGCTCACCGGAATCATATCCTTCCTCTAAGGGTTTATCGTCTCAATACTCTTTAAACACTTCGTAGCATGGATAATTTATGCTAACACCTCTCCCCATGCTCTATATAAATAGGATAGAGGGAGGTTGTCTAACAGTGTTGTGAATTAATGGGGGATCATTAATTATGAACCTTCCCAATTCTCCAATGATAATGTTACATAGTAATGAAGGGTCAAACTATTTAATGTCTTAACACATCTTTGGTCCCACCACCACCTTTCCGTTGGAGGAAATGAATGAAAATAAAATAACAAAGTTATTTTTTAAAAAACAATTCCAAAAACTGTAACTTTTTCTTCTGAGAAACTACGGTCAAAGTGAATTCTACCTTAAGCGAATCCCAACACACCGGATTCAACGGTTCCCTCATATTTTTAATCCGAGGTCCAGTTAAAAAATTATAAAATGATGATCGTACATTTACTGAACATACCCAAAATAAATTTCAATCAATTATTAATGTTCACCCATGACCCGTGCCGGTCAAGTTTAGGCTCTGCCTAATGAGAACGTGCCCCAAAAACACAAAGGTACTCTCATATTTTCAATCCAAGTTTTCTTTTAGACGTTATGGATTTTAAAAATAAAATAATTGTTACATAATTATTAAATTTATGAAAAAAACTGACTTTCATAATTGGATCATGCTGGCCAATGTTAGTATCTGTCTAAAGAGATAATACCTTCATGATTTTGGAGGTGGTCTTAGATTTTTAATCTGAGTCACTATTCGTGAGTTATAAGCATTTGAAAATAAAATAACATTATTTTATTATTTTATTTAATGTTATTCCATTTTTGGGTTTTCCCACAGGAGGCATGTGCCTACTAAACATATGTCGCACCTATGGTAAAACCGTCATCCTGAACGCAATGGTGCTCTCATATTTCTGATCTTGGAAACCATTTAAGAGTTATTCTACTTTTTTAGGAAAACTTCTTACGCATACTAATTAATGCTTAACAAAACTTTGACGGATCATTCTAGGCACTCCTAGCCTCAGAATCACGTGTCATCAGATTTCACGATCTCAAAAATATTTCATATAACTAAAAGCAATTATACAGAAATTCTAGGACCTTACATTATTTCAAACTTAGAACTTTACATCCCCAAAATCAAAAACAAAGGAAAATAAATAAAAAAGAGGGTAATGAGTATGAATCAGAACCTCCAACTCCCATGTTCTCTCCTAGAGGTTCTCGTGTTGCACCAAACTCAAACCAGAGGGATCGACCACCCATGAAGGACTCACTCCAATCAATCCTCTATCTCTATCGGGAACTCTGTAAAAGTCATCATATCTTTATAGTCTAACTCTCCCTAGTCGTGAACATGTGATTGATCATGCACACATCTCCTCAACTGCAACACATATAACACATTATGCACCTATTGAATCTGTAGGTAAAAATATTGACGGCACGTTACCTCAGAAACTCTACTGAAAATCTAGAATGTTCCGATAAACCTTAGAGATAGCTTACAGCCCGGCCAAACCTCTGCAATCCTCATCGGGGTGAGACTTATAGTAATACATGGTCTCCCTCAAAATCTCCTCTCAAATCATCACTGGTACCATGGTGCATCCTCTAAAGAGGATGACATGATCCACACCTTCAGAAAATCCTTCTAGGAGACCGTCCTGAGGACATTTGAGAACATCGAGCCTCGCAGTCAATGTCCATAAATTGTACCTCCCGAACTCGCTAAAGAATTTGGAGATTGACAGTTTTATACTGGAGGTAAGCTGGTCCATCTTTATCCATGAAAGATATATGTAGTGTGACTAGCTGCTCTAACGCCTCACCCAGCAGTTGTAAACCATACCTACTGTTTTTTGCATCTACTAACATGTTACCCTTCCCAAGAGTATAGACTATCTAAAAGTCATAGTCCTAGAAGAACTCTATCCCTCATAACTATTTTAGATCCTAAAATCTCTGATGAAACTTCTTTATCCATAGGGAAGGCTCCCCCTTTTTCGACAATGTTTTCATGGGTGCCACTACCCTGGAGAAGTCTAGTTCAAAACTCCGGTAGTACACAGCCAAAGCAGTAGCCCCTCTCCATTTGGGTAGGTAATCCTTGAAAAATCATTGTAAAAGATATCCCAACACTCTTCCACTCCTATTGGGGACTGAAAAATCAAAACTCCTCCTTCCACGAGGGTAAGGTAGGTCGACTCAAGAGTGATCAGTTGCACCCTCCTATGTATGTGTTTATCCTATGTTGCATGGTTTTCCATTTTCAACGACCATGGAAAACCCCATTACAATGTTTTAGATATACTACATCCATTTTTTCTAATATAGTCAATATGAGTAAGAACTGTGGATGTCGAGTACATACCCAAACTAACGTCGTAAGGCCTCGATGTTGTCAACAAGAGGTTCTATCCAAAACATTCACCTCAAGGTTTAGATCACACCATCGACATTAGTGTGAATATCGAGTTTGCTCCAAAAGGTGTCTCCAGATGTAAGGTTCAATTCTTCGGTTTAACAAGAAACATGAGATCTTAAACAATATTCATGGTAAGAAGGAATGATTGGTACCTATGTCTATTAATACGGCAGCTAGTAGTAGACACAGGTTATACCACGAATCATTCTTGGTGCCCTTCGGTCACACTCTATGACTGTATGCTGCTACTACATTCCCATGTCCTCTAGCTCCCTAAACCTGGTGGGGACCACATTGGGGTGGTGGTTGTAACATATTAAAATATATACCACCCTATTTTGGTCTCCTAGATCTAATTCCACGTCTACTGCCCTACAGATTCTTCTGTCCTTACCAATTACTCTTCCTGAAACATTTTACATGACCAAGTATCTAAGACTAGTGTCGGTTTCCTTCTTTCACACTGCTAACATTCACTAACTGTATTCACTCATCCAAAGAATAGTCTACCAAAAAGGTTCTCTCTATTACCCTAACATAAGTATTAATGAATAGAATAATACTGATGGATTGGATGTCTCTAAACACATCTCGCTTGGAGGTCCAAGCCATGATGAACTGACTTTAATGTATTCATTGAGTACCCGGAATGGTCGGTAGGCCTCGATGAATACTCAGTTACCGACATGTAATCCTACTGAAGATGTAGAAGCTCTAGGGAACACTCATCCCTTAGCTCTTTATGGAAAGATACCCCCTTTGTTGAAGAAGTTTCTCATGCTTTTCCACAGAAGAGTCACCTCTTCACAAGATCAAGGTAACCTAAACCCTCTCATCATCCGGCTAAGCCATGTAGAAGGCCCTCTACCAGGACTGTCATCTGATCGGATAGTGCCCTGGATAGATGGAAACTCGAAAAACATCTCAAGTCAGTCCTTATCTTCCTGAGAGTCAGGCATGCCTCGGAACCGAATGGGTATCTGATACTGAAACACTAATAAGCCACTAAGCCTACATGTGTCCTCTACTCGTACTGTTAGCTATAACTACTGGCCAACTAGCAGTGATATAGCTGGTACATTACCCGAAGGTCTTACCAAGGGCAACGATCCATGTACTGAAGCCTCATAACCATGTGGACCATCCTCATGGTCATGCACTGATAAAGACATGGATCTAGGATCACCGTCTAATATTATTGTGTCCCAATCAGGAAGCAAACATTAGCCACAGCCTCCAGCCAGTCCTCAGTTACCTGGGAATCAATCTCACCTTGAAACCATGGAGGCCACTTCTATTGGAAATCATGCAATATGCTCATTCGGCATGTGCCATCCTCCAGTGTGGCTGGTGGTAACTTCTGGTCAATAGGTGGTGGTTCAGCTGGTACACCACCTGAATGTGCCAACATAATAAGAGGCCCATGCCCCAGAGCCTCATCGCTCGGTGTGCCGTCATCGTGGTCTCTCTCAGGAATCCTAACTAGCTGTATACGTGTTGGAATCTTGATAAGGAATAGGTTCTCCATGATCAATGTGTTATACCTGGTGAGCTGACTCAAATAAATTAGACAGAAAACTTTTAAAAAATGCACACAAATAGTGTTTTCTTCTGCTGAGTCGGAAATCAGAATTTAGGGTCCTTGTGTATGGATACGTCGGCCTCCACACCAGCACATGATTCCCCAAACTGAAAACCACACTCATAACACTTACCACTATTACCACAAGTAAATGATCAATGAAACACCCCATGCTTCCACATTATTCTTCCCGTTGAATAACACAATAGCTTGTGTTGTACGCATCTTCGAGTTCAAACACACCACAACCAATCAAACTTGCCGTTTTGAATAGTAATATACAGTTTTTGAAATTTTATAAATTTAATCTTTCAAAATGGACTTCAATTTTGGATTCTGAATATCAAAATTTGCTTATGGTGAATTATTGGTATTTAAATGAAAATCTTCAATTTTCGATGAATAGTGAAAACACTTAGTTATTCTTTAAAACCGACATTTTATTTAAATAGTTATTTATTTTATCATAATTTATTTTAGGTAAAAATAGATATATAATACCTATATATGTTCAATTTAATTATTTGGAATCATTTTATAATATGTTTAGATATATAAAAATTTTATTGAACTTTTTATCGTCTTTTACCCACCTCCTAGGAGCATTTGAAAATTTACATAAAACATAATTTTACCGCTTCTGTGAGTTTAATTTCAAAACTCTGAGATACATGGTTAATATCAGTATGTAAAATTTGGTTCAATAAGATGAAAATAATTTTTGGTGATTAGTAACATTTATCTTTTATTTAACACGGATAAAAGTTAATAGGGTAATAAAGGGAAAAATGATATCATAATTACCCTAAAACATGTCCAAATTATATTGGATAAGTATAATTCGACCATAAACAACCTTAGAAATAAAATATGATCCTCTTTGGTCCACTTGGATTAGAATAGCATATTTATTATTATTTTATTTAAAGAAGATTTAAAAGAGTTAAATTCAATATTTAATAATTAATCCATTTTTTATATAAGGATAAACACAATATAAATTTGACTATAAATATTAATTAGAAATATAAAAATATTGACTACATATTTTTATTTTATTTATAATTTTTATACATTAAATAATTTATTTTATTTATGACACAATGATGATGAAGTAATTACCTTATTAATGATTTATTAAAATAATTGATATTATAAATATTCAAATAAATGTAATTTGAGACTTTTAATGAATTACACTAATTTTCTAGTTTAATATGACATGTTAGGGTTTATTAAAAAAAAAATTAAGTGCTCATGCTGTTAATATTTTCACAAAAACCATAAACTAAATATTGTGAAAATTGACATAATTGTGTTTTTAAAACAAATACTATATTATTAATTGATATAATATTCCAAAAAATATAATGATATAAAAAAGGACTTATATGAGGTTATATATATTAATAATTAACCACTTTGGGTTATCTTGGCTTGTTATAGAATGTTTATTAACAATATAATATAAAATTACAAAGATACATGGTAAATGTCAAACTATTTAACTAAAAGTTAAATCTAAACGATAAGGTTTATATGATGAAAAAACCCTATCTAAAATGTATTGGTTGAGAGGTTTTCTAACCAGCCCCACCAAAGACTCTAAATAATTAATTTTGGTTCCATTATAAACCGAAATGTTTTTTATTATAATTAAATATTTCATGTTTTTTCTAAAGTGACCCTTACATCTCTTATAAAAGGGCACTTACCCTTCTCTTAATTTCGCACTTCCATAAACTTTTCGATTGGCCAAACCCTTCCCAAATATCCTCCCAACATTACTCACTTAAAACTAGAGGCCTTAATTTGTTCAGAAAGCCAACTGATGGAGCCTTTTTGATCAAATCAAAAGGAAGAACCCGAAGAAGATGTAAATATTTCATCACCTCTTTCAAGTTCTTTTCTTCTTCCACTTCATCTTTATTTTTCTGTTTCAATTATAAAATAATAACTCTAGTATCTTCTATATACTTTGGTGTTATTATAAAAATGGTACAACTATATTCATTATTCTATCCATCATATGAATGACAAAGTACCATATGTGCGTTTGTACGGCTCACCGTCTCCACGTCGTGGGTTAGTTGTTATTCAATGTATTATTTTTTGGATGGGTTTAATAATGATGTATAATTGATATAAATAATAAATATAACATGTTAATTATTCTGTATATATGATATACTATCCAATTACATATGATTTCTCCATCAATATAATGATATTGTCACTCGTGCGTACGTACGGATTACTGTCTCCTTGAACGCGATGAGATTCATTCCCCGTTGTAATCATTCAAGAATAATTTTCATTTGATGATAAAAAATAATGTTTAGTAATTTAATATCATTCTATATATGAATCAAATGCATCCAATCCCTAACAAACATGTCTTACATAACAAATCATATAAAGGAAATTGAATCAGTTAACACCCGAAACAACGATAATAAAAATATATTATTAACAAGGAAATATTAGAAGATCATATATGATATCATATTTAGGTATATAGTTCTTGTATAATTTAATGAAAATTATTAAACTATTATATATGAAGTTAATGTACCCTCGACTAAAGAGAAGTGCAAGGTAAGGGTGGATTCTAGAATCTCTTCACTAATCCAAGGTTGTTAATACATAAGTATATACTGAGACCTCTTTATCATCCACATCCGTGTTTTCTTAAAAATTTAATTCAAAACATTTTTACTATTTACTAGAATATGGGTTAAATTCATTTATACCCTTATTTTACCTTATATGTTTTGAATGTAATATTTCCATCATTTTCCAAAAAAGTTACTTTATGAAATTTTCGAAAAAATTAAAGTAAGAATGCCTTTTTTAACATATAACACGGGTGAAGTTATTCTTCACCATTATTACACCTTTGAAGCATCCCTTACACGCTTATAAGAATATTTTAAAAATAAACATTTTATTTTGTAATTACATTACTTCTAAATGATTACAAAATAGAATGAGATATTTCTCTCAAAAAGTTTTGATTTCATCTACGTCAACCTCCTTTGAGGGATTTTATACTTGTTTGAAGTTTATTTCTTATGATAAAAATATTCCATATTATATTGACGGTTTTGGGATGTATTTGATTCTGTATGTGTTATTTTTATACCATTCATGGGATATGGATAATTTATTTACATTTTGTATGCTAGTTTTAGTATGAATGTTTATGTTATGTTTAAAACATATTCATATGAGGAATGCAATGGACATGGTAAATGATAGGTGGAGCCTGATATAGCTTCTCGATGCATCTGTAGGTCTCATGATACAAACTAGTGTCTTTGAACAAGGCCTTGACACAATCTTATTTGTAGTCATGGCACATGGCCTTGACTATGTGGTTATGAAGTTTGGAATTATTCATTACATCATTATGAAAGTGGAAATTGATATTGCATGTGAGTATTCTACTAGTACAATATCCATGTGAATAAGTAAATTGTATTATTTGATTTTATCTTTTCCATATTATTCTGAAGTTTATGTTTAAAAGGCTTTGTTTTTAGTCTTATACATTTCTTTAAATGTTTATGCTTATTTATGAAAGTCTTCTCTATATTGTTATCCTTAATGAGAATTTGAGCTCACCCCTTTCTATTCTCCATTTTTTTCCAGGATGTGAAGAAGTATTTTATGGTTGACCTTCAGTGATAGTCTACAGATATTAGTGCATTCAAAAGGGGACAAAATGTGGATGATGTTTTTATTTCATGATGTAATGTAAAACATATGAATGTATCTAGTCCTTCCAAGGTTACTAAATTGATATATCTTTCTTGATTTGATCCCTTGTGATCATGTCAATGTTATGTAATAATGCACCAACTCGGGGTAACTGGGATTGGGGTGTTACAGTTGGTATCATAGAATGTATAGTACAAACCTTGAATGATAGAGTTAGAAAAACTCTCATCATAGAACATTACCCTAAGATACACTTTGAGGATTAGTATAGAAGAACTTCCTAGCATTTTTGTAAAGTATAGATTTTGTGAGTTTTCCAAGAAATAAATCATTTTCTTGATATGAGCATGAAGAGGCGTCTCTAAAACAAATGTTACTAGGGGTATAACCGGAAAACACTACTTTGAGCGAGACTCGAACGGGAACTGGTGCACGACAACGGGCCTTGCTGCACTCTTGGTTACGACACTCCCAGGGGATATGCTTAGGATAATTATCATTTTCTTTACAAACCATTATGAAGGGTTTATGAGTATATACTTCCTCAAAGAAAACATTTGTATGATTATGGATTATATCCATAAACTTTTCAATTTATGTTAAGTGTTTTACATTTTCAGAATTATTATTGTGGTTCATAAACTAATATATTGTATTCCTTTTTTTAGAAATTGTGCCTAATGGAAGGATTGGATATTGTATCAACAAACGTAATCCTTGTAGGGATTTTCCTCCTAGTAAAGATAATTATTATGGAACGGGTGATTAAACCGGTGCTGATTAGCTTATCACCATACTGGGACAACTCACTCAGGTTATGAATAATAACCTTACCCGTATAGAGCACCCTGATCCACAACACAGAGGATCAATGTTAAACCGTTTCATGAGGCAACAACCACCAACATTAAATGGGAGTACAAATCCATTAGTAGCTGAGCAATGGATAAATTCCTTAGATAAAATATTTAATGTTTTGGGGAGAAACAAATGGGAAAAGGTTTTCATGGCATTTTATCACCTCACAGGAGATGAAGATCAATGGTGGTCATTAATCCAAAACACAATGGAAGATGAAGATGTATCAAAATTGGAATAGTGGGAGTATAAATATATTTTTCTTAGAAAAAAACTTCCCTCATGGCCATTGAGCAGATATAGAAAGACAATTTCTCTGTCTGAGGCAAAATAAGGATGAGAATGTGGCAATGTATGAGGCTAACTTTATAAGGTTATCAAGGCATGCTGCAGATTATATATGTTACCCAAGGAGTAATATTGATCGATTCTTTGATGGGTTAAAACCATTTCTCTGGCAATTATTTGTCTCACAATCCTTCTTATAGTACGAATATATTGTCTCATGTGCTATTAATATAGAAAAATAATTTTCTAAGTCCTACGACTTTAAAGAAAATAAATAAATGAAGATATCTGATGAACACTCTGGGAATGGAAATAAGGGGAAGAAGGGAAAGGTTGAATATCTATCCTGCAGTAAATGTGGGAAGAAACACCCTGGTACTTGCCTGCAGGGAATGAGATTCTATTACCAATGTGGGGAAAAAGGACACCAAGCATGTTATTGAAAGGGTAAGAAAAAGGTTGCCAATGTTTAATGCTATAATTATTGAGAATAGGGGAATTATGAAAACGAATGTCTTAAGTGCCAGGGAAACGTACCCCAGAAAAGGCCAAGGGAGTAAGTCCAAGCTTATGCAATCACAACTGCTGAGGTTGAAGCTCTGAAAGACTTAGTGGTAGGTAATTTAATGGTTTCCTCAACTTTAACCAATGCTTTATTTGATTCTGGATCATCACATTGTTTCATATCTTCCTAGTTTAATAAGAAAATTAGATATTTCCAATTTGATTTAACAACGGATTTTTCAGTCAAAAATCTTAAGGAGAGTATCATTGTAACAATGTTTTGTGAATCATTTCCCATTAGGGAATATAAATATTCTTTATCAGCTAATCTCATCATCATACCCATGATTGAATTTGATATAATCCTCGAAATGAATTGGATTTCAGGCCATGATGTGAAAATTTATTCTAAGAATAAGGAGGTTATAATTTGTGATGATGATAAGGAGGACCTTATCTATAGAGCAGAAACATCACCACATGATTCTTATCTAGATCAAACCCCATTAGCTCTAATAAATTTAATAACTAGAGAATAATAGAATGAAATAACTATGGGTGAGAAAAATAATGTTCAAATAGAGGATGTACCTATTGTGCAAGAATATGTTGATGTGTTTCCAAAGGATTTACCTTGAAATCCTCCAGAATGAGAAATTGAGTTTTCCATTGATTTAATTCCTGGTTCAATGCCCATATCAAAGAACCGTTATAGAATATCCAATGTGGAATTAGTGGAACTAAAGAAAAATCTTGAGGAATTGAGTAATAAGGGGATTATTTGACCTAGGTTTTCTCCATGGGGAGCCCCTGGCCTTTTGGTTAAGAAGAAAGATGGATCTATGATGTTGTGCATTGACTAAAGGGTGATCAATGCTATAACACTAAAGAAAAAGTATCCCCTTCCTCGCATTGATGATTTATTTGATAAACTTCATGGAAATTAATATTTTTCAAATATTGAACTTCAATTTGGATAAAAACAATTGTGCATGTATAAGGAAGACATTCTGAAGATAGCATTTCGAACCAGGTATGGGCATTAAGAGTTTACATTAATTCCTTTTTGATTGACTAATGCACCCTCTATCTTCATGGATCTAATGAATATAGTTTAGATGGAATATCTAGATGAAATTTTAGTGGTATTTATTGATGATGTCTTGTTATATATAAAAAGCTACAAAGATCATGAAAATCACTTTCACATTATTCTAAGGACTCATAGATGAAATCAATTATATTGGAAGTTTAGCAAGTGTCAATTCTGGCTTAAAGAGATTTCTTTTCATGGAAATATTTTCTCTAATGATGGAGTCTCTGTTGATCCTTCAATGACCAAGGAAATCCAAGAATGGCCAGCACCAAAGTGTATAACTAAGGTACCCTTTTTTTTTGGTTTAGTAGGTTATTATTGAAGTTTCGTCCATAATATTTCCTAGTTTTCTAACCCATTAACCAAGTTCACACATAAAGGGGTTAAATTTGTTTGTACAAAAGAGTGTGAAGAATGTTTTGAAGAACTGAAGAGAATATTAGTCAGCATTCTTATCTTGACTCTACCATCAGGGAACAATTGGATTGTTATTTATAGTGATGCTTCAAAGAAAGTACATGGTTATGTCCTTATTCCAAATGATAGAGTTGTCACCTATACATCATGGCTGCAAAAAATTCATGAGCGAAACTATCCCACTCATAATCTTTAGTTCGCAGCTGTAATATTTTCTCTGAAAATATGGAGACACTATCTCTATAGTGAAAAATGTGACATTTATACTGATCACAAGAGTTTGAAGTATATTTTCTCACAAAAAGAACTCAACATGAGGCAAACGTGATGGCATGAACTACTCAATGATTATGAATTCACTATACACTACCACTCGGGGAAGGAAAATAAGGTGGCAGATGCTTTGAGTTGAAAGGATCATGGATTTTTGAACAACATGAGAGTTGAAAGGGATTCTATTTTCATATATCTAGTAAATATGTATATGGGAATAACCAATAAAGGTGAATCATCAATTCTTTTTCAAATGGTTGTCAAACCATTTTATTAGAATTGATAAAGAGTTCTCAGACTGGTGATGAGGAGTTTCAAAAGAAGTTTAAAGATGTTAATGATGGGAGATTGATCAACATCGTATATGAAGATGTAATTTTGAAATTTGGTAAGTGTCCTTGTGTTACCGATATACTTGATCTAAAAATGTAATATTTGGATGATGATCATAGCTCCAATTTCTCTATACACCCTGGGAGCACCAAGATTAATAGAGATTGGAAGGAACATTTTTGGTGGGACAACATGAAGTAGGGGATTGCTAATTTTGTGTCAAGATGTATGGTTTGACCACAAGTGAAATCTGGAAGGAAATAACCTAGAGGATTCATGCAACCTATTCTCATACCTAAGTGTTAATGGAATAATACTGTGATGGACATTGTCATGGGGCTACCAAAGACTCCTAGAAGGAATGATGCAATATGGGTCATATTTTATCATCTTACCAAGTCAACACATTTTCTTGATATTAGAAAATATTTACCTCTTGAACGTCTGGAAGGAATATATATTAATGATGTTGCAAGACTCCATGGTGTACCTATATCAATTTTTTCTGATCCTGATCCCCATTTTACATCATGATTTTGGAACCGTCCTCAGAAACCCCTAGATACGTAACATCATTTGAGCACTGCCTACCACCCACAAATAGATGGACAATCATAACAATCTATTCAAACATTAGAATACATGTTGATATCTTTCTCACTTGACATTCAAGGTATGTGGGATCAATATTTACCTCTGGTAGAATTTTCCAATAACAATAGCTTCCATTCAAGTATTCAGATGGCACCATATGAAATGTTTTATGGAAAGAGATGTCACACATCAACTTGTTCGGATGATGTTGGTGAAAGAAAACTCATAGTCCCATAACTTTTTGAGAAAACAATGGAAAAAGTGAAGATTATCCAAACCCACATCAAAGAAACCCAATGTAGGCAAAAGATAAATTCCAATAACCGAATGAAGGATTTGTAATTTCAAGAAGGAGACCATGTTTTCATGAAGGTATCTCTATGGAATGGTGTTATAAGTTTATTTAATAGTGGTAAATGGAGTCCCAGGTACATCAGAACTTTTTAAATTCTACAATTAATTTGATCTGTAGCTTATCGTTTGGAAATACCTCCAAGTCTCTCTAAAGTTCATGATGTCTTCCACATATCACAATTGAGAAAAATACATGCCCGACCCAACACATGGACTCACCTATGAGGAAATTGATCTAGAACCATATATACCTTATTGTGAAGAGCCTGTCAAAATTCTTGATACCATAGAACAAGTGATGAGAAACCAGACGACTCGTCTGGTAAAAGTTCTATGGAGAAACCATAAGATGGAAGAGGCAATGTGGGAACCCAAGGAACTTATGATGAAGAACCACCTGATTATTTTTATGCAGTAATATTCTAGAAATTTCTAAGAATAAATTATTTTAAGGAGGGGAGAATGTAACACCCCAATCTTCCATGGTACGTTTCCCTTTGAATAATAGAATAGCTTGTGTTGTATGCAACATTGAGTTCAAACACACCACAACCAATCAAACTTGTCGTTATGAATAGTAATACCAAATTTTTTGGAATTTTATAAATTTTATCATTCAAAATGGACTTCATTTTTGGATTTGGAATATCGAAATTATCTTAGGTTGAATATTTGGAATTTTTTGGGAAAACTTTCAATATTTTATGAATAGTGAAAAACATCGAGTTATTGTATAAAACAAAATTTTTATTTAAATAGTTGTTTACTTTTTTTAAAATTTATTTTAGTTCTAAATAGATACAAAATACCTATATAAGTTCAATGTAATTCATTGGATTCATTTTATAATAAGTTTAGATATATAAAAATTTTATTAAACTTTTTACCGTCTTTTACCCACCTCCTAGAAGCATTAGAAAATTTGCATAAAACATAATTTTACCACTTATGTGTGTTAAATTTTAAAAATCCAGGAGACATAGTTAATATCAGTAAGTGAAATGTGGTTCAATAAGATGAAAATAATTTTTGGTGAATAGTAACTTTTGACTTTTATTTACCACGGTTCAAAGTAAATTGGGTAATTAAGGGTAAAAATGATATCATAATTACCCTAACACATGTACTAATTCTATTGAATAAGTATAATTCGACCAAAAAAATATGAGGAATAAAATATGATCCACTTTGGTCGACTTGGATTAGATTAGGACATTTATTATTATTTTATTTAAATAAGAGTTAAAAGAGTTAAATTCAATGTTTAATAACTAAACCATTTTTAATATAGGGTTGCACACAATATAAATTCAACTATAAATATTTATTATAAAGATAAAAATATTTCCTACATAATTTTATTTTATTTATCAATTTTAGACATTAAAAAATTCAATTTATTTATGACACAATGATGATGCAGTAATTACCTTATTAATAAAAGATTAAAATAATTGATATTATAAATATTCAGATAAATTTAATTTGAGACTTTTGATGAATTCCATTAATTTTCTAGGTTAATATGACATTTTAGGTTTATTAAATTATTTTTTTTCGAAGTAATCATGTTGATATGATTTTCACAAAAACCAAATACTAAATAGTGTCAAAACTGACATAATTGAGTTTTAAAAAAAATACAATATTATTAATTGATATAATATTCCTAAAAATATAACGTTCGACCAAATGATATAGATAATGTTATATATATTAATAATGAACAAATTGGGGTTCTATTAGCGTTTTATATTTTGTTTAATAACAATACAATATAAAAATACAAAGAGACATGGTAAATGTCAAACTATTTAACTAAGAGTTAAATCTAAAAGATAAGGTTAATATGATCACCAAAACCAGTTTAAAACTTATTTTTTGAGATTTGTTCGACCCATCCCTACCATATCCTCGAAATAATTCATTTTTGAGCGATTATAAATCTAAAATCATATATTATAAAATAATATTTCAAGGTTTTTCTAAAGTGACCATCACCTCTACTATAAAAGGGAACTTAACCTTCTCCTAATTTCATAGCTCCAAATCCTTTTGGCTCGGCCAAAACCTGCCCTCAAATCATCCCAACTTCCCTAAATTCATCCTAGAGTCCTTACATTGATCAGAAATCCAACCTATGGAGCCCTTTTGATCAAATCAAATGGAAGAACTTGAAGAAGAGGTAAATATTTGATCACCTCTTTCAAGTTCTTTTCATCTTCGAATTCCTCTTTATTTTTTTCTTTCCATTATAAAATAATATCTACACTATATTCTATATACTGTGATGTTATTAGAAAAATGGTATAACCATATTCATTATTCTATCAATCATATGAATGACAAAGTCACAATACGTGCGTTTGTATGGCTTACCGCCTCCACATCGTGGTCTAGTTGTTAATCAATACATTATTTTTCTAGATGGGTGTAATAATGATATATAATTGATGTAAATAATAAATATAACATGTTAATTATTCTGAATATATTATATAACATCCAATTACAAACAATTTTTCCATCAATATAATTATATTTTCGCTCGTGCGTACGTACAGATTACCATCTCCACGAATGCGATGAGATTCGTTCTCTATCATAATAATTCAAGAATAATTTTCATTTGATGATTAAAAAAATGTTTATGAACTTAATATATTTCTTGATATGAATAAAATATATTCTATCCATATAATACATGGCTTGCGTAGAAAACATATAAAGTAAAATGAATCAATTAACACCTGAAACGACGATAATACTAAATTATTATTAACAAAGTAATATTAGAAGATCATATATGATATCATATTTATTTATATTGTTCTTGTATAATTTAATAACTATTATTTAACTATTATATAAGAAGTTAACATACCCTCGACCAAAGAGATGTACAAGGTATGGGTTAATTCTAAAAAATCATTACTTATATGAGGTTGTTAATATGTAAGTATCTACATGGACCTCTTTATCATCCATATATGGGTTTTCATAAAAATGTAATTCAATTTTTTTTACCATTTACTAGACTATGGGTTAAATTAATTTATAACCTTATTTGATTATATATGTTTTTAATGGAATCTTTTTGTAACGACCCGAATCCGGAGCCCCTCCACTGGTGCCCCGTACCCGGTATGCCACATGACCTCAAGAGCTTTTCCCCAAACGCCAGAGGATGCCGACTAGCAGCGAGGGCCTTGGTGAGTCGGTGGTGAAACTAATCCCTCATTCGGTAAAGTATACAATGGGAAAACAACCAAACACAATAGCTGAATCAATAAACAGCATAAAACAACTAAACTGAATAGCGGAAACAATGGATAAATAATAATGATGAAATATGGTACATATGTCTATGGAAAGCAGCAAAAAAACCAATGTGCTGAATTAAAAATGAAAAACAAAGTGCAAGGAAAAAAAATAAATTCCTAAGAATCACGAGCCATGGCTCGGTCTCATGCTCTCCGGATCTAGTGCAATTATGAAACTGAAGTAGAAGGGTGCTTGCCCTTATCTATACCTGCAACAACATAGTCTGTTTGGGCCCAAAAGCATGGCCCAAATAGGGTGTGAGATACAATCCCAGTAGGAAATCACCCAAAGATTCATGCCAAACAGTCAATGAATACATGGCAGTAATAAAACAAGAAGCAGTAAACAGGAAAGCACAAGCAGCTACAATCAACAGTTCTAACAATAAAGTACACAATTAAACAGCCAGAAACAAGAAGAAAACATGTAACCCTCTAGGTATCTCTCACAGCCTAACCCCTATGGTTCAATCTACAAGTACTATCAACCCTCTAAGAGGCACACACAGTCTCACCCCTCTAGTTTATCTATGAAAATAACAGACTCTTTGGGGAAGCACTCACAGTCAATTCCCCCTATAGTCTCGTATCGTGCTAAAGGCTCTCTGGGGAAGCACTCAATGTCTATTCCCCCAGTGGGCCACGTCGAGGAACTACAAACTCTATGAGGAAGAAATAAACGTCAATTCCCCCTATGGTCTCGCATCGTAATTAAAAGACACTCTGGAGAAGCCCTTCCATCAATTCTCCCTTTGGTCTACTACACTATGTTCTCACAGTCCTGATTGAAAGATAAAGCATGCTCAGCGTGCGTACATCGTCCAAGTAAACCACAAGAACTACTTGGATATCATTCTAAGGCTCAACAGCATAAAAAGTAGCAGTTCCACTATCCTACGACTAGGCAGGGAAACTGGAAAAACGCCAAACAGGCAGAACAAGCATGGAAAAGCAACCTGAGCACAAAATAAATTACTCTACTCACAAGCATAAACCTCTACTACAAAAAACAAGAAAAGCAGGAAAACAACAGATCAAAATAAGTAACACGCAATACCCTGTTCAAGGGTATTGGTGGAATTTGTACAAAATACTCATCAAATTTCTACAGAAAGGCACAAACCACCTACGATAACTCGAAAACGAGGAGGAATCAGAAAACAAGGCTCAAGAAGAAGGAAGAACTCACCGCTGCGATTCCAACGCAAACGACCATGTTTGAATCGGAGAACGGACAAAGAGGCAGGAGATCATCGAAGATCCGGCCGTACGGGTCGCTCTCGGATGAACGGGACCTAGAAGGAGGTGTTTCTGTGCGTCAGGCGTGACCCCGGTCCGTTTAGTGAAAAAAAAGAACACGGTGTGTATTTTTTAAAGTACACGTCCTGTACTAGGTCTTTTCCATACTCCGCCAAAATCGGCCTCCACATCACCCCTACACACCGTGTGTGTGGTCCGAGCATGGCCAGCACACGGCTTCGAGCAAGAGAAGAGTACACGGCGTGTACTCAGAAAGTACACGGCGTGTACTTCGAAAATTTCCAGAAGTTCATTTTTCTTAAAAACTCCATAAAATGGAAAAACATACCTGAAATGAAGATCCTGGTTCTTACAAACTTCCCCCCTTAAAGAAATTCGTCCCCGAATTTCCCTAATGAGGAGGAGAAGAAGAAACCCTGAACAGCTCTGGCCACTGTGATTGTACATCGGCCTCTCATTCCCATGTCTCGTCATGTACTTGCTCGTGCTGCCATAGCACCCGTACTAGAGGAATAGACCGCCTACGGAGAACCTTCATACTGCGATCAACAATCCGGATAGTATGATCCTTGAACGATGCATCCGCTTTAATCTCGACTTCCTCGGGCTGAAAGACATGAGATGGGTCTCAAAAGTAGCGTTGGAGCTGAGAGACATGGAAGACGTCGTGCATGGCCTGGTACCTCTAAGGTATCTGCAACCGATAGGCAACCGACCCAACTCTCTCCAAGACCTCAAACGGCCCGACGTACCATGGTGAAATCTTACTATGTCTCTGAATCCTCTTGTGTCCCAACCTCGGTGCGACACGCAGGTAAACCTGATCCCCGACATCGAACTCCAGAGGCCGTCTCCGCTAATCAGCATAAGACTTCTGTCGAGACTATACTGTAGCCATCCTCTTCTGAATCAACTCTATCTGCTCTGAGGTATCCTGAACGAGATGAGGTCCCAGCAAAGCTGTCTCTACTGCCTCCATCCAACATAAGGGTGATCGGCATGGCCTACCGTACAAAGCCTTGTATGGTTCCATCTGAATGGTCGCCTAGAAACTGTTGTTGTAGGTGAACTCCACCAGAGGAATATGCTTCTCCCAAGAACCGAAAATTTCTAGAATACAGGTTCAGAGCATATCCTCAAGCACCTGGATCTTGCGCTCAGGCTGGCCATCCATTTGGGGATGGTGTGCTGTACTCAAAAGTACCTGTGTACCCAAGGCCTTCTGAAGTCCCTGCCAGAAACGAGAGGTAAAGCATGAATCCCTGTCTGAAACGATGGAGTGTGGGAATCCATGCAGATGAACGATCTCTCAGATGTAAAGTCATCCCAGATCATCGACACAGAAGGTCTCCTTGATCGGCAATAAGTGGGAAACCTTTGTGAGCCTATCAATGACAACCCAAATAGCATCGTTCCCTCGAGGCGACCTCAGCAACCCAGTCACGAAGTCCATCGTGACGTTGTTCCACATCCACTCCGGAATGGGTAACTTCTACAGAAGCCTCGCTGGTCGCTGATGCTTTGCTTTCACCTTCTGACAAGTAGAACATCTAATGACGAAGCCCGCAACATACTTCTTCATACCTGGCCACTAGTATTGGCGATGAAGATCCCGATACATCTTGGTGATGCCAGTATAAACTGCCCAAAAAGAGGAATGAAAATTTTGCATCATATCCTCACGTATGTTTGCTGGCACCCATACGCTTCCCTGGAAATGCACGATCTCATCCTCGTCCACTATTCATCCAGGAAGAGGGTCCCCTCCTGACACACTCTCCCGCAGGACTAAGCCTTCTGAGTCTGATAGTTCCCTCACCTGTACCCGATCAAGTAGTGTAGAGGTAACAGCTACAGAAGATAGGAAGGTATGTCCCTGTCTATCATGCACCTCTAGATGCATCTCAGAGAACAGAGCCATAAGCTGCCACTCATTGTTAGCCTCCTGAACTGCTTGAACCTGAGTTCTCCTGCTCAGCGCATCTGCCAATGTGTTTCCCTTTCTCGTCGTATAGGCAAGATCTAAATCAAAATACTGAAGATACTCGACCCACCAGCGTTGCCTCAAATTCAGATCACACTGAGTGAAGATATACTTGAGACTCTTGTGGTCAGTGAAGACCACAAAGTGCTCTCCCAGTAGATAGTGTCTCCAATAGCGTAAGGCATGAACAACAGCTGCCAACTTCAGATCGTGCGTAGGGTAGTTCCCCTCATGTGGCCTCAACTGTCGAGAACCATACGCAACTACTCCATCCCCTTCCATAAGCACAACCCCTGCCCGATACCTGAAGCATCACAGTAAATAGTGTAGCTCTTTCCTGGCTCCAGAAATACTAGTATCAGTGCTAACGTCAACCTCCCTTTCAGCTCTTGAAAGGATGACTCACAAGAATTTGACCATAAGAACTTCACCCCCGTTTTGGTCAGACCTGTCAAAGGTTCTTCTAGATGAGAAAAGTCCTGAATGAAGCGTCTGTAGTATCCAGCCAGCCCTAGGAAGCTCCGTACCTCAAATACGTTCTTCAGCTGCTCCCAGGAAACTACATCTCTCACTTTATCAGGGTCCACAGATACTCCTGCCTCTAAGATGACGTGACCTAAGAAGTGAATCTGATCTATCCAGAAGTGGCACTTTGAGAGTTTACCATAAATTTGATGCTCTCTCAGTGTACTCAGAACGATCTCAAGATGTGTGACATGGTCATGTCGAGTGTGAGAGTACACCAAGATATTGTCCATGAAGACCACAAAAAAGTATTCCAAGTAAGTATAGAACACTCGGTTTATCAGTGCCATGAAAATGGAATGTGCGTTCGTGAGACCGAACAATATGACTGTATACTCATATAGACCATACCTGCTCCTGAAGGCTGTCAGAGGTATATCTGATGGTCTAACGCACAACTGATGGTAACTGAACCTCAAATTGATCTTAGAGAACACCCGGGCTCCTTGAAGTTGATCAAAGAGGTCATCGATCCTCAACAAGGGATATCAGTTCGTGACCATCAACTGGTTCAGCTTCTGATAATCCACACAAAGTCGAAGGGTACCGTCTGCCTTCTTTGCAGATAGAACAGGCGAACCCCAAGGAGAAGTACTGGGTTGGATGAAACCCTTTGCTTGCAACTCCTCCAACTGCTTCTTGAGCTCTTGAAACTAAGGTGTAGCCATCATATAATGAGGAATGGACACTAGTGTCGCTCCCGGCACGAGATCAATAGAGAAGTCTACCTCACGCTCTGGAGGAAACCCTAAAAATTCCTCTAGAAAGACATCCCTAAAACGATCCACTACTGGAGGAATGTCCAACCGTGGAGTCCCCTGATCATCCAGATAAAGACTAGCAATCTGGGCTGTCACCCCTCCTAGGTCAAGATGCTCGAGTCCTGCCCGACTCGCCCGAACATCCCATTCGCCTTTATGAAGAAAAGACTCACCCTCTGGTGAAACAAAACTCACTATGTGATGATAACAATCGACGAATTCCTAAAAGGGAATCAACCAGTCCATGTTGAGGATGACATCATAACCTGTCATCTCTAGGACATAGAGATCCCATAAAAAGTGATACCCTGCAACCTCGAGGGGGCACTCTCTACACTGGCGTACACTAGATGTCCTCATTCCCAATGGTGTGTCCAGTGTCAACGAGTCCGCAGAAGAAAAGATGCAGAGTCCAAGGCTCTCTATGATAGCAACGGAGATAAAGCTATGCGTAGCACCAGTATCGAAAAGGGCTGAAGATAAAATTGCGGCTACTAAAATCGTACCTCGAACAGTAGAATGGCCGGGATCCTGCTCTTGATAAGTTTGCTCCACGGCAAAATACTGGCTTGCACCGCGGCCCTGTGCCCCTGGCTGACCACTCTGAGCTGAAACTCCCTGATGGTGCTGATGAACTAGTGGCTGACCACCACGGCCTCGACCTCCACCTCGTCCCGAATGGCCGGAAGAACTTCAGTTCCCCGACTGGTGAGAAACTGGTGGTGCTGTTCCTGAACGAGGAGTCATGCAAGAACCCCGGTCACTAGCTGCTGGTGAGAAAACCTGACAGAAACACTAAAGGTGACCCATCTTGCTGCAAGATCTGCACTCCATAGGGTCCCTCTGGCACTGCGGCCTTATGTGCCCTGACCGGCCACACTGGTAGCATGTCACCTAGCTTCCTGACAATGCATCTCGCTTCCTCGGATCACCACATGTAGGCTCTCTACGGCACTTCTTGCTGTCATCTGGAGGAAAACTAGCTCTGGAAGCAGGACCACCCTGGCTTGCAGCTCCAGATTCTCTCATATTGCGCTCCACAATCTGTGCATGGTTGACGATGGAAGTGATGGAAATCAGCTGGAAGATGTTCACCTGCGAGCAGATCTCCCACCTGAGACCATTCTCAAACTTCCTTGCTAAGAACACCCCACTCCCATCCTGGAGGGGTGTGAAGAACTGCATCTCAGTGAAATGAGCGGAATACTCCATGACAGAAAGAGTACCCTACTCTAAGCTCATGAACTCTCGGGCTCTGTCGGCCCTCAGGGTCTCCGGGTAGAAGTAGTCGTAGAACACGCGTTGGAACTCCTCCCAAGCACTAGCCTGCTATTGACCCACCTGTGAGATCATGTCCCACCACCTCTTAGCGGAGTCTCGGAGCATATAGGTAGCAAGCTTGACCTGCCTCTCTGTAGGCGTCTTCCGATGCTCGAAGATAGTCAGAATGGCTTCCATCCATGACTCTGCAGCCTGAGGTCCTCCTTCCCCCAAGAACGTAGGAGGATGTTGCTGCTGGAAAACCCGCGTCAAGTCAGCCATAGTCATGGCAGGAGGCAGTGCTCCCTATAAGGCATGCATCATCCTCATGAAACCTTCCCTGAACTACGTGTCAGTTCCTGCAACTGGTATGACAGTCGGTGCCAAGGCTGGCCCGATGAGAGGATCGGCAGGAAGTCCCTGATCAGCCATATCTGGCATCTGATCACTGCCTGATGACAGACGTACGACTGGAGGACATCTCGGAGGCATATCTCTGAAAAACCCAAAAGTACACCTTAGATCAGAAAACAAGAACAGAGAACACAAGAGTACAAAACGAAAACAGGGTAAGAAAAACACACAAGATTTTCAAAACATGACTACACAGCGTGTAGAAAAACTACACGGCGTGTATTCTTAAGCCACTGACATGGGCATGTACTACTGCCCCACAAGTCGTGTACACCTCAAACTACACAGCGGGTTGACCCCAACACATGGCTTGTACTTGAAAACAATTCCCCTTCCCGAGTCTCTTCACACGGCTAACCCACACGGTCTGACTCAACCTGAGACTACACGGCGTGTTCGACCAAACACGGCGTGTGGAAAAGAAGGTAAAGTCAGCCCGTGTTGTTCGTGACATGGCCGGGTACCTGGACAGGACTACACGGCATTTTCCCTCTGGACACGGCGTGTTCTACCCGTGCTTCCCCGACCCGTGTTGTTAGTGACACAGCCAGGTACACGGCTCCGAACTTACACAGCGTGTACCTACCGTACACGGCGTGTTCCCAGGTTACTTTCACGACACCGTATTCTGCTCACACGGTCCGTGACACGGCCTGAAAACTACACGGCGTGTATCCAAAAAGTACACGCCGTGTATTCTGGGTTTTTCTGGGCAGTAGCTCGGAATATGCACAAAATCCTAGAAGCACTAAAAACCAGGCAAAGAGGTGCCAAATTCCGATCCGTGAGGGCCCATACTCCCCACGAATCAAAGCTTGGAATGTCCCACAGTCATATACAAGAGAAAACATTATTATTTCTAATCAAAGAGAAAAACAAACAATTTTCTAACATAACAGCAGAGCATCTATCAAGCATCTATCACAACAACATGCATAATATACACATAGTCTATCACAACAGCATGCAATCACTAATGCACCCTAGATGGCATGGAAATAATGCATGGCATGTGATTTCTACAAGTTTCTATATGATGCATGATATGGAATACCCTTATCTCATCATGTTGTGACAGAAATAGAACCAAAGTATCAGAACAATAATAGCACAAGTCATGTGAATCACTCTAGGTGAAATCAGATCAACCATAAAATCTCAAAACTAGAAAAATTGCAATTAACGAGGTAGTATGGATTCTCCCTGTACACGGGTTAGAAACTCCTGAGCAAAGCTAAATACAAAGTACCGAATCTGTCCTATCCCTGGCTAAAGTCTCCAAACAGTAAAGAAAGAGAAAAGAACCTCCCTTTGATACCACTTTTTAATGACTCGAATCCAGAGCCCCTCCACTGGTGCCTCGTACCCGGTACGCCACATGACCTCAAGCGTTTTTCCCCAAATTCCAGAGGAAACCGACTAGCCGCAAGGGCCTTGGTGAGTTGGTGGGGAAACTAAGCCCTCATTCGGTAAAGTATACAGCGGGAAAACAACCAAACACAATAATAGAATCAATAAACCGAATACAACAACTGAACTGAATAGCGGAAACAATGGATAACTAATAATGATGCAATACGGTACATATGTATATGGAAAGCAGTAAACAAACCAACGTGCTGAAGTACAACTAAAAAAAGTGCAAGGAAAACAAAATAAACTCCTCAGCATCACGAGCCACAGCTTGGTCCCATGCTCTCCAGCACCAGTGCAATCAAGAACCTGAAGTAAAAGGGCACTTACCCTTATCTATAACTACAACAACATAATCTCTTTGGGCCCAAAATCATGGCCCAAACAGGGTGTGAGATACAATCCCAGTAGGAAATCACCCAAATATTTGTTCCCAACAGTCAATGAATACATGGAAGTAATAAAACAAGAAGCAGTGAACAGGAAAGCACAAGCAGCTACAATCCACAGTTCTAACAATAAAGTACACAAGTAAACAGCCATCAACAAGATGAAAATAGGTAACACTATGGGTATCTCTCACAGCCTAACCCCTATGGTTCAACCTACAAGTACTAGCAACCCTCTAAGAGGCACACATAGTTTCACCCATCTGGTTCAGCCATAAAAATAACAGAATCTCTGGGGAAGCACTCACCGTCAATTCCCCCTATAGTCTCGTATCATGCTAAAGGCTCTCTGGGGAAGCACTCAATGTCTATTCCCCTTGTGGCCCGTGTCGAGGAACTAAAGACTCTCTGAGGAAGCACTCAACGTCAATTCCCCCTATGGTCTCGCATCGTAATTCAAAGACACTCTGGAGAAGCCCTTCCATCAATTCTCCCTTTGGTCTACTACTCTAGGTTCTCACAGTCCTGAGTGAAAGAAAAATCATGATCAGCGTGCGTAAATCATCCAAGTAAACCTCAAGAATTACTTGTCTATCATTATAAGGCTCAACATCATAAAAAGTAGCAGTTCCACTATCATACGACTAGGCAGGGAAACTTGAAAAATGCTAAACATGCAGAACAAGCATGGAAAAGCAACCTAAACACAAAATAAATTACTCTACTCACAATAATAAACCTCTACTACAGCAATCAAGCAAAGCAGGAAAACAACAGAGAAAAACAGGTAACACGCAATACCCCGTTCAAGGGTATTGGTGGAATTTGCACAAAATACTCATCAACTTTCTACGGAAAGGCACAAACCACCTACCTCGATCCTAGGAGATTGATATACGTGAACCACGATGACAGATTCCCCTTATAACATCGTAGATCTGAGAAAACGCACAAAACGCTCAACCCACGATAACTCAAAAATGAGGAGGAATCAGAAAACAAGGCTCAAGAAGAAGGAATAAATCACCACTGCGATTCCAACGCAAATGAGAATGCTCGAATTGGAGAACGGATGAAGAGGCGGGAGCTCGTCGAAGATCCAGCCATATGGGACGCTCTCGGATGAATGGGACCTAGAAGGAGGTGTTTCTGTGCGTCAGGCGCGACCCCGGTCCGTTTAGTGAAAAAAAATAAAAGTACACGGCATGGATTTTTTAATGTACACGGCGTGTACTGGGTCTTTTCCGTACTCTGCCAAAATCGGCCTCCACGTCACCCCTACACACCGTGTGTGTGGCCCGAGCATGGCCAGCACATGGCTTTGAGCCGGAGAAGAGTACACGGCGTGTACTCAGAAAGTACACGGCATGTACTTCGAAAATTTACAGAACTTCCTTTTTCTTAAAAACTCCAGAAAAATGAAAAACATACCTGAAACGAAGATACGGGTTCTTACACTTTCCGTACTTTTCCAAACAAGGTACTTTATGACAATTTTGACAAAATTATGGTAAGAATTTTTTTTAACTTATACAGTGGGCATGGTTATTCTTCGACATTATTAAACCTTTGAAACATTCCTTAAAATCACATAAGAATATTTTTAAAATTTATTTTTTCTTTTATAATTACATTATTTCTAAATGATTTCAAAATAGAAAGATATATTTCTCTCAAAAATTTTTGATTTCATCTCTGTCAACATCCATTGATGGATTTTAAACTTGTTTGAAGTTGATTTATTATGATACAAATCTTCCATATTGTATTGAAGGTTTGGTGATATATTTGATGGTGTATGTGTTATTTTTATACCATTCATGGGTTATGGATAAAGTATTGACATTTAGTATGCTAGTTTTAATACGAATGTTTATGTTATGTTTAAACATTTTTCATATGAGGAATGAATTTGGACTTATTAACTGAAGGGTGGAGCCCTCTATATCTCCTTGATGCATCAGTATGTCTCATGAGACAAACTCATGTCTTGGTACATGGACGTGACAAAATCTTATTTTTAGCCTTGGAATAAGACCTTAAATATATGGTAATGAAGTCTGGCATTATGCATTCCATCATTATGAAATGGCTATTGATATTTCATGTGATTATTCTACTAGTATAATATCAATGTGAAAAAGTAAATGGAATTATTTGATTTTATCTTAGCCATAATATGTTGAAGTTTATGTTTAAAAGTCTTGTGTTTTAATCTTATACATTGGCATAAATGTTTATGCTTAATTATGAATGTTTCCGCTATATTTTTATCCTTGCTAGGAATCTGAGCTCTCCCATTTCTATTTTTTATTTTTTCCTAGGATGTGAAAGAGTGTTTTATGGTTGACCTACAAGGATACTCTAAGGATATAAGTGTGTTCAAAAAGGGACAAAATGTTGTTGGTGTTTTTATTTCATGATGTAATGTAAAACTTATAAAAGTATCTAGTACTTCCAAGGGGACTAAACTAATCGGTCATTCCAGATTTGGTCCCTTGTGATCATGCCAATGTTATGTAATAATGCACTGACTCTGGGTAACTAGGGTCGGGGCGCTATAATCAGAGTCCAAGTTCTACGGTAGAACTGACTCCTCTGATACCACTTTGTCATGACTCATCCCGCATGGCCCATGCCATAACTACCCCAAGACCACCTTCTATAACATCCCGACCTTTTCTTACATTACTATTACATCATTTTAAAGATAAAAAACATAATTGTATTACACATAGAAGATCCAAAGGTTTAGTGTCTTTGGAAAACTAGGACCGTACATAACAATTACAACATCAAGGACAAACATTTTTTTAATTTCTTCTTCTTTAGCTTCTTATTCGAACTTGTCCTCTCCTTAGTACATGTAGCCACCTAAGGATATACATAAAACGGGGTGAGATAAAATCCTAGTAAGAGGATAGATTAGAACAATATAGTATGGGGTGAGCATAATCATGACATAGGCTAAATATCAGGAACATTATATGAGCATAAATAAAAGACTTGAAATGTGGCAATTCATAAAAATGAAACATCATGTCTTAGTGGTTAACTACCACACATACTTTTGAACCAATATAGAATCTTGTTCACACTTAATTTCACATTTACTCATGAGATTCATCACTTTACACAATGCATTGGAGTGCTGTATAATTCCTAGTGCACCCGTCACATTCAATCATTCATATTGCCATATATAATTCCGGGCGCACCCATCACATCATAAAATTATCATCATCATGCTTTCCACATGGAAAATATATCAATAGTGAACATAACTAAACCATGTAAAGGAATTTTTTACATCTCATAAGAACACATTCATAAACTTTGTGTTCCCAAAACAAAGACGGAATAACATACTTGATACAAGAACCATCAACCTTGAATGAGAAGTAAAAGGTGAGTTCTTAAAAGAAGAGTTCATTTGGAAAAAAATTTGTTTGACATAAACAGTAGTGGTAAACATTTATATCTTATAAAAGGAATGAAAATTATGACCAAATGATTTTTATGGAGTAACCATATAAAAAATGGAGTGAAATAGGGAGAACCTAAAGGATGAAAGTTAGGTTCGGGAATTTCCCCTTACCTTGTATCTGAATTATTCATTCTCTTTAATGTCTGGTATAATGACATTATATTCATTAATTAGAAATCCAGAACCTTCTATAAATTAATATGGTTTAGTAAGGTTTTATTAAGTGATTTTATGTGCCTTTGGATGAGTTAAAGTGTTTAAAAAACATTATTCAGGAATGTTTGTTTTTATGGTTTCTTGGGTGGTTCACTTGTATTCTTAAATTGATGTTCTGGTAGAACATGGGTAAACATCCAGAACTGATATTAAATGTTAATAATGATATTATAGGAGTTTTAATGATCTTATAATGAATCATATTATATCCATGTGGATTAATCTTATATAATAATTAAATGATGATTGTTTGGGTTAATTTGAATGGTTTTTCGATCATAATGACCTTGTTTTATTTTATCACTTGTAATATGGTCATAAGTTAGTTCAAGAACATTAAATAGGTCATAATACAAATAAAAATTCTAATTCAACCATAAAAATGGTTTCATGACCATATCTGAAGGTAGAAATGGAAGAACAAAACATGTCGTTCTTGAAGGTGATAAATTAACACCTCACGAACAACGTTCTATTTAATAAAATAAAAGGAAGAGGGAAAGGGTTTGTATGATATAATATCCCATTAGCATAATAAAATTCTAGTACATGTATAATACTTGAGTTACAATACCATTTGGATAAGTATTGGTGGGGAGAGATCAAGAAATGAACTTGAAATTGAAAGGAAATTAAAGGAAAAGAGGGAGAGAAATTACATCTTAAATCCTCCTCTTGAGATTCTTCTTAAGCTCGGATTGGTCTTTTGATGAGACCAGAAGCTCTTGAACGTGGGATAGGGGCTAGGGAAGGTGTTTGGGCAGAGTTTAGAGAAGTCATGGAGCTTGAGAGTTGTGAGGAAATGAGGGTGTGAAGGGTGGTATTTATAGTGGAGGGGAGAGGGGTTTCTTTAATATAAAATTCATTAGTTTATTAATTTCCACTAAGACAAGGAATAGTGAGTCTTGAATGACCAAGAATAGTAATTTTTTTATGTGATCCTGAACCAAGTGGGCTTACATTAGCATAAAATCACACATGACTCTATAATTTTCTTATTTAGCTTATTTTTGTAAATTACGGTATTTCACAATTCAAAAAAAATCAAGTATCTTAGAAAAATCCCAAAACTTTACCCCAACCATTTTTCGACGTGTAGAATCAAAAAATTAAGTCCATTTTTAAAAAATAATTTTATAAATTTAATATTTAATTAATATCATAATTTACTTAAAAACAATTTTTAAAAATTAAAACTGATTTTATAGTGCTTCCAAAAATTACGTAGTGTCTTATAAAATTATCCAAAAACTATAATACATTGATTCAATAATTTATGAACACATTTTAGGAAAATAAATTTTCTTTTAAATTAATGAATTAATTATAATTAATTATTTATGACATACAAAATACCAAAACGTTTACTAAGGTCAAATTGTCACTTTCTAAGATGTCTAAATTTTATTTAATAATTCATGGGTAAGGTTACTATTATGTTGGATGATTTACTATTCAAAATGGCATATAACAATTCAAAAGGGTATGTTACTATTCATAAGGTTAGGTTACTATTCACAAGGGTACGTTACTATTCACCGAAAATTATTTTTGTTTCATTTGACTCCAAAAATCATCTTGAACACAACCGTGTATGTTGGATTTTTGAAATTCAAAACACATAAGTGACATAATTATTTTTAAAGGTCACTTGGCACTTATTAGTTCATTATGTTGTGTTTTCATGTGATTTTATGGAATATTTATAAGAAGGTAAATTCCATTTAAAAACATTAGGTCTTTACATTCTTCCTCCCTTATTAAATGTTTCCCTCAAAATTTTGTTTTACATAAACTGGTGAGGGTACTTCTCCTTCATCGCCTCTTTTGGTTCCCAAGTTGTTTCCTTAAACTTATGGTTCCTCCACAACACATTGAAAAGATGGGTTGTCTTGTTTCATAGAACCTTATCTCTCTGATCCAGAATCTTTACTGGATTATTTTCATAGGAGATATCATCTTCCAGCTACACCACCTCTGAGTTTAGTACATGTGAGAGATCAGGTATGCAATTCCTTAAGAGTGATACGTGAAAAACATCATGAACTTGAGCCATATTCAGTGGAAGTGAAATCCAATAGGCCACGGCTCCTATGCGGTCAAAGATCTTAAATGGGACAATATACCTTGGGCTTAGCATCCCTTTGTTCATGAATCACATGAATCTCTTCCATGGAGATATTAGAAGGAAGACTTTATCTCCAACGTCGAACTCCAAGTCCCTCTGACGGTTGTCAACATAGCTATTTTTCTGACATTGAGCAGCATTGATGCGTTTCTGTACGACTTGATCCTTCTCTGTCATCTCTTGAACAAGATCGGGTACATGTAGCTTTCTTTCTCCAACTTCATCCCAACAGGTTGGAGTTCTACATCTCTTCAAATATAGATCTTCATATGGAGCCATCTGAATACTTGATAGAAAGATATTGTTGTGTGAGAACTCAACCAATGGGAGATGGGGATCCCATCCACCTTTGAATTCTAGAGAGTTGGATCTAAGCATATCTTCAAGAGTCTGAATAGTTCTTTCAGACTAGCCCTTAGTTTGGGGGTGACAGGCCGTGCTGAAATTTAATTCAGTACTCAAAGAGTGTTGAAGGATCCTCTAGAATTTAGATGTGAACCATAGATAACGGTGAGAGACAATTTAGAGTGGAACACCGTGCAGTCTCACCACTTCCTTCACATATATCTTTACACATTGTTCAAGAGAGAGATCTTCCTGTATAGTGATAAAATGGGCAGTCTTGGTGAGTTAGTCAACCACAACCCAAATAGCATTATTTCCCTTCGATGTCTTTGGGAGACCCATGAAAAAGTCCATAGTAACATTTTCCCATTTCCACATGGGTATAGGGAATGGCTGCATCATACCTTTGGACTTTTTTTGCTCAGCTTTAACTTTCTGACATACCAAGAACCTTGATATATATTCTGTGATCTCCTTCTTCATGTTAACCCACCAGAAGTGTTCTCGGAGATCAAAGTACATCTTGGTACTCCCAGGATGGATAAAGAATGTTGATCTATGTGAATTTTTCAATATATCCTTCTTTATCCCGGGTGAAGAAGGCACACAAAGTCGCGTTCCAAACCAAATCAAACAATCATCACCGATATGGAACTTTTGCAGCTTCCCTTACTTTACTGAATTCACCCTCTTTTTTATCTCCACATCATCCCTTTGTTCTTCCTTAATCATCTTCTGGATGGATGGTTGTGCAATCATTTGGGCAAGGTAGGATGTATCCCCTACCCTTATTATTTCCAAATCAATCGTTATCATATCTAAAAAGATAGGGTCTTTATCAATCTGTAAAATGGATAGAGTAGCGGGTTCTTTTCTGCATGGAGCATCAGCTACCTTTTTTGCCTTTCCATGATGGAAGTGAATAGAGAAATCGTAATCCTTCATTACCTCTAACCATCACCTTTGACGCATGTTGAGATCCTTTTGTGTGAATGTTTCGCACTGGAATTGGGGATGACCTCGTTGGTTTAAGGTTCAAAAATTATAATCGGTTTCTAATGGGTTTGTTCTTAGAACCGGAAACATCCAATGATTCTATATCCATTTGGACCTACTTTCCAAAGATAGGTGCTCATTAGTTATGGACCGATGAGGCTTAAGAATTTGCATTGGTCGAGAGGATGGGAGTTCAGACTCATCACACCTTTTTGAGGGGAATTATTGTCTACTCTGGGACTCTCTTAATAGATTTAAGTTATGTTCGTGAATCCTTATTAAATTACCAAGTATGAAAATGAGATTTTCTTTATATCTGACAATAAATGATTAGTATGTAGAAATTTAGAGAATATTTTAAACGTATTCAAGGTTCTTCATCTATAGAGAATCATCTGTATTTTTTTAGAGATTCTTAGTCAATGGTATCCTTAGACAGATTATATAGAAGTATCTTGGTCATTATGATAACCATACTAGTTTTAGAACCACTCAGTGGGGCACTTGAAGTTTATTGTCATTTAGAAAGACATGGATTATTTCAGAGTTGGGATCATACCCACAGATAGGCTACATACGTATCCTTTTTTAGAAAAGGAATCAGAACCCATGTAGTTTGAGTAAGGGAGTATGAGGTTTATGCATGATTGATGGCTCAAAGAAAGATTTCATAATTACTTTTACACTCTAAGATCATGTGAGTCATGCTCGGTGTGAGAAACAAGATGTATTGGTAAAACCAGACAATTGTGCCACAAAAGATGCAATCATAAGAAATGATGTGGGGCTTATATATGTATGACTGCCCAAATAGATGAAGATTAGGATTTACTTCAGGGAAGAAACCTGGGAACAAGGTCTATAAAGGTATATGTGCTTTATGGAGATTTTAATACATAACATAGGACCTAATCCTGAGAAGGATTCCCAAATTAGAGGAGACTTATGATTGGGTTTTACTCCTAAGAAGGAATCCCAAATCAAAATTAAATTAAGACTGGTTAAGAGAAATTATGTCTGGGGCTTACTCCTGAGAAGGAGGCCTAGGTTAAAGGGACTAGACAATTGAGGCTTACTCCTGAAAAAGAGGCCCAGGTTAAAGGGAATTATGACTGGGGATTACTCGTAAGGAGGAGGTCCAGGTTAAAGGAATTTGGAACTTGGGGCTTACTCCTGAAGAGGATGCCCATATTTTATAACTTGGGGTTTACTCCTAAAGAGGATGCCCAAAATTAAGGTAACTTGATAACTGCGGATTATTCTTGAGATGGAGGCCCATGAATAGGGGAATTGGGGCTTACTCCGAAGGAGGATGCCCAGGTTAAGAGAAATTGGACTGGGGCTGACTCCTAAAAAAGGGGGCCCAGGTTAAATATCCTCTCATCTTAAAGGATGAGGTTGAATGAATGAAATCTCTAACATTAGTGACATAAAGATATGTAAATCACTAGGTTTTAAGAGATATTCCACAGAATTCTTTTAAAATAAGGAGTCCAACAAAGGAACCATGCCAATAATGGATTTGAAGAGGGTTTTGAAGGCTGAATCTTGAATAGGAGAGGTGGATTTGAATAAGAGAGGTGAATAGGCCGGAGGGGAACCCAAAAAGAAGCAGGCGCGCAGGTCCTGTGTGGACGTGCATGTCCTGGTCGCGCAGGTATACCTATGCAACACATGGTTACTTGCACGACGTTCAACCCATGGGGTAGTACTTGGGCGAGACTTGGCTCAAGCCATTAGAATTACCCCTAGGGGCTTCCAAAAGAGTGGCGCGAAGGTTCTGGTTAAGGGACAAGGCGGCGCGCAGGTGTGTTTACTTCCCTTAAGGGTTTAAACACCTAGGCGCATAGGTGGTGATGAATTTCAACACTTAGGCCTTGTTTCCCCAATTTAGAGCTTCCATTCTAAGTAAGAATTTTCCTTAGAAGTGTTCGGAAGACTTCCAGAAGAGACTAGGGCGCCGGAAGCTTATATCTAGCTTTTGTAATTTTTTTGTCTTTGAAATGGGGGGCCCACAAGTGGTATTTATAGGCTGATGAATACCCCAAGTGAAAATTAAATAGGGCGCATAGGTCACCTGCGTGCCTGATATGTGGCGTGCATGTGCCCTGCGCGACCATGATGAAAATTGTGCAACCCAAGTGAAAACAAATTCTATTTCATGCCTTTGTCAATTTTTGATATTTCTTCAAAGGATGAATCAATTTGTGCTAAGGTATTCCTCTTTTTCAGTCGTTTAGACTCTGTGATAGAAAGGAGCATCAAAAAAAGTCCCCCCTCATAGTTGGATCTGAAAGGAATGAGGATGTGACTCTGAGGAAAAAGGAGAATACCAAGGAACTGCGGCATGCAAGTGTTGAGCGCGCAGATGGCGTCGCATAGGTGCGAGTCGCGCAAGTGTCAGTGTGCAAGGGTGCGGCCTTGCCTATATATATGCGGACATTTCTTGCCCAAAACAATCGGTTCTCAAGGATTTTCTCTCTCGCCGCGCAAGTTGCCTTCGTTGCGCAAGTTACTTGTTTTCCGCAGGTTCTTTGTATTGCGCTTCTGTAGAGGTATTTGGACTTGCGCGGTGATACCTACGCGCCAAAAACTTGCACGACACAACTATACTTGCGCGCCGAAGTTGGACTTGCACGCCTTAATTCCTTAGCCATTTTTTTAACTTTTATTTTCAAATTTTATGAAAAATTAACTCACATAACAGTTTAATTATTTGACATTTGTGCAGATTCAATGTCTCCTAGAAGAATTGGAACTGCTGATGAATTGGATAGCAAGTGAATTGATGATATGATGATCATTGTAGGCCATGATTACTATTATATATGTGATAGCACTCTTTCAGATTTGTCCAAGTGCTGGAAGAAGTATCATCATAATTTTACACAGAGCATCTACTTGCATCTATATGGGTATGGTCATTTGAAAGATGTCAACATTCCATAGGCAAAGAACTATCTCCCACATTCTTGGTTTTAGAATTACACCAATTTTTATTCAGAAAATATCTCAAGTGGAGGAGTATTTGTAAATAATAGAACAGTGGAGAAGGCCTATATGATGCATCATAGCCCTTGTGCACTATATCTGAAACCTCACAAGCCCAAGCTGCAACCACATTGTTATCCTTCAATCTTCCGAAATTTTCAGATGGATCAATCCAAAGGCTGGAAGAATAGTTGGGACTTCCGTCCTGGTGGAGGTGTGAAGCCAACTTGGATGTGAGAATACTGGGTGCGACAAACCTGTGTAGTGTTTGTCAAGGATTTGAAAGGAGTTGTGATATATGAATCCGTCTGGGCTGGGCAGACATATGTCTACATGAATGATGAGTTTTTGACATAGATAATCAGCTCCTGGAGCCCAGAAAAGAATTATTTCCATCTGAATCATGGAGAAGTATGCATCAGTTTGTGGGATGTCCACAAGATCTCAGGGGCTCCAATTCTGGGTGACATGTATGATGAATTAATACCTCCCAAGGCGACATGGAATGATTTGGAGAAGACTCCGGTTTTGGCTCGGTAATTATTGAAAATTTTCCACAAGCTCAAGAGTTCAAAGACCTCCCTAACACATTCTATAAAGTACATTCATCCAGAGGAGTGGATGAATATGTTTCTTGCCAAGAAGGAGGAGAAAGATTCAAAGGAGAAGGGGCCAACCTGTACTCGTCCTACTACCTACCCCAGAACAGAGAAGAGGGGTGATCTTGCCACACTTTGGACGACCTTCGAAGAAGGAGAATTTGAGAAATGGGGATATGAATTAAATCAGAGAATCCCAAAAATGACCCATTTGTCGGGATTCTTAGCCTTGTGGCTCAGTGTTTATCTTCTTACAGTCGGGGATTTAAAGGGAGGGGTCAGGCCAGGGACCTTCATTGTGGCAGCCAAGTTGGCTGAGAAGAAAATGGTTGGGTTGGCCACCCCCATTTTGGATAATATTCACAGGAGCATACTCCATGTTTTTATGGGTAAGTCTCCTTTGAGAATAGCAGGACCATTCCATGTTTTGTGGGGATGAATCACCACTCATTTCAGGACATATAATGTACATAACGGAGTACAGGTTCCTGGAGGTTCTTTCAGGACATCAGTGTAGGCATACTCTAGAATTGCTCCGTTAGACCTTAAACCCTATGATATAAAGGTGAGTCTGAGCATGTACACGGAATTCAATTTTTCCTTATGGAAACCCACCAACCAGGTGGTTTATTGATGATGGAACCACTGATCTGGGATTGAGGGCGTACATTATGGCTTGCAGAGATGCTGTACTCGTCTCCAGGATTGATGGAGAGATAATATGTGAGGCCTGTGCTCCATACAGATTTTCACGCTAATTCAAGTGCCTACAGCAGACTATTGTATCCCCTCCTATGCATGTTAAGTTAGAGCAGCATCTAACGGTTGCCCAAAAACTATAGTTGCTGACATCTATGGAGAAGACTAGGGCAGTGCTTGATCTACCGATTGATAAAGTGGTGAGTAACTTTACTAAATGGAATGCCGAGAACTGGATAACATCATACCCTAGAGGGGTACCGAATTTTCCAGTTTATCAGGTGGGGAAAAAGAAAAGAACTTTAGAGAAAGAAACCCTTCCTCAAGAAGGAGACGCTTCCCCACCTGGAGTTGATTCACCAGGTTCCTCACCTAGGGCTGACTCATCGGATTCCCAAGATGGGGATGATGAAGCACAACATTCAGAAAAGTGGCCTTGTGCCAGATATAATCATCCTATCAGAATCAAAATACCAACTCCATCAACTCCTAGTGAGTTACTTTATTGGTGAAATTTAATCACCATTACTTTATAGAGGAACAAGTATTATTTTATTTTTCTCTATCTATAGTTACAGGAGCTGGGAAGAAGCTGAAGTCTAAGCTTGTAGGACCATCCTCACAGCCTTCTGGTACACATACTGAATATCTAAGACTAGAGGCTATCCATACATGGTGGATTTTATATTGTAATACTGAAACCTCCTGGCTAGATTTATACGAAGGGCTACACATCCCAAGAATAGGGAATCTTCGGGCTTCTACTGATATCTGTTTCAAGGATGATCCCTATGAAGTGTGGGCTTACGTCAGAGAGCTAGAGATTCTCATACATGCCATCGACGATTCCATTCCTATCACCAAGCGGGTGAAGGAAATGATAGATCGTGGTGCCACTGAGGGAATTGGTGGTTCCGGAGATGAGGAGTGGCACGATTACTTGACTCCTGAAGATGTAAATATCTTTCCATATTTTCTTTGTAACTTGATTTCAGTAAAATATTTGTTACTCAGTGAAATTATTTTCTTCATCTTACAGCATGCAAAGAAAGGAACTGCTGAGGTTCCTTCACCCCGGTATAGCCCTGGTGGTACTACCATTGGGGCTAATGAATCTCCTCACGAGCCGGGTGAGGTATCTCTAGGATAGAAATCCATGGATGAAGAGTTAGAAAGGTTTTTTTACTCTCTAATACCTATATTTGGAGAGGAGACTGTCAACACTCCCAAAAATCAAAAGAATCAAAAGCATTGGAGGAGGAAGTCCGCAGTTAAACGTTTCATCAGTAGTGGTAAGTCCTTTGGATAGTCATGAATCTTAACCCCTGAAAAGGTTTCTCATACTTCTTCGGATTGCAGTGGATTCTTGAATTTACACTTTGAGGGAGAGGACTGACCCTCCTCTAAGAACAACGGAGGGTGCTAGTGAAAAATCACAAGTTCATGCTGACTTGGCTGCTCCTGAAGAGGAACCATCATCTATTCCAGTACCACTCCTGCTGCTGCTGCATGTAGAGAATATCATGTTTTTGGTAAGTTAACAATGCTTCATAAAATGTTGAATAAAACATCAACTGACTTCCATTCTATGATACTTTAGGTTCAACCCCTGCATTAGAGCTTTTGGTGCCCATTTCAACTGATGTCGCAATTTTATCTTAAGAAGCTATCCAGGGTCAGAGGCCGTAGAATGAAGGTGGAAAAGAAGATATATCAAATTCTCCCACTGGTGAGATTAACCAGGATTCTGAGATAACATTGGATGAAATGATGGAACATGGCTCATCTTTCGAAGATTTTTTAGAACATGTTAAATTACCATGTAATTTAGAAGATTATGGATGTAGGTGTTATCCTTTGTCCTGTTAAAAATAACTACTTATTACATCTCTGATCATGATCGGTTGAAATGTGCAGTTTCATCTGAGCAAGCTGCTAAACTGCCAATGCCTGAAGGGGGTATAAAAAACCCTAATATTGTAGAGAAATTAGCTCAAGTGGATCTTAACCAGGAAGAGCTTCCTGAATATCATCCTGAAAATCTTGTTGAAGTTAGGAAAGATGGGGAGGAGTCTTCTCAAGTTGTCGATCTACCGTTGGGTAAGGGATAACAATATTTGTGACTGTACTTAATTTGCAAGATAGCCAATTAACATTTTTTATCCTGTGAAGCTAACCAAAGCTTTCAATTGATTATGCAGGGCCATCAATTTCTGTGGCTAGATCTGGAGGTTAATCTTCAGCCTCCGCCCCTACGGGAATAGAATGTGAAGTAACACGGGTCAGGGGGAAGGAGCAGAACATAGAACTTCCCTAAGTGCATTAATCATGGATTATATTCCCCCTTGTGGCAGTGATGCCGAATCAGACCCGGAAATACAAAAGGTGCTCCAATTTTCACGACACAAGGCATGGCATCAAATATGAAAGATCGTATCTGAAGTGCCTCTAGAAGATATGTCATCAAAGATTCCTCGACTGTCATCCCTGTTCTTCATGTTGGGACTTGGCGGTTTTGGATATCAAGCGATCCATGCCGTAGTAAAACAAGTCATCTTAATAAGGGAGTAGGAGAAAAAGTACCATCAATATTTGACCAGGGTGAGGCTTTTAGTCAATATCAGCGAATTTGAGGCTGCAGTGTCCCGAGATGAGGCTGATTATGCTGCCAAGTTAAAGGAGCTGAATCATAAGATCAATGAGAAAGTATTCCAGCAGATGCATCTTCAGCAACAGTTAGATGTTGTTTCTGGGGAACTTGACCAACTTAATAATTCACTTTAAGGAGCTCAAACAAATGGTGTGAAATCCATTGTAGATGCCAATAAAGCACTCCATCAAGATGAAAAGAGTGAAGTTGGTCGGGTGCATGAGTTTCAAGTGGCTGCTGATGAAGCTCGAGATGTCGTATTCCAAATTAAAGTTTATGTTGACAACCTTTTGTAATTCATGGAAAAGAGAAGAGACTCCAGTCTATGGATGTCCTTCTAACTCTTGTACCTCAATGAAAAACACTTTCATCTTCAATAATTTATGCATGAATTTTCTTTTTCTACCAACTTTAAATTTTACCTAACCCAATGGTCCTAGTAAGCATAGTTTGATTTTTTCTAGGATTATTATAAATAACCCTAAAAAATTTGAATCTTTTCATTGCTCAATATTACCTAAATCATACAAAATGTATGTTTAGTGAGCTAGGACATGACTTTTGTTCAGATTTCCCTTGTATTTTTTGTGAAGTTTAAAGTCATGCGTGTCGGACATAAAAAGGATAATGTTTAAGGTCGAAATAGATTTGACCAAATGGATTAAAATTGACTCAATTCCTTGATAATTTATCTGAAAACATATTACCATATTCAAGTATGATGGAAAGTATGTAAACTATGACTTATAAATCCTGAATCTGAGGAATTATATGAAAAAGGACTAAGAGGAATTAGAAAAATTATTTCCCAAGAATGAAGTTACCACTATTTAACAAACTCGTTAGGTTGTTGAATTATGCAGGGTCGCTTAAGGGAATTGGATGCATAGTCAAATAATAACATCTTTTGGCTGATAGGTCTGTTATGTAGACTACTTATGTAAGGACGCCTAAGGGCACGTGTTACATAGTCAGGACAAAGAACTCTCATAAATTTACTTTTCTATTGCTAAAAATCCAGTGGAAGTTTATGGAGATTCAAATTTTCCAAAGCATAGAGTTTGCTGTATGGAGAGAGGTACTTGAATTTGGAGAGGATGTTTCCAATCAAGATTTTTAAATATTTTGATGAATGTCACTCCTACGAAGGTCTGACCTAAATGTAGGGAAGGGAAATATAAACCATAGACTTGAATACATTCATATCATGAAAAAGAGTATGGGACAAATATGTTAAGGATGGTTACTTTTGTGGATCCTTACATATTGTCATTAAGAAAACTAAGGAAAAAAGAGGTTTTATTCCCAAGAATGATGTTACCATTATTTGAAAAACCTGTTAGGGGGTTGAATTATAAAGGGCCACCTAAGGTAATTGGATGCATAGTAAAATAATATTATCTTTTGGCTGACAGGTCTGTTATGTGGAGTACTTATGCAAGGCCACCTAAGGGCACGTGCTGCATAGTCAGGACAAATAACTCTAAAAAATTGGACATTTTATGACCAGAAGTCAAGAAAAGGGTTACGGAGATCTGGAATTATTTAAGGCTAGGAGTATGACACATCAAAATGGGCATTTTCCAATGTATGTAAAGATACACTAACCAATGCTACCCATAATCATGTTGTAGTTGGGTCCTGAATTGCGGTGTTGGACGTCACTACGTATCCCATAAGGATGAGAATCAAGCCATATGTAGTTCTTGAAATACAGTTTAACTTCATGTGGGACGAGATTGTAGGAGATATTAGTTTAGGGTCATAGAACTCGGACCATAATAATTAATACACAGTGTGTGTTTTATAAACCTGATGTGAATGAAGACCAGGGTTTTTCATATCACATTCATGTTTTCACAAGGGGACTTTTCAGCCAAGGGACTGAAAGTGAAATTTGGGGTTAGGCCCAAAGACTTGGGGCTGGATTTGAGGGATTCTCGAACGTTCCTACGTATCCCATAAGGATGGGAATCAAGCCACAAATAGTTCTTGAAGTACCCTTTGTACAGATTTGGTTCGTACATATGAAGGGTGAAGGGGGACTTTAGTGCAATGATGGTTTGACCCAAGATAAAAGTTTCGGTCATTTTCATCTATGCATGTAGTCTTTAGAATATACCATGATTGGAGATCAATGTAAATAATGATTCCCTATCAGGTGACGGTGTAAAATAATGTTGTAGTTTATTATCATACAGGACAAAAGTGATATATAGTTTAACGTCATATAGCAAGGACAAAGGTGAACCAATGTGAAGAAATTTATTCTGGGGGTGGCTTCACGAATCAACATCATATGAAATGGAGGTGAAAAGATGTGAAGAGATTGGTTTTGGGCTTGAACCTCGAGAGGTTTCCCTCGTACCCAGCCTAGAAGGCAAGGATCAAAGTCCACATAGTTCAATTAAAGAATGAATTGGTGATCAATTTGTTTTTTAGGAAAACAATCTAAAAAGAATGTGTTGGGACTTACGCATGGTTAGCAGAATAGTGAAGGTGTTATGGTTGAAGTTTACTTTAAGCTCACATGAGTCATACTCGGTGTGAGAAACAAGAGGTAGCAACAACCCTAATGATGAACAGTTTAATGTCAAGTTGGATGTATAAGGGGCTGAACACAGTTTAATGTAATGTTGGAAAACTAGGGGACTATATAGTTTAAAGTCTTATAGTAAGGACATTGGGGACTATGCAATTTAAAGTCTTGCAGTAAGGAAAATATACTTTAACGTCATGTTGGATGAGGGAATGTTGTACAGTTTAGTGTCATGTAGCTAGGACGTATTATGGACTTGTTCACAGTTTAAAGTCATGTGAGACGAAGAGGTGCACAGTTTAACATCATATAGCTAGGACGATGGCTACGCAGTTTAACATCTTGCTAGACATGAGGGACTTCTGTACAGTTTAGTGTCATGTATCTAGGATGTCACAGTTGAACGTCATATTGGATGTATAAGGGACAATACAGTTTAACGTCATGTTGGAAGATAGAGTGTTTTACAGTTTAGTGTCATATATCTAGGACGTATTACTATGCAGTTTAATGTCTTGTAGTGGGGAAAATGGGGACACAGTTTAACATTATGTTGGACAATGGTACGAATATTTTAAGGTCATATGCATGGACCGTTGGTTATGCAGTTTAATGTCTTGCTGGATGTATGTGATTATGCAGTTTAAAATATTGCAGTAAGGACAACACAGTTTAACGTCATGTTGGACGATAGGGTATTAGTGTTACACAAAATACTTTTTCAGAAATCTAGCATTTGTTGGAGTTGTGATGATTTCTCCATCCATTAAGATTAAATAATAAGCTCCATTGGAGTAGACCTTATGTATTGAGTAAGGTCCTCCCTATTTTGGCTCAAGCTTGGGAGGTTTCTTTCCTAGTATCATTGGAGTTCTGAGAACCAATACCAATTCTCCCTGAATGAATGAACGAAGACGAAATTTTTTGTTGAAATCTCGTGCTATTCGATTCTGATAGACTTCCAAATAGTGCAGGGTGCACAATCATTTCTCATCTAATCGTTCCAATTCATCCAATCGCTTTTTAGATTTTTCATCTGTAGATGACTGATCACAAATGGCTACTCTGAGCGAAGGTAATTGAACTTCAATGGGAAAGACTGCTTATGTTCCATATACCAATGATTATGGAGTTGACAACATTGTAGAGCGGGTGGTGGTTCGATAAGACCATAAAGCATGAAAGATTTTATGAGGCCATGACTTCTTACCTTTATCCACCATCGTTTTCAGTATGTTTGAAAGATTCTTATTGAAGGCCTATATCTGGCCATTGGTCGCTGCATGATACTGAGATGAATGGTTGGATTTGATGTTGTATTCTTGATACAACTTCTTTACCTCATATGAATAGAAGTTAGTGCCATTGTCCATCAATATAGAATGAGGGACACCAAATCTGGTAATGATGTTAGACTTGATTAAGCTAACAATGCTTTTAGAACTAACTTCTTTGAGAGATATTTCCTCTGCCCATTCGGAAAAGTCAGTAGTAGTAAGAATATACTTAAACTATTTGGTTGTAGTTGAAGGATTAGGTCCCACTACATCCATTCCCCATGTGGAAAATGGCCATGGTTATTTAGCTATATGAAGAAACTATGGGGGTTGATGAATGAAGTTGGCACATACTTGGAATGAATGACACTTCATTGTGAAATCAACAAAATCTTGTATCATTGAAGGCCAAAAGTATCCAAGCCTTCGAATTTGATCAGATAGTCTATGTCCAGACTGGTGGGAACCACAGAATCCTGCATGTACTTCTTTCATGACAGCCATTGTCTCTTCACCATCAATGCATCTGAAGAGAACTCCATCAAAACCTCTTTTGTAGAGAATTGTTTCGTGATCTGGGCTATCATAAAGAGTAAAATTGACCACACGTCACCAGATTTGTTCTTTCTCGGCTCTATCGGGTGGAAGTGTTCCATTTTTAAGGTATTCCCTGATAGGAGTCATTCATCCTATAGTATAACCACATGGATCAGAAATCGGACTAGTTTAATTTATTTCCTATGTTCTGGTTTGAACATAAGGTGAAATTGTATGACGGTGGGCAATACTGATGATTGTCTCGTCCCGATTTGGATGTGCCAGAGTTGTGGCTATATTGGCAAGTGTATCATCTTGAGCATTTTGTGATCCCAGGACATAAGAAAATGTAGGTTCTGTAGGAAATTCGGCCATTAACTCTCTGACGTAATCATACAAAGGGATTAACTCTTCTTTTCTGATGGCATAATCCTCGTTGACTTGTTTGATTACCAGGTCTGAATCACCTTTCACCTTCATGTGATTCACTTGTGCTTGAAGCGCCAACTCCAACCCTGCGATGAGAGTATGGTATTCTGCTTCATTATTTGTACCGCCTTCCAATAATAAGAAGGAATAAGGTAGCACTGACTTTTCTGGTGAAATAAATACAATTCCTAACCCAACTTTTCTGAATTTAGGATCTCCCATTTTCTTCCCTGTTGGACTTCTGGAAGCACCATCAAAGTAAATTTTTCGTGGTTGAAGATTATCTTGAATAGAAAAGGCTTCTTTATCAGGAAGTTCAATATCTAAAGATGTATCTTCTACTGAAGGATGTTCAGCAAGGAAATCAGCTAGATCTTTTCCCTTTATTGCCTTTTGAGACACATACTGGATATCAAATTACTGCAAAATAACTTACCACCTTGTCAGACCTCCTGTATGCATTGGACGGCTAAGGATAAATTTTAGCAGGTTATTGCAAGATACCAATCGGACCTCATGATATTGCAGGTAGTGTCTCAACTTCTGAACTACAGAGATTAATTCTAGGAAGCACTTTTCAATACTTGAATATCGGGTCTCTGCTTCAAGCATAGTCCGACTGAGATAGTAGAGGTTGTTTTCATTCCCAGCATCATTTTTCTAAGTAAGAAAGGCACCCAATGATCGCTTTAAAGTTGTCACATATAGGATAAGTGGTCTTCCTTCAATAGGTTGCATTAATACCAGTGGACTCAAGAGATATTTCTTAAGAATATCGAATACTTCTTGACATTATTCAGTCCACTAGTAAGTGACTCCCTTCTTCATCAATTTGGTGAAGGGTAAAATTTTGCTTGCCAAAATGGCGATGAAACGCCGAATATAGGATAAGTGTCCTTGAAGTCCTGTAAATTCATTAAAATTTCAAGGAGGTGACATACCAAGGATTAACATTGTCTTCTCAGGATCGACTTCAATACCACGATGGCGTACAACAAATCCGAGAAAGTTTCCTGAGGTTACCCCAAAAGCACATTTTAATGGGTTCATCTTCAAATTGTGTTTTCGAAGTATGTGGAATATGATTTCCAAATCATCCAAATGAATAGAACGTCGTATGGATTTAACCACCAAATATTCCACATAACATTCAACAGATTTCCCTAAAAATCATTTGAAGATATAATGCATGGCACACTGATATGTTGCGCCTGCATTCTTCAAGCCAAAGGGCAATACCCGATAGAAAAACACACCCTGAGGGGCTCTGAAGGCTGTATATTATTCATCTTCTAGAGCCATTCTAATTTGATTATACTCAGAATATCCATCCATGAAGGAAAGTGCTTTATAGCCAGCTGTTTCATCAATTAAGAGTTATGTGATCAGAATTGGAAAATCATCCTTGGGACAATGCTGATTAAGATCGTTGAAATCAATGCAAATTCTAATTTTTCTATTCTTCTATTTCACAGGGACAATATTATCCAACCATTTGGGATATTGAACTTATCTGATGAAGTTATCTTTGATATTCTTATCCACCCCAACTTCAATTTTGGAAGCATAAGTTGGGTGTGTTCTTCTTGCATCTTGCTTGAATCCTCGATGTTCTTCTAGAAAACCCAAACGATGAGTAGAAACATCAGGATCAATGCCTGGAATCTCTGTATAGTCCCAAACAAATATATCTCGATTTTTCTTCAAAAGTGAAATATACATTTCTTGCTCTTCAAGAGTCATGGACGCACTAATTAAAGTGGAACGTGGAACTTCTTTTGTGCCCATATTTATTTCTATGAGTTCATACATAGTGGTAGAGATACCCTCTTCAAAAGCTGGAGGAGCATCCCTGATATCTTCCTATTCTTCTTCAACAGGTTTCATTTATTCTGTTTCTACTTGCATAGTAGATGATGAAGCAAAATTTCTAGGATCAAGAGAGATGTTAAAATTTGAACATCTTGAAGAAGAAGCTTCCATTTCTGAACCTATTGATGATGAAGGGTCTTCCTTGGGTAATAAATAGGAGATGATGGATTGAGAATTGACATCATCATTCACCTCTGACATTGATATAACTTCTTCTGTCCTAGTTGGTGAAGCATAGACTTTCTGGATTTCAAAAGATGAAATTAAGACATCTGTATTTAAGCTTTCATCATTACTTGTCAAATCACCAATTTCTCCCATGCTGTCTAGCTTGATTGATGTAATTGAAATTATGGAAGTTTCCATAAGATTATTTGGATTTGGGTCTATTTTATCAATTTTACTGAAAGGAAACACATAATCTATACTCACATGTATAAATGGGTTTACTGGAATATTTTCCAAACCATATGGATCATTAACTTTGGTAACCTCCCTTGTTGTGGATTTATCCTTACCCTTCATGTGATAAATTTCCACTTTAATTTATTGAGATTCACATGTTTTGAAGGGGGCCTTATCACCATACAAAGTCCCAATTTGACCATTGAAACAATATTTGAGACATTGGTGGTATGATGAAGGGATATCTACATGTTGATGTAACCAAGGTCTTCCAAGAAAAATATTGAATGTTGTATCGTGATCAACAACCATGAAATCTGAATTTGATACAAGGTCTTCAAACTGAGTTCTGAGTGTAATATTTCCCAGTGGTTCTTGTTTATTTTTATCATATCCTTGTAACATCAAAGTAGAAGGAGATAAATTAGATTCTGTGAGGCCCAATCGATGAAGTGTATGAATGGGGATGAGGTTGACTCCTGAACCATTATTAATGAAATCTCTTCGGATTTCTACACCATTGACCTTGCCAGATAAGTACAAAGGTCTAATATGTCCATGCACAACATCATCTTCATCTTCATATCTGAAAGATATCACTGCATGGCATTCTATAGGATTATTCTCTATATGGTAAACTTCAACTGCAACAATTTCAGTTTCAAACTCTTGAGTACTTGACAAAGCCTTGATGAGTGCCTCCCAAAGATCCTTTGATTGATTCAAGGCATCCAGAATTGATAACTTGGATGGTACTTGGGCCAAATGCTTCAAGACATCATATTTTTTATCCAAAGATCTATGTTTCCCAATAGGAATAGGTGGTTTTGCAGGTGCCTTAGAAGTTGATGCTTTGGAAGTAGATGCATCTTGTATTGGGGTAGGAGTTGGAAATACTCCTGGATTTGGAAGATTAGACCGAATAGTTATATTTACCTGTTGATAGGAAGAAGGTGTAACCTCCAACCGATCCTCCAGAATAACTGTGCCAGGACTGAATCTGCCATGTGTGGAAGAACTTTCTTGTTCTTGTTGAGCTCGCTGAAGGGATCTACCATGAGTTTCTGCTGCATACACAGTTGTAGTAGGGGTACAATTAGAATAGTGGATTCTAGTATATCCACGTCTTCCTCTGTATCCCAGACCTATGGAACTCCCCCTAATCCCTCTGTTTAATATAGGGAACTTAGGCTCATCGAGATTGAAACTATGACTGGCATGAAGATCTGTTAAGTGAATCATGTTAACAGAACCAAAGATCAACTCTTCGTCTGATGAAGACTCTACCTGATTAGCCATTTTAGGCTGTGCCGTTTGGTGGGGCGGAGCCCGTGGCTTCGAAGTAGATGACATAAAATCTGCTAGAGTCAAAGACAGCTTGGGCTTTGACATAATCTCATATTCTTCTGATTGTTCCTCTTTCTTTGAATTATGTCATTTCTTTGAGGATTTTCCCTCTAATAAAGGGGGATTTGCTGTGGCATTCATAGAATAAGACACAATTGGTTTCTTCAATTGCATTCGCAAAATGGAATGTGTTCGGTTGATGATTTTTCTGACCATCCAATCATTATATTTCTGTGCATTTTTGCTTTTTACTTCTTTTCACTCACCTTCTTCCTCTGGATCTGTTGCAATAACACACGCTACCTGAGCTAAATAACCATTCAATTTGACTTGTCCTGAGTCGACCATTTTTTGCAGGAGGTCCTTGAAGACAAAACACTCCAAAATGGGATTCCCCAACATCTGATGAAATGGTAAATAGTTGGGACGGTCTTAAACTCCTTCCTTGTTCGGCCTCTTGGGCCTTGGCAATTGAACCAAATTATTTTCCAGAACCTAAATGAAGTAACCAGGAAATTATTCATTTCATAAAGAATAAACTTTTCTCTTTAGATCCTAAAATTGTTTCCATATTTTATCTCTTTGATCATCTTGAACAAACGGCCTCTGTTGTTGATGCTCAGGAGGTGGACCCCTTCAGAAAGATGAAGGATTTGAAGTAGAAGCAGGTACAGGTGCTTGCTTAAGCATAACTGTAGCAGTCTCTGCTCAACCCATTCTCCTTCCTGGAGCTGATAGAATTACATGAGTTTTATCCTTAGTCATTATAAGAGAGTCTTCGATCTGTTGAGCGATTGAATTAAGGTCTCGAAACCCTCCTATGTATTTCACAGGGATCAACGGTGTTCGTTACTCATCACGCAAATTTTCCACACAGATTGGAAAAAATTCCACTTGAGGGAGTGCTAAGCTTAGGGAATAGGTTAATCCCTTCCAGCGAGCAATGAAATTTGAAACCCTTTCATTATACCTTTGCTTATAATTTTTATGATCAAAAATTTTTGTCTTTGGAAAATTTGATCTGAATTGAAGAAGGAATCTTTGGCGGAGATCCTCCCATCTGGTAATTGACCGTGATTGCATGCATGTATACCAAACAAAGGTAGGTCCTTGTAATGACTGTACAAAACACCAGAGCTTAACTGCTTCCTGTTGCTAAGGGGTTCCCATCATAGGGTCACAACGAGAAAAAAAATGTTTTAAGTGTTTCTCTGGGTCTCCCGAACCATTGAAGATTGGGAATGTGGTACTTGCAAAATTTGAGGGGGGAGGAATTGAATCAACCCATTGAAGATAAGATCTCTTTTCTGGTTGAATTTGAGCATGTTTTCCCTCTATATCTTTCAACCGATATGTTAATGACTCAATTGTAGTTATTAAGTTTTGAGAAACATCAGGCTGAGCTTGGACCTGAGCAGGTGAAATAACTGAAGCTTGTACAAATGTGGTGGATGGTACTGCAACAGATGGTAGCACCACCAGTTTTTGTTGCACTTGACCCACAGGATTAGACCTGTGAGGGTGTACTGGCAGAGGAGGATATTCTTGATCCATCTCAGTAGACGCAACAAATTCCTTTGGCTGACTGACTCCAGCACGCTTAAGAGGAAGACTACCTTGAAGTAGTTCTGCATTCAACCTCCTCAATTACTTCATTTCTTCCTCTTGTTGCATGAATCTTTTATCTAATGAGAGCGATTGGCCTTCTCCAAAGGAATGGTATGTAACCTGATTCTTTCCTTTCCCCTTGTTGGTTGCCTTTTGCAGATGTGTGAGTTGGTTATTTGAAGGAATACCCAGATTCTGGGTAAACCTTTGCTTTTGTGTACGCACACCTTCTTCATTTGTGTCTGTGCATACAACTTATTGAGCAGGAACCTCTTCATCTGATCCCTCTGAGTGGGCCTCATGTTCTAGAGGATCATAAAAAATGGCATTGATGACATTAATTGATGCATAATGCATTGCATCCCTTCAATCGGTATTTCTGTGATATTGTTTCCTTCCATGTCCCTTATGAGGCATTGTCTTTTTTTTTAGTTGATCCCTCAGGAACTTATTGATGAACCGTAATTTGGAGGGAATATCCTGAGAATTCAGCTCTTCGTTCCTCTTGTGGCTTCATCCCTAATCGAGAGAAGACTGACTTTCTCTGAGGAAGATATTGATGATTTGAAAAAGTCCCCAGTCCGGTGGACTGGGGTTGTTCCTACTGTTCCTTCTCAACTCCTCGAAACATATTTGTTGTTTTTGAGGGTTGGGTTAAAAGGGTCCTTAGTCTAGCAATCTGGGGTGGTTCTTGAGCTTCTATATCTGAGAATTTCTTAAAAGCTCTCCTGATCTTGCGGACTTTAGTCTAGAAATTGGCTGGATGCATCAACCTGCATCCACTTTTATCACCTGGCTCAAATGAATGCTGAATGATTTCTGAAACTTCTGTCACCTGATGATGCACTTTCTCTAAATGAGAATCCTATTCAATATTCTCATTTTCCTAATGCAAGAGTAATTCGACAACTTTTTCTCTGTATACCTGACTTTGGGAAGAACTAGTTGAGGCATGTTCCTGAGCGAGCCTTTGATTACAAACAACTCCAATTGGTTGTAGCCGGCCATGGCCAATAACATTACATGAGACCATTTTCGGAGGGCTTTTTTGATTGGAGAATACAGTAAAATGTAGTGCTCCATGAACACCCCATCCCTTGATATGAATACCATATGGGACATTGGAAATTAACTGGCACAATCTTCTTAGTGCGCCAAAGCATGAACTCTGAAGGGATCTCTGATTCTTTTTAGCCTTTCGATATCGAGAAACTAAGAGCGATGCAAAGTCAATTTGGTGTTTTAACCCTTCTATTATCTTTACATGATTTTCATAATCATCATAAGATAATATTTTTTTTTCAACTGAAAAAGAGTTTTCCATATGTTGATACGAATATCATGAATTCTATCTTCCTCCAACATTTCTGGAATGTCATACTGAGAGTCATCCAAAGGACAAAACATGACTGACACTTCACCTTTTGCCAGTTTTTTTCTCATATTCAGTAATTCCTATTTATCATTCAATAATGATTCTTCTACCTGATTAAACCAGAGCTAGTGCTTCCTTGTTGCTTCATCAGATTCAACAAGATTGGTAGAGAATTCACTGATCAAACTAGAAGATGAATGAACCAGGGGTGGTTCAGAGAACCAACTACACCCCAGGCTATCTTCTGATTGTGAAATTATTTCACCTGCTAGCGGTAAAGCATCAGACATGACTACCTTTACATTTTCAAGTGCCTCAAGATAAGAGGGCTTTCTCGTCACTACATTTTCCATTGGAGCATTTTCCAGGCAATGTGAATCACTTCTGTGGAGAGTACTTTTGCATCTAAATCATCATCATGGGGAGGACCACAATGGTGTTTTACAGAAAAATATGAAACATTTTTCTCCTTGGTCTTCTGGCCACACAGAGGGTTCTTGTGGCTCTCATCTGAAGATGAAACTTTGAGATCGACTGAACTGTCATGAAGCAAGCCTTCATGAAGAAGTGTATGATGAAGACCTTAGAAATTAATGTTCCCACTACTGGGAAATGAGGGAGTAGAATCTCGAATTGCAACAGATAATTGTCTGAGGGCTTCAAGAACTCCAGCATAGAGCAAGGCCTTGTTACAAATTGGATCTCGATTTCTTGACTGTGTTGGGTGGGTCTTCTTATTAGAAACCTTCTTACTCACTTTGGGAATGACTTGTTGACGAAAGTGTTTATTATTTGCAGGTGTATGTGCCTTCTCAGGAGAAATGATCAGGTTAGGATGACTATCTCCACTCAAATCAGGTGTATGTGCCTGACTTGGTTGTCCGTATGATATGAGGGAGTATACCCCACAACCCTCTTGGACTGGAACAGAGGTGTATTTCTGTTCTGGAGTGATATGATGATGTGTAACTCCACTGGTAGGGATAGATTTATGTTTCTTCCCCTGAGATACTTCTAAAGCTGTTATAATATCTAGGCATGCATCCAGAATATGAGTAGTGATTTGCTTCTACTCTTTCACCATTGACAGAATATTCTTGGTGACATCAGCTGCTGGAACAGGGATATATGTCCATTCCTTGCTCGGAGTAGGTGTGTATTCCTTCTCCTGTACTCCTTTTACTGTCAGTGAATTCCGACAGTACTCATGTGTGGGGGTAGAGAGTTGAGTCTGCCTTCTGTTTGTCATTGGGGCTTTCCAATTGACTTCTCCATGTGCTACCAAACGAGACTGTTGGTAGGCTTGATCAATACTAGCAGGTTTATATGCTTACTGATTGAAATCCGCCGAACATGCTTGAAAAGCTTCCTTCAATACTGACAGACGATGCTACTGGAAGGATTGATGAGTGTAAGCAGGTGTATGTGCATGTTTATCAGTTGTCAACACATTGGGTTGGCGGGTTTCATCGTACGTAGTCAGACAAGCCTGCTGACTAGCTGATGATCTATAAACATGTGTATGTTCCTGTCTATAGTAATCCACCAGAATTGCCTGGCGGGATTGGTGTGCTACTGCCAGACGAGTCTGCTGGACAACAGAATTAAAATGGATGGGTGTGTGTGCCCACTCGTTGCTTTCCACCAAGTTAGGTTGGTGGACTTCTTCAGAAATGGTAGAGATAAGAACCTGCTCACTGTTGACCGGATTTCACCTCTGGTGGTTCATCTTGCTTGCCTGGGTTCGAGGAACCTGAGCCGAACGCCTGGAGACGATACCCTCATCATGTTGAGGGCACACTGTTGCACGAGTCTGGTGGCGATTGTTGGTGGGAGCCTCAGGAAGGACTCCAATCTCCTTCAATTAAGTCCTTTAGTGACCTTCTCATTCACCTCCATAGAATATGGGAGGGACTGGTGATTGCGTTCTGGGGATAATGACCCGAAACGGTTGGAGACGGTGGTTGTAACCACCTACTTCTTGATCGCTGGTTATCGCTGTTAGGATAAACAGGGTGAATTATTGACTTGGAGGGCTCATCGAGTAGCCTCCAGAGTCCAAATAGTACTGTTTTGATGGTATTCCTTAACCAGTGCATTTGATAACCAATGTTGGAGATGCTGAGTAGGTGATGTCGTCCTCAGAGTGGACAATGACCCAGCAGGAGTAGCAGTAGAGGCATTCATAGGTGTGAACTTAAGAGAATCCATTTCTGTAATGCAGAAGATCTTGGAAAAGAGTGCCTTTTTGATATAACAGATGTAATCAAGATAAGTTCGGCCACTACATCTTTTGGATGAGCACATATGCTATTGATTATTTTTTTGGCCCTCTCGTTGAGTTTAAATAGGAGCCTAACAAATAAGTAAAACATCACTTTAACTTGGTTAAGGATTCACGTCGGGTTCACCATTTTTTGTTTCGCACTGGAATTGGGGATGACCTCGTTGGTTTAAGGTTCAAACATTCCAATCGGTTTTTAATAGGTTTGTTCGTAGAACTGGAAACATCCAATTATTCTATATCCATTTGGACCTACTTTCCAAAGGTAGGTGCTCATTAGTTGTGGACCAATGAGGCTTAATAATTTGCATTGGTCGAGAGTATGGGATGTCGGACTCATCACACCTTTTGAGAGGAATTATTTTCTACTCTGGGACTCTCTTTATAGATTTAAGTTATGTTCGTGAATACTTATTAAATTAAAAAGTATGAAAATGATCTTTAATTTATATCTGACAATCAATGATTAGTATGTTAAAATTAAGAGAATCATTTATATGTATTTGAGGTTCTTCATCGATAGAGAATCATCTATATTTGTTTAGAGATTCATAGTCAATGGTATCCTTCGACACATTATATTGAAGTCTCTTGGTCATGATGATAACCATACTGGTTTTAAAGCCACTCAGTGCGACACTTGAAATTTATTTTCATTCATAAGGACATGGATTATTTCAGAGTTGGGATCGTACCTACAGATGGGCTACCTACATATCCTTATTTGGAAAAGGAATCAGAACCCATGTAGTTCGAGTAAGGTAGTAGGAGGATTGTGCATGATTGATGGCTCAATGAAAGATTTCATAATTACTTTTACACTCTAAGCTCACATGAGTCATGCTCGGTGTGAGAAACAAGAGGTATTGGTAAAACCATGAAATTATGCCACAAAAGATGCAATCATAAAAAATGATGTGGGGCTTATGTATGTATGACTGCCCGGATAGATGAAGATTAGGATTTACTTTAGGGAAGAAACCCGGGAACAAGGTCCATAAAGGTATATGTGCTTTATAAAGATTTGAATACTTAACTTAGGACTTAATCCTGAGAAGTATGCCCAAATTAGAGGGGACTTATGATTGGGTTTTACTCCTAAGATGGAAGCCCAAATCAAAAGTAAATTAAGACTGGTTAAGAGAAATTAGTACTGTGGCTTACTCCTGAGAAGGAGGCGCAGGTTAAAGGGACTTGAGAACTGGAGCTTACTCATGAAAAGGAGGAACAAGTTAAAGGGAATTATGGCTGCAGATTACTCTTAAAGAGGAGGCCCAGGTTAAAGGAATTTGGAACTTGGGGCTTACTCCTGAGGAGGATAACCATATTTGGGAACTTGGGGTTTACTCCTAAAGAGGATGCCCAAAATTAAGGGAACATGATATCTGGGGCTTATTCCTGAGAAAAAGGCCCATCCATAGGGGACTTGGGGCTTACACCTAAGGAGGATTCCCAGGTTAAGAGAACTTGGACTGGGGCTTACTCCTGAAAAAGGGGGCCCAGGTTAAAGATCTTCTCATCTTAAATGATGAGGTTGAATGAATGAAATCTCTAACCTTAGACACATAATGATATGTAAATCACTAGTTTTTAAGAGATATTCCACAGAATTCCTTTCAGACAAGGAGGCCAACAAGGTAACCATGCCAAAAATGGATTTGAAGAGGGTTTTGAAGGCTAATTCTTGAATAGGAGTGGTGGATTTGAATAAGATAGGTGAATAGGCAGGAGGGGCACCCAAAAAGAAGCAGGCGCCCAGGTCATGTGTGGGCGTGCAAGTCCTGTGTGGGCGCGCAAGTCCTGGTCATGCTGGTATACCTGCGCAACACATGGGTACTTTTGCGATGGTCAACCCATGGGGTATTACTTGGGCGAGACTTGGCTCAAGCCCTTATTATTATCCCTAGGGGCTTCCAGAAGAGTGACGCGCAGGTTCTGGTGAAGGGACAAGGTGGCGGGTAGGTGTGATTACTTCCCTTATGGGTTTAAACACCTAGGCACACAGGTGGTTATGAATTTCAACACATAGGCCTTATTTCACCTATTTAGAGCTCCCATTCTAGATAAGAAATTACCTTAGAAGTGTTTGGAAGACTTCTAGAAGAGACAAGGGCACCGGGAGCTTAAATCTGGCTTTTGGAATTTTTCTGTCTTTGAAATGGGGGCCCACAAGGGGTATTTATAGGCTAATGAAGACCTCGGGTGAAAATCAAATAGGGCGCATAGGTCACCTGTGCACCTGATATGTGGCGTGCATGTACCGTGCACGACCATGATGAAACTTGCGCGACCCAAGTGAAAACAAATACTCTTTCATGCCTTTTCCAATTTTTGATATTTCTTCAAAGGATGAATCAATTTGTGCTAAGGTATTCCTCTTTTTTAGTCATTTAGACTCTGTGACGAAAAGGAGCGTCAACGGTGAATATATTCTTTAGGCTCTTGTGGTCGATGTATATATCACACTTCCCTACATAAAGGTATTGCCGCCAGATTTTCAAGGCAAAAATCACGGCTGCCAACTCTAGATCATGCGTCGAGTAGTTCTGATCATGGATCTTCAACTGTCATGAGGCATATGTTATCACATTGTCATTTTTCATGAGTACACAACCCAAGCCTTTCTTTGATGCCTCACTGTATATTACAATACTTGTTCCCCTTTTCGTAGTGTGATTACAGGTGTAGTGATCAGCCTTTTCTTTATCTCTATGAAGCATCCCTCACTTTCTTCCGTCCATACATACTTTACCCCATTCCTTTTTAACTTAGTGGGCGTGGAAATCGTGAGAAGTTTCTCACAAAACGTCGGTAGTACCCAGCTAATCCAAGAAAACTACGGACTTCTGTGACACGAGAGGGCATGGGTCATTCCTCAATCGACTTTGTTTTTGAAGGATCCATAGAAATTCCCTCACTTGTGATCACATGTCCCATGAACGTGCCATGATTCATCCAAAATTCACACTTGATGAACTTGGCATACAAATTATCCTTTCTTAATGTTTCCTCCATGCTCTTGGAGTAGATGAGAATATCATCAATAATCACTACCAAAAAATTGTCTAGGTAATTTCTAAAGACTCTATTCATCAAATCCATGAATATTGCAGGGGCATTAATAAGTTCGAAGGGAATCACCAAAAACTAATAGTGCCCATACCTTGTTCGGAATGCAGTCTTCTGAATATCTTCCTTCTTTACCTATACCTGATTATATCCAGAACAAATATCCACCTTTGAGAAGTATTGAGCACCTCTTAACTGATCAAATAGTTCGTCAATCCTTGGAATAGGATACTTGTTCTTTATTGTGATCATTTTGAGTTCTCGATAATCAATACACAGTCGCATTGTTCCATCCTTCTTCTTTTCATAGATCACTAGCGCACCCCAAGGTGATGCACTAGGTAGTATGAAACCTTTGTCCATATAATCTTTAGCTACTTCTTTAACTCCTCCAGTTCGATAGAAGCCATCCTATAGGGACACTTCGAGATAGGAGTAGCTCCAAGTATGAGTTCAATTGAGAAATCTACCTCACGATCTGGGGGAATTCCTGGTAACTCTTTAGGAAATACATCATCATATTCCCTCGCGATTGGAATTCCCTCAAGGTTGGAACTTTCCTTCAACTCAACCATTTGGGCGAGGTATGCTTTCTCATAGGGAATCAACACCCACACCATTGAATGATTTTTCAAAGTACATTCATGATCTTCCTTGCATTTGTAGAGAAGCATGGGATGGTTCGAAATATGAAAAGATATTTCCTTTTAATGACAGTTGATATGTGCTCTATATAACGAGAGCCAATCCATTCCCATTATAGCATCAAATTCCACCAAATGAAGTATCACAAGATTTGCTGGAAGAATCTTCCCACTTACACCAACAACAGAGGAGTCAAACACTTGGGTTGCAATGAGTGCACCACTTGATGTTTTTACAGATATCTCTACTTCAAGGTTTCTAGGATTTGATTCTATAGTTCTAGAAAACGTGCAAGATATAAAGGAATGTGTAGAACCAGAATCAAATAAGAGATTTTCCATTCATTAGTGAATAGATTGTGTACCTTGTACGACTTCATTATCTTTCTCCACTTCCGCAGTACTGATGGCATAAGCATTCCCTTGTTCCTTTGGCTTTGGTGGTTGCTGACATTGATTACCCTCGAGAACTCGAGGTTTAGTGCACTGACTTGCATAGTGCCCTAGCTCCCTACAGTTGTAGCATTGAACCATGAGTGGTTCTCTCCTTTCTTCTGCCACATTATCCTTCCTTTTTGTGTCTTTTCGACACTCTTGATCATGGTGTCCTTCTTTCCCACACTTGAATCACTTTCCCATCCCTTTGAGGAAGTTCCCATGGTGCAACTTCCCACATTTTTGGCATGTGGGTCATTGAGTTTTCTTCCCACTTTTGTCATTAGATCCTCCAGCTTGAAACTCAATATTTCGTTTCTTATCCCCATAGCCATGGGACCATTATCCAAACTCCATCTTCACTTTGAGGGCACATTAAAGAACTTCTTCATAACTCCCAAAGTCTCAAATTGAAAGAGCCTTTATAAGGTGTGGTTTTAATCCACTAAAGAATCTATCAATTTTTCTATCATTTTTGATAACAAAACCCGATACGTACCTTACATGCCTTGTGAAATTCACTTCATAGGATGTGACGGATTCTCCTTCTTTTTTCTTGAGCTCTATGAGTTCTCTATTCATATTCATATGAAGAGTTTGTGGGAAATACTTATTAAGAAACATTATCTTAAAGTCTTCCCATTCCATCTCTTCAATTTACTCCCTTGGCATGGTGTCCTTAATCAAATCCCACAATTCATCGGTGTCTCCATCTAGATGATAAACCGCTAGAGTCACCTTCCCTATCTCAAAACATTGAAGCACAGAAAATATCATCTCCACGGAGTTAATCCACTATTCTATAACTAGTCTATTAGAAGATGCACTAAACATTGGTGGTCGTTGCCGCATAAAACATTCGATAGCCAGTTTCTTCTTCTTTGGTGAAGGAGGACGTTCTCCGGTATTATGGTTATTGTTCATAACTTCATATAATTGGGTAAGCATCGCCATGAAGTTTTTAACTCCACCTCCCAAATCATTGGGGATGTCATTCGTGCAATCGTTGCATTGGCCCTCGCATGATTTGTTGGCATGATTTATCCTTGTTCCCACCATTTTATAAAATAGAAATGTTTAGAAAAGAATATAAGTAAACAAGTCATGAATAAATTATTCATTTAAACAATTTATACCAAAAACATAACATATGGAATCCCTATTTAAATATTCTTGTGTACATATTTGTACTTAGTCTCATGCTATAGGTTTTCTCTAGGGTTCACTTATCATAATTCCCATATTAACTAAACCTTTCCTCTGATACCAACTATAGAATCCTAGCCTTTTCTTACATTACTATTACATCATTTTAAAGATAAACAACATAATTGTATAACATGTCAAGGATCCAAAGGTTTAGTGTCTTTGGAAAACTAGGACCGTACATAACAATTACAACATCAAGAATAAACATTTATTTAATTTCTTCTTCTCTAGAATCTTATTGGAACTTATCCTCTCCTTAGTACATGTAGCCACCTGAGGATACACGTCAAAAGTGGTGAGCTAAAATCCATGTAAGAAGATAGATAAGAACAATATAGCATGGGGTGAGAATAATCATGACATTGGAAAAAGATCATGAACATGAGAGGAGCATAAATAAAAGACTTGAAATGTGGCAATGCATAAAAATGAAACATCATGTATTAGTGGTTAACTACCACACATAATGTGAACCAAGCTAGCATCTTTTTCACACATCATTTCGCATTTACTCAAGATATTCATCACTTTACCCAATGCATTGGAGCACTGTATAATTTCGGGCGCACCCATCACATTCAATCATTCATATTGCGCTATATAATTCCCAGAGCACACGTCACATCATAACATTATCATCATCATGATTTCCACATGGAACATATATCAAAAGTAAAAAAAACTAACACATGGAAAGGAATGGGTTACATCTCATAAGAACACATTCATAAACTTTGGGTTCCCAAAACAAAGAGGGAATAACATACTTTTTATAAGAACCATCAACCTTGAATGAGAAGTAAAAGGTGAGTTCTTAAAAGAAGAGTTCTTTTGGAAAACATTTTGTTTGACCTATAGAGTAGTGGTAAAAATTAATATCCCAGAAAAAGAAATAAAATGATGAACACATGATTTTTAAGGAGTAACCTTGTCAAAAATGGAGTGAAAGAGGGAGAACCCGAAGGATGAAAGTTGGCTTCGAGAATTTCCCTTACCTTGTATCTGAATGATTACTTATATTTAATGTCCTATATAATAAAATTATATTCATTAATTAGAAATAAAGAACATTGTGTACATTAATATGGTTCATTATGGTTTTATTAATTGATTTTATGTGCCTTTGGATGAGTTATAGAGTTTAAAAAACATTGTTCGGGAATGTTTGTTTTTAGGGTTTTCTGGAGTGGTTCACTTGTATTCTTAAATTGAAGTTCGGGTAGAAAATTGGTAAACATCCATAACTAATATTACATGTTATTAATGATATTACATGAGTTTTAATGATCTTATAATGAATTGTATTAGATCCATGTGAATGAATCATTAATGATCTTATGAATCATTAAATAATGATCTTATAAGAATTAAATGATGATTGTTTTGGTTAATTTGAAAGGTTGTTCTATCATAATGAACTTGTTTTATTTTATCACTAGTAATATGGTCATAAGTTAGTTCCATAACATTAAATATACCATAATACATATAAAAAATTCTGGTTCAACCATAAAAATGGTTTTATGACCAGATCTGATTGTATAAATGGAAGAAGAAAACATGTCGTTCTTGAAGGTGATAAATTAACACCTCACGAACAACGTTCTCTTTAATAAATTAAAAGTAAGAGCGAAAGGGGGTTGGATGATATAATATTTCATTATCATCATAACATTCTAGTACATGTATTATACTATTATTAAAATACCATTTTTATTAATATAGTTGGGGAGTGATCAATAAATGAACTTGAAATTGAAAGTAAATTAAAGGAGAATGGGGAGAGAAATTACCTCTTAAATCCTCCTCTTGAGATTCTCCTTAAGGAAGCTAGGATTGGTCTTTTGATGAGACTAGAAGCTCTTGAACGTGGTAGAGGATCTAGGGAATATTTTTGGGAAGATTTTAGAGAAGGATTTGAGCATGAGAGGTGTGAGGAAATGAGGGTGTGAAGGGTGGTATTTATAGTGGAGGGGAGAGTGGTTTCCTTAATATAAAATTCATTAGTTTATTAATTTCACCTAATAGAAGGAATAGTGAGTCTTGGATGACCAAGAATAGTAATTTTATCATTTTATCCAGAACCAAGTGGGCTTACATCCGCATAACATCACACATTACTCTATAATTATCATGTTTAGCTTATTTTTGTAAAGTACGGTATTTCACTATTCAACAAAAATACAAGTATCTCAGAAAAATACCAAAAATTTACCCCAACCATTTTCCAATGTGTAGAATCCAAATATGAAGTCCATTTTTCAAAAATAATTTTCTAAATTTATTATTTAATTAAAATCATAATTTACTAAAAACAGTATTTAAAAATTAAAACTGATTTTATAGTGCTTTCAAAAATTACGTAGGGTCTTATAAAATTATCTGAAAACTATAAGACATTGATTCGATAATTTATGAACACATTTTAGGAAAATACATTTTATTTTAAATTAATTAATTATAATTAATTAATTATTTATGACTTAAAAAATACCAAAACCTTTACTAAGGTCAAATTGTCACTTTCTAAGATGTCTAAATTTTATTTAATTATTCATGGGTAAGGTTACTCTTACGTTGGATGATTTACTATTTATAAGCATCATATTACTATTCATAAGGGTATGTTAATATTCTCATGGGTAGGTTACTATTCACAAGGGTGTGTAACTATTCACCAAAAATTATTTTTTGTTTCATTAGACTCCAAAAATTATCTTAAACACAACCGTGTATGTTGGATTTTAGAAATTCAAAACACAGAAGTGACACACTTATGTTTAAAGGTCACTTAGCACTTAGTTGTTCATTATGTTGTGTTTTCATGTGATTTTATGGCATATTTATAAGAAGGTAAATTCCATTGAAAAACGTTGGGTCGTTACACCTTCCATAGGCCAGGGGATGGCGACTAGCACCAGAAAGGCGTATCCCTAATATGGGAAGGCATTTCCTTTTAAACCTATACAAAAACATTATCTAAGAACACAACAAGAAGCAAACATGAAGTAAACTACTATAGTAAAAGATTGTTAAAAATAAAGGGGCTGGAATACAATCTGAATTGTAATGATACAAGTACAACTAAATGGTACAATACAACTGAAAATGGGAAAATAGCTCTGGATTATCCATCAAGGATCCTACATGAAGTGTAGGTACAACTCACGATCAGTAGTCCCTGCATCATGTCACGCCAAATAGTCCACCTCTGAGTCCTGTCCAGTACTGGCTCCCTTAGCCTCGATCACTGTTGTTCATCGTCTGCACAAGACACAACAAGGTGTGGGCGAAGCCTGTGTAGGGGTGAGTATAACAATACTCATTACGGACATCGAGACTCATAGGTCTCCTAGAGTTCCACAAAGGAAACCCACAAAGAAATAAATCAAATCTTCTTAGGTATATGTCCATACATATACCTAAGTTGACAAGATATACTCATATCATACATTAGGGAAGAATTACACAAAGGTAACACGATGAAGATAGACATACTACCCTGGTAACCCAACGAAGATAGAAGTACCACACAGGTAACACCATGATGACATCACCACGAATGTAGAATTTACAGACATGTAACACCACGAAGATAGAGGTGCCACACAGGTAACACCACTAAGATAGACGTACCACACCAGTAACACCACTATTATAGAAGTACCACACAGGTAACCCCATGAAACTAGATGTACCACACATGTAACACCACTAAGATAACACCACGATGGTAGAGGTATGTTTCCCTCTGGAATTGGGGATGATCTCATTGATTTAAGATTCAAACATTCCAAGAAGTTTCTAATGGGTTTGTTCATAGAACCGGAAACCTCCAATGATTCCATATCCATTTGAACCTACTTTCCAAAGGTAGGCGCTCATTAGTTGTGGACTAATGTGGCTTAGGAATTTGCATTGGTCGAGAGGATGGGAGGTCAAACTCATCAAATCTTTTTGAGGGGAATTATTGTCTACTCTGGGACTCTATTTGTAGATTTAAGTTATGTTCGTGAATCCTAATTAAATTACCCATTATAAAATTATTTTTCCTTTAGATCTGACAATCAATGATTGATATGTAGAAAATTTAGAGAATCTTTTATATGTATTTGAGGTTCTTCATCGATAGAGAATCATCTGTATTTGTTAGATATTCTTATTCAATGGTATCCATCGGTACATAAAAGTCTCTTGGTCATTATGATAACCATACTGATTTTAAATCCACTCAATGGGGAACTTAAGTTTATTATCATTCAGAAGGACATGGGTTATTTCAAAGTTGGGATCGTACCCGCAGATGGGCTGCCTACATATCCTTTGTTTTGGAAAAGGAATCATAACCCATGTAGTTCAAGTAAGGGAGTATGATGTTTATGCATGATTGATGGCTGAAAGAAAAGATTTCATGATTACTTTTACACTCTAAGCTCACGTGAGTCATGCTCGGTGTGAGAAACAAGAGGTATTGGTGAAACCAGACAATTGTGCCACGAAAGATGCAATAATGTGGGGCTTATGTGTGTGTGACTGCCAAAATAGATGAGTATTAAGATTTACTTCAGAGAAGAAATCTAGGAACAGGGTCCATAAAGGTATATGTGCTTCATGGAGATTTGGATACTCTAATCATGGGGCTTATTCCTAAGGAAGATGCCCAAGTTAGGAGAGGACTTATGATTGGGTTTTACTCTTGAGAATGAAGCCCAGATCAAAAGGAAATTAAGACTGGTTAAGAGAGATTAAGGCTGGGGCTTACTCTTGAGAAGAAGGCCCGGGTTAAGAGACTTGAAAAATTAAGGGACTTGGGGCTTACTCCTGAAGAGGATGCCCATATTTGAGACTGGGGCTTATTCCTGAAAAGGAAGCTCAGGTTAAGAGAATTATGGTTGGGGATTACTCCTAAAGAGGATTCCAATATTTGGGAATTTTAAGATTGGGGCTTACTCCTAAAAAGGATGCCCAGATTTGGAAGGACTTGGGGCTTACTCCTAAGGAGGATGCCCAAAATTAATGGGAATTATGACTGGGACTTACTCTTGAAAAGGAGGCCTAGATTAAGGGTTTCTCTCATCTTAAAGGATGAGGTTGAATGAATGAAATCTCAATCTTTAGTGACATAAAGATGTGCAAATCACTAGGTTTTGAGAGATGTTCCACGGAGTTCCTTTCAGATAAGGAAGTCAAATCAAGAAAACATGCCATAAATGGCTTTGAAGAGTGTCTTGAAGACTGAATCTTGAATAGGAGATATGGAATGGCATAAGAGGGGTCAAATGGGTAGGAAGGGCACCCAAAAATAGAAGGGGCGCACAAGTCCTGGCAGGCGCGCAGGTACTGCGTGGGCGCGCAAGTCCTGGGCGCGTAGGTATACCTACGCAGCACATGGGTACTTGTGCGATTTTCATCCCTTAGAGTAATATTTGGGCGATCCTTGACCAAAGCCTTTAGAATTATCCTGAGGTACTTCTAGAAGAGGGGCACGCAAGTTTTAATGAATAGATAAGGAGGCGCGCATGTATGCTCATTTCCCTTAATGGTAAAACACTTTAGGCACGCAAGTGTTAGTGATTTCTAACACTTAGATATTATCCCTCTTGTATAGACCTTCTATTCTAGGTAAAGAATTACCTTATAAGTGTTTGGAAGACTTGAAGAAGAGAATTGGGAGTTCAGAGCTCTGTATCTAAATTCTGGAAAAATTCCTCCCAAAATGGGGGGCCCACCAGGGGTATTTATAGGCTGGAGAAGACCCCGTGTGGTTATCACTTAGGGCGCACAAGTGACTTGCACGACCAAAACTTAGGCACGCAAGTGTACTTGCGTGACCACGGTATAACCTGCGCAACCCTTGTGCAATGTTCTTCTTATTCATTCCTTTGTCAATTTTTGATATTTTTCTAAAGGTTGAATCACTTTGAGCTAAGATATTCCCCTTTTCCGATCTTTAGACTCTGTGACGAAATGAGCATCAACAAAAGTCCCCCCTTAGAGTTGGATCCAAAAGAAAACGAGGATTTGACTCTGAGGAAATTGAGAATCAAAAGGAAATTAGGGCACGCAGGGTATGGCGCGCAAATGAGCTTCGGGTGCACAGGGTCTGGTGCGCAGGGTCTGGCGTGTAGGGGTACGGCCTTGTCTATAAATAGAGGGCCTCATTTCGTGAAAAGCACCCGGCTCTTGCTTGTTTTTTTTTCTCTCGGCGCGCAAGTTGACTCCCGGATCTCGCTTGTCCACGCTTCTTGATTCTTGCGTCGCACTTCTGTTTATTGTGTCGCGCTGCTGTTAAGGTATTTAGACTTGTGCGGTGAAACCTGCACGCCCAATACTTGTGTGACCGAAAGAGACTTGCGCGCCTTAATGACTTAGCCAATTTCTTCAAATCCTTCACAAATTTTATGAAAAATTAACATACTTTAAGAGTTAATTATTCAACTTTTGTGCAGATCAAATGGCTCCAAAGAGAATCGGAATGGCTAATGAACTGGAGAGCAAAATAATTGATGAGATGATGGACATAGTTGGCCATGATTACTATTCCATCTGTGAAAGCACTCTTCCAGACTTGGCTAAGTATCTGAAGAAATATCATTGTGATTTACCACACAGCACCTATTTGCCTCTATATGGCCATGGTCATCTGCAAGATGTCAATATTCCAGAGGCAAAGAACTATCTCCCGCCTTCCTGGTTTCGATCATATACCAAATTTTCTTCCATGAATGTCTCAATCACAGGAACGTTTTCTAATGCTGGAATAGTAAAGAAAGCCTATATAATGCATCATATATCTTGTGCACCAGATCGGAAACTTCACAAACCTGAGCTGCAACCACATTGTTATCCTTCAATCTTTCGAAATTCTTAGATGGATCAATCCAAAGGCTGGAAGGAGAAATGGGAATTCTGTTCTAGAGGAGGGGTGAAGTAAGCTTGGATGTGGGCTTATTGGGTGCGACAAACTTGTGAAGAGTTTGTCGAGGATCTGAAGGGAGCTGCAATTTATGAAGCCGTCTAGGCTGGGCAGACGTATGTTTATAGGAATGATAATTTTTCACCGGAGTTGCTTAGCCGCTGGAGACCAGAAACAAATTCTTTTCATCTGACCCATGGAGAAGTAGGCATTAGTTGGTGGGATATCTACAAGATCTCATGGGTTCCAATTTTGGGTGATATGTATGACGAATTCATCCCTCCAAAGGAAACTTTGAATGATCTGGAGAAGACTCCGAATTTGGTTCGAGAATTATTGAAGATTTATCATAAGCTCAAAATCTCAAAGACTTCAAAGACTCATTCTAAAAGGGATATTCACCTAAAGGAATGGATGGATGTGTTTCTCAATAAGAAGAGGGAAAAGGGTCCCACCTGTACTCGTCCTACTAGCTGCCCTAGAGTAGATAAGAGAGGTGAGCCTGCCACATTCTGGCTGACTCTAGAAGCAGGAGAGTTTGAGAAATTGGGGTATGAAGTGAATCATAAAATCCTGGAGAAGACCTGTCTGGCAGGCTTTTTAGCCTTATGGATCAGTGTCTATCTTTTTCCAATTAGAGATTTGAAGGGAGGCGTCAGGCCAGGGACCTTCATTATCGCAGCCAAGTTGGCTAAGAGGAATATGGTGGGGTTGGATACCCTAGTTTTGGCAAAGATTCACAGGAGCTTACTCCATGTCTATATGGGTAAGTCTCCTTTGAGATTAGTGGGACCATTCCAAGTTTTATGGGGATGGATCGCCACTCACTTCCAGGCATATGCTATTCAAAACGGAATACAGATTCCTGGAAGTTATAACAGGCCGTCTGTTTAGGCCTTCTTTGGAGTTTGTCCTTTGTCCCTCAATGCTTATGATATTAGGCCAAGGCTGGGTATGCATAAGGAATTCCACTTCTTTCCCTATGGAAATCCGCCGACAGGGAGATTTGTTGATGATGGATCAGCCAGCTTAGAACAGAGGTCTTATATGCTGGCCTACAGAGATGGCGTACTAGCCACCAGAATTGATGGGGAAATTATATGTGAGGTCGATGCTTCATATCGATTTGCACGCCAATTCAAGTGTCTGCAGAAAACTGTTGTATCTCCTCCAGTGCACATCAGATCAGGGCATCATCCAATGGTTGATCGGCAACTATGGTTGCTAATGGCTATGGAAAGGGCTAGGGCAGTCTTTGACTTACCAGATACTGAAGAGGTAAGCAATTTGACTATATGGTATTCTAAAAACTAGATAGCGTCATATCTTGAGGCCATATTGAATAAACCTGTTTATCGGGTTGGGAAGAAAAAGAGAACCATTGAGAAAGAAACAATTCAGGTGGCAGGTGATTCTTCCACTATTGAAGCTGTTTCACCGAGTTCTTCAACTGAGGCCGATTCATCAGATTCTCAGGAGATACAACATGTCTCAAAACGGCCACATGCCATATATAATCCTCGTGTCAGAATCAAGAGAGCCACTCCATGAACTCCTGGTGAGTTACTTTATTGAGGCAATTTAATTTCTAGTAACTTTATAGAGTAACAAGTTTTAATTCTCTTTTTATAGTTGCAGGAGCTAGAAAGAAATTAAAATCCAAGGTTGTAGGACCCTCTTCACAACCTTCTAGTACACCTACATATCTACAACCAGAGGCCATCCAGACATGGCAGGATGTATACTGCGATACTAAAACTATCTGGATGGAGCTATGTGAAGGGATACGTCTTCCTGGAATAGGGACTCTTCAGGCTCCTGCAAATATTAATTTCAAGGATAATCCTGATGAAGTAAGAGCCTATTTCAAAGAGTTTAGGACCTATATATATTCCACTGATGATTCTATCCCTATCACCAAGCGGGTGAAGGAAATGATGGATCACGACACCACTGATGAGGAGTGGCATGAGTATGTGGTCCTGAAGATGTAAGTTTTCTTTCCTTATTTGCTTCTCAACTTGATTTCAGACGAAGCTTTGTTACTTAAGGGAGTTATTTTATTCATCTTGTAGCTTGCAAAGAAAGGAACTACTGAGGTTCCTTCGCCACAATATAGCCCTGGTGGTACTTCCATCGGGGCTACTGCTGAATCTCCTCGCGAACCGGGTGAGATATCTCCAGAACAGCAGGCCATGAATGAGGCGTTGGACATGGCCATCCATTCACTAATTCAAGTGCCAATAAGGGAGACTTCTGACACTCCCAAAAATCCAAATGGACAAAGGCGACGAAGGATGAATTCCATCGCTAAACGCTTTATCAGTAGTGGTAAGCCCTTCGGATAATCATGAATTTTAAACCATGAAAAAGATTGCTCACTTTCCTTGGGATTGCAGGGGCTTCTTCAATTTCCCCTCTGAGAGAAAGGACTGATCCTTCTTTAAGGACCACAGAGGGTGCTGTGGAACAAATGAAAATTCAGGCTGACTTGGTTGCTCCTGAAAAAGAGCCAACATCTATTCCCAGTACTGCTCCTGCTGCTGCTACAAGTAGAGAAGAACCTGCACCAGAATCATTGGCGGTCGCGGCAACTGAATCTTCCATCCTTCCTAAAGAAGCTATCCAGGGTCAGGGGCTGCAGAATAAGGGTCGCCAAGAGGACACATCAAATGATCCCACTAGTGAGACTAACCAGGATTCTGAAATATCATTGGATGAAATGATGAATTGTGGCATGTATTTCGAAGAATTTTATGATCATGATAAATTATCATGTGATTTAAAAGACCTTGTATGTGAGTGTTATCCTTCATCCAGTAAATTTTCTTATAATTTACACTTCTAATCATGACTGAAAATAATATGAAGTTCCATCTATAGAAGCTACTGAATTGCCAATGCCTGAAGAGGGTGTGGACATTGATGTCAACCATACCATTGCAGAAACATTATCTCAAGTGGAGCTAAACCCAGTAAACCCTCCTGAGACCCATCTTGAAGATCCTGTTGAAACTAGGAAAGATGGAGAGGAGTCTTCTCAAGCTGATGATCTACTATTAGGTAATGATTGTACTGAGTTTCCAAGATAGACAACCAACTTCCATTATTCTATGAAACTAACCATGCTTTTAATTGATCAAACAGGGCTATCAACATCAATGTCTATAACTGGAGGTGAAGTCTCAACCTCCTCCCAAACAGTAGTAGAAGATGAAGCAACCAGGGTTAGGGGGGAAGGAGTAGAACATGGCACTTCCTTAAGTGCATTAATCCCAGATTTCATGCCCCCTGTGATGATGATGTCGAATCAGACCCGGAGGTGCTTAAGGCGCTCAGCTTTTCATGACGCAAGGAATGGAACAACATATGGAAAATCATATCTGAAGTGCCTCTTGATGAGCTGTCATCAATGATTTCTTGATTTTCATCCCAGTTCATCATGCTAGGACTTGGCGGTTTTGGATACCAAGAGATCCATACCGCTGTGAAACAAGTCATCTTAAGAAGGGAGCAGAAGCAAAAGTTCCGTGAAGATCTGACTAGGGTGAAGCTGTCAGTCAATATCATCGAATTTGAGGCTGCGGTATCCTGAGATGAGGCTGACTATGTTGCCAAGATAAAGGAGCTGAAGCATAAGATCAAATATAAAGTTGTTGAGAAGATGCGCCTTCAGTAATAGTTAGATGTTGTTACTGGGGAAGTTGAACAACTCAATAATTCACTGGAGGGAGCTCAAACAAATGGTATGAAAGCCATTACAGATGCCAAGAAAGCACTCCATCAATCTGAAAAGAGTGAAGTTAGTCGGGTGCATGAGCTTCATGTGGCTGCTGATGAAGCTCAGGATGCTGTACATCAAGTGAAGACTTATGTTGACAGCCACCTGTAATTTCTTGGAAAAGAGGAGAGACTCCAATCTATGTATGTCCTTCTAATTCTTGTACATCAAATGGAAAGAATTCTATCATCTTCAATCACTTGTGCACATATTTTCCTGCTACCTGCTTTAAATTTTACCTAATCCAATGGGCCTAGTAAGCATGGTTTGATTTTTACTAGGATTAATATAAATAACCCTACAAACTTTGAATCTCTTAATTTCTCAATATTACCTAAATAATACAAAATGTATGTTTAGTGATCTGGATCATGACTTTTATTCAGAGTTCCTTTGTCTTTTGTGGGCAGTTTACAGTCATGCACGTCGGACATAAAAAGGATAATTTTTTAGGTCGAAATAGATTTGACAGAATGAATTAGAATTGACTCAATTCCTTGACAATTCATCTTAAAACATATTACCATACTCAAGTATGAGGGAAAAAATGTAAAATATGACTTAAGAAAATTTGAATCTGAGGAATGATATAAAAAAGAGATAAAAAGGCATTAGAAGAAGTAGTTCCCAATAATTAAGTTACCATTATTTAACAAACCCGTTAGGGGGTTGAATTATACAGGGCCACCTAAGGGCATTGGCTGCATAGTCAAATAAATAGTGTCTTTTGGCTGACAGGTCCATTATGTAGACTACTTATGCAAGGTTGCCTAAGGGAACGTGCTGCATAGTCAGGAAAAAGAACTCTCAGAAATTTACTTTCCTAGTGCTAAAAAGCCAGTGAAAGTTTATGGAGATTCAAATTTTCCAAAGTATAGAGTTTTCTGTATGGAAAAAGGTACTTGAATATGGAGAAGATATCTCCAAACAATATTATCAAAGAACTGGATGGATATCACTCCTACGAAGGTCTGACCCAAACGTAGGGAAGGAGAATATAAACTATAGACTTGAATACTTTCAGATCATGAAAAAGGATATGGAACAAATATGTTAAGGATGGTTATTTTTGTGAATCCCTAAATATTATCATTAAGAAAAATAAGGACAAAAGAGGTTTTTCTCCCAAGAATGAAGTTGCCACTATTTAACAAACCCGTTAGGGGGTTTAATTATGTAGGGCCACCTAAGGGAATTGGCTGTATAGTCAAATAATAGCATCTTTTGGATGACAGGTTCGTTATGTAGACTACTTATGCAAGGCCACCTAATGGAACGTATTGCATGGTCAAGAAAAAGAACTCTTGAAATTTCAAGCCTTTTGTGATTAGAAGTTAAGAAAAGGGTTATGAAGATCTGAAAATATTTAAGGTTAGTATTATGACACATAAATATGGGTATTGTCCAAATATATGCAGAAATACACAGATCAATGCTAGCCATAATCATGTTGTGGCTGGGTCCTGAATTGAAATGTTGGACTTCACTACATATCCCATAAGGATGGGAATCAAGCCATACGTAGTTCTTGAACTACAGTTTAACGTCGTGTGGGACAAAAGGATTGGAGATCTTAGTTTAGGGTCATAGAGCTCGAACCATTATAAGAAATACACAGTGTGTGTTTTCATGGGGAATTTTCAGCCAAGGGACTGAAAGTGGAATTTGGGGTTAGGCCCAAAAGGCTTGGGCCTGGATTCGAGGGACACTCGAACATTCTTACATATCCCATAAGGATGGGAATCAAGCCCATGTAGTTCTGGAAATACCCTCTGTACAGATTTGGTTCGTACATGTGAAGGGTGAAAGGGGACTTTAGTGAAATGATGGTTTAACCCAAGATAAAATGTTCAGGTATTGCCATGTATGCACATAGTCTTTGAAATGAAACATGATTGAAAATCAATGTAAATAATGATTCCCTCTCAGGTGAGGGTATCAAAGAATATTGTAGCTTATTGTCATACTGGAAAAAATTGTTGTATAGTTTAACATCGTATAGCAAGGACGAAAGTGAACCAATGTAAAGATATTGATTCTAAGGGCGGTTTCACGAATCAACATCGTATGAGATGGAAGTGAACCGATGTGAAGAGATTGGTATTGGGATTGAACCTTGGGAGGTTGCCTACATACCCAGCCTCGAAGGCAAGGAACAAAGTCCGTGTAGTTCAATTAAAGAATTAATTAGTGATCAAGTTGTCCTTGGGGACAAAGACCTAAAAAAATAGTGTTGGCACTTACACATGTTTAGTATCCCAGATAGAGTGTTATGGTTGAAGTTTTCTCTAAGCTCACGTGATTCATACTCGGTGTGAGAAACAAGAGGTAGCAAAAACCCTAACGATGCACAGTTTAATGTCATGTAGGACATATGAAGGGACTATGCAGTTTTAAAGTCTTAAAGTTAGGACTATTGGTACTGCACAGTTTAGTGTCATGTAGCAGGTAAAAAGTATAGTTTAATTTCATGTAGGGAGTATTAATGGACTTTATGTACAGTTTAATGTCATGTAGTTAGGACTATGGGGACAATACAGTTTAATGTCATGTTGGACAAAAATAGGACTGTGCAGTTTAATGTCATGTAGTGAGGACAAAAGAGTACACCATTTAACGTGATGCTGGACGTATTAGGGACTTTTCACTGTTTAATGTCATGTTGGACAAAAAAATGACGATACAGTTTAGTGTCATGTTGGACGTAAGTTCCAATAGTTTAAGGTCGTATGCATGGACCGTGGATGGTGCAGTTTAACGTCATGCTGGACGTAAGGGATGGGAAAATATTTTAAGGTCGTATGCATAGACCGTTGCTGTATTTTGTGTTCATACAAAATATTTCTTCAGAAATATAGCATTGGTTGGAGTAGTGATGAGTTCTCCATCCATTGATATTAAATAATAATCTCCATTGGAGTAGACCTTATGTATTGAGTAAGGTCCTTCCCATTTTGGCTTAAGCTTGGAAGGCTTCTTTCCTGGTATCATTGGAGTTCTGAGAACAAATACCAATTCTCCTTGAGTGAATGAATGATGATGAACTTTTTTGTTGAAAGCTCATGCTATTCGATTCTAATAGACTTCCAAGTGGTGCAAAGTGCACAATCTTTTCTCATCAAACTATTCCAATTCATTCAATCGCTTTTGAGATTGTTCATCTATAGATGACTGATCACAAATGGCTACTCTGAGCAAGTGTAGTTGAACTTCAATGGGCAAGACGGCTTCTGTTCCATATACCAGTGAATATGGAGTTGACTGCGTTGCAGTGTGGGTGGTAGTCCGATAAGCCCATAAAGTATGAAAGAGTTTATCAGGCCATGATTTCTTATCTTTATCCACCATCTTTTTCAGTATATTTGAAAGAGTCTTATTAAAGGATTCAATCTGGACATTGTCCGCTGCATGATACCGAGATGAATGATTGGATTTGATGTTTTATTCTTGATATAACTTCTTCACCTCGGATGAATAGAAGTTGGTGCCATTGTCCGTCAATATGGTATGAGGGACACCAAATTTGGTAATGATGTTATACTTGATGAAGAAAACAATGCATTTAGAACTAACTTCTTTGAGAGGTATTGCCTCTGCCCATTTGGAAAAGAAGTCAGTAGTAGTAAGAATATACTTAAACTGCTTGGCTGTAGCTGAAGGGTAAGGTCCCTCCACATCTATTCCCCATGTGGCAAATGGCCATGAGTATTTAGCTGTATGAAGAAAATCTGGAGGTTGATGAATGAAATTGGAATGTACTTGGCATGAATGACATTTCTTTGTGAAATCAACACAAACTTGTATCATTGAAGGCCAAAAGTATCCAAGCCTTTGAATCTGATCAGACAGTCTATGTCCAGACTGGTCATCACCACAGACTCCTACATGCACTTCTTTCATGACATCCATTGTCTCTTCACCATCAATGCATCTGAAAAGAACTCAATCAAAACCATGTTTGTAGATAATTTTCTCTAGGTGATCTGGGCTATCATAAAGAGTAAAATTGACCACACGTCACCGGATTTGTTCTTTCTTGGCTCTATCAGGTGGAAGTGTTCTATTTTGAAGGTATTCCCTGATAGGTAATATACATCCTGTAGTATGACCATACGATTCAAGAATGGGACTAATTTCATTAATTTCCTCTATTTTGATTTGAACATAAGGTGAAATTGCACGACGGTGGGAAATACTGATGGTTGTCTCATCCCGATTTGGATCTTCCAGAGCTGTGGCTATATTAGCCAGTGCATCAGCTTGAGCATTTTGTGATCTTGAGACATAATAAAATGTCGGTTCTGAAGGGAATTCCGTCATTAACTCTCTGACATAATCATGAAAAGGGATTAGTTCTTCTTTTCTGATGGCATAATCCCCATTAACTTGTTTGATTACTATGTCTGAATCACCTTTCACCTTTAAGTGATACACTTGTGCTTGAAGCGCCAATTCCAAGCCTGCGATGAGAGCTTGGTATTCTGCTTCATTATTGGTACCAACTTCCCATAATAAGAAGGAATAAGGTAACACTACCTTTTCTGGAGAAATGAGCACAATTCCTAAGCCAACTTTGTTGAATTTAGGGTTTTCCATTTTCCTCCCTTTTGGACTTCTGGAAGAACCATCAAAATACATTTCCCATGCTTGAGGACTTTCTTGAATAGAGAAGACTTCCTCATTAGGGAGTTCAATATATGAAGATGTGTCTCCCACTGAAGGGTGTTGAGCCATGAAATCAGCCAGATCTTGGCCCTTTATTGCCTTTTGAGACACATACTGAATGTCAAATTGCTGCAAAATAACTGCCCACCTTTCCAGACGTCCTGTAAGCATTGGACGACTAATGATGAATTTGAGCGGGTTATTGCGAGATACCAATTAGACCTCGTGATGTTGCAGTTAGTGTCTCAACTTCTGAAATGCAAAGATTAATACTAGGTAGCACTTCTCAATACTTGAATACCAGGTTTCTACTTCAAGCATAGTCTGATTGAGGTAGTAGAGGCTATTTTCATTCCCAGCATCCTTCTTTTGAGAAAGAAAGGCACCCAATGATCGCTCTAAAGCTGTCACATAGAGGATAAGTGGTCTTTCTTCAACAGGTGGCATGAGTACCGGTGGACTCAAGAGGTATTTCTTGAGAATATCGAATGCTTCTTGACATTCTTTAGTCCACTGGTAAGTGAATCCCTTCTTCATCAATTTGGTGAAGGGTAAACTTTTTCCTGCCAAATTGGCGATGAAACACCGAATATAGGCTAGGTGTCCTTGAAGTCTTCTTAATTCTTTCAAATTTAGAGGAGGTGACATACCAAGGATTGACTTTGTCTTCTCAGGATCGACTTCAATACCACAATGGCGTACAACAAAGCCAAGAAATTTTCCTGAGGTTACCCCAAAAGCACATTTTAAGGGGTTCATCTTCAAATTATGTTGTCGAAGCTTGCGGAATATGACATTCAAATAAGCCAATTGATTAGAACTTTGTTTGGATTTGACCAACAAATCATCCACATAACATTCAAAGAACTTCCCTAAAAGGGTTTGAAGATACAATGCATGGCACGCTGATATGTTGCACCTGCATTCTTTAAGCCAAAGGGCATTACCCGGTAGCAAAACACACCCTGAGGGTCTCTGAAGGCTGTGGATTCCTAGTCTTCTGGGGCCATTCGGATTTGATTATATCTGGAATATCCATCCATGAAGGAAAGTGATTCATAGCCAGATGTTGCATCAATTAAAATTTCTGTAATCGGAACTGGGAAATCATCCTTAGGACAATGCCGATTAAGATCTCTGAAGTCGATGCAAAATCTAATTTGTCTGTTCTTCTTCTTCACAGGGAAAACATTATCCAACCACTTGGGATATTGAACTTCTCTGACGAAGTTAGCTTTGATAAGATTATCCACTTCAGCTTCAATTTTGGAAGCATAAGTTGGGTGTGTTCTTCTCATGGCTTGCTTAAATCCTCGATGTTCTTCTGGTAAAACCAAATGATGAGTAGCAACATCAGGATCAAGCCCGGGCATCTCTGTATAGTTCCAAAAAAATATGTCTCTATTTTGATTTAAAAAGGAAATATACATCTCTTGCTCTTCAAGAGTCATGGCCACACTAATTAAAGTGGGGCGTGGATCTTCTTTTGCACCCAGATTTATTTCTCTGAGTTCATCCATGGTGGTAGAGATACCCTCTTCAAATGCTAGAGGAGAATCTCTGAGATCTTCCTCTTCTTATTCAACATGTGTTATTTCTTCTATTTCTACTTGCATAGTAGATGATAAAGCAGAATTTCCATGATGAGAAGAGATGTTAAAATTTGAACATCTTGAAGAAGAAGCTTCCATTCTGACCCGATTGATGATGAAGGGTCTTCCTTGGGAAATAAAGAGGAGATGATGGATTGAGAATCGATATCATTGTTCACCTCCGATGTTGCTATAACTTCTTCTGGCCTGATTGGCGAAGTATAGACTTGTTGGATTTCAGCAGATAAAATGAAGACGTTACCATTTGGGCTTTCATCACTGCTTGGTAGGTTACCAATTTCTCTCATGTTTTCTGGCTCGATTTCTGTAATTGACATTATGGATCTTTCCATAAGAGTATTTTGATTTGGGTATATCTTGTCAATTTTACTGATAGGCAACACATAATCTTTACTCACATGTGTAAATGGATTTACTGGAATCTTCTCCAAACCATATGGAGCATTAAATTTGGTAATCTCATTTGTTGTGGATTTCTTCCTTCCCTTAATGTGATAGAATTCTGCCTTAATGTATTGAGATTCACATGTCTTGAACGGGGCCTTATCACCATACAATGTCCTAACTTGACCATCGAAACAATATTTGAGACATTGATGGTATGATGAAGGGATAGTCGCATGTTGATGTAGCTAGGGTCTTCCAAGGAAGATGTTGAAGGCTGAGTCTTGATCAACAACCATGAAATCTGAATTGGATACAAGATCTCCAAACTGAGTTCTGATTGTAACTTCGCCCAGTGGTTCTTGTTTATTTTTATCATATCCTTGTAATATAATGGTAGAAGGAGATAAATCAGATTCTGTGAGGCCCAATTGACGAAGTGTACGAATGGGCATGAGGTTTACTCCTGAACCATTATCAATGAAAGCTCTTCGGACATCTACGCCATTAACCTTTCCAGATATGTACAAAGGTCTAATATTTCCATTCACGACATCATCTTCATCTATGAAATATATCACTGAATGGAATTCCGCAGGATTATTCTCTACGTGATAGACTTCAGCTGCAACAATTTCAGTTTCAAACTCTTGAGGACTTGGCAAAGCCTCGATGAGTGCCTCTCGAAGATCTTTTGATAGATTCAAAGCATCCAGAATTGATAACTTGGCCAGTACTTGGGCCAGGTGTTTCAATATATCATAATTTTGATCCAAAGGTCTGCATTTCCCAACAGGAACATGTGGTTTAGCAGGTGTCTTGGAAGTCGATGCTTTGGAAGTTGATGCATCTTGTATCGGGATAGGAGTTGGAAATATTCCTGGATTTGGAAGATTAGAATGATTAGATCCATTTACTTGCTGAGAGGAAGAAGATGGAACCTTCAACCGGTCTTCCAGAATAATTGTTCCAGGACTGAATTTGCTATTGGTGGAAGAACTTGCTTGTTCTTGTTGAGCTCGCTGAAGGGCTCTGCCACGAGTTTCTACTGCATATACAGTTCTAGTAGGGGTAAAATTGGAATAGTGGCTTCTGAATGATCCACGTCTTCCCCTGTATCCTAAGCCTCTGGAACTTCCTCTGATTCCTCTATTTGATATAGGGAATTCGGGCTCATCAAAATCGAAACTGCAACTGGCATATGGATCTGTTAATTGAATCATATTAATATAACCGAAAATCAACTCTTCATCCGATGAAGACTCTACCTGATTAGCATATTTAGGTTGTTCCGTTTGGTGGGACGGTGCCCGTTTATTCAAAGTAGATGGCATGAAATATGCTAGAGTCAAAGACAGCTTAGGCTTTGACACATACTCATCTTCTTCTGATTGTTCATCTTTCTTGGAATTGTGCTATTTCTTTGAGTATTTTCCCTCTGATGAAGAGGGTTTTGCTGCGGCATTCATGGAAGAAGGAACAATTGGTTTCTTTAATTGTGTTCGCAAAATAGCATGAGTTCAGTTGGTCGTCTTTCTGACCATCCAATCATCATATTTTTGTGTATTTTTTCTTTTTACTTCTCACAACTCGCTTTCCTCCTCTGGAACTGTAGTAGTAACACATGCTACCTAGGCTGAAGAGCCTTTTAGTTTGACTTTTCCCGAGTCGACCATCTTTTGCAGGAGGTCTTTGAAGACAAAACACTCCTGGATGGGATGCCCCAACATCTGATAAAATGGTAAATAGTTGGGATGGTCTTCATCTCCTTCCTTGTTTGGCCTCTTGGGCCTTGGAAATTGAACCAAATTATTTTCCAGAGCCGAAATGAAATAACCAAGAACTTGTTCATTTTGGAAAGAATAAACTTTTCTTTTAAAATCCTCAAATTGTTTCCTTCTTTGTTCTCTTTGATCATATTGACGAAATGGCCTCTGTTGTTGATGATCAGGAGGTGGAGCCCTTCGAGAAGATGAAGGTTTTGAGGTAGAAGCAGGTACATGTACTTGTTTAAGCATAATTGTAGCAGTCTCTGCTTTACCCATTATCCTTCCTGGACCTGATGGAATTACCCGAGATTTAGCCTTACTCTGTATAAGAGAATCTTCAATCTGTTGAGCGATTGAAGTAAGGTCTCAAAACCCTCCTATGTATTTCACAGGGATCACCGGTGTGCGTAATTCGTCATGCAGATTTGCCACACAGATTGGAAATAGTTCCTCTTGAGGGAGTGCAAAGCTTAGGGAATATGTTAATCCCTTCCAGTGAGTAATGAAATCTGAGACCCTTTCATTATCCCTTTGCTTACAATTTTTAAGATCAAAAAATGTTGTCTTTGACAACATTGAGATGAACTGAAAAAGAAATTGTTGACGGGGATCTTCCCATTCGGTAATTGACCGGGATTGCAAGCTCGTATACCAAACAAAAGCTGGTCCTTACAAGGTTCGAACGAAGCATCTGAGTTTCACTGCTTCTTGCTGCTCCGGATTTCCCATCATAGCATCGCAACAAGACACGTAATGCGTCAAATGCTGTTCAGGATCGCCTGATCCATTGAAAATAGGGAATACAGGGTTCCCAAAACTTGATGGGGGAGGGATTTTATCAACCCATTCAGGGTAAGATCTCTTTTCTGGTTGAACCTGTGCACGCTTCCCTTCCATAGTCTCTAATTGAGCTATTAATGACTCAATGGTAGTTATTAACTTTTGAGAAATATCTGGTTGAACATGTACTTGGGAAGGTGCAATAATTGGAGTCTGAACAGGTATGGTGGTTGGTGCTACAACTGATGGTAGCACCGCCAACTGTTGTTGCACTTGACCCGTATGATTAGACTTGTGAGGGTGTACTGATAGAGGAGGATATTCTTGATCCATCTCAGTAGCTGAAACAAACTCCCTTGGATGACTGACTCCAGCACGTTTAGGAGGAAGACTACCCTGAAGTAGTTCTGCGTTCAACCTCCTCAATTCTTTCATTTCTTCCTCTTGTTGTGCAAATCTTTGCTCTAGTGAGAGCGATTGGCCTTATCCAGAGGAAGGATATGTAACCTAATTATTTACCTTTCCCTTGTTTGATTCCTTTCTAAGAGGGGGAAGTGGGTTATTTGAAGGAACACCCAGATTCTGGGTAAACCTTTGATTTCATGTACACACACCTTCTTCATTTGTGTCTATGCGTACAACTTCTTGAGCAGGAACCTCTTCATCTGAGTCCCCTGAGTGAGCCTCATCTAGTGGATCAGCAACAATGGAATTGATAACATTAATTGATGCATAACGCATCACATCCCTTCTAACAACATTTCTGTGATACTCTCTTCTTCCATGCCCCTGACAAGACATTGCCTTTTGTTGGTTTGATCCCTCAGGAACTTCATGGTGAATCGTAATTTGGAGATAATCTCCTGATAATTTGGCTCTTAGTTCCTCTTGAGGCTTCTTCCCCAATTGAGAAAAGACCGACTTTATCTGAGGAGGGGGTTGATGATTTGAAAAAGTCCTCAGTCCGGTGGACTGGGGCTGTTCCTGCTATCTTTGCTCAACTCCTCGAATCCTATTCATTGATTTTGAGGGTTGGGTTAAAAGACTCCCCAGTCTGGTGAGCTGGAGTGGATCTTGACATGCTATGTTTGAGACTTTTTTAAAATATCTCCTGATCTTTCGAACCTTAGTTCGGAAATTAGCTGGATGCATCAATCGACATCCACTTTTATCACCCGTCTCGAAAGACCGTTGGATGATTTCCGACACTTCTATCACTTGATGATGTGATTACTCCATATGAGAGGCTTATTCAATATTCTCGTTTGCTTGATGTAGGAGTAATTCAATAACTTTTTCTCTGTATTCTTAATTTCGAGAAGAACTAGTTGAGGCCTGTTCTTGGGAAAACTTTTTATTACAAACAAAACCCATTGACTGTGGCCGGCCACGGGCAATAACATTGCATGAGACCATTTTCGGTAGGCTTTGCTGACTGGAAAGCACAGTGAAATGTACTGCTCCATGAACACCCCATCCTCTGACATGAATACTAGATGGGGCATTGGAAATTAACTAGTGCAATCTTCTTAGTGCACCAAGGCGTGAATGCTGAAGGGATCTCTGTTGCTTTTCAGCCTTCGGATATCGAGAGACTGATAGAGATTCCGAATCAATCTGACGTTGTAACTCTTCTATTATCTTAACATGATTTTCATATTAATCATAAGATAATACTTTCTTTTTCAACTAACAAAGAGTTTTCCATATGTTGAGACGAATATCATGAATTCCATCTTCCGTCAACATCTCAAGAATGTCATACTGAGAGTCAGCCAGAGGCCAAAACATGACTGGCACTACACCTTTTGCCAGTTGTTTTCTCATGTTCAGCATTTCTTCTTTTTCATTCAATGAAGATTCTTCTACCTGATTTGACTAGAGCCGGTGCTTCCTTGTTGCTTCATCGGATTCAACAATATTGGTAGATAAATCACTGATCAAACTAGAAGATGCATGACTTAGGGGTGGTTCGTAGAATGACCTACACCCTGGGCTATCATCCGATTGAGAAATTATTTCATCTGCTAGAAATGAAGCATCAGACATGACTGGTTTCGCATTTGCAAGTGCCTCAAGATAAGAGGTCTTTCTCGGCACTACATTGTCCACTAGAGCATTTTCTGGGAAATGTGAATCACTACTGCAGAGAGGACTTTCTCAGCGAAATTCATCATCATGGGGAGGATCACCATGGTGGGTTACAGCAAAAAACGAGATCTCTTTATCCTTAGTCTTTTGACCACACAGAGGGTTCCTATGGATCTCATCTGAAGATGAAACTTCGAGATCGACCGAATTGTCCTGAAAAAAGCCTTCATGAGGAAGTGTATGTTGAAGACCTTCGGAATTAATGTTTGCACTATTGTGAAATGAGGGAGTAGAATCTTGAATTCCAACAGATAATTTTCAGAGAGCTTCAAGAACTCTAGCATCGAGAAATGCCTTGTTACATATTGGCTCTTGATCTCTTGACTGTGCTGGGCGGGTCTTCTTCTTAGACGCCTTCTTAATCACCTTGGAAACCACTTGTTGATGAAAGTGGCTACTCTGAGCAGGTGTATGTGCCTGATCAGGAGATATTGACAGGTTAGGCTGACGATCTCTACTCAAATGAGGTGTATGTTCCTGACTTGGTTGTCCATATGATATGGGGGAGTATTCCCCACAACCCTCTTGGACTAAAACAGACGTGTGTGTCTGTTCCGGAGTGAACTTTTGATATGTCACTCCACTGGTAGGGATAGATTTATGTGTCTTTCCTTGAGATGTTGCTGAAGCTGTTATAATATCCTGGAAAGCATCCAGAATATGAGCCGAGATTTGCTTCTACTCTTTCACCATTTATAGAATATGCTTGGTGACTTCAGCTGCCAGAACGGGGATATACGTCTATTCTGTGCTTGGAGTAGGTGTATGTGCCTGCTCCTGTCCTCCTTTTCCTATCAGTGAATCCTGACTGTACTCATGTATGGGAGCAGAAAGCTGAGTCTTCCTCCTTTTTGTCGCTAGAGCTTTCCGAATGACTTCTTTGTGTGCTACCAAGCGAGACTGCTGGTAGGCTTGATCAATACTAGCAGGTGTATGTGCCTTCTGATTGCACTTCGCCGAACGTGGTTGATGAGATCCATCATATGTAGTCATACGAGCCTGTTGACTAACTGATGATGTATAAACAGGTATATGTTCCTGCCTATAGTACTCCACCGGAATTGCCTGGTGGGATTGGCGTGATGCTGCCAGATGAGTCTGCTGGACAGCGAAATTAAAACGGGCAGGTGTGTGTGCTCGTTCGTTGCTTGTCACCAAGTTAGGTTGGTGGACTTCTCCGGAGATGGAAGAGATGATAACCTGCTCACTGTTAACCAGATTTCACCTCTGTCAATTCATCTTGCCTGCTCAGGTTCGAGGAACCTGAGCCGAATGCCTGGAGTCGGTACCCTCATCATGTTGAGGGTGCACTGTCGCATGAGTCTGGCGACGATTGTTGATGGGAGCCCTCGGTAAGGACTTCTGTCTCCTTGAATTAAGGCCCTAAGGGGACTGATCATTCACCTCCCCAGAATATGGGAGTCAGTGGTGATTGCGTTCCGGGGATAACGACCCAAAACAGTTCAAGACGGTGGTTAGCACCTCCTACTTCTTGATCACTGGTCATCATTGTCCGGACGACCAGTGTGAATTGTTCACTTGGAGGGCTTGTCGGGCAGTCTCCATAGTTGGAATGGTACCGTGTTGAAGGTACTCCTTACCCAGTGCGTTTGATACCCAGCATTGAAGACGCTGAGCAGGTGATGTCGCCATCAGAGCGGATGATGATCCAGTAGGTGTAGCAGCATAGGTCTTCCCAGAAGAAGTATTCACAGCAGAAGTATTCACGGGTTTGAACTTAAGAGAATCCATTGCAGAAGATCTTGGAAAAGAGTGCCTATTTGATATAACATACATAATCAAGATAAGTCCAGCCACTACATCTTTTGGATAAGCACATATGTTATTGATTGTTTTGTTGGCCCTCTCATTGAGTTTTAAATAGGGGCCTAACAAATAAATAAAACATCATTTTAACTTGGTTAAGAATTCATGTCGGGTTCACCATTTTTTGTTTCCCTCTAGAATTGGGGATGATCTCATTGATTTAAGATTCAAACATTCCAATCGGTTTCTAACGGGTTTGTTTGTAGAACCGGAAACATCCAATTATTCCATATCCATTTGAACCTACTTTCCAAAGTTAGGCACTCATTATTTGTGGACTGATGAGGCTTAGGAATTTTCATTGCTCGAGAGGATGGGAGTTCAGACTCATCACACCTTTTTTAGGGGAATTATTGTCTACTCCGGGACTCTATTTATAGATTTAAGTTGTGTTCGTGAATCCTTATTACATTACCCAGTATAAAATGAGATTTCCTTTAGATCTGACAATAAATGATTGATATGTAGAAAATTTAGAGAATATTTTATATGTATTAGAGGTTCTTCATTGATAGAAAATCATCTGTATTTTTTAGAGGTTCTTATTCAATGGTATCCTTCAGTACATAAAAGTCTCTTGGTCATTATGATAACCATACTGATTTTAAAGCCACTCAGTGGGGCACTTGAAGTTTATTGTCATTCAGAAGGACATGGATTATTTCAAAGTTGGGATCATACCCACAGATGGGCTGCCTACGTATCCTTTGTTTTTGGAAAAGGAATCAGAACCCACATAGTTCAAGTAAGGGAGTATGATGTTTATGCATGATTGATGGCTCAAAGAAAAGATGTCATGATTACTTTTACACTCTAAGCTCACGTGAGTCATGCTCGGTGTGAGAAACAAGAGGTATTGGTGAAACCAGAGAATTGTGCCACGAAAGATGCAATGATGTGGGGCTTATGTGTGTATGACTGCCCAAATAGATGAGGATTAAGATTTACTTCAGAGAATAAATCTAGGAACATGGTCCATAAAGGTTTATGTGCTTCATGGAGATTTGGATACTCTAATCTTGGGGATTACTCCTAAGGAAGATCCCCAAGTTAGGAGAGGACTTATGATTGGGTTTTACTCCTGAGAAGGAAGCCCAAATCAAAAGGAAATTAATACTGGTTAAGAGAGATTAAGGCTGGGGCTTACTCCTGAGAAGAAGGCCCAAGTTAAGAGACTCAAAAAATTAAGGGACTTGGGGATTACTCATGAAGAGGATGCCCATATTTGAGACTGGGGTTTATTCTTGAAAAGGAAGCCCAGGTTAAAAGAATTATGGTTGGGGCTTACTCCTAAGGAGGATGCCCATATTTGTGAATTTTAAGATTGGGGCTTACTCCTGAAAAGGATGCCTATATTTGGAAGGACTTGGGGCTTACTCCTAAGGAGGATGCCCAAAATTAATGGGAATTATGACTGGGACTTACTCCTGAAAAGGATGCCCAGATTAAGGGTTTCTCTCATCTTAAAGGATGAGGTTGAATGAATGAAATCTCAATATTTAGTGACATAAAGATGTGTAAATCACTAGGTTTTGAGAGATGTTCCAAGGAGTTCCTTTTAGATAAGGAAGTCAAATCAAGAAAACATGCCATAAATGGCTTTGAAGAGTGTCTTGAAGACTGAATCTTGAATAGGAGAGGTGGAATGGCATAAGAGGGGTCAATTGGGTAGGAAGGGAACTCAAAAATAGAATGGGTGCACATGTCCTGGCAGGCGCGCAGGTACTGCGTGGGCGCGCATGTCCTGGTAGCGCAGGTATACCTGCGCGACACATGGGTACTTGCGCAATTTTCATCCCTTAGAGTAATATTTGGGTGCCCTTCCTACCCAATTGACCCCTCTTATGCCATTCCACCTCTCTTATTAAAGATTCAGTCTTGAAGACACTCTTCAAAGCCATTTATGGCATGTTTTCTTGATTTGACATCCTTATCTGAAAGGAACTTTGTGGAACATCTCTCAAAACCTAGTGATTTACACATCTTTATGTCACTAAAGATTGATATTTCATTAATTCAACCCCATCCTTTAAGATGAGAAAACCCCTTAATCTGGGCCTCCTTTTCAGGAGTAAGTCCCAGTCATAATTCCCATTAATTTTGGGTATCCTCCTTAGGAGTAAGCCCCAATTCCTTCCAAATATGGGCATCCTTTTCAGGAGTAAGCCCCAATCTTAAAATTCCCAAATATTGGCATCCTCCTTAGGAGTAAGCCCCAAACATAATTATCTTAACCTGGGGTTCCTTTTCAGGAATAAGCCCTAGTCTCAAATATGGGCATCCTCTTCAGGAGTAATCCCCAAGTCCCTTAATTTTTCAAGTCTCTTAACCTGAGACTTCTTCTCAGGAGTAAGCCCCAGCCTTAATCTCTCTTAACCAGTCTTAATTTCCTTTTGATCTGGGATTCCTTCTCAGGAGTAAAACCCAATCATAAGTCCTCTCCTAACTTGGGCATCTTCCTTAGGAATATGCCCCAAGATTAGAGTATCCAAATCTCCATGAAGCACATATACCTTTATGGACCCTGTTCCTAGATTTCTTCTCTGAAGTAAATCTTAATCCTCATCTATTTGGGCAGTCATACACACATAATCCCCACATCATTGCATATTTTATGGCACAATTGTCTGGTTTCACCAATACCTCTTGTTTCTCACACCGAGCATGACCCACATGATCTTATAGTGTAAAACTAGTCATGAAATATTTTCTTTGAGCCATCAATCATGCATAAACATCATACTCCCTTACTTGAACTACGTGTGTTCTGATTCATTTTCCAAAACAAAGGATATGTAGGCAGCCCATCTGCGGGTACGATCCCAACATTGAAATAATCCAAGTCCTTTTGAATGATTATAAACTTCAAGTTCCACACTGAGTGGCTTTAAAATCAGTATGGTTATCATAATGACCAAGAGACTTTTATGTACCGAAGGATACCATTGACTAAGAAGCTCTAACAAATACAGATGATTTTCTATTAATGAAGAACCTCGAATACATATAAAATATTCTCTAAATTTTCTACATATCAATCATTGATTTTCATATCTAAAGGAAGTCTCATTTTATACTGGGTAATGTAATAAGGATTCACGAACATAACTTAAATCTATAAAGAGAGTTCTATAGTAGACAATAATTCCCCTCAAAAAGGTGTGATGAGTCCGACCTCCCATCCTCTCGACCAATGAAAATTCCTAAGCCTCATCCATCCACAACTAATGAGCACCTACCTTTGGAAAGTAGGTTCAAATGGATATGGAATCATTGGATGTTTCCGGTTCTACGGACAAACCCGTTAGAAACCGCTTGGAATGTTTGAATCATAAATCAATGAGATCATCCCCAATTCCAGAGGGAAACAAGGTACCACACAGGTAACACAATGATGATAACACCATTAATGTAGAGGTACCAAACACTTAACACCACGAAGTTAGATGTACCACACAGGTAACACCATGAAGATAGAATTACCACACATGTAACACCACAAAGTTAGAAGTATCACACAGGTAACACCACGATGATAACACCACAAAGGTAGAGGTACCACACAGGTAACACCATGAAGATAGAACTACCAAAAAGGTAACATCATGAAGATAGAAGTACCACAGAGGTAACACCACAAAGACAACACTAGGAAGTTAGTATTGCCACCCAGGTAAAAAACACTCAGCTTGAAATTAGGTATAACATTAGTATATAAGTACATATTATTATTTGTAAGGCTATATCATCTTATTATGTTATGTAGCTCTACTTCTGACCCATAAATTATTGATAGATAACTAACCCCTGTCGACCCACATAGGATATAACCCACACAGGATCGATAGGTAACTAACCCTTGCTGACCCACACAAGATCTGGCCCACATATGATCGATAGATAACTAACCTCCTCTGACCCACACAAGATCTGACCCAAACAAGATCAGTATGACCTGAACCACACAATATTTCTGAGCACTGACCCACATAGGATTGGACCCACACAGGATCATTATGTGCTGACCCACAAAGGATCTAACCCTATAGACATCCACAGGATTCCTCGCCCTCTGTGTGCTCAAGTTCCGTAGAATCTTTTTACTGAGATATCAGTTGTACCTAGACCTCCACTAAACTCCACAAATTAGTAACCCAAAGGGACCGCCATGTCGTAAGGGTTCCTACGCGACAGATGGTGCGTCAATCGGATGCACGGTCTATGAGTTATAAGCGTTTTAGTTCCAGGGGCCCGGTTGGATTCAACTTTGATCCAACTCTGCCATACTCCAACTATCTCCAAAACTCTAGTGATGTATAACAAAAGTACCACCTCACTCTAAGGATCCCAGTGCCGTATACAGTTCATCAAACGAAGGCCATGATTTATAAATAGGGCACTTTAGCGTTTTTGGGTCTGGTCTGACCCGGTCGGACCGAACCGGCGGGGCAAGGTCGTGGAGGGATCGTCCCGCTGGGCTGATGTCTAGAAAAGCCCACAAGGGGTGGTCCGCTGGTCCAGCCCGTGGGGGGACGACCCATTGGTCTGACCCACGGTGGGCTGCAGCCCGGCCAGCTGGGCAGGCGGCCCGACCGCGTAAAGCACAACCCACGGCTGGGTGGGGTGGCCCGATGTTGTGGGGCCCGCCCTAGCCAGTACCATGGGGTCTGTCCCTCGGTTTTACCGAACAACTGAAAGGGTCATTCATTTTATTCCTCAATGGAAGCTCCATGTGGAGCCACCAGGTGGCTCACGGGACCCGCTGGAGCGGGTTTGGCCTCCTATCGCAGGTGACCGGGGTGCTGGTCGCCATCTCTAGCAGTGCGCGATGGTGCACCACACTTCCACCCCTAGCCATCCGACATACCACCACCTCCCGATCTACCATGGATAATAAGTCGGGCACGCTGTTCATGCCTCCCTCCTCCTCTGCGTCTGACCAGTGTGTCGTCCGCCTCTTTTGATCACTGTGGCTGACGAGCCAAGGTCGGTTCCTTCGGCGACGTAGGTGCGCCGCCTCCTCCCTAGTAGCCGACTGGTGTGCTGACTGTCTCCTTGGTCTCCGCCAGCATCGGTCGCCTGTACCTCCACGCTGGGGGTCTTCCACGGAGAACACATGTGGTAAACAATGTTGTAGAGTGTCCGGGCGGGGTTTGTTTGTCCTTCACCCTCCATGATATCTTGTAGTCACGAGGGAGATAAATGTGATTCAATAAATTCACTTGAATTTAAATCAAGAATCAATCCCCATACTAGTAAACCTGTTGGAGAACATCCGCACTTGATGGTGCATCAGTGATCTTCATTCCCGCCACAGGCTTCCAACGATGTCGCCTGCATGTCATCCTTCGGTTCGGGGTTTTATTGTCGCTCATCACCGCCTGCTAGAACCGGCTCTGTCTTCCATGGGTTTTTTGTCTCGATACTCCTTCATTAATTCATTGCTTGGAAAAGCTCTTCCGACACCGCTCCCCATTCTCTATTTAAATAGAAGATTGGGAGGGTGTCTAACGGTGTTGGGAATTAATGGGGGATCATTAATTAAGAAGCTTCCCAATTCTCCAACAATATTGTTATATAGAAATGATGGATCAATCCATTTATTGGCTTGACCCATTTTCAATCCCACCTTCTCTTATCCGTTGAATCAAAAGAATGAAATTAAAATAACAATGTTATTTTATTTATTTCTTTTAAAAAGTCCCAAAATGTAACTCTTTCTCCATACTTACTATGGTCTATGCGAAGTCTCCATAAGAAAATCCCGGTGTTGTAGATTCAATGGTGCCCTCATATATTTAATCATATCACTGGTACGAAATATAGGAAACACCACTCACACGTTTACTGAACCTACCCATAAAAAAGACCAATAAATTATTAAATTTCACCCTCAACCCGAACCTGTCGAGGTTAGGCTCCGCCTAAGGAGAAAACGCCCCAACAAACTCAATGGTACACTCGAATTTTTAATCCAAGTTACCATTTAGATATTATGGATTTTAACAATAAAATAATTGGTACTTAATTATTTTATTTACAGCAAAAAAATACCTTCTGTAGTTGGCCTGCCCGGGACAATGTTAGTGTTTTCATAAATAAAGCATACCCTCAAGAGTTCAGTGGTGGTCTTCTATATTTAATTCTAGTAACAATTCGTGAGTTATAATAATTTTAAAAATAAAATAACCTTATTTTATTATTTTATTTACTGTTATGCTATTTTTTTTTGTTTTCTCACAGGATGCATGCGCGGACAAAACATAAGTCACCCTTATGGCAGAACCACCATTCTAAATGCAAAGGTGACCATAGATTTCTGATCCTGGAACCGTTTAAGAGTTATTCAACTTTTTCTGTAAAACTGCTTACTCACACTAATTAATGATTAACAAAAAATTTATGGATCATTCCGGGCACTCTGGGCCTCAGAATCACGTGTCGTCAGATTCCACGGTCTCAGAATAATTCAATATTATTTCAAATATATATATAGAAATTTTGGGACATTACAGTTATAAGTATAAGGTCTATGATTTTATAAATATTCTATATATGGTCATGTAACACCATAAGAGTAAATATTTATAACCATTTAATATTATAATTTTATTCCACAGTTAGTATTAATTATATTATATTAGGATAAATAAAATGATAAGGTTTTAAATAAATTAAAAACATCTAAAACATTTATTTACTGAGTGGATTTAGAACTATACTGATATTAGCATCTAAATAATTTAGTTAGGAGACAATTGAAGTTGAAAACTAATTTATAATAATTTAATATATTTTTTAGTTTCCTAATGTTCTCCATATATCTCTTATAAACAGGAACCTCTCCTTCTCCTTTACTCACACATCTAAAGCCCTTTTTATCATCCAAACCCTACCCAATTCCCCTCCCAAATTACCCAACATCATTTGATAGTGTTGTCATACTTTAATAATTGTTAAATATTTAAGGCATCTTCGATAGATGGATTGAATTTATATTTCAAAATTTGAATTGTGAATTGGGTTAAAACATCTTCTTTTGTGTTTATACACACTATAATAGAACATAAATTGGCCAAAATATTACTAAATACAACATTTAATTATAATTATGCAGAATTAATAAGGGTATCATAGCTAACACAAATACTGTCTAGATTATTGGATTTCCATTTCCTACCAATTTTGTAATTTTCAAAAATGATTATCCTAACAGACATGTGTGAATGGAAGACTATTATTTCATATCTAATAACACCTAATTTAGATACATAGAAATTAAAACATAAATATATTGGTTTGTATATAAAAGAAAACCAAGTCCTTCACATTTGGAATTTAACTATTACAATTTATTATGTTCTTGGGGTCTCCCATTTAATCATATTATGACCCCCTTTTAGGAAATATGGAGCTAGAACATCACCATGATTGAACATGTATATATTTTATAATAGATTTCAAAACATGGGCATCATTCCTTATCTACATAATATTTAACAATTCTTAGAAATTCCATAAATAAATTGTTAGTATAAATTTAATAAATTCAATATCTATTAGAGTTAATAAGTTTTCAAAAATAATCTTAAGGCTCAACATCCCTTAGATTTTCATATCTGTCTCAGTTTTTTATCCCAATAACTCTGAAAAAAATGAATGTTTTGTGAGGAATAAAATTATTCATAACCTAGGAAAATAATTTTTAATTGGTTGACAATAATTAAAAAATATCCAATCATCTTTATATGCAGCTGCCTTTTCAAAATATCTATTAAACTCATAATATATTCATCTAAACTATTATATCAACATCTAATTTGGTATCAATAAACCACTTTTTTATATGTCTAGGATGGTATTACACACATTATGTTATCCACTAGATACATCATGATATACATATGTGTCAAAATGAAGCTCTAGTTCTATATCATACAAGTTTTTTCATAGATTTTATTTTGTATGAGAATTATATATGATTTTTTTATAGGTTTCCATTTTGAGTGAGAATCTTGATGAAATGTTCCACATATCCAAGTTTACATAAATAACAAGACTTTATTTTAGTATGTTTTCATCTTAATTTGTAATTTCTGTATCAATAAATATTATATAGTCTTCTAGTGGATGCAATTTAGATAATTAATAGCATCAATGATATTATACAAGTTCCTTCCAGAGGGATGACACAAATATTTTAATTATTTTAACATCCATTTAGTCAATATCCTTAATCAATCCATCAGTGTGAGTTTCTATGATTTTATAAAGGAAATATTTTTAATGTTTTCTTATTTTCTATATATAATTTTAGAATATATAAATATAGTTAATATATATTTTTATTAAATGAATAGGTGTTCAAAAATGAAGGCATGAAATATATGGTGAAGGTGTGTGGATGCAATTTTATCAGACAATATAAATTTAAATGAATTTACTTCACCCAAATATCTTTAATCATGTGCATTTTTTCAATCACTACCTCAACCAAAATAAAATATTTATGTCAAGGTAATATATATATTGAGCTAGGGTGATTATACCTATTATGAAACATAGGAAAATGTATTGTGTCATTTTTAGTGGGTTTCAAGAATCAATGACACATAGGATTTGTGTTAAAATAGAAACTGTTTAAATCATCTCAAGTGAAATAAAAGATATTACTTCTTCTGAATTTTACCATTTCATATGAGATCTTTGAAAAATTCATCAACCCTATACATATAATTGAAGGGAATATATAGTTTAACTCAATAAAAATGCATCCAACATTGTCTATATAGTATAATTCATAGCCTTTTCAAGAGAAAAGTTTGTAAACCATTTTCTAGATAGAAACAAACATTCTTATATCAACAAAGTATCATAATTTCATTACTTGAAATCTATTGTATTTACCATTTTCTATGAATATTCCCAATGCCCAGACCCGGTTCACACTATAAATAGAAATTAGTCTGGTTGGACACATTGCTCCATGTGCACCTCTCTATATTACAAGGGCTTTCAACATAGAGTGAGTATATATAATAGGAACAATTGGGAGTCTATAATTTTGTATTGTTCCTTTTCATTTAAGTAATTTTCCTTATATTGTACAAACAATGGATCTTTTATTGTTGAGTTTCATTGAAAAAACGTTAATAATTATTAAAATCATAAAAACATATTATATTTCACTTGAAATGCTTAATTATAGGTTAATCCTAAGTACACTTACTTCATATCACTATATGGGGACATAAATAAAAAGGAATGGGAGAGCATAAAATCTATTAAGGGAAAGAATGGGAAACAATTTAAATGAGATCTTGAGAAATATAAATAAGAACATGGCGAATATCATATTGGTATAAAAAAGAGAACATAAAGAATATAATAAATAAAATAACATTAATCATAACTTTGAAATTTTGATACAACGTATATTCAAGACATTCAATTGTGTGTCACCATGGTTTGTTATCGAGGCTTCATAAATATTACCAAGGTTGTTCACTAAGGTATCATAATACAAGTCATCTATAGAGATTAAGTTCTGATTCCAATTCATTGGAGGGATATAAGGGTAAATTTTTAATACAATTAAATCACAAAAAATAATAGATCCTTTTTTCATATAGGTAAAACCCCTGGAAAAAATAGGTTTGCTTATTCAAAAAGTGAAATAAAATATTGTTTTTATAAAAAGAGGGAAATTTTGAGAAGAAAACCCAGAAGCATAACGTGTATGAAACCTAGTTTTATAAAACCAAAAAAAGAAAAGGGGAAAGGGTATATCATCAATAAAATAATCCTATTAAATTAAATGTATATAATAAATTGTAAATAAGAACATATTATAGATATTTGAAATACATACCACATAAAATAGAAACCTGAATGGAAAAAAGATATGTTCGGATTTCCATTACCTTGAAGAGTAACCCATAAAACATGAATATTGGGACCATGGAAATTAAGGAGACCGTGTGAGGACACATTGGTAGGTGATAATACTTTATATTAATTGATGTTTATTTTATATATAATTTTAATGGAGAAATGGGATGGTATTTATAGCAGAAGTGGAGGATTTGTTTTTTATTTCTGTTGGAAACCTAGGTAGGGGTAAATTAAAAACAAGTGGCATTACAATTGTATTCTACCCTGTAATTGGCCACATGGGAAACCTGTTATGATATTTTAATCTCAAAAGGTTGAAATGAATTTTATATTACTTACTATACCACTATGATGTTAGTAAACATACTGAAAACTCAAAATTGTTTTCTACTATTCACTGAAATTCACAATTTTTTATAAACTTATCATAAATTAACCCTCACCTTGTTTTTACATATTGTTTTAAGAAATTATGTTTATTTTATCTTAAAAATATTATGTGTATTATAAATTAAACATTTAAATTTAAAATTACTTAGTTATTGAAACTAATTGAAGATAGAAAATGCTTAGTAACCTTCATACTAAAATCTTTAACATTTGAAAAACTAAAATTATTTCATAATTTAAATTTAAATAAGAGTCTTTTAATAATACCACTTCATTAAAATAATGATTACTCATAATACCATATTTTATTAAAATAATAATATATTTTATGAAAAGTACAATTTCTATCTGAATATTCATTTTATCAAATTTATTATATTTTTAAGAAAAACTATTCTCAAAACGGAAATGATGGAGAGATAATTTTATTTATACCAATGGAATATACATTAAGTAACTATGTAATGGAAACATAACCCCTTATAACAACTGCCTACGACCTAATGGTAAGCAATGATATGGTGATAGATTCACGGGGTGGCTCGGCTAACATCACCTCCGTGTTAATTTACACTAACTTGAACATCTCTCGAATCCAATTTTGCTCAAGCCACACTTTGGGAATATTGGATTAGTTTTATTCAATAGAAAAGATAATTGATGAAATATAACTCCCGTTATTTTATAAATGTGATTCCAATGAAATTATTATACTGGTTGAGGCATTTTACTTTTCTTTTTTGTAAAAAAATCCATTTTTCAAAAAATTTATTCTAAGCACTAATGATAACACGAAAATTATCATTGCAAATATAGTTCCCAATGGTCATATTGACCAATGGTTGTATAAATGTAAAAACTCTATGGTCACATTTCAAATTATATTCAATCCATTATTAATGATATAGAGTTTTGTTTAGTACAAAATAATAAAACACACATTTTATGGAAATAAATACTTTTTAAAATGTTTGGTTCATTACATATACCCTATGAAACAGTAATTGTATACAACATACTTATGAATAAATTGCAAGTATGTAAATGTAATAATTATTGGAAATAAATATAAAAATGAAAAAATGTCCATGCATATACACGATGAGTCATAAACCATGATGTCAACTATAAAACATAAGACTCATCAACAATAAGTCCCAATTGAAGAACAAAATAAATAACGGACTCCAAAATTGGAGGGAATATCTAGTACATGCTCATCAACTACTCTGAATATCATGTGTCAAGACCAAGTCTCTACCTAAAAAATAACTTATAACACAATCCATCTCCTAACATGAAACTATGAGATCGATTCGAGTACTAATAAGTGGCCAAAATAGGGCATGAGATATACTCAGTAGGCCACCCCAATGACTTATAAGTCAATATTGTCTATAAATTGAAAATAATGATGTGTTAATGTATAGTATAAAGGTAGTTCATAAATAAAATCAATCATTTTAGGATTATGTTCATAAAATGACTCATAGATGACCAAAACCTTCATTGATCTATAAAAATAATTTATATAAAAAATCAATTATATATATGAATATAACATATACAATAATATATGTGCACCAATGAGAATATAAGGTGTAAAAAAAGGCATTAAAATATAATAATTATATATTCTATGTCTCATTTTTAAAATAAGGGCATCAGGACAAGCTTCTGAATAGGGGATGTGGAGTGAAATGAATAAAAATAAAAAATAATAATGTGAAACTCATGTCCAATAGCCTCACCAAGGGGTAAGGAAAATCATGTATAACCACGGAAATTTATTTTATTTTCCACGTAAAACATCTCACACCAAGGGTCTGTGAAATAAATTTTCTACAAAACCTAAAAAGGCCTCTCAATAATAATAATTTATAATGTAATCACACTTCACTTATGATACCTTAACCAAGTAATTCATAAAACAGGCACCTGATTTTACTCAAAGTTTAGTGTAATTATATTTTCCTTTGAGCCAGTTCAATGTATTCTTATTATGGAATCATATATTTTCTCATGGAAAACTATAAACCTCCAGGAAATTCACATTCAATATTTAATAAATTCCATGTGATGTAATTCATCCCATTATATTAGTCATCATGATTTATTTCATTTGTCAATCCAATTACAATGGAAGATAAGTGTCACATTCACAATCATTAAACATTACTATTAAAGTGTTTATTTGGGTTGACCCATTATGATATTGAAAATCATAAATAATAAAGTACCAAGGGAGAACTACCTTCTACATTTAATAAGTCCCCCCATTATATATATTTTTTCTCTTAAATGTGAAGAGAATAAATTCCATGAATAATGCCTTATGAAAATCCAGCCAATCAATCTATTAAATTACAAATAATTCATATTAATAAATTAATTTAACCAATCTAACATCATTTAAGGGAATTATAGAATGTATAATAATGTGAAAATAATCAAAAATCCAAGGGTGATTCATCCTAATAGGCAACAATCCTAATTAAATACATTTCCACTAAACTCATCATAAGTGGTGGTTTGGGTCATTGTTATCAGCCTCCAACCATTCACTATAGTTTCATAGAACGTATAAAAAAGTCCTATGTATTAAATTTTGTTAATTTAATGTATTTGTATCGAAAATAGGAATTTTGGGAATGTGACATATTGACTATAATTTAAAAATTCTGAATACTTATGTGTAAAATAACAGGGCCACCTACCTCATAACATAGGATCCCTATTACTAGGATTTAATTTAATATGTAACGAGACAATATTAAATAATTTAACAACACCATAAAAATAGGGAATTTGGTCTCCCATTGAAATAATATTCAATATAGATATATGAATTAATAAAATAATAAATATAAATCATTGACTATCCAAGGGTGGTCAAACATGACTAACAACATCACATTACGAGTACAAATATAGGATAACCATGGAAGGATCAAAGGAGGAATTGGGGGAATATCATGTGGATTCATGCATGTGATAAATCTGGGTGGATATGGGAGAAATAAAGATAAAATCTATGAGATAAATCATGTAATTTTAACCACATTAATTAGCCACATGGTTTGTCCATATTGGTTGAACAACTGTGTTCCGACCATGTGGTTCCATTATCTATGTACACCAACAGCTTACACGGCTTTTACATGGTAATAGACGCCTTTCAAAACCCATTTATTTCTATTATGAAATTTTTAATACATCTCGAAAATCCATGTGGCATAAAGTTCATTTTTTTAATAAACCATGTGAAACCCCTCTATGGTTGTACAATTTATATGCACAATTTTTAGTAAGGTTCTGCCAACATTGTGTCTCCAATTTTCTTAAAAATCATTACATTCCTAGATTTAGACAATCTAGAAACTCATCTAGTCTTCCAAGAAACATCTTATTCCTTAATCCCAATCCAAAAATAAAATTTATAAATGTTCTAACTCTTGAATTTATATTCTGATTTCCTTTTTAAATCATCACCCATCCTCCAATTTGAAAACAATAATTTCATTGAAAAAATTGCACCATTTAATATTATCGGGTTCTGTAATAACCCATCCATTGAACATATCTACCTTGATATTCCATTAGTGAGAGTGAAAACATCAACCAACCTACATCAGTATTGAAATTTCCTCTGAAATTTTCACGTTGTGGTTTATATACATAATGTGCCTCTAAGAATCACTTTTAAAAAATGTACTTTACCCACTTAAACATGATAAAACACTCATATTCAAAACTAAATCTTCAATATGGTGATTACAAGAGAGTTTCTATTCTAGGATATTTTTATGTCTCGATGTCTTTCAACATTCTACCAAGGGAACATTTAAAACTCAGATTTTCAATGTATCTTTTTTAATTATATGGGATTATTACGAGTCAACAAAAATTGGCAATGCGTTATTCTGAGGCCCGGTGTGCCTGGAATGAATTTCTATACTTTCTATAAGTTATATTAAATAAACCTGCGAGTGGGAAATCTTAACTTTTCAACAGCTGATCAAAATTAAAATCTAAGGGTACCGTTGAACTCACAGCGCTAGGATTTGCTTAAGGGAGGTTTAACATCAACTGGAGTGGGTCAAGGAGGAAAGTTGTTTTATCATTTTTTGTGGTTGAATAAACAAAATAAATATATTTTATTTTATTTTTAAAACATATTTTGACCTCAATTTTATGTTTTGATAGTGGGGACCATAGGGGCAGTCAGGGATTTAATAAAGGACATTAAATGCACGGTTACACAATGGTTGTGTAAACACCCTTCATGTGATTAATGAGGCTCGTTAATTACACAAATTAATGAAACTCTTAATCACAATTTAGAGAGTTAAACTCTAATGTGAGGTTTTGGAAAATCGTTGGAAAATGCATGGTCTTGGGAAGATTCTTGACGAAGAAAAAATCCCCTCACCAAGGAAGAACTGAAGAAGGAAGATTGAGAGGCATCGTTGGAGGCTTGTTCCGAGAACGATGAACATCGACTCTTCCTCAAATGAGAATGTTCTCAAATGAACTTGAAGTAGGGTTTTTATTTGATTTATTTTTAAAACAATTGTTGAGATTTATTCTTCTATCATGTTATCATGCTAATGAGGAGGGTGTGGGCCAAATGAAAAAGGCATGGAACCTTCGATACTTTGTTGATCTATGTGTTTTTCTCGGGCATTTTATTCGGGTTGAATAGTACTTGGAACTCAGGGTCAATAAGTAAAGAGGGTGTCCCAGGGAGGCTGTTGAAAACTTCGGATGGAAAAATGGGCCACTGGAGCTCACCCTGTGACCCGCTCCCTGCTGGTCCCACAAGGAGACCAGGAAGCACTACATGGCACCACCGTACAAACCGAATGACCATAGCCATTCATGAAGACCAGGGGCCACTCCCCCAATATCTTCTAGGGTGGGCCCCATTTCAACAGGCCGAGCCTCCAGCGGACCGCGCCCCTTCGTGGGACCGTGCCGCGCTAGCCCAGCGGGTCGCCCCCCTCCGTGGGCTAGGCCGCGCCACCCAGGTGGGACAGGTCTATCCCTGGCCCAGCAAAATGAGCCCACTGTTTCCCAACCCAGGCCGGGTAGGACCCAATCTGTTTCAGGCAACCCGACCCGGGTCGGGTCGGACCAAACTCGAACCCATCCAGGCCCTGATTCACTTAAAGGGCCTTATATCTTAAACTATAAGTCTGTTGAACAAACCACCTGAGGCACTAGAATCCCTAGAATTGAGACAGACCTTTTGGTATAATTCACATGAGTTTTGGGGAATTTTGGAATATTGCCAGGTTGGATCGATCCAAAATCCAACCGAGCCCTTAGTACTAAAATGCTTATAAGTCACAGACCGAGCGTCTGATCGATGCGTCGTTTGTCACGTTGGAACCCTTACGACATGGAAGTACTATGGGATACTTCTTGGTGGAAATTCGTGGTGGTTTATGTATGACTGATTGACTGAGGAGTATATCCTACCAGAATCAAGTGTGCTTAGTATGGGAATCTCGTTGCTAGTTGTAACATGAAGAAAGAACGTTGATCTTATGTGGGTCAGCATATATTGATACTATGTGAGTCAGCGCTTAGCGATCCTGAGTGAGTCAGTACTCACCGATGCTATGTGGGTCAGCATTTACCGATCCTTTGTGGGTCATCATCTAAGGCTCTCGACATAATAATATGATCCAGCAATACGTCTAATAATTTTTACTTTTTTACTTAAGTTATACCTGGTGTGAGCTGAGCCTTAACCTTTGTGGTAGTTTTACCTCTGTGGTGTTACCTTTGTGGTATTCTCCCCTCATAGATTAGTTGTGAAAATGGCTTACAATTTGGATCCCTATGTTTCCTCATGAAGTGTATAATATTATTTGATAACTTAGGTATACTTATGGACGTATAACTATATAGAGTTGATGACTACTTCGTGCTTTGTGATTGAGGTCTTTCTTTGTGGTTTTTCCTTTGTGGAACTCTGGGAGACCTTCAGGGGTATTGGGGTCCCAACTGAGTATTGTTATACTCACCTCTATACGGGCTACACCTATACATTGTTGTGTCTTGTGCAGATGATAGACATCGTTGATCGAGGCTAAGAAATCTATGACTAGATAGTGTTCAGAGGTGGACAATTTGACTGGACATGCTGCAGTGATTTCTGATCATGAGATGTACCTACCCTTTAGGTAGTATCCTCCATGGACAATCCATGAGTTATTTCTTATATTCATTTTTACTTTTCATTTTCATTTTTTCTAGTATTCAATCCCATTTACATTCAGGACACTTTTTACTACAGCAGTTTACTTCGTGGTTGCTTCTTGTTGTGTTCTTAGACTACGTGTTTGCAGGTTTAAAGGAAAAGGCTTCCCGTTTTTCAGGGATAAGCCTTTTGGTGCTAGTCACTATCCCCTGGCCTATAGAAGGCGGGTTTGGGGTAGTCACAGCATGGGCCCCAAGGGACAGGTCGTGACAATGTGGTATCAGAGGAGTCAGTTCTATTGAAGAACTAGGACTCTGATTCTTCCAATGAAACAATAATGTTAAGTTTTTTTATTGTGGTTTTCGGTTCAGGGAGTCCAGTGTTGGTGCGGTGGTAGAAATATCCATATTGTAGGCCCCTGAATACTTATTTCTGACTTAGTGCATGAAAAACTGATTGCGTGTATTTGTGAAATGTCTTTCTTTTGATCTCTCTAAGTCATCTCACTAGGTATAACTTATAGATCATGGGGCATATGTCTTAATTCTGGATTCCACCACGTAGAGATCTAGATAGGGTTCTAATGTGATTTTGTGATGAAATCCCATTGAGCGACCAGGCTTCGTTGTAAGACCCTCTTTCATTGATAGATCCATCGGGTGGTGTACCAGCAGCACCACAACCCGTTGGGTAGCCATTGCCAATAGTTCAACTAGAAGATGATGCTTGACAACTAAGCACGCTGCACAAGTTCTAGCATTATAAGCCTTTTAGGTCCCAAGGTGATGCAGATCTACATGCGGTTGAGGACAAGAAGGAGGGAGTGGATAGAGTTTTTTGCTTTGTTGGGACACAAGCTGATCTGATGGTGATCCTAGCTACAAGTCTCTTCCAGGGAGAAGCTAGGATATTGTGGATTCTGACACTCGAGATACACGATTACACGACCCTCACCGGGTCGGACATAGAGGGACTTTTTATGGAAGAGTTTTTCCCATCGACTTTATCCTTAGTGTGTATACAGGAGATGTTGCACTTATAGCAGGGAAGCATGACCATGGCCCAGCACTCGTCAAGGATCACTGATCTCTCCCACTACTCCACTGAAATGGTAAGAGACCCTTTCTTCAGGGCCCGAATCTTTGATCTGGGACTCCTATGGGAGATCTTAGCATCGATGATATCACTCAACATTCTGACACAGGCAGGGGTACTAGAGAGAGCACTTTTGGTGGAGAGATTTCTAGCTGATCAGGCACCGATATGAAGATCCACCACCAGACTTTAGGTACAGAGTCATCCGCAGTAGGTATTAGACGGATGATGCTATGGCCCAAGCGGGCCAAACCATCTGGTGTATGACCTCATGATAAATTTTTGGTAGTGTGGGGATCATAGGACAATGGAAGATAGATGAAGAGAGGGTAGTGCTACTCCTCTGGTGTATAGGGTCACATTGATCGTGACTACAGGACCCATCATATGGATGTCCAACAAATTGTCAAAGAACCACCAAGGCGAATGTAGAGATTTGATCGGGGAGGACTGCAGGTAGCAGGAGGATGTGGCAGAGGAGTTGTTCATGCCGCAGGCACTAGGCAATGATTCAAGGTTCTATCGTCGCCACCTTCAGGTGGTACACACCGACCACTAGGAGTTGGAGGACAAGGACAAGCTCAGCTCAAGAAAACAAAGGTCTACGATCACGACACTCCAGAGATGATTTGAGGTATGATATGTGTCTACTTCACCCTCCCTGTAGTACATATAGACACATGTGACAGTCACTCTTTTATTTCCATGGACCTCGTTCATAGAATGGAGATTCTGGTGGAGTCGTTGGCTTGATCCTTATGGATAGGGACCCCAATGGGAGGGGATTCGACGATTACACACTGGTGTCGGTAGTGTGAGATTAGTGTAGGAGGCGAGAGATTTGGATCATATCTTCTAGTAGAGGCTTCGAGGCCTTAAGACATCATCTTGTGTATGGAATGGTTATCTACATTCCATGATCATATTGACAGCATTAGGCACAAAATGCAGTGCGTCTGTGAGGTTGGGACCATGTTTTCCTTCACCGGTAAGAAACAAACAATTTCATTAGACGATGAACTTAATGGGAGGATGGTGCACCTGATCATACAACAGTTGGGTAGATATACCCTCCAATCAGTTGATGTTGATAGTCCCAACTATCCTATAGTGGTGGACCAGTATGATGATGGCATTCCTGATGATGTTATGGGACTACCTTTTCACTGGGAGGTTGAATTTTACATCGACCTGTAGATCAAGATGGAACCAATATCTACACTATCATATCGTATGGATCCCACATATAATTAGGAGTTATAGGTACAGTTGGAGGACATGAAGAGTAATTGGTTTATAAGGCCCAGTGTTTCTCAATGTGCAGCCCCAATCTTGTTCGCCAAGAAGCTAGATGGGAGTTTGAGACTCTATTTGGACTATTAGTGCTTGAACCCGGTGACCATGAAGAACATGTATCCACATATGAGGATTGAAGATCTTTTTGATAAGATAAATAGATCTCGTTGGTTTTGGAAGATAGACCACATATCAGGATATCATCACCACAGGGTACGAGATGAGGATGTGTAAAATACGACCATAAGATGTTGTTATGGCCTCTATGAGTTCTTGGTTATGCAATTTGGTGTGACCAAAACCCCTGAAGTGTTCATGGGACTCATGAACAAGATATTCCATACATACCTCGATCGCTTCGTGGTGGTCTTCATTGATGAAATATTGGTGTACTTAGTGACAGAGGAGGAGCATGCCTATCATCTACCAATATCTTTTTATACACTCCCAGAGCACCAGCAATATGGTAATCTATCAAAGTTCCGGTTCTGGATACGGTAATACCACATCTTGGGGCATGTTATCTCGGAGGATGGAATCATAGTGGATTTGGGAAAGATAGAGTATATGCTTTCTTGGGAGCCACCCAGGAGTGTGACCAAGGTTCAGAGTTTCCTTGGGTTGGCTTGGTACTACCAGAGATTTTTACCTGACTTCTCCATAGTTTCTACAACCCTGTCAGCATTTACGAAGAAGGGACAACCATTCATGTGGATAGAGAGATTCCATCTGAAATTTCAAGAGCTAAGGCAGATACTGACCAGTGCCCCCATATTGAGGCTACCAGAAGAAGGCGTTGGGTATGTAGTATACTACGATGCATCAGGGACCAAACGTGGATGTGGCCTGATGCAAGAGAAAATAGTGATCACTTATGTTTCATGATAGTTGAGAAAACATGAACAGAACTACACTACCCATGGCATGGATCTAACAGTATTATTCTTCACCTTATAGATGTTTTTTAACTACTAGATGGGTGAACGATTTACTATATACTCTGATCACAAGAGTCTTAGGTATATCTTCTCACAAAACAACATGAACCTAAGACAACGGCGAGGGCTGGAGTTCTTCTAGGACAATGACTTCGAGATAGTCTACACTCTTGGGAAGTGGAATGTAGTGGCAGACGCACTCAGTAGGAGGTTTTGTTTACAAATTCTTGGTGAGGTGACAGAGCACCAAGCCACGTTGCAGATACCCTTTGTTGATAGAGATGGAACGCCTTACCTCCAGTCTATGAATATCAATCCCCCACTTCATCAGCAAGTTATGGAGGCACAGCTTGGGGACATAGACTGCGAGGCTTAACCTGCCCAGATATCCTCAAGAAAGGCACTTGATAGGTTATTTGAAGGTGGGAAGCACATCATCATCTTTATAGGATGCACCATGGTACCAACAGCGCTACAAGAGAAGTTATTGAGAGTGTTCCAAACAACCCCAATGGTGTTACATCCAGGTGTGGCGAAGATGTACCATGACCTCCAACGTCATCACTGGTGTCCAGGGATGAAGAAAGCAGCAACAAAGATTTTTTCACGATGCCTTACTTATCATAAACTGAAGGTCAAGCATCAGGTTCCCGAAGGCTTAGCAAAGCCATTAGAGGTTCCAAAGTGGAAGTGGGATGATATCTCCATGGACTTTGTGATAGGGATTCCACATACATACAAGGGACATGATTCCATCAGGATGATCGTTGAATGACTAACCAAGTTTCCCCACATCCCACCCATATGAGAAAAGGGATCACTAGAGGGCTTGGGATTCCTCTAGGTACAAGAGATTGTATGACTTAATTGGGTTCCATCAGTGATCATATCTGATCGCAATGCACATTTTACATCCCCATTGTGGAAGGGATATCAGTTGGAATTCGTGACTCAGTTACGTTTGAGCTCCGCCTTTTAACCTAAGACGGATGGTCCGATGGAGCAGACCATTCAGACACTAGAGGACATGCTTCTTCCTTGCATCCTAGATTTTGGCCACAGTTGGGAGGATCACGTACCCTTTGAGGATTTCTCTTACAATAACAACTATCACATACCATTTGTATTGAACCATTTGAGGACTTTTATGGTCAACAGTAAAGATCACCTCGATGCTGGATAGACCCATGGGGGTCATCACTTATGGGTCCAGAGTTGGTATGGGCTATCAGTGAGAAGGTGGAGGTCATCCAGGAGTAGATGAAGACAACACAGAGCAGGTAGAAGTCTTATACTGACATGAGACAGTGACCATTGGAGTTTGAGGAGGGAGACCATGTCTTCCTACGGGTCTCACCATGATGAGGTTTTTAGAAATTTGGTCAGGTTGGAAATCTATCTTTGAGGTTCATCGGACAATTTCAGGTTTACAACAGAGTTGGAGAGGTTACCTATAGCCTAGATCTTCTCCCATAGATAAATCCGGTGCATGAATTCATTCACATGTCACTACTGGGGAAGTACTTCCCTGACCCATAACACTTTATTGACTAAGGGAGCTGGAAATTGATGATGGGGAAGTGTTTATAGAAGATCTGGTGGAGATTGAGGATTGACAAGAGTGAGTCCTTAGTCAATGATCAATTCCTCTGGTGTGTGTTCTCTAGCCGCACATGAACCTCCAGGAGAGAACATAATAGCGGGAGGTTTATATTCATGCGAAGTAACCCCATTTTTTTACTTAGTCTATGTTGTGACTTGCGGGGGCGAAAATCCATAAGTTGGGGAGAATGTAATGACCCGGATTTTCCATGTAATTTTTTTAATTATATGGAATTGTTACATGTCTGTGAAAATTTATGTTGAGTGATTCCAAGGCCTAGTGTCCTCTAAATGAATTTCTTCACATTCATTAAGGTACGTTCAGTAAATGTGCAAGCATGAAATCCTGACATTTGAACCGGTGCTCAGAATTGAAATATGCGGGCACTGTTGAACTCGCAGTTCCAGGATTCGCTTAAGGGAGGCTCAACCTCGGCCGTAGTGGGTCTAGGAGGAAAGTTGTTTTTAATTTTTTTTGGATGAATAAATAAAATAAATTTATTCTATTTTATTTTTAAAACATCCTTCCACATAACATTTACATTTTGATGGTGGGGACCACATGAGTGGTCGGTCATTTAATGAAGGACATTAGATGCTCAATTACACAACAGTTGTGTAACCACCCTTCATGTGATTAATGAGGCTCACTAATTACACCAATTAATAAACCTCTTAATCACATGTTAGAGAGTTAAACACCAATTTGGGGTTTTGGAAAATCATTGGAAAAGGCTTGATCGTGTGAGGATTCTTGATGATCAATGAATCCACTGACCATGGAAGAACTGAAGAATGCTGATTGAGTAGCGTCATTGGAGGCATGTTGCAGGAATGACGAACTCCAACTCTTCCTCAAACACGGATGATCTCCAATGATCTTGAGGTTGGGTTTTTATTTGTATTAGTTTTAAAAAAATTGATAAATATTATTCTTCCCTCATGTTACCAATCTAACACCGAGGGCTTGGGCCAAACGAAAAAGGCCCAGACCATCCGCTACTTTTTTGATCTATGTGTTCTTCACAGACTATTTATTTGGGTTGAACGGAACCCTGAACTGAGGATCCAGTGGGGAATAGGGCAACCTGGGGAGGCCGTTGATACCTTCATATGGAAAAAGTGGCCACCAGAGCTCCCCCAGTGACCAGCGGAAGACCGCTGGCATAGCACCATCATGGCAGCACTGGTGACCGGTAGTGGCAAGCCATGAAAAATAAAGTGGTACGCATTCGTGCACCACTGGCAGAGAAGGTCGCAGTCGTAGCCACAGAAGGTTAAGATGGCGACTAGCTCGGGCCGATCATGGAAGGTGAAGTGGCACGCAATGGCACGCCACTGTTGAGGGTGGTCGCATATCATCTGTCGTGGTAGGTGCAGGGAGTGGCCCACACCAGCCTTCCGCAAGAGGTGGAGTAGTGCACAAATACGCGCCACTGGGGAGGCTGGTCATGGCTCCGATGTCGCGACAGCAGTGACCCGCTCCCTGCGGGTCCCACAGGGAGACTAGGATTTTCCCTATGGTGTTGCCGCATGATCCGAACAACCTTAGACGTTATGTAAGACCATGGGGAATTCCCCACATGCCAGTTGTGGCAGTCCCCGAATTATTAGGCTGCACATCAAGAAGGCACGAGGCCAGTGGGTCGTGCCCTTCGCGGGACGGGCTGTGCGAGCCCAGCGGGTCGCGCCCCTTAGTGGTCCGGGTCGCGCCAGCCCAGCAGCCCCCACCACCTAGGCAATCCAAGAAGGTCCGGGGCCAAGGTTGGTTCGGACCAGGTCAGTTCGACCCAAACCAGGTTAGGTTGGCCCAGATGGGGTCGGTTCGGGTCAGTCCAACCAGGTCAGACCGGACCTGGACCTATCTAGGCCCAGATTCACTTAAAGGGCCTTATATCATAAACTGGATGTCCGTTTGATGAACCGTTTGTGGCACTGGAAACCATGGAATGAGAAATTCCTTTTAGTAACTATATTTGAGTCTTGGGGGAAGTTTTATTATGACAGGGTTGGATCGAACCCGAATCCTATTGGGCCCTCGGAACTAAAACGCTTATAAGTGAAAGATCGGGCATCTGATTGACGCACTATATGTTGCATTGGAACCCTTAAGATGTGGCTGTCCTTCGGGATACTTCTTCATGGAACATTGTGGTGGTTGTGGTATAACCAATGGATTGAGGAGAAGATCCTCCCAGAATCATGTGTGCTTAGTGTTGGAATATAGTGGCTAGCTGTAATGTGAAGAAAGAAAATTGATTCTATGTGGGTAAAAATCTATCGATCCTATGTGGGTCAGTTCTCATCAATCATTAGTGGTTTAGAACTCACCGATCCTATGTGGTTCATCATCTATCGATCCTTTGTGGGTCAGTAGTAGAGGCTCTTGAAAGAATAAGTTTATCAAGTGATACGTCTAATCATCTATACTTCTATATTTAAGTCATACCTGGTGTGAGCTGAGTCCTTACCATTGTGATACTTTTACCTTTATAGTATTACCTTCGTGGTGTTACCATTTTGGTATTCCCCACTCATTGATTAGTTGTGAATATCTCAAAAATATTGGATCCTTATGTTTCCTCGTGATTGGGATGAGTATATCTCGATAACTATAGTATATTTATGGGAATATACATAACTATGGTTAATGAATCCTTCATGCTTTGTTATTGAGGTCTTGCTTTATGGTTTTTCCTTTGTGGGAATCTGGGAGACCTTTGGGGGTATTGGGGCCCTTTATGAGTATTTTAATACTCACCCCTGCATGGGCTACCCCCGCACCATGTTGTGTCTTGTGTAGATGATAGACAACATTGATCAAGGATGGGGAATCCATGAATGGATGGTGATCAGTGGTGGACCATTTGACATGACATACCATAGTTACTAATGATCATGAGTTGTACCTACCCTTCAGGTAGGATCCACGGTGGACTATCCAGGAGTTGTTTTCTCTTTTCTATTGTACTTGTACTTGTTAGTTAGTCTTGTATTTTTGACCCTTTACATTCAGTACACTTTTTACTACAGTGGATTACATCGTGGTTTCTTCTTGGTGTGTTCTTTGACTATGTGTTTGCAGGTTTAAAGGAAATGACTTCCCATTTTTTAGGGATATGTCTTTCAGTGCTAGTCATCAACCCCTAGCCAATGGAATTCGGGCATTGGGTTGTCACGGCACAGGCCCCGGGGACAGGTCATGACAACACTACCTAGTATATCATCTAAATTTTCATAGAAAATTCAGAGTTATTTTAGTCCCATCATTAAAATTTACATTTTTACATGTCCGTTTTAATAAAAAAACTCCTTATTAAATTATTCTAAACTCAGGAAACAATTTATCATAAGAGGACTCTGATCTAGGTACCCTTTATCTCGAAATATTTCAATTTCAATAAACTAATCTTGAATAGACATGTCATCATTTTAAAAACAATTCCCTAACTGAATATTATACTGCACTCATCTCCCCCTCTGATGTGGCCAACATGGTTCCTTGCAGAATTCATGAAACTTTTCAAAGAACTCAAATAAGACCACCTCCAATTGACTATTTAAAAAAACTCTCGACTTTAACATTCAGAGAATCTATAAAACCAGATCTTATTCCCTTAAATCTATGTAAACCAATGATTTCAATAATAAAATCCACAAAATTAAATAACATACATTCAATCATGCATGTAGAGATCATCTTATTTAAAATATCATTCAATATTACTAATAAAATTCCATTACTTATCCATCACTGTTTCCACTAGAATTGAGGATGACCTCGATTGTTTAAGGTTCAAACATTCCATGCGGTTTCTAACAGGTTTGTTCGTAGAACCGGAAACATCCAATGATTCTATATCCATTTGGACCTACTTTCCAAAGGTAGGTGCTCATTAGTTTTGGACTGATGAGTCTTAAGAATTTTCATTGGTTGAGAGGATGGGAGGTCGAACTCATCACACCTTTTTGGGGGGAATTATTGTCTACTCCAGGACTCTCTTTATATATTTAAGTTATGTTTGGGAATCCTTATTAAATTACCAAGTATGAAAATGAGATTTCCTTTAGATCTGAAAATCAATGATTAATATGTATGAAATTTATATAATCTTTTATATGTATTCGAGGATCTTCATCTATAGTAGTCTCTTGGTCATTATGATAACCATACTGGTTTTAAAGTCACTCAGTGAGGCACTTGAAGTTTATTGTCATTCAGAAAGACATGAATTATTTCAGAGTTGGGATCATACCCGCATATGGGCTACCAACGTATCCTTGTTTAGAAAAGGAATCAGAACCCACGTAGTTTGAGTAAGGGAGTTTGAGGTGTATTCATGATTGATGTCTCAAAGAAAGATGTCATAATTACTTTTACACTCTAAGCTCATGTGAGTCATTCTCGGTGTGAGATACAATAGGTATTGAGAAAACCAGACAATTGTGCCACAAAAGATGCAATCATAAGAAATGATGTGGGGCTTATGTATGTATGACTGCCCAGATAGATGAAGATTAGGATTTAATTCAGGGAAGAAACCTGGGAACAAGTTCCATAAAGGTATATGTGCTTTTTGGAGATTTGAATACATAACATAGGAATTAATTCTGAGAAGGATTCCCAAATTAGTGGGGACTTATGATTGGGTTTTACTCTTGAGAAGGAATCCCAAATAAAAATTAAATTAAGACTGGTTAAGAGAAATTATGAATGAGGCTTACTCCTGAGAAGGAGGACCAGGTTAAAGGGACTTGAGAACTGGGGATTACTCCTGAGAAAGAGTTCCATATTTGGAAAATTATGGCTTATTCTTGAGGAGGATACCCATGAATTAAGGGAATTTGAAGACTGGGGATTACTCCTATGGAGGATGCCCAGGTTAGGGGACTTGGGAACTGGGAATTATTCCTGAAAAGGAAGCCCAAGTTAAGAGAACTTTGACTGGGGCGTACTCCTGAGAAGGAGACCTAGTGAATTGGGAACTTGGGGCTGACTCCTAAGGAGGATGCCCAGGTTAAGAGAACTTGGACTAGGGCTTACTCCTGAAAAGGAGGCACAGGTTTAAGATCCTCTCATATTAAAGGATGAGGTTGAATGAATGAATTCTCTAACCTTAGTGACATAAAGATATGTAAATAACTTGGTTTTAAGAGATATTCCACAGAATTCCTTTCATACGAGGAGGCCAACAAGGGAACCATGGAACAAATGGCTTTGAAGAGGGTTTTGAAGGCTGAATCTTGAATAGGAGAGGTGGATTTTAATAAGAGAGGTGAATAGGCAGGAGGGGCACCCAAAAAGAAGTAGGCACACAGGTCCTGCGTGGGCGCGCAGGTCCTGTTCACGTAGGTATACCTGCGCGACACATGGTTACTTGCGCGATGGTCAACCCATGGGGTAGTACTTGGAAGAGACTTGGCACAAGACTTTATTATTATTCCTAGGGGCTTCCAAAAGAGTGGCACGCAGGTTCTGATGAAGGTATTAGGCGGCACAAAGGTGTGTCTATTTCCCTTAAGGGTTCAAACACATAGGTGCGCAGCTGTTGATGAATTTCAACACTTAGGCCTAGTTTCCCCTGTTTAGATCTTCCATTCTAGGTAAGAAATTACGTTACAAGTGTTTGGAAGACTTCCAGAAAAGACTAGGGCACCAGGAGCTTAAATCTGGCTTTTGGAATTTTTCGTCCTCGAAATGGGGGGCCCATAAGGGGTACTTATAGGCTGATGAAGACCCCGGAAAAAAATCAAATTGGGCCATGATGAAACTTTCCCAACCCATGTTAAAACAAATCCACTTTCATGAAATTGTCAATTTTTTATATTTCTTCAAAGGATGAATCAATTTGTGCTAAGGTATTCCTCTTTTTCAGTCATTTAGACTCTGTGACGGAAAAGAGCGTCAACAAAAGTCCCCCCTCAGAGTTGGATCTGAAAGATACGAGGATGTGACTCTGAGGTAAAGAATAAATCCAAAGGAATGTCGGCATGTAGGTTCGGAGTGCGAAACTATCAGCGCACAGGTGCGAGGCGCGCAGGCTTCGGCACGCAGGGTTGCGGCCTGGCCTATAAATATGCGGAAATTCTTGCGCAAAGCACCCGGTTTTGAATAGTTTGAGCTCTCGCCGCGGATGTTCCTCTCGTCATGCAGGTGTTTTATTTTCCGCGGTTTCATTGATTCTTTTCTATGTCGCGCTGCTGCAGAGGTATTTTGACCTGCGCGGTGATACCTGCGTGCCAAAAACCTGTGCGACATAGTTACACCTGCGCGCAAAAAAATGGACCTGTGTACCTTAATTCCTTTGCCATTTTTTCCGAATTTCTTCACAAATTTTATGAAAAATCAACCCAATTAAGAGTTAATTATTTGACCTTTTGCAGATTCAATGGCTCCTAGAAGAATCAGAATAGTTGATTAATTGGCTATCAAGCAGATTGATGATATGATGAACATCATTGGACATGACTACTATGATATCTATGACAGCACTCTTCCATATTTGGACAAGTACTTGAAGTAGTATCATCTTAAATTCCCACAGAGCATCTACTTTCCTCTATATGGCCATGGTAATCTACAAGGAGTCAACGTTCCAGATGAAAATAATTATCTTCCCGTGATGTAGCTGCACTTCTACTCTTTTATTTCGGTTATGCTTTGCATTAAGAGCCACAACAATGGTGTGAACTTTCAAATTTTTCTTCCATGTCATTTCCTTCCAGATATGATAATGGAAAACCCATGGCTGAAATGTTTTCCACTGTCGGTTGGTGGAGAGAAGACAATCATGGTATTAGAACCATATCTAAAAAGAGTACTCTCTCCAAATGGCTCTTTACTTACAATGCTCCATTATCAAATCCATGTATCCATATTCCAAGTCTCTTGGATAGAAACAAAGTCACTATTTGATCAGCATAAAATTTTCTCAAACCGCACTCAAGAACATCCTTTTACAATTTTTTCCAAGAAGAGCTTGTATCACTGCATCTCTTATTGTATCCAGTTGAATGAATGAATTCCAGGAGGCTGCTGATGAAGCTTGGGATTTCGTAAATCAAATGAAGAGTTATGTTGAAATTATTTTGTAATTACTAAAAAATAGAAGAGACTCTACTCTGTGGATGTACTTCTAACTCTTGTGCATCAATGAAAAACACTTTCATCTTCAATCATTGGTTCCTGCATTCTTTTGCTACCTGCTTTAAACTTTTACCTAAGTCAATGGGCCTAGTAAGCATAGTTTGATTTTTTCTAGGTTTATTATAAATAACCCTACAAACTTTGAATCTTTTCATTGCTCAATATTACCTAAAATCATACAAAATGTATGTTTATTGAGCTGGTACTTAACTTTTTTTCAGATTTACCTTGTCTTTTGTGGGAATTTTAAATTCATGCACGTCAGACATAAAAAGGCTATTGTTTAAGGACGAAATAGCTTTGACCGAATAGATTAAAATTGACTCAATTCCTTGCTAATTTATCTAAAAACATATTACCATATTCAAGTATGAGGGAAAGTATGTAAACTATTACTTTAGAAATTTTTAATTTGAGGAATGATATGAAAAAGGGCTAAAAGGCATTAGAATAATTGTTTCCCAAGAATGAATTTACCATTATTTAACAAACCCGTTAGGGGGTTGAATTATGTAGGGCTGCTTAAGGGCATTGGTTTAATAGTGAAATAATAGCATCTTTTGGCTGACAGGTCTGTTATATAGACTACGTTATGCAAGGCCGACTAAGGGCATGTGCTGCAAGGTCAGACAAAAGAACTCTCATAAATTTACTTTTCCACTGCTAAAAAACCAGTGGAAGTTTATGGAGATTCAAATTTTTTCCAAAGCATAGAGTTTGTTGTATGGAGAGAGGTACTTGAATATGGAGAAGATATCTCCAAATAAGATTGTCTAATAAATGGATGAATGTCACTCCTACGAAGGTCTGACCCAAACGTAGGGAAGGGAAATATAAACCATAGACTTGAATACTTTCATATCATGAAAAATAATATGGGACAAATATGTTAAGGATGTCCATTTTGGCGGATACCTACATATTGGCGTTAATAAAAATAAGGACAAAAGAGGTTTTCTTCCCAATAATGAAGTTACCATTATTTAACAGACCCGTTAGGGGGTTGAATTATGCAGGGCCACCTAAGGGCATTGGATACATATTCAAATAATAGCATCTTTTGGATGACAAGTCTGTAATGTAGATTGTTTATGCAATGCCACCTAAGGGCACATGCTGCATAGTCAGGAAAAAGAATTCCTGGGTATCAGACATTTTTTGACCATAAGTTAAGGAAAGGGTTATGGAGATCTGGAAGTATTTAAGGTTAGGAGTATGACACCTAAAAATGGGTATTGTCCAATGCATGAAAGAGATACATAGACCAATGCTAACCATAATCATGTTATGGCTAGATCCTGAATTGAGATGTTGGACTTCACTACGTATCCTATAAAGATAAGAATCTAGCCATACGTAGTTCTGGAAATACAGTTTAACATCATGTGGGACAAAAGTATGGGATATATTAGTTTAGGTTCATAGAGCTCGGACCATAATAATGAATACATAGTGTGTGTTTTATAAATCTAATGTGAATGAAGACTAAGGTTTTTATACCACATTCATGTTTTCACAGGGGGACCTCTCAGCCAAGGGACTGAAAGTGAAATTTGGGGTAAGGCCCAAAGACATGGGGCTAGATTCGAGGGATTCTCGAACATTCCTACATATCCCATAAGGATGGGAATCAAGCCAATGTAGTTATAGAAATACCATTCGTATAGATTTGGTTCATACATATGGAGGTTGAAAGGGGAATTTAGTGCAATGATGGTTTGACCCAAGATAAAAGGTTCGGGAATTGCCATGTATGCACATAGTCTTTAGAATATAACATGATTGGAGATCAATGTAAATAATTATTCCCTCTCAGGTGAGGGTTTCAAAGAATGTTGTATTTTATTGTCATAGAGGACAAAAATTTTGTACATTTTAACGTCATATAGGAAGGAAAAATGTGAACCAATGTGAAGATATTGATTCTGGGGGCGGCTTCACAAATCAACATCTTATGAGATGGAGGTGAACAGATGTGAAGAAATTGGTTTTGGGCTTGAACCCCGGGAGGTTGCCTACGTACCCAGCCTAGAAGGCAAGGATCAAAGTCCTCATAGTTCAATTAAAGAATGAATTGGTGATCAAGTTGTTTTTTAGGACAACGATCTAAAAAGAAAGTATTGGGATTTATGCATGGTTAGCGGCCTAGAGAGGGTGTTATGGTTGAAGTTTACTCTAATCTCACGTGAGTCATACTCGGTGTGAGAAACAAGAGGTATCAACAACCCTAACAATGCACATTTTAATGTCATGTTGGACGTATAAGGGTTTAAACACAGTTTAACGTCATGTTGGACAATGGGGGATTGTGCAGTTTAAATTCTAGCAGTAAGGACTTTGGGGACTGTGCAGTTTAATGTCATGCTGGATGATAGAGTGTTGTACAGTTTAGTGTCATGTAGCAAGGATGTATTGGGGACTTTTTCATAGTTTAACGTCATGTGGGATGAAAAGGTGCATATTTTAACGTCATATAGCTAGGACGATGGTTATGCATTTTAACTTCTTGCTGGACGTAAGGAACTTCTGTACAGTTTAGCATCATGTAGCTAGGATGTCACATTTTAACGTCATATTGGAATTATATGGGACAATACAGTTTAACGTCATGTTGGATGATAGAGTGCTGTATAGTTTAGTGTCATGTAGCTAGGGCGTATTACTGTGCAGTTTAATGTCTTGCAGTGAGGACAAAGGGGACACAGTTTAATGTCATGTTGGACGATGGTGCAAATAGTTTAAGTTCATATGCATGGACCGAAATGATGTATTGGTGTTATACAAAATTCATCTTCAGAAATATTTCATTGGATGTAGTAGTGATGATTTCTCTATCCATTGAGATTAAAGAATAAGCTCCATTGGAGTAGACCATATGTATTGATTAAGGTCCTTCCCATTTTGGCTCAAGCTTAGGTGGTTTCATTCCTAGTATCATTGGAGTTCTGAGAACCAATACCAATTCTCCCGAATGACTGAATGAAGATGAACTTTTTTGTTGAAATCTCATGCTATTAGATTCTGATAGACTTCCAAGTGATGCTGGGTGCACAATCTTTTCACATCTAATCATTCCAATTCATCCAATCACTTTTGAGATTGTTCATTTGTAGATAACTGATCACAAATTTCCACTCTGAGCAAAGTTGATTGAACTTCAATGGGCAAGACTTATTTTGTTCCATATACCAATGAATATGGATTTGACCGCATTGCAGTGCAGGTGGTGGTTCGATATGCCCATAAAGCATGAAAGTGTTTATCAGGACATGACTTCTTATCTTTATCCACCATCTTTTGTAGTATGTTTGAAAGAGTCTTATTGAAGGATTCTATCTGGCCATTGGTCACTGCATGGTACCGAGATGAATGGTTTGATTTGATGTTATATTCTTGATACAACTTCTTTACCTCGGATGAACAATATTTGGTGCCATTGTCCGTCAATATGGTATGAGGGACACCAAATCTGATAATGATGTTAGACTTGATGAAGCTAATAATGCTTTTAGAACTAACTTCTTTGAGAGGTATTGCATCTGCCCATTTGGAAAAGAAGTCAGTAGTAGTAATAATATACTTAAACTGCTTGGCTGTAGCTGAAGGGTAAGGTCCCACCATATCCATTCCCCATATGGAAAATGGCAACGAGTATTTAGCTGTATGAAGCAACTATGGGGGTTGATGAATGATGTTGGCACATACTTGGCATGAATGACACTTCTTTGTGAAATCAACACAATCTTGTATCATTGAAGGCCAAAAGTATCCAGGCCCTCTAATTTGATCAGATAGTCTATGTCCAGACTGGTTGGCACCACAGACTCCTGCATGTACTTCTTTCATGACAGCCATTGTATCTTCAGCGTCAATTCATATGAAGAGAACTCCATCAAAACCACGCTTGTAGAGAATTTTCTCTAGGTGATGTGGGCTATAATAAAGAGTAAAATTGACCACATGTCACCAAATTTTTTCTTTTCTGTCTCTATTAAGTGGAAGTGTTCCATTTTGAAGGTATTCCCTGATAGGTGTCATCCATCATGTAGTTTAACCATATGGTTCAAAAATGGGAATAATTTATTTGATTTCCTCTATTCTGGTTTGAACATAAGGTGAAATTGTACGACGGTGGTCAATAATGATGATTGTATCGTCCCGATTTGGATCTGCCTGAGCTGTAGCTATATAGTCCAGTGCATCAGCTTGGGAATTTTGTTATCACAGGACATAAGAAAATGACAGTTCTGAAGAAAATTCCACCATTAACTCTCTGATGTAATCATAAAAAGGGATTAACTATTCTTTTTTGATGGCATAATCCCCACTGACTTGTTTGATTATCAGTTCTGAATCACCTTTCACCTTTAAGTGATTGAGTTGTTCCTATAGAGCCAACTCCAATCCTGTGATGAGAGCTTGGTATTCTACTTCATTATTGGTACCGCCTTCCCATAATAAGAAGGAATAATGTAGCACAACCTTTTTCGAGGAAATGAGTACAACTCCTAACCTAGCTTTGTTGAATTTAGGATCTTCCATTTTCTTCCCTGTTGTACTTCTAGAAGCACTATCAAAATACATTTCCCATGATTGAAGATTATCTTGAATAGAAAAGACTTCTTCATCAGGATGTTCAATATCTAAAGATGTATCTTCTACTGAAGGATGTTTAGCACGGAAATCATCTAGATCTTGGCCCTTTATCACCTTTTAAGAAACATACTGGATATCAAATTTCTTTAAAATAACTGCCCACCTTACCAGACATCCTGTTAGCATTGGACGGCTAAGGATAAATTTGATCAGGTTATTGCGAGATACAAATTGGACCTCGTGATGTTATAGGTGGTGTCTGAACTTCTGAACTACAAAGATTAATTCTAGGCAGCACTTCTCAATACATGAATATCGGGTTTCTTCTTCAATCATAGTCTGAATGAGATAGTAGAGGTTGTTTTCATTCCTAGCATCATTCTTATGTGAAAGAAAGTCACCCAATGATTTCTCTAAAGTTGACACATAGAGGATAAGTGGTCTTACTTAAACATGTGGCATTAATACCGGTGGACTCAAGATATATCTATTGAGAACATTGAATGTTTCTTGACATTCTTCAGTCCACTGGTAAGTGACTCCATTCTTCATAAATTTGGTGAAGGGTAAACTTTTTCTAGACAAATTGGTGATGAAAATCTGAATATAGGCTAAGTTTCCTTGAAGTCCTCTAAATTCTTTCAAATTTCGAGGAGGTGACATACCAAGTATTGACTTTGTCTTCTCAGGATCGACTTCGATACCATGATGGCATACAACAAAGTTGAGAAATTTTCCTGAGGTTACCCCAAAAGCACATTTTAAGGGGTTCATCTTCAAATTGTGTTGTCGAAGTTTGTAGAATATGATTTCCAAATCAGCCAAGTGATTAGAACGTTGTTTGGATTTAACCTCCAAATCATCCACATAAAATTCAACAAACTTCCCTAAAAAGGGTTTGAAGATACAATGCATTGCACGCTGATATGTTGTGCCTGCATTCTTCAAGACAAAGGGCATTACCCAATAGCAAAACACACCCTGAGGGGCTGTGAAGGCTGTAGATTCTTCATCTTCTGGAGCCATTCAGATTTGATTATACCTAGAATATCCAACTATGAAGGAAAGTGATTCTTAGCCAGTTGTTGCATCAATCAAGAGTTCTGTGATCAGAACTGGAAAATCATCCTTGGGACAATGCCGATTAAGATCTCTGAAATCAATGAAAACTCTAATTTGTCCGTTCTTCTTTTTCACAGGGAAAATATTATCCAACCATTTGGGATATTGAACTTACCTGATGAAGTTAGCTTTGATAAGATTATCTTCCTCATCCTCAATTTTGGAATCATAAGTTGGGTGTGTTCTTCTTGCAGCTTTCTTGAATCCTCGATGTTCTTCTGGAAAACCCAAACAATGAGTAGAAACATTAGGATCAAGGCCTGGCATCTCTGTAAATTTCCAAGCAAATATATCTCCATTTTTCTTAAAAAATGAAATATACATTTCCTGCTCTTCAATAGTCATGGCCACACTAATTAAAGTGGGGTGTGGATCTTATTTTGTACCCATATTTATTTCTCTGAGTTCATCAATAGTGGTAGAGATACCCTCTTCAAATGATGGAGGAGCATCCCTGAGATCTTCCTCTTCTTCTTCAACATGTGTTATTTCTTCTGTTTCTATTTGCAGAGTAGATGAGGAAGTAGAATTTCTAGGATCAAGAGAGATGTTAAAATTTGAACATCATGAAGAAGAGACTTCCATTTCTGACCCTATTGATGATGAATGGTCTTCCTAGGGTAATAAAGAGGGGATGTTGGATTGAGAATCGGCGTCATCGTTCACCTCTGACATTGTTATAACTTATTCTAGCCTGGTTGGCGAAGTATAGACTTGCTGGATTTCAACAGATGAAATGAAGACATATCTATTTGGGCTTTCATCATTGCTTGGTAAATCACCAATTTCTCCCATGCTATCTAGATTGATTGCCGTAATTGAAATTTTGGAAGTTTCCATAAGAGTATTTGGATTTGGTTCTATCCTGTCAATTTGATTGATAGGAAACACATAATCTGTACTCACATGCACGAATGGGTTTACTGGAATCTTTTCTAAACCATATGGAGCATTAACTTTGGTAACCTCCCTTGTTGTGGATTTCTCCTTACCCTCCATGTGATAGAATTCTTCCTCAATGTATTGAGATTCACATGTCTTGAATGGGGATCTATCACCATACAATGTCCCAATCTGGCCATTGAAATAATATTTGAGACATTGATGGAATGATGAAGGAATAACTGTATGTTAATGTAGCCAAGGTCTTCCAAGAAAAATGTTGAAAGCTTTATCATGATGAACAACCATGAAATCTGAATTGGATACAAGATCTCCAAACTGAGTTCTGAGGGTGATCTCACCCAGAGGTTCTTGTTCATTTTTATCATATCCTTGCAACATCAAAGTATAAGGAGATAAATCAGATTCGGTGAGGCCCAATCGACGAAGTGTACGAATGGGGATGAGGGTGACTCATGAACCATTATAAATAAAATCTCTTCGAATGTCTACATCATTGAACTTTCTAGATAAATACAAAGGTCTAACATGTCCATGCACAACATCGTCTTCATCTTCATCTATGAAAGATAACACTTCATGGAAATCTGCAGGATTATTCTCTACATGGTAGACTTCAGCTGTAGCAATTTCAGTTTCAAACTCCTAAGGACTTGACAAAGCCTCTATGAGTGCCTCCCGAAGATCCTCTGATAGATTCAAGGCATCCAGAATTGATAACTTGGATAGTACTTGGGCCAAATGCTTCAAGACATCATATTTTTGATCCAATGGTCTGCGTTTCCCAATAGGAACATGTGTTTTTTCAGGTGCCTTAGAAGTTGATATTTTGGAAGTGGATGCATCTTGTATCAGGGTAGGAGATGGAAATACTCCTAGCTTTGGAAGATTAGACCGAATAAGTCTATTTACCTACTGAGAGGAAGAAGGTGTAACCTCCAACCGATCCTCCAGAATAACTGTGCTAGGACTGAATCTACCCTTTGTGGAAGAACTTGCTTGTTCTTGTTGAGCTCACTGAAGGGCTCTTCTATGAGTTTCTACTGCATATACAGTTCTAGCAGTAGTAGAATTTGAATAGTGGCTTCTAGGATATCCATGTCTTCCTCTATATCTTATACCTATGGAACTCCCTTTAATTCCTCTGTTTGATATAGGGAACTCAGGCTCATCGAGATCGAAACTGTGACTAGAATAAGGATCTGTTAAGTGAATCATGTTAACAGAACCAAATATCAACTCTTCATCTGATGAAGACTCTACCTGATTAGCCAGTTTAGGCTGTTCCATTTGGTGGGACGGTACCCGTGGCTTCAAAGTAGATTGCATGAAATCTGCCAGAGTCAAAGACAGCTTGGGCTTTGATAGGAACTCATCTTCTTCGGATTGCTCTTCTTTCATTGAATTATGTCTTTTCATTGAGGATTTTCCCTCTAATGAAGGGGGCTTTTCTGTTTCATTCATAGAAGGAGACACAATTGGTTTCTTCAATTGCGTTAGAAAAATTTCATGAGTTCGGTTGATCATTTTTATGACCATCCAATCATCATATTTCTGTGCATTTTTTCTTTTGACTTCTTACCACTCGCCTTCTTCCTCTATATCTGTAGCAGTAACACATGCTACCTGAGCTGGAGAACCGCTCAATTTGACTTGTCCCGAGTCGACCATTTTTTGCAGGAGGTCCTTAAAAACAAAAAACTCCTAAATGGGATGCCCCAACATCTGATGAAATGGGAAATAGTTGGGATGATCTTCATCTCCTTCCTTGTTCGGCCTTTTGGGCCTTGGCAATTGAACAAAATTATTTTCCAGAGCCGAAATGAAGTAACCAGGATCTTGTTCATTTCCAAAAGAATAAACTTTTCTCTTCATATCCTCAAATTTTTTCCATCTTTAATCTCTTTGATCATCTTGACAAAATAGACTCTGTTGTTGACGCTCAGGATGTGGAGCCCTTCAGAAAGATTAAGGCTTTGAAGTAGAAATAGGTACATGTGCTTGTTTAAGCATAACTGTAACAGTCTCTTCTCTACCCATTCTCCTTCATGGAGCTGATGGAATTACATGAGTTTTATCCTTAGTCTTTGTAAGAGAGTATTCAATCTGCTGAGCGATTGAAGTAAGGTCTCAAACACCTCCTGTGTATTTCACAGGGATCAATAGTGTGCATAACTCATCACATAAATTTGTCACACAGATTGGCAACAATTCCTCTTGAGGGAGTGATAAGCTTAGGGAATATGTTAATCCCTTCCAACGAGAAATGAAATCTAAAACCATTTCATTCTCTCTTTTCTTACCATTTTTAAGATCAAAAACTATTGTCTTTCACAAAGTTGAGGTGAATTGAAGAAGGAATATTTGGCGAAGATCCTCCCATCCGGTAATTGACCGGGATTGCAAGCTTGTGCACAATACAAAAGCAGGCCCTTGTAATGAATGTACAAAACACCTGAGCTTAACTACTTCCTGTTGCTGAGGGCTTCCCATCATAGGATCGCAACGAGAAACAAAATGTGTTATGTGTTGCTATGGGTCTCTCGAACAATTAAATATTGGGAATGTGGTACTTTCCAAATTTTATGGGGGGGGGAATTGCATCAACCCATTTAGGGTAAGCTCTCTTTTATGGTTGAATTTGAGCTCGTTTTCCCTCTATAGCTTCCAAATGAGCTATTAATGACTCAATAGTAGTTATTAATTTTTGAGAAACATCTGGTTGAGCTTGGACCTGAGTAGGTGCACTGACTGGAGCTTGGACATATATAGTGGTTGGTACTACAACTGATGATAACACTATCGGTTGTTCTTGCACCTGACCCATAGGATTAGAACTGTGAGGGTGTACTGATAAAGGAGGATATTCTTGATCCATCTTAGTAGCCGCAACAAATTTCTTTGGTTGATTGACTCCAGCATGCTTAGGAGGAAGACTACCTTGAAGTAGTTCTGCATTCAACCTCCTCAATTCCTTTATTTCTTCCTCTTGTTGCATGAATCATTGCTCTAATGAGAGCGATTGGCCTTCTCCAGAGGAAGGTTATGTAAACATATTCTTTCCTTTCCCCTTATTGGACACCTTTCGGAGAGGGGGAAGTTGGTTATTTGAAGGAACAACCAGATTCTGGGTAAGCCTTTGATTTTGTGTACGCACACCTTCTTCATTTGTGTCTGTGCATACAACTTCTTGAGCAGGAACCTCTTCATCTGATCCCTCTGAGTGAGCCTCATGTTATGGAGGATCTGCAATAATGTCATTGATGACATTAATTGATGCATAACGCATTGCATCCCTTCTATCGGAATTTCTGAGATACTGTCTTTTTCCATGTATTTGATGAGACATTGATTTTTGTTGATTTGATCCTTCTGGAACTTCCTGACAAACCATAATTTAGAGGGAATCCCCTGATAATTCGGCTCTTCATTCCTCTTGTGGCTTCTTCCCTAACTGAGAGAATACAGACTTTCTCTGAGGAAGAGATTGAGGATTTGAAAATGTCCCCAGTCCTATGGACTGGGGCTATTCCTATTGTTTCTGCTCAACTCCTCAAATCCTATTTGTTGATTCTGAGGGTTGGGTTAAAAGAGTCCCCAGTCTGGCAAGATGGGGTGGTTCTTGAGCTGCTACATCGGATACTTTCTTGAAAACTTTCCTGATCTTGTAGACTTTAGTCCGGAAATTGGCTGGATTCATCAACCTACATCCACTTTTCTCACCCAACTCAAATGAATGCTGGATGATTTCTGACACTTTCGTCACCTGATGATGTTCTCACTCTAAATGAGTATCATGTTCGATATTCTCATTTTCCTAATTCAAGATTAATTCTATAAATTGTTCTCTGTATGCCTGACTTTGAGAAGAACTAGTTGAGGCATGTTCTTGAGCAAGCCTTTGATTACCAACAAAGCCAATTGGTTGTGGCCGACCATGGGCAATAACATTGCATGAGACCATTTTTGGCGAGCTTTGTTGACTGGAGAGCACAGTGAAATGTAGTGCTCCATGAAAACCCCATCCCCTGATATGAATACCAGATAGTGCATTGGAAATTAACTGGCGCAATCTTTTTAGTGTGCCAAGGCATGAACGGTGAAGGGCTCTATGCTTCTTTTTAGCCTTCGGATATCGAGAAACTGAGAGAGATGCTATGTCAATTTGGCGTTGTAACCCTTCCATTATCATGACATGATTTTCATATTCATCATAAGATAATATTTTCTTTTTCAATTGAGAAAGAGTTTTCCACATGTTGAGACGAATATCTTGAATTCCATCTTCCGTCAACATCTCTGGAATGTCATACTGAGAGTCATCCAAAGGAAAAAACATGATTGGCACTTCACCTTTTTCCAGTTGTTTTCTCATATTCAGCACTTCCTCTTTATCATTCGATAAAGATTCTTCTACCTGACTAGACCAGAGCTGGTGATTCATTGTTGCATCATCAGATTCAACAAGATTGGTAGAGAATTCACTAATCAAACTAGAAGATGAATGACCCATGGGTGGTTCGGAGAATGACCTACACCCTAGGCTATCTTCTTATTGAGAAATTATTTCACCTGCTAATGGTAAAACATCAGACATGACTGGATTTTCATTTGCAAGTGCCTTAAGATAAGAGGGCTTTATCGTCACTACATTGTCCATTGGAGCATTTTCTAAGAAATGTGAATCACTACTGTGAAGAGGACATTCGCATCTAAATTTATCATCATGGGGAGGACCACCATGGTGGGTTACAGCAAAAGATGAAACATTTTTCTCCTTGGTCTTCTGGCCACACAGAGGGTTCTTATGGCTCTCATCTGAAGATGAAACAACGAAATCGACCGAACTGTCATGAAGTAAGCCTTCATGAGGAAGTGTCTGATGAAGACCTTCAGAATTAATGTTCCCACTATTGGGAAATGAGATATTAGAATCTTGTGTTCCAACAGATAATTGTCTGAGGGCTTCAAGAACTTCATCATCGAGCAAGGACTTATTACATATAGGCTCTTAATTTCTTGACTGTGTTGGATGGGTCTTCTTCTTAGACACCTTCTTACTCACTTTAGGAACCACTTGTTGATGAAATTGGTCATTATGGGTAGGTGTATGTGCCTGCTTAGGATAAATGATTAGGTTAATCTGATTATCTCCACTCAAATCAGGTGTATGTGCCTGACTTGGTTATCCGTATGATATGGGGGAGTATGACCCATAACCCTCTTGGACTATAATAGGGGTGTGTGTTTGTTCCGGAGTGATATCTTGATGATTCACTCCGCTGATAGGGATAGGTTTATGTGTCTTTCCCTGAGATGCTCCTGAAGTTGTTATAATATCCTGGCAGGCATCCAGAATATGAGCAGGGATTTGCTTCTACTCTTTCACCATTGACTGAATATTATTAGTGACTTCAGCTGCTGGAATGGGGATATAATCCCATTCTATTCTTAGAGTAGGTGTGTATTCCTGCTTTTATCCTCCTTTTCCTATCATTAAATTCTGACAGTACTCATGTGTGGGGGCAGAGAGTTGAGTCTGCCTCCTGTTTGTCATTGTGGATTTCCAATTGACATCTTCGGGTGCTACCAAATGAGACTGTTGGTAGGATTGATCAATACTAGAAGGTGTATGTGCCTTTTGATTTCACTCCTCCAAACGTGGTTGATGATCTTCCTTCAATACTGACAGACGAGGTTGTTGGCAGGATTGATGAGTGTAAAAAGGTGTATGTTCCTGTTTACCAGTTGTCAACACATTGGGTTGGCAGGCTACATCGTATGTAGTTAGACGAGCCTACTGACTAGCTGATGATTTATAAACAGGTGTATGTTCCTGCCTATAGTACTCCGCTGAAATTGCCTAGCAGGATTGCTGTGTTCCTGCGAGACGAGTCTGTTGGATAGCAGAATTAAAACGGACGGGTGTGTGTTCTCGCTCGTATCTTTCCACCAAGTCAGGTTGGTGGACTTCTCCGGAAATGGCAGATATAAGAACCTGCTCACTGTTGACCGGATTTCACCTCTGACAGTTCGTCTTGCCTGCTTGGGTTCATGGAACCTAATCCGAATGCCTGGAGATGATACCCTCATCATGTTGAGGGCGCACTACCGTACGAGTCTGGAGGTGATTGTTGACGGGAGCCCTCGGTAAAGACACATATCTCCTTGAAATAAGGCCTTCAGTGACCTTCTCATTCACCTCCCCAGAATATAGGAGGTACTGGTTATTACGTTCTAGGGATAACGACCTGAAACAGTTGGAGATCGTGGTTGGCACCACCTGCTTATTGATCGTTGTTCGTCGATGTCCGGATGACCAGGGTGAATTATTGACTTGGAGGGCTTGTCGAGCGGCCTCCAGAGTCGTAATAGTACCGTTTTGATGGTATTTTTTACCTAACTCATTTGATACCCAGTGTTGAAGACACTAAGTAGGTGATGTCATCCTTAGAGCGGACGATGATCCAGTAGGAGTGACAATAGAGGTATTCACAGCAGAGGTATTCACAGGTGTGAACTTAAGAGAAGACATTTCTGTAACCTAGAAGATCTTGGAAAAGAGTGCCTGTTTGATATAACAGACATAATCAAGATAATTTCGGCCACTACATCTTTTGGAAGAGCACATATTTTATTGATTGTTTTGTTATCCCTCTCATTTAGTTTTAAATAGGGGCCTAAAAAATAAGCAAAACATCATTTTAACTTGGTGAAGGATTCACGTCGGGTTCATCATTTTTTGTTTCCACTAGAATTGGGGATGACCTTGATTGTTTAAGGTTCAAATATTCCAAGTGGTTTCTAATAGGTTTTTTCGTAGAACCGGAAACATCCAATGATTCTATATCCATTTGTACCTACTTTCCAATGGTAGGTGCTCATTAGTTGTGGACTGATGAGGCTTAAGACTTTGCATTGGTCGAGAGGATGGGAGGGCGGACTCATCACACCTTTTTGGGGGGAATTATTGTCTACTTCGGGACTCTCTTTATAGATTTAAGTTATGTTTGTGAATCCTTATTAAATTACCAATTATGAAAATGATAATTCCTTTAGATCTGACAATCAATGATAAATATGTATGGAATTTAGAAAATATTTTATATGTATTCGAGGTTCTTCATCGATAGAGAATCATCTGTGTTTGTTAGAGATTCTTATTCAATGGTATCATTCAACACATTATATAGAAATCTCTTGGTCATTATGATAAACATACTAGTTTTAAAGCCACTCAGCGAGGCACTAGAATTTTATTGTCATTTATAAGGACCTGAATTATTTCAGATTTGGGATCGTACCCGCAGATGTGCTGCCTACGTATCCTTGTTTAGAAAAGGAATCATAACCCACGTAGTTCGAGTAGGTGAGTATGAGGTTTATGCATGATTGATGGCTCAAAAAAAAGATGTCATAATTACTTTTACACTCAAATATCACGTGATTCAAGCTCAGTGTGAGAAACAATAGATATTGGTAAAACCAGACAATTGTGTCACAAAAGATGCAATCATAAGAAATGATGTGGGGCTTATGTATGTATGACTTCCTGGATAGATGAATATTATGATTTACTTCAGGGAAGAAACCTACGAACAAGGTCCATAAAGGTATATGTGCTTTATGGAGATTTGAATACTTAACTTAGGACTTAATCCTAAGAAGGATGCCCAAATTAGAGGGGACGTATGATTGGGTTCTACTCTTGAGAAGGAATCCCAAATCAAAAGTAAATTAAGACTGGTTAAGAGAAATTATGACTGGGGATTACTCCTTACAAGGAGTCCCAGGTTAAAGGGACTTGAGAACTGTGGCTTACTCCTGAGAAGGAGGCCCATATTTGGAAACTTGGGGCTTATTCCTGAGGAGGATTCCCATGAATTAAGGGAATTTGAATACTGGGGCTTACTCCTAAGGAGGATTCCCATGTTAGGGGACTTGGGAACTATGGCTTATTCCTGAAAAGGAATCCCAGGTTAAGAGAACTTTGACTGGGGCTTACTCTTGAGAAGGAGGCCCAGTGAATAGGGAACTTGGGGCTTACTCCTAAGGAGGATGCCCAGGTTAAGAGAACTTGGACTAGGGATTACTCCTGAAAATGAGGCCTAGGTTAAAGATCCTCTCATCTTGAAGAATGAGGTTGAATAAATGAAATCCCTAACCTTAGTGACATAAAGATATGAAAATCACTAGGTTTTAAGAGATATTCCACAGAATTCCTTTCATACAAGGAGGCCAACATGGGAAACATGCAAAAAATGGCTTTGAAGAGGGGTTTGAAGGTTGAATCTTGAATAGGAGAGGTGGATTTGAATAAGAGAGGTGAATAGGAAAGAGGGGCACCCAAAAAGATATAGGCGTGTAGGTACTGCGTGGGCACGCAGGTCTTGGTCGTGTAGGTATACCTGCGCGACACATGGGTACTTGCGCAACGGTCAACCCATGGGGTAGTACTTGGGCGAGACTTGGCTCAAGCCTTTAGTATTATCCCTCGGGGCTTCCAAAAGAGTGGTGTGCAGGTTCTGATGAAGGGATAAGGCAGCACATAGGTGTGTCTATTTCCCTTAAGGGTTCAAACACCTAGGCGTGTAGGTGTTGATGAATTTCAACACTTAGGCCTTGTTTCCCCTGTTTAGATCTTCCATTCTAGGTAAGAAATTACGTTATAAGTGTTCGGAAGACTTCTAGAAGAGACTAGGGAACCAGGAGGTTAAATATGGATTTTGGAATTTTTCATCCTCGAAATGGGGGGTCCACAAGGGGTATTTATAGGCTGATGAAGACCCCGGGCGAAAATCAAATAGGGCGCGCAGGTCACCTGCGCGCCCAATATGTGACGCGCAGGTACCCTATGCGACCATGATGAAACTTGCGTGACCCAGGTGAAAACAAATCATCTTTCATGCCTTTGTCAATTTTTGATATTTCTTCAAAGGATGAATCAATTTGTATTAAGGTATTCCTATTTTTCAGTCATTTAGACTCTATGATGGAAAGTAGTGTCAACAATCACCCTTATATCATACCAACTATTCCTCACTAAAAATTGTACTTTGGATTGTCCCATGTCTACATTGGAACATGTACCTGGAATTCACCATGGAATCTAGCCACCAATTATTCTATTTATCCAAAAGAATATAAATTCCCAAATAAACATCCAATAGCTAGTCATACTCTTGGGTTAACTATAAATACATATGAAAAAAATCTCACATTATAACATTCATTATATCATTCTACAAGTAAAAATCCTATGGTTCCCATATATCTAATAGAAAATGATTTTTTTATTTCTATAAAATATAGAATAAATAACAACCTATCTTTGTAATATGGATCATGTTAATATATTTCATATTATTGTCTCTAAATAGGTATTAAATCAAGATGATAATGAGAAATTACCCTCGAGGGGAATGTACATTTCTTCTAAGGATTACTCCATCAAAAAATTCAATATTTTTTTTACAATAAACCCTAGCACCATGTATCCCAATGATGCATGATAATTTCTATCAAATGGTAAAACACACCAAACACATTTCTAGTTTCAACCAAGAATCATTTGATCCACTCTAGAATAAATCATTTATAAGACATCTATATGAACACATGAAGCAAAATTATACGGATCAATCATGTATCATTACATTAAAAGGTGCCCATGATCATTTAATAAAAAACACCAAATTTTAACATTAACTCATGAAATTTATCAATGGTTGGTACCATGATCTAATATCTCATTTTCATTCCACCTTGTAAGGATAGACGCGTTACCAGCACATCAGGATCCAAAATCATAGATTCATCCTCAGTCTGACCTGGAATCTGGAATTGATTTAAAGTGACACAGGGTTATATATACACAATATGTTAAAGGATTATATAACATAAACATAATATCATCATGATCTTCTAGAAACCATTCAAACCATTTATAAATGGTAAATATGGTCATATTGCATCTACCTTATTGGAAACGCTTCCCACAAAAGATGAAATGCTCCCCACTATAGGATTGTTGTAGTCATTAAACTATTATAAATAGAAACCTATGTATAGAAATTATCTCCCAACAATTTGTGATGTGTTTTGGATATAGATAACCCAATGATAACAAGAGTCAATAAAAAATTAGTGATAAGAAATTAGTTAGTAAGAAAAGAATACAAGGTCCACTCTTAGACACATTCCTGGTGCCCCTTTTAATCCACTCCCACAAACATCATTAACATTAAGAATATATGAAAATATAAAATTGATCAATAGTATTATCTAATCCAGTCCATTTTCTAACATTACCCTAGGCATTGGGATAACTCATCCTTCATACAATGTCTCATGCTACATCACTCTCAAGAATATTCTACACCCAGGTAAATATACTATCGATATTACATAAAAATAGATTTATAAAATAAAAAGAACACCTTGAAATAAAACATGAAATGAAACATTTTAATGCATTTCCCAACTTATTCGATCAACAAGAAATTATTAGACACTTCTTTTTTTACTTGGAGGGAATCATGTGTAGTGATGCTTGATTAGACAATATTCAAACAACAAAAAACATATACAAATATTACTAGAATGTAGTATTATTGAAAAATATCTATTTAAATTCTGTTTATCGATGTGACTATCAGTGAGATAATGAGTTTTGATTCACCCACCTTTACTAAAAAAATAAATGTTTCAATACATCAATGTGGATGACCAAGATAGTGTCATGTCTAACCTTATAATTTAATGTAAAAAATGATCATCTAATCATTCATAATTATTATCTTACCAAAATTCCACCCACATACCTCATGTATTTTTTAATCACTAAAGGTTATACCATATCCAAACATCACCTCCAATAATCATCTTGCATGGAAATCTACACGGTCATTTAGTTATGAAAATGTACATATGAGGTCAATACCTCACTGGGAAAATCCCCTAAATAATAAAAAAGGCATGGAACTCATATCGTGGTCCTTCAGATAATATGAATCGCCGTATAGTAATATCTTCGATGACTCGTATAGAAGAAATAATTCAACTAATACATTCAATAAATATTAATGTTCTCCTAAAAGGTAACATTTTATTAATACTCTTACTCAATGATTGAAACTAAAAACATCATTTTAAGGATTTAGTTATATGAAAATAAATCTATTCTTATTTATCAATAATAATATAGAATCTCATAGATGAGGGATATAAAGTTAATTTTTAATGGTTAAATGTAAATAGATCATTATTTAACTGACACAAAACAACATGAAAAAATTATCACAAAACATCTATTTAGAAAAATTATTTACCCATAACTTAACAGTGCTTGGATCTATTAATAAACATTCAAAAAACAAGATATTGAATAAAACACTCTTAATTTTGAATCTGTCCTTTTAATTAACTAAATCATTATGTGAAAAAATCTCAAAAAAATATAATGGTCTTTTTTCATTTCAGGGGACCAGTTATGTATGACACCACTATACATTTATATATAACACCATATATAAAGATTTGTAATATATTAATAGATATACCATTATCATAAACACACACCTATGGGGTTATGTATAATGTAATATGATGAATATGATGAACTAAAATTGCATGTCAATCGATTGAGGGTTTGGTTTTATGGGTATCCAATTATAGTTTATAGAGTCAATGATCTAGAAATTACAATTGGAATCCCATTTAAGTGTTAACCATTATAGTTTAAATTTAAAAATACCCCTAATGGGTCCAACTCATATGCAAGAAATTATAAAAACGCACCTAAAATGGTCGACCAAACTTATAAAAATTCAGTTATATGGGTCTCTATACCCATGTGATAAAGGAAATAGAATTTTTATGTTGAAATTGAAATACATTAAATAGAAATTCATAATAATTAAATTGTTTTTAATTTACACAAAACAATTCTATTGTAAATAAAATTTTCATTCATGATATAAATTAAACAACTCATTTATTTTTACATCCCTTCAGTTTGAGGAATTTCATTTCCATGTTATAAAACCACATGTCATTATAAATTATAATTATAATTCCCATAATAGCATTCAGGTATTCAGCTTTATACTCATCATTTTAAAAAATTGATAGTTTGATTAATGGTTCAATATCACAATTTAAAAATTCACAAACTCATTATAATATTCTATTGGAACCCATTTAATTGAAAACACTAATTTTTTAGTCAATACATCCAAGGGTTTGTACACCCTGATATTTTTATATAGTAACACATTTTTTGAACGCATGTATGAGGCACAATTCCAAGAATAAATTTGAATACAACATCACTAGACATTAAAATATTTTTCATTCAATCTCTTAGATAGCTTTTGATGCACACAACACCAGGTTTAAAATTACAATATTATAATTTATTCTACATGAAAATTATAACATAATAGTTAAATTAGGGGTTTGAATACTACTATATAAATTATTTAAAATATATATTATACAAATATAAAAAGAAATTAATTTTCTATCTATTTATCTAAACAAAATAATAATCATATAAAATAAAATTAATTGTTTCCAAGAAAATATGATTTTTTCAAAATGGTTGTTTATTATCTAGTTTCACAGATAATTTTTAATTAATTTTCACCACTGTTTGAAATTTTAATTTCTATAAAGAACAAAATTTTTTAAAATAACAATATAAAATTTCACTTATGCTAATTTTTTGTGATTTTTTGTTGGAAATTTTCATTTTGGGAGGACTATTTAAAAATACTTAATTTTAATTGAAAAATTAATTTTCTTTTAAAATGTTTATAACATAAAATTCTATGTTAAATAGTTATAAATGTAAATATAGTTTAACTAAATTTAATAAAATCCATTTCATTTCATTGGAATCATTTTCATATTAAAGTTTTACATAAAACATTATAATTTTTTGAATTATTTCATTTTCAAAACCCTCTTTCCCAACACATCTACATGAATAATTTTAAACTACCATTTTTAGATATAAGAATCAAATTTTAAGAAATGGTTTCCATATTTGGAATCATAAAAATTTATATTATATAATTAGGATACATAAATTTTAAAAAAAATTAATAGTGAATATAAGAAAAATTAATTACAGTCGGTTAAGTCAAAATGGCACTACTAGTTGCTAAAATATAAGAAAAACGTTTAAAATGACCTAAAACATTGTCTAATATCTATTATATAACCCTTTATTGACCTCATAAGTCTTATTTGTCAGCAATAATTCTTTTTGGACACTTGTGTAATTTGAAAAACATGGGTATATATTTTTTTTCTTTTAAACAATTACATGTGTTCCACACACCACACTTTAAAAGCCACTCCATCTCCTCTCAACATAATTCCTTAAAAATAATAAAATTATAAATGTATTGGTTTTTGTATAATGCAATCCTATTATGAATTTTGGTGCAATCCTAAGGAGGTTACCTCAAGAGGAGGTAATGTTCCTCACCGAATGTTTTTATTTAATTTCATCCTCACATCATTCAATTATTATTAAATGATTCTGATATGAAATCTCATTTATATAAAAATATTATTATATTTTATTATGTGAAATACCTACAACCATATAATATTTCATCAAATCATATCTAGAATCATCATTTGTGTCTACGATATACTACAACCTCACGAATAAATGTAATTATTCGTTTCCATTACAATCTATCATGGTTGGGTATGATGATTGATATAAATTATATATATATGATATTTAAAATATTATTTTAGCTATATAGTCACAATATCATATATATATTCTTAGTTTCCATTCCTTATGGGATACGACAATGTCGCTGATGTATAAGGTGGACTACTGCCTACCGAAGTGATATGATTTGTTTTTCACAAACACTCTACATGGAAGGTAATAAGGATATTTTTAATTAATAATATTTATATGAATTAAATAATTAGGATATTAATTTCATTTGTTTCATTTTTTAAGAAAATATATCATTTCTCATTATTATTCTGAATAATGATAATGACATTCGTTTATCTGTGGAATAACCCCATCACGAAACAATATGAATCTCTATTCTTAAAAACACCAGAATGATAGAATATATATGTTTATATTAATAACTAGTATGGTATATATATTATATTATGATCATTATATAAAAATAAAATAGTACTTAAATTATTTTCATAAATATCATTGAAAAATTGAAACGTAGATCATGTGTTTTTACAACCTAACGACTCCATTATTGTAACATTGTTAATTTTTAAAAGTCATATTTAATATTGGTTTTAAAATTATAATATATTTATAACCCTGATGATTTTTAATTATTATTTTCTTTGATATTTTTCAATTTATCCATAGTGAAAATACCAATTCCAGTTTTGACACGTAAGTCAAATATAATCAAAACATTAGACGTAAATTTAATTGATTATGTAAGAATATATAACATTTTAATAATTTAAATAAAATTAATAATAAAATTCATAATGTTAAATAGAAACATAAATAATTTATATTTCATAATTATTTAGGAGGATAAAAAACATGGTTGATGAGTCAGACTCAACGTAATGGTTTATCATCTCACTATTACTTCAATGAGACATACACCAAAGTCACCTCTTATTTATTTTGAATGGTTTATACACTATAATTTTTATATTTTATATTTCCAAAATATTTCTCTTCATGATATTTAATTTTTCATTTGAATTTATTTATTTAATTGGGCTTATGATACAGAAGCTACCAATGTGTTAAGGGTTTATTTGATAAACCCATCATTATTCGAGTTATTTTTTTTAAGTGTCCCTTGTGAATTAAATTAATATTAATATCATAATTCCAATATTGTTTCTTCTAAAATGGTTATTCATGAACAATTTAATGTAATTTTTCCATTTTCCCTCTATTTGTTTTATTGAAATTATTATGCATTTTTTATTAAAATCTTACTTTAATTTTGTCTTTTTTCGGAAATCCTCCTTCTTTCAAATCCATTTTTTCAAATTATGTATTAAAAATATATTCACATTCTCAAAATAATTTATCAAATAATTTTTTACCCATTTTTAAAAAAAATAATTAAATATTCTTATCATTTCTAAAACTATTCCCATTTGACTTTTAACAAAAATATAAATGAAAAATTTGTTTTACCATATATGGTAATAATATTATATTCCACATTCCATACTGATCAATGTTTTAATGACTATTATACATGTTTGAGAACTCTATTTTCAAGAAATGTACTTTACATTTTTTTAACATTTTTTGAAAACATGATTTTCAAAATAAAAGGTTTATTTTTTACAACCAAGTGTTTTTAAGGATAATTTCATGTTATTTCCATAAAATGAGAACTAATTCCCTATAATTCATATATGATCCAATATGGATATGTCTTATACATACTATATGTCAGGAATCGCCTTCACCAAGATGAATGAAGGGATAAAAAACTGTCAAAACCTTACTTATTCATGTTCAAGGAGAAATAATAACCCCTGAGTCCCGCCTTTAATAGGACCTGGAGTGGGGACTAACACCAAAGTTATAGAATATCACGTAGTATGGATGGAATTACCATTTTTGTAAAAAAATATAAGGATATAATATGGTAAAACCCAAACAAATCCATATACTGAAAGTAAAAGTAAATACAAAAATTTATAACCTTATGCATGTTCAAAATAAACTAATACTAGTACACGAAAACACCAAATTAAAGTACCAAAATAAATGAAAAGCAGCAACGACGACTCCCAATGCTTAAGCTAGTACGGTTCATCACTGTCCTCAATGTCCCCCTAGAAACCGGAAAGTAGTTTTATATTAGTAGGGTGAGTATATTTTTATACTTTGTAGGGAAACCAAAATATCTTGTGAACTAGTGGGGAGACATTCTAATGCCCCATGAGAAAAAAGGTAAGAAAAACACCTAGAATGGAAACAACCCAATAATCATCAACAAGGAACACTCCCTAAATAATTCATTTTAGTTAAAGTAATAGTAATAGCAGATCGATATATTTGTACCCCACACTACTTTCCCAATAATTATTTAGGACATCCTATGCATTAGACCTCCCCACAAACTCCACTATAGTCCCAATTCTTCCCCCAACTACAACCATATGGGTTATCGCAATCACACGTCTCTCCCACCCCCAAACCACAACCATATGGTCCACCACCACCAAACACCCCACCCATAGACACCTAGGCCGCAATAACCACTGCCATGCCTGAAGACACCTTATCCAGAACCACCACTACCATGCACGAAGAGACCTTGACCTCATCACAAAGACACTCGACAATGAAACCATCCCAAACACACCTGGTCCAACCACCACAACACACTCTACCCAAAGTTTCTTGGGCCATAATAAACCTTAGGCTATCACAACCTACCCAAAGAGTCATGGGATACAAGGGAGAGGGAGAAAAAAATGGAGCTAATAACCAACCACTCATAGGATTTTTGGGAAAACCTCCCTCCCCAATGAAATGGGGTTGTTCGGCATGAAGTGATCAACATGCATGGGGTGCGTATAAGAAAAAAAAGAACTTAATATTATACATATAGGTAATCAAGCACTCATCCCAAGCTAAGGGTTTCAAAAAAGACATCCAGTGCATGGAAAACCACTCTTGTTGTTATCCCAACATGCACAAGTATACAACAACCACAACCGGAGCACAACCCTTTTCTAAAACCCTATAGTTCCCCATCATGCCCATTCTCGTTATACTATTCATATAATTCCTCTTAAAACATTCTTCCACTGCTGGGTTACTAACATGCATAACCACAATCCAAAAATCATCACTAAATGAAAAGTAACCAATCATGATTTTAAGCATTCACAACCAGTTCGCTTGTAAAGTCACAACATCAAAAAGAATATGTGAGATCCCTCGAAGTACTGTAAATATAAAAATCCCCAACATATTAGCTCCAAACTCGAAATGGACTCAAATTTACTAACTAGGAACCTCCAATATAGGGGTTACATTCCCATCAACATCACCCCACATCCATCAAACAGAACACCATGTGTATTACCAAAATAGAGAATGGGGGTTTTAATATTTATCTACACCATTTCTTATGTTCCTTCCTTCACGTTTATTAATTGGGTGATCACACAAGGGCTCTAATTTATCGTGAATCCATTTAATCAAACATGTTGATGTGATTAACTAGTCTCCATGTTACATCCATAAAATCAAAAGATTATCCAGAAAACATAGCTTTATTAGTGCACATAAAAGGACCAGCAATAGGCATGATTTTAACTAGACATAATCCCATACAATTCAAAACATAAAAGAAAAGGTAACACAACAACGTAAACATAATAATTCCAACCCCTTTATCATTTAAAATGTTTTGTTCATTATATTTTTTTAAGTTGGTTTCATCTATATCCTGAAATATCTTCATCATACCTATCTCGAACGATGCACAGTTAAAAGGAGACGAAAAAAATTCCTACATGGATGATCGAGGATTGAAGTTTTATCCTTGTGGTAAGAACATGGGATGTGATATGCGTAGAAGAAGAACTAAAATGACTCCAAATTTTAGAGGGAAGGGCTCCAGCATGGGGGCATGACTCATCTCCTGAGGAAGGACTCCAATCGCTCCAAGGAAAAGAAAGAGACTGAGGAAGAGGAAGATATTTGTGTGATAAAAGGCCTGATCCTATAATTACAGGATGTGCAATATCGATGTACTGAAAAAATGTATCTTCGTATGATCACGCTGCACGGAAGTTGAACACATTAGAAATTATAGGGATTTAATAATTCTCCTCAGAGATGGTGGCGATAATGGGTGTGAGTTAATAGGTTTCCTTTAAATAGAGAAAAAGAACATGTAACAGGGTCTAAACTAGTAACATGGGAAAGGGTGTCACATTGAAGAAAAGGCCACATGTTTTTGTAAATGAGGTTCTCCCCAATATTAAGGGATTTAAGATATCATTTATGGCAATAAAAATTTCCTTAAAACACATTAAAAAGGGTATGAATAACTAAAGGAGGTGTTACAAGAAAGTTGGGGAAAGGACCCTAACACCCAATGGTCACACCATTTGGGTGCAGCACAGATCGTTGAGAACATATGGTTAAACCGAGTGGTGAGACTGATCAATTAAATTTATCGGTGAGACACCAATTGGTCAGACACTCATCGGTGAGACCGATGTTTGGCACCAATAGGTGACACCATGGCGGCACCCTACCACCGACATTGACACCCTTCTGGCTCACTGGTGGTGTCTGGGACACCCCAAACACCAGAATTTGACAATGTAATGGACTAAGAAGGTCCATTCCATTAAATCAGATACCTCTCAAACTATTCTTTTCCTTGAGAATCGAGACTAAACATTAATAAAAGATAGGCGTCTGAATAACCACGTCATAAGAACCCTCTTTGGGAAATACTACCCTGGTGTTGTTTGTAACCAGGAACAACCCACAAAATCCAAGAAAACATCTCTTATCTATCTCTTGAATCTCAATGGAAACACATAGTAACTACAGAACTCAAAAGCTACATCGTCCAGACATATGGACTAGGGTGTTCCTTCTTCCATGTTAAGATATTATCTTCTTTGGGGGCAACCAACTTGCCTGCATGGGTTTAATTACATCCAACTTAATGCATATTTATTAGAGACCAGGTTGTCCCCCCCCCCAAAGTCAGAACATTTCACACACATTCACAATGTAAAGGAAAAAAACTCATCTCATAACAAAAAAATGTCATCATTACATGAAACCAAGTCACAAAAAGAAGAACAAAAAGGAACGCTTAGAAAAAAACTCAAAACATCTCTGGGTACTAGGCGTTCATCTGAGCTTATTACTCCCACATACTCTCCTCGAGGCCACTATGCCTCCAGAACACATGAACCAAATGGGTGTTCTATCCATGAAGCACCTTATCTTTTTGATCCTCAGTCCTTACTAGGAGCTCCACATATGAGGCATTATCCCCTATATTTAACTCTCCCCATTCAATGACATGGGATTCATCGTGTAGATATCGACGAAGCTGGAGGATGTGGAAACAATCATGGATCATTTCCGGCTAAGATGGAAATTACAACAAATATTCTACCTCAACGACTCTCCACAACACTTTGAAAGGCTCAATGAACCTAGGAGAGAGCTTTCTCCCCATTTTGAACCTTTAGTTCCCACGTAGACTAGAAACATTCTAGAACACATAGTCTCAAATCTTGAACTACAAGGTCCTCCTCCAATGATTGGCATATGACTTCTACAGGTCCCTTTCTACCATTATCCTCTAATGCACTAGCTATTTTTTATCTGTTGTTCTCTGCACTACCTCCAGGCCAAAAACACATGCCTCCACAATGTCAGTCTAGCACATAGGCGAAGGAAACAATCTCTCGTATAAGGATTCAAATGGTGCCATGACAAAATTAGAGTGATAGCTATTATTGTAAGAAAAATATACTGAGGAAAAAATGTCATACCCACGATCCCCTTCATTCTAAAACACATGCTCATAGCATATCCTCCAGTTTTTTGATGGTCCTCTCTAGCTGCACATCTACATAGGGTTGGAATGTGGTGATATGGCATAGCTTGGTGCTATAATCATGATGTAATCCCCACCGAACTCATTTGGTAAACTTTGCATCCCTATTTGAGACTATGGACATCAGAACTCCATGAAATCTCACCACCACATCTATGTATCTCTGTGCCAAGGCATCCACCGCACTTGAATCCTTGATCCCTAGGAAGTGAGTTGATTTCGTCAGCCAGTCTACCACTACCTAGATAGCATCACAACCGCCTTGAACTATGGATAGTCCTGTGAATAAATCTATCAATATGTCATACTACATCCTATCAGGTACATCTAAAGGTTCAAACAAACCTCTTGGGATGTGGTGTTCATCCTTCACCTGCTGACACACTGGGCATTATGCCATAAACTCATCTACTTCACGTTTCACCCTAGGCCACCAAAACTATTCCCTTAGGCCTCAGTACATCTTGGAAAAATCTAGGTGTACTACTATGGGTGATTTATGGAACTCACAGGGAACTCACTCACACATCTTATATAGGGAAAAAAACTTCTCATGGAAAAGCATCTGATTCTAACCACCCTCAGACCACCCTTCTATAGCATTCCCCTGGTTAAATCGATGGTCGATCACATCACTCTCTGAGTCTCGTCACTGAGACTCCTCCACTTGATGCAACATATAAGACTACACAATCACCTGAAATAGATTGCCGCTACCACCATCCACCCTTGCATCTAGGTGAAAGGAAACCATCTCATCTATCGCCTTCCATGCATCCATAGATTTTTAGACAACTTCCCTCTATGAATTCCTGCTCAAGACATCAGCCAAAATTTTCCACTTACATTCAGTTTAAGAGTTTTCAATGTCGTAGTCCCGAAGAAACTCCAACCACATTTTCTTTCAAATGTTTAGGTCCCACTGGGAAAATATATACCTCAAACTCTGGTGATCATTGAAGACCACAAAGTGCTTCCCGATGAAGTAATAATGCCACAACCACAACAAGAATAGTACTGTTGTAAGATCTAGGTAAAGGGTGGAATAGTTACTCTCATCCAAACATAACTGAATAAACCCATAAGAGATCACTTTCCACTGATACATCACCACACACCCCAATCCATGATCAGAAGCATCACAAAACACCTCAATCAACTCCCCATCCTCAAGAAACCTGAGCACCAAAGCAAGGACCAACCATTCCTTCTGATAGCTGAAAGCTGCCCAACACTGCTCAATCCACCCAAAGGCCTCATCCTTTTTGGTTAAAGTTGTCAATGGAGTAGTAACTAGTGAGAATTCTGGTACGAACCTCCGATAATATCCATCTAGACCGAGGAATATATGAACCTCTGCCACATTCTTGTGTGCTTCCAATGAAACAACTGCTTCGTCCTTTGAGGCATCTATCACTACCCCTTGCTAAGATAGCACGTGTCCAAGAGAGTGAACTTTTAGAGGGAAGAACATACACTTGGAAAGCTTCCCATATATGTGGTGGTGTCGAAGGATATCCATGATCATCTTGAGGTGATTTGTATGATCATCCTATGATCTTGCGTAGATCTGGATGTCTTTGATGAACAAAATGAATAACTGGTCAAGAATCTTGAGGAAAAAACGTTCATGATCCCAATGAACACAACAGGCGTTTTCGAAACACCGAACGACATGACTATGAACTCCAAGTGACAATACCTGTATCTGAAAGTAGTCTTTAGGATATCACCATCTTTCACCCTTAACTGGTGATACCCAGACCGCAGATCAAACATAGAGAACCATCCTTCTACCATCATCTGGTTAATGAAATCTTTTATCCTCGGGAGAGGGTAATGGTTCTTGATTGTTACCTGATTCATTCTCCGGTAGTCTATGAATATCCTGAGAGCACCTTCTTCCCTCTTTGTGAACATGATTGGAGCACCCCTGGCGATAGGATGGGTCAAAAAAAATCCGTCTTCATGATATCATCAATCTGATCTACAACTCTAAAAAAATAGAATCATCCATCTGATAAGGAGCCATAAAAATTGGACGGGCATCATGTTGTAATTATATCCCAAACTGAATGTCACATTGAAGGTGTAGAGTCACAATATCCTCAATAAAATCATCCAGGTAATATCTAACAACTCCTGGAACTTCCATCATCTCAGCATCCACTGATTCTGTTGACAGCTCGACAAATTTAGATAGAAGATCCTCCACACACCGCCTCCCCACCAGACATCTCCATTTTCCGACATAAGCCACCACCGACCACCCTCGTCAAAAAATGGTAATCATCTCCTGAAGAAGTCGATAACGTCACACACAGGGAAAAACCATTGGATTCTTAAAATGAAATAATATGGATGTATCTGTAGAATAGAATCCCCCCCCCACAAAACTGATGTGGCCCCAACATTATTTTCCATCCCCAGAAAAAATAAGACATGGTGGTATGGACTTCGATAGGCATACTCAACACCAAGGGAACACGAAGTGTCTCTAAGTATTGGCCTAGAGAATGGGATATACTGGGTGTAATAAAGGAGTGTGAAGCTCCTGAGTCAGTTAAGCAAGAAGAAATAGTACTAAAGAAGTTGATTATAGCTCGAACGACTTCTGGCCCTACTTGAATTACTGCCTCTACAGTGTGAAACTTCCCATGCCTAGCTACTCTGACACTCAGCTACCAGCTGCCTCCTGGACCATGCCCTAGTTGAGGTCCCTGACGAGTTCTATGAGGTCACCATCATCCTCTCACGTTAGCACCCAGTGGAGTATGAGATTGCTGCCCCTACTGCCCCTACTGCTGCTACTAAAAATGTCTGGATGGAAACTACTATTTTTGAGGTGGGCACTGAACCTGCCCACCCCCCACTATACTGCTATTGAACTGGGCACGAAATCTAGATGTTTCAAAAACCTCCAAAATAGAAGCACCTCAGTCCCAAGCCCATAGATATAGTGCAAGGATTAGGATATTGGAACTGGAACTGCTAGGGTCTGCTCCCCGCTAGCTGAAACCTAGAAAGCCCCAATGCTGGAGACCAGCTGCTAACAACCTTCCCGTTTAACGAACCCATCTAGATCCCCTCTCGTAGTACACCTCCATGCTTTTTCATCCTCTATAATAAAACATAATTCTTTAATCCTCCATGTATGTCAGTGGAGTGATGGGAGTAACAAAAATCAGTAGAGATGGTAAGAGTGCCCCCTCTAATCGTCTCGCATGAGACTCCTCAACTGGAAAGAAGTTAGGAGAGAACTGAAGGAGACCCTTGAACTTAATCTCCAACTCTCTTACTGACATTCTCTCTTTCTAGAGGGTGAGTAGATCTTGCCTATTTTTGGACATCATTAATGAATAAAGGAATTCCACTCAGTACTCATCCTCGAATTCAGCCCATGAAACCTCAGCCTTCATCCACTCTCCAAGGTAGAACGACCACCAATGAAGCATTGATCGCATTATTTGACTAACTCCAAATGAAAACCAGTACCCACATGGAGCATAGATCAAGGTAATGGTGATCTATAGCTCCACAATCCATCCCTCTATCTCTAAGTCAGAAACACTTCCCTCAGACTTCCTGAGGATCTACCGCTGGAAAGAATGTAGTGTCTTCTTCCACTTTTCATCCACTTCCTCTCGGCTATTCATCTTCTAATATACCACATCATTATCCTAGGTCTCGATTACATTCACTACTCATGGACATTTTATGGGTTCCATGGATACCAGGTAAACAAGGAATACCTATGCCTGAGTAGTATAAATGATTCCTTTTAAATTTTCCTTAAACTATTTATGTATTTTTAAATTATTACAACACCCGTGAAATACAAGAACACATGTCATTATTATTCACATCCCTTTCCTACGGTTTCTACCCTGCAATCAGTGTAGCCTCACATGGTCATTCGGTCAGCCCAAAGTCCTTGCATTGGATAAAGGGGGCCCTAAAATATCATGTCCTAGCCTATCTTCCATGGTATGTTTCACAGACCAAGATTTCCTAACACTATTTTCCTACCATCCCATGCAATCCTCACTATACCTAACCATGAACTTCATCCTATCTCTACACCATCATCCTCTGAAACCATTTTATCATGACCCACCATCAATACGATGTGGGAAGGGAGAACAAACTACCTGTCTCTTCCTTGTTCAATTTGGTGGAGAGAAAATGACCTCTGAGACTTGCCTTCAATAGTCCCTAGAGTGGGGACTAACACCAAGGGTATATAATCTCACATAATATGGAACACATTACCCTTTTTTGTAAAACATGATCAAGAGATAATATTGTAAAACTAAAAAAACTGCAATATCTGAAAGTAAAAGTAAAGAAAAAAATACATTCCCATATGCATTATCAAAATAAAGGCATAAAAGTACAAGAGAACTATGAAGAAAAGTACCTAAAGAAAAGAAAAGTTGTAAAGATGACTCTCTACGCTCAAGCTAGTAAGGTACAGCACGGTCATCAATGTCCCCCTGGAATTGAGAATGTAAATTTATATAAATGGGGAGAGTATACATGTATACACGTTTGGGAAACCAAAAGCTCTCTTGCACAAGTAGGGAGACATTATAATTCCCTGTGAGAAAAGAGGTAACCATAAAACCTAGCATGGAACTATCCACCCATCCTCAAAAAGGCACACTCACCAAATAAATCATGTCTGGTAAAGTAATAGTAATAGAACATCAATATTTGGGTACCCCTCACCACTTTCCCACTTGTTATTTTTTGAAACCCTATGCATTAGACCACCCCCACAAACTCTACTACATTACCACTACCACCCCCAACTACAACCATGTGGTCCATCACAATCACACGTTTGTCCCTCCCCCAACCATAGCCATATTGGCCACAAAAACCACACTACCATCCCATAGACACTTGGGCCACAATAACCACCATCACTCCTAAAGGAACCTGGAGGAGAACCACCACTACCACACCCGAATACACCTTGGCCTCATCCCAAAAAAAATTGAGAAAAAAACCTTCCCACAAACACATGGTCCAACAACCAAAATACACCCTGACGAGGTTTCTGGGGCCATATTAAACCTTATTCCATCATAGTATCCACAAAGATTCTTGGGCTACCTAGGAGAGGTAGAATATAATGATCAAATAATCATCCAATCATATGAATTTTGGGAAAGACACCCTCCCCATGAAATTGGGGCGTTCGAAAGGAAATTCTCAATATGCATGGGGTGCATATAAGAAACACAAGAAATAAATATTATACATATAGGAAAACAATAAATCATCCCAACCTATGGGTTTAGAAATAGACAACAAGCCCATACACAACCACTCTTGATGTTATCCCTGCATTCACAAGTATAAAACAATGAAAAACAAAGCACGACCCTTTTATGAAAAGAAACAATTACCAATCATACCCATTCTCTTTTTCCTGTTCAATTGATTCCTCTTAAAATATTCCTCTAATATTGGGCTAATAATTAGTATAACCAAAAGAAAAAACAACAACTGAAGTAAAAATGACCAAGAATGATATCAATCATTCACACCCAGTTCTCTTGTAACGTCACAACATCAAAAGGGATACGTGAGATCCCTCGAAGTACTGGAACCAAACCAAGCCCCAACATAGAGCTCCACACTTAAAAAGACTTTAGATTTACAAACCAAAAACCTCCCATCCATGGGTTCTATTACCATCCAAATCATCCCAAAACTTTCAAAAAGAACAACCATGTGTATTACCAAAAAAAAGCGATGATGTTTTCAGATTTAGACACACCATTCCATAAGTTCATTCCTTCCATTTGATTAACTAGAGTGATCACATAGGTGATCCTATTTATCGGGAATCCATTTAATCGTCCATGTTTACGTGACTAACCAGTTTCTATGTTACAGCCTTGTAATCACACGATTATCTAGAAAATAGAGATTCATTAGTGTGCAAGAAAAGACCACCGACAATCAAGTTTTTTAGTGGACATAATCCCATTGAATTCACAATATAAAAAACAAATGTAACACAAAAACATCAATATCATCATTCCCAACTCTTTATTCTTTAACAAGGTCTGTTCATTATCTTCGTTAAAGTTGGTTTCATCTACGCCCAAATGGATCATCACCATACCCACCAAACATGATGTACAGTTAAAGAGATATGAAGGAGAAAACCAATACTAGGATTATCAAGGATCTATGTTTTATTTTTGCGGAAAGAACTAGGTATTCGTGACTTGAAGAGGAAGAAATCCATGGACTCCAAGGTAGAGCGGGAGGGATCCAGCAAGGGTGCATGACTTGTCTTTTGAGGAAGGACTCTAAGCGCACCATAGAAAAGAAAGAGACCAAGGAAGAGGATGATCTTGTTGTGATAAAATTCTCGATCCGAGGATTATGGGATATGTAATCTCAAGGTTATAAATAAATGGATCATGGATTGATCACTAATATAGGAGGTTGTACACGTTATAAATTATTGAGATATAATACTTCTCCTTAGATATGTTGGATATAACAAGTGTGAGTGAATAGGATTCCTTCAAAGGGATAAAAAGAACATGTAATAGGGGATAAAATTGAAACATGGTATAGGGTGTGACACTAAAGAAATAGGCCACACGTTTTGGTAATCAAGGGTGGCCCCACTTTTAATGGATTTAAGATATCATTTGTGGCATTAAAACTACTTTAAACCACATTAAAAAGGGTATGATGTCTTAAAGGAGGCTTTACAGAAAATCTGAGGAAAGAACCCTGACACCCCATGGTCACACCATTTGGGTGCAGCACCAATCAATTAGACAGATTATTAGCATAGATAGGTGACACCACATCATCACCCTTCCACTGAAACTAACACCCTTCATACTCACCGATTGTGTCCAAGACACCCCAAACACTAGAATCTGACAAAGTAATGGACTAGGAAGGTCTGTTCCATTTCAAAATATTTATTATTTCTCCATATTTTTATGATAAATTGGTGGTATAAAATTTTATTACAATTCAAAATTTTATTCTATTTGTATGAAGATTATGATTATTTATTTGGGAAAGTATTAACATTTCAGGTATTATATTATCAATATGAATGTTTCTCTTGATTATTTTTCACCTATTTCAAATGAGTAATGAATTAGACTTATTAAGTTATGGTCAGGTCTTGATAAAACCCCTCAATTCATTAGTAGGTCTCGTGATACAAACTAGATTAATTTTTTTGCTGAGACCTTACCCATTTATATAGATACATTATAACAAGTTGTTGACTATATTTTTTTTTGGCCACAAGGCCTAGAATGTATATTTTATATGTCCAAAATTATTCATTCCATCATTTAAAATATACTTATTGATATTCTATTAGGTATTTCAATTTTTAGAATGTAAACCATTACGTTTCATGATGAAATGATTACTTATATGTAATTATTTGATAATAATTTATTTATGGAATATTATGCTTATTTTACTGATTAAATGGAATGTGATTTATTTATTTTCATTTCCTTATTAATTATTTCATATTTATTTGTTTCTTATCCTATATGATTACCCATACGAGAATCGGATACCACCTCATTCGAATGTTTTATTTTTCATTGGATATGAGGTTGTTTTTTCCAATAGATATAGATGGATACACTATGGTGAATAATAGAATTCTAAAAGAAGTTTTTTTGGGCATTTTTATGTTTTAAAATGTAATGATAATTTCATGTAAGTATCTATTTTACCATGACTAATAAACCTTTCATTCCTTGAGTATGTGATTCCTTATATCATATAAAAATTTAGTAATATAGACATCGGCTGCAGGCTACTAGTATTTAGATGTTATAGTCAGTATCAAATGATGTATCATTGAAACCATATAAATTAAATATATAAAATCATATATTATATAACATAAAAATATTATTTAATTATAGGACATGCATATAAGAATATCATAATTTTAGGGTAAGGTATTGATTTTTTCTAGAAATAAATCCTAGTTAATAAAGTACAAGTACACCTTATTATGTAAACTATTTACCTAGGGGTAATAACATTAGAAATAGTGCATTAGCCTTGTCTCGATATTCACCTAGTGCCTAAAAAGGGCCTTACTGTGCTCCTAATTTGACATTCACTCGGGTTATGCTTATGATAATTTACATTTTCTTTACAAACCATTATAAAGATTTAATTAATGATTTATCGACAAAAACCCATGTTAATGATTATGAAATTTGATATGAATAAATTTTCCAACTAATGTACAATATTTTACATTTTTGGGAATATAAAAAATGTTTCATAATGATGTGATCTAATCATGTTATTCCATCATTTAGAAATGGAACCTTGTAGAAGGATTGGTAACAACATCTAGGAAAAAAATAAATAGTAAGAATTCTGTTTCATTGATGGTATTAAGTAAACATTTCAAAATGTACTATTCTATCAAACAATACTAACATACAAGGACATAGTTTCATATGATAAAAAGATAGTGAAATGATTTTTCATGTATTATGGATTCTAATAGAATATTGAGAATAAGAAGATAGAAAAGAAAAATATTGACTAAGAGAATATGAGATGGAATTATTTTCAAATATGTTATGACTAGGGAAAGAGAAACCCTTGTATTTAGCTAAAAGGGAATGAGAGTATTCTAAAAAATGCACTAAAGTGAAAAATGTTATTGTTTTTGGATTTAAGAGTTCTGTAATTTGATTATTTTTTCAATGAAATTATTATTATATGAATTATAGAATTTATACGGATTTTATTGTAGTACATTTTAATTAAGTATTTGGAATCATATGTTGAATTGTTCCAATGACAAGGAAACATGATTGAGTGATAATTTGAACTTTTAGGAAAACATGTGATTGAGGGAAATATATCCCTTAAAATGTTCATAATTTTGAGATAAAGATATTGGTATAATGAGATGAATGATATGGATAAATAAAATTGGATAGTACTGAATATCGTGATACTAATTAGTTATTTTCTTACTAAGTTGTATCATTTATAGAGTTTACAACATTTGTGGATTTATGGAAAATGTCCATTGAACTATATTTTACAAAATGAATATGAATGAATTCATATATTCAAAGAGGTTTTATGGTGATTTTGGTTATTACCATGCTTTAAGAGAATGTGTGACGATGATTTTAATATGTTTGGTATGTGATGATTAAGAGTTACTTAATGTTAACTAGAGAATTAAAGATAATTGCATTTTGGAAATTCAGTGACCTACTTTCTAATGTTTTGAATCATAATTATCTAAAAGGGTAATAAGGTAACCATTTATTAAATGGTTTAAGGTGAACTTTTAATGAGGAATTATAGATTACTATATTCCTTCCCTATATTGATATATATGAATATTTGATAAAATATTCGAAACATTGTTTCCTAATAATGACTACTAATTGAACTAATGACTTATTATCCATTTATAGATCATAAGATCCATTAAATTTGAATTTTAGTTACATTGCCATTAAAAAATTCATTTTTTAGAGTAAGAAATGAATTTTAAATTGATTAAAGAACAATCATTTCACATGACTATTATTATGGAATATAAGTTTATCATGTAATAATATTTACTTAAATTTTTGGATGGTAAAATAATTTCTCAACTCCAGGAAATGGATATTGTAACATTATTTTATCCTATTAATTTAATTTATATTTAATGAATTTTATTTTAAATAATTATAGATTTATGTATTTGAGGACCTTATCTTTCCATTTATCACCCACATTAATGTGAACAATGGAATTTATCATTATGTATAATTATTTATGTTTTAAATCCATATCTATATCATCAATTTCCAGTAATGTTGTCCAAAATTGAACCGTATTTATGTATCACTACTAATGTCCTTCATATTTACAAATTCCATTTTATTAATAGGATTTTTTATTACTCCCTTTTATGAAGGATGTATTTTAAACAAAATATTTTCAATTTTCAATCCCATGATAATCGAATAGAAGACTAAATTATGAGGACACAATTATTTTGTGGGTATAATGTTATGCCGCAATATTTTAAAATAGGAAAATTAGGATTTATATAATTAATGACATGTAACTCTATTTTTTAAAGGAAATATAACATCCTAATATTTATGATATATTTATTTTAATCTCATTGATAGATTGAAAATCATGAAACACCCATTTTAAATAGAAATTATCTATAAAACTATTGTTTAAACAATACCATTATAACCTAGACATTTTGTTGGTGGTTATGAATAGTATTGACAAAATTATGAAATTAATATGGTGTAAACATGTAAAAAAATAATTATATATCTATTTATTATAAATAAAATGAGAAAAATTTAAAATTAAATTAAATTTTTTTTGAATACCCTATTTTTTAAAAATAAATTTTTTTCATTATTTTCACATATAATTTATAAATTATTTTTAACACTTCTATAAAATTAATATGAAAAAATGAACTTCATTTTTTAATTAATAATATCAATAATATCTTATTTTAAAGATAAGATATTTTTCAAAAATACATTTTGATGAATAATGAAAACAATTGAATTGTAATTGAATAATACCTTTCATATTAGATCATTTATGTAGACATATTATATTTTAAATTGGTTTTAAAATAAAAATAGTCCATTTATAAACCTATTTATCATATTTAGGAAATTTTACACATTTTTATAACAAATTTTGATATTAAAACTAAGTAATCTTTTCAAAATATTCCCTTTGAATTTTGATTTCTCAACACATCTATGGGATTATTCTTAATATAAAATACCCAAATTGTGTGAATGGAATTTCAAAAAATGGATTAAATATTTGTATCTTAATAATTGAAATTATCTGATAAGGTCTACATAATTTTTAAACAATGATAATAGTTATAAAAGAAAAAATTAAGTATAACTCTAACAGTAGGAAAGGGTTTATTGGGTGATTAAACTATAATGTTAATGTCTAAATGATCTAAAAACATGTCTAAAATCTATTTTCTAGGATTATTATGACCCTATCATGTCTATGTATCAAGAATAATCCATGTGTAACTATTTTGTATTTAAAAATAATCTGTAAAACGTTTTATTTAAAAAAAATACTATTGGTCCACTCACCTCCCTTATAAAAGGTCACAACCTATCCTATTATTAAATCCATATAACTATTTTGGTTAATCAAATACCTGAAATAAGAAATTCAAAAATTCACCCCCATATTCTTACAAGCCTTATTTTTTTCACAAATCCAACCTAGTAAGGCATTTGGCGAAAACCTAAGGAGGTTGCTCGTAGAAGAGACAACATTATTCAACAAGAACTATTTATTTTTTATTTATTTAACCACCTCCATAAATCTTTATTAAACCATTATAATTTAAAAATAGAATATTTTATATATTTACATTTTTAAGTTAATATAATTAGCTATAATGATATACACTTCCATAAAATTGGTTACAAAATCACCATTCAAAAGTACGGAGAACATCCACCTCACGAAGTGATATCATTCTGTTTCCCATTACCACCTCTCACAGTTGGGTATGATGGGGTATATAAAATATATAAATGTATTTTTAAAATAATTATACCTATATAGTCAATATATAATTAAAAAAATTATAATCCATTCCATAGGGGATATGATAACATTTCTCTTGTGTACAGTGAATTATCGTCTAATGAAGTGATGCCATTCATTTTTTCACTAACACATTACATTGAAGGTATTAAGGATAAATATAATTAAAACATTTAATATAAAAAAATAGTTATTATATTATATAAATATATATCAATATTAAAAGTTAAAATATTATTTTACCTCTTACATTAAATAATTATAACATTATTTGTGTATGTGTGAACTACCACCATCAGGAAGCGATATAAATCTAGTTTCATCACCATACCAAATAAATGATATATATATAAGTAAAATAAATTAAATTATATACTATATATTATATTATTATCATTAAATAAATGATAAATTATTACCTATGAACATTCCATAATCATAATTGATGAATGGAAATGTTACTCATGTGTACATACGAACTACTATACAAATGATTGTAACATGGTCCATTTCATTATAAAATATTTCATGATTGGTTTTAAAATTATATTTTATGAATAAATATAATATTATTAACATTATTATTATTCTATAGATGTTTTTCTTTGACATTATTCAACCTACCATGTTTATTTTTGACACATAATCAAAATATCAATGAAACATCCAATATAAATTGTTTTTATTAAATAATCCTATATAAGATTGTTATAATAGAAATAAAATTATTAACAAACTCAAAAATGGTTCTTATGAAAATATTTAACATAATTTTATTATTTTGGATTCTAAATAATGTATGTATTGAGTCGGACATAGGGTTAGGGTTTCTCATGTAACTTTTTCGTCTGTGAAACATACAGTATATTCACCACTTACTTTTTTGGGGGATGTATATAATTCTCTATATCATAAGTTATATAATGAATAAATTTATCTTCATGGTATTTAATATTTACTAAAATTTTATTTATTTTATGGGGGTTACGGTTCATAGGTTACCAAATTGATAAGGGTTTATTTCTCAAACTCATTAATTTTTGGGACTAATTTTGTTTAAGTATCCCATGGGGAAGTTAATTTATAATTCTATCATAAAATAAATACATTTTATTATACTCTAGTTATTCATGTAAATTTTCAAGTAGTAGAACCGTTTATCCTCTCTTTGGTAACAGAAATTGCTATGAAACTATTTTTTTTGGAAAATATGAATTTATTTCTCTCTTTGGTCTAAAATACATCTTCATAATAAACCGTGCATATTAAAATAAATTAAAAATTGTTTCATAAATATAAATATTATTTATTAAAGGATTTTTAACTCAATTTTAATTTTTTAAACACTATTTAAGGGAATATTCTTTTTCAATTTTAAAACAATGCTAATTTTTATTTTAAAAACAATTGTGAAATGGATATCAATTTTTACATATATTTAATGAAAAAATTATTCGATCTTAATGACTAATAAATGTTTAAGTTAATTTTTTTACATGATTTAAAAGCATAATTTCAATGAAAAATATTTCCAAAAATATTTTTGAAATAATTATTTAAATTTATATATATGTACATATCATTCAATATACCAAGGGATTTTTCCTCAAAAATAATTTTACAGATATTTTCATAGTATTTATATTCATAATATACAGAAAAAAAATATTTTTTTCAAATGAACTATTGGTGAAAGCTACATTGATGTCACCCTTATTATTTTCTTAGATGGGTTTTTATTAGTTTCATTTGATATATAAAATGTTTTACTATTCCACATTTTATTTTCTATAGATTATGAATATGGTTATTTACTGGGGTATGTTTCAATATTTCCTACATTCGTTTTTTCAGGAAGAATGTGTGTATTTGTAATTTTTTCCTCTTTGATATGAGGAATGAATTTAAATAAGTAAGGGACCTGTGAGTCCTATTATATCCCCCCGATCCATCGATATGTCTCTGGAGAAAAACAAGATTGGGATTTGGCCAAGGTAATACCAATTTATATAAATGTCTTGGAACTTGTCTATGATGAAATTAGATTTCATCATAGAAATCCTTGATGGTATATTTTAGTTTTATATAATTTTTAATTCCATCATTTTGAATTCACTTATTATTCTTTCATGTGATTTTTTGATTTTTAATAATAAATATGGTTATGGTTACTAATGTTTTAATTATTTATATGGAATTATTTGATCATCATTTATTCATACCATATTATATTCATGTAATTTATTAAATGGAATGCTTATAGGTTATTTAACAGTTAATATTAATTATACATTATTTATTCATAGCCTCTACTATATGCATAACATTACTGATCATCTAATCCCACCTATTTGTTATGTGTTATTATTAATAAAAAACAATTATGTGTTCTCGATTGATATTTAGGTATACACAAATGGGGGTAATGGAATTCCCAAATAAAATTATTTTCCTACTTTATGTTTCAAAATGAAATTAATTTTTATTTTACATAACTTTTTTATCATGATTAAAAAAAATATTTCTTTTAGATGTTATTCTTTATATCATTTTCTAATGTAATTATATAAACAACATCTCCAAGGCTACATTGGTGAGGATTCAACATGGTCTATGTATGAAAAATGTAAAAATGTAAACATTAGGTTTCAACCATTAACCTATATGGGAAAGCACAATTTATGTCGATTTGGAAACATGAATGACCACTGGTTTGGAATACTATAACAAGGAATTCTATCACAGAGCAATGATTACATGTCTGTCAGATGGAAATCACATAATTATGGTATATTGATAATAATTATAAATATCCTATGAATAATAAATTCCTAAAATAGTTCACGGATGCACCTTATCTCAATTCATTCATGGATAGGTGGTAAATCCATTAAATAAGAGGTAAATACTATTATTTAGCAACTGGTGTAAGTACATAAATCAAAAAAGGTGAAAAAATAATGAATTTTAATGATGAGCGGCATGAACAATAGTCTAATCCTTGAAAACATGATCCTTCCACTTTGTGTGGATTTGTGAGATCGGGACATGATTGATTCACCATGTACCAAAAAATTACTTGTATCCTTCCTACAATCCTAAATAGTAATATAGATAGGAAAAAAATCTCTAATTCCACTATTAATGTCATGGGTTAAATCACTCTATAAATAGTAACTAGATCGTTTTGTCATGTAGGACCCCCGAACACCTAGGGAGGGGAGGGGTCAATTAGGGTGTCAACATTTTTTCTTAGAGAGACCGATCATAATCCTACATTTGTAGGAACATGTAAAATATATGTCATTTAACATTCCATAATTAATCATTAATAGGAATGGAGACAACACAAAAATTTTATATAGTTCACAACTAATGGATTTTCTAAGGAGCTTACAGTGAGACTGTCTTGGCCATAGATAAATCCAGTATGCATAAGTAGTGATTGCGGATTACAAAATGCAACACATGATCACTCTATTCTAATAACACTTCCTTTTTAATAATTTTAAATAAATCACACTACCTCCATTTAAACACATTCATCAACCCCATAGATCATTTCCCTGGGTAAAGTCGTACTCAATTTATTGACTTGAAGGTCAAATCAGAAATTTTGAATTTAAATCATTTTATTTGATTAAAAAGAGGTTATGCTTTCACTATATAACCAAGTTTATTTGTAATGAACCAATGTTTTAAAATAAAAATTTCATTCTTATGATTATGTCACATGAAATCAAAACACAATGAACTATTATGTACTATGTGAACATTAAACACAATTTTGAATGTTCTGTGATCTGAATTTAAAAAATCTGACATTCACAGTTGTGATTATTATTATGTTTGGAGTCTGATAAGACAAAAATAATTGTTGTTGAATCATAACATTAACTTATTAATAGTAATTTTACCCTTATTAATAGTACTATACCCTAATGAATAGTAACCATAAATATGATTGTATATAAAAAAGATTTAAGAGAAAGCATATTGTACCTGTATTTTGGAAAAATTAAATAAATGTTTTCAAACTCAGTTTTTTAGAATAAATATTTATTTTAAATAAATATTAAATTATTCCTATTTAGGAAATCATTTTTGAAAAATGGGGTTCAATTTATGTTTCTACAAGTATTTAAGGATTACATTGACAAATTTGTTGTCTTTATCAATGATATTCTGATATACTCCAAGAATAAGGAGAAAAATGATGATCATTTGAATATAGTGTTAAATACTATGCGAATGGAGAATTTGAATGCAATGTGAAGTAAATTTGAGTTTTAGATGGAGGATGTATCACTCTTAGGGAATGTGATCACCAGCAAAGTGATATTTATGGACCCTTCTCAAAAAAAGGTGATTGAAGAGTGTCCTAGGCCAACATCTGTAATAGAGATCTATAGATTTTTTGGTTTAGATGGGTATTATTGATGATTTGTGAAGAACATTTAACAATTGTAAAACCCAATGAAAAAGATAAAACAGAAGTGAGTAATGTTTATTGGACTCAATAATGTGAAGACTGTTTCATTGTGTTGAAAAAGAGGTTTATCACTTTCCCAGTACTCACACTCCCAACCAATAGAGAACTCTTTGTGTTGTATAGAGATACTTCAGGGAAGGTAATAGGATATGCGCAAATAAAAAATGATATTGTGATAACCTATGCCTCATGGGAGTTGAAAATCCATGATTAAAACTATCATACGCATGATCTCGAGTTAGCGACATTGATCATTGCGTTAAAAATATCACGCCATTATCTATATGGGGAGATGTGTGAAATATATACTGATCACAAGAGTATATAATATATATTCTCATACAAAGAGATTAATATGCTCCATTGATTATAGATAGAGATCATCATGGACTATGACTGCTCAATCCACTACAACCCTGATAAGGCAAATAAGGTGGATGATGCTCTATATATAAAGGATCAGGAATATTTATCAATGATGATAATTGAAAAGGATTTGATATAATTATATTTTTATATGATAGAAATGGGAATAATTAAGGGAGGAACATCATCAATATTTTCTCAAATCATTTCTCTACCATCCTTCATGGTAAAATTAATGGATTCTCAAAGAAAAGATGTAGAAATTTAGAGAAGGGTGGAAGCTATTAAAAATGAGAAATACTCTGATTTCAAAATTGAAAAGGTTAACGTTGTTTGATTTGGGTCATGATTATGTGTACCATATAATTGAGATATGAAGAAGGAGATTTTGAATGACCCATATATCTCGACCTTCTCTATTCACCCAGAGATCACAAGGATGTATTGAGATCTCTTAGAGAACATTTGGTGGGACAACATGAAGATGGATACTATTGAGTATACATTAAGGTTATGGATTTTTCAACAAGTGAGGGCTAAAATACAGAATTCTAAGGGGATGAACCAACCACTATCCAAACCAACATCGAAGTGTGAGAAAATAATCATGGACTTTGTCACTGGATATCCAAGGACATCCAGAGGAAACAATGTTATATGGGTCATTGTGGATTGTTTTACAAAGACAAATCACTTTATAGCGATTCTATAGGGTTCCTCATTTGATTAAAATTTACATATTTACATCTTTGAAGTGGTAAGACTATAAGGAGTACCACTATCTATTGTATTTGATGGTGATCCGAGATTCACCTTAATGATTTAGAAAAGTCTCCAACATTCTTTAAGCACTAAATTAAACTTAATTACGTCCTATCATCCTCAAAATTATGGCCAATCTGAGAAAAATATTTATAAACAAGAATATATGTTTATAGAATTCTTTATGGATATCAAATATGGATGGGACTAGAATATTTAACTGGTTTAATTCTCCTATAACAATAGTTTTTACTCGAGCATATAAATGGAACCATATGGATCCCTTTATGGGAAAATGTGTAGAACACCGGTGTGTTGGGATGAATTCGGTGAGCGTATGATGCAAGGACATGAAAAAGGTGATGAAATAGTATAGAAGGTGAAAACCATTTAGAATCACAAAAAGGTAGCCCAGTGTTTATAGAAGAGTTATGTGGACAATTGTTGATGATACCTTGAGATCGATGTTGGAAACATTGTATTTATACGCACATCTCCATGGAATAAGGTCATGATGATTGGGAAGAATTAAATGTTTAGTCCCATGTACATAGGCCCCTTCAAGATTATTCATTGAGTTGGAGTTGTGGCCTATCAAATGGAACTTCTACCAACTATGTCCAAAGTACACGTTTTTTTTCATGTATCCCTCTTGTGGAAGTACATAGATGATCCTTCTCATGTACTCTTTTCAGAGGTGGTATAGTTGGTGGATATTCATTCTTATGAGGATAAACCAGTGAAAATATTGTATTGTAGATATAATGTTCTACATAACAAGATTACTCACATATTCAAATTTTATTAGAGAAACTACAACTACGAACATGCAACATGGGAACTGGAGAAAGTAATGAAGGAAAAGTACATGAACCTTTTTATGGCAAAGAATGTAAAATGAAATTTCGAGGGGGAAATCTATTAATGGGGGGGAATGTAATGACCCAATTCTTTTCAGTGGAAATTTTATTATTATGATTATGTAACATGAAATCAAAACACAATCAACTATTAAGTTTTATGTGACCATTAAAAATAATTTTGACACATCGGTAATTTGAATTTCACAAATCTAATATTCACAGTTGTGATCATTATGATGTTTTGAGTTTGATAAGACAAACATAATTTTTGGTGCATAGTATCATACCCTTATGAATAGTAACAATAGCCAAATGAATATTCATATAGAATATTGAATAGTTATCTTACCTGTGATAGTATATAAATATGATTTATGTTAAAGCACGATGTACCTATATTTTGGAATAAGTGAATAAATGTTTTAAAACATTTTTTTAGAATAAATTATGATTTTAGTTAAATATTAAATAAATCATACTTAGAAAACTATTTTTCAAAAATGGAGTTAATTTTTTGTCTCTAGATATTAAAAAATGATTAGCGTGAATTTTTGGGATTTTTATGAAATATTTTATTTTTTGGTGAATATTAAAATACAATAATTTATTATAATTGCTAAATACATAAATTATGATGTCATTAGCAAATGTATGGATGATGTAAGGCCATTATCTCAAACAAATATGCACAAATTTTTATTTCTAAGAATTAATCATCATTATTTCTGGTATTGGAGGACAATAATTAGCTGAGTAATTAAATATTATGAAAAATCTAATCACCTCCACTATAAAGACCACCTCTTCCACCCTCTTCTCCTCACTCCTATCATGATTTGTGACTTTTCTAAGATCTACCCAAATAACTCCCCAAGATCCTCCCCCACTTCCAACAGTCCATGGTCTCCTCAAAAGACCAAATCCTCTCCTTTTAAGAGGCACTCAAAGGAAGAAAACTCAAGAGTTAAATTCCACATTCCAATTCATTTATTTTCTATCCTGTTCATTTCTTTTGTTAGTTAGTTTATCATATTATTAACAAAAATTTCATGATAACTCTAGAAAAATAAATGTAAAGGAATTATATTATGATAATGGTATTTTTTATCATAATCTCTCCACACCCCTCCATTTATACTATAAATGAAAATACCGTTCGAGATGTGTTGATTTTTCACATTCCTGGACGACGGGTTTTCAATGTGCATTACAATATTCTTTAATTGTCATGAAACCATTTTAATTGTTGCACTTGATCATAATATTTCTATTTTATCTTATTTGATGTTCTGGAATCCTTTTTCACACATGATGTAAAATAATAATACGAAACATGTTTATTGTGATCAAAATCGTCAAGTTTATCTATGTGTTTATCATTAATGATTTATATAATGGTTTAACTTCACTAAAATTAAAAAAATTAAATTTAAAACCATTTATACTTATGTATTTTAAATAATAAAATATTACACTAATTCTGGACAACCATCCCCATGTTACATGATTCTCCGTTCCTGAAAATAAGTTACTTGATCATTAAAACCAAGGTAACAAATGGATGAAAACAATGAAATTGAACCTCATAAGCATTCAAAAAGATTATAAATGAACATAAAATGGTCATAATAAATAATTTAATAATAGAAAAGATTTTGGAATTTCTTATTAATGAGCCTAATTTTATTATTCATGTCGAAATTTTCAAGAAAAGATCATTATCGGGCTTATGATAAGGGATCCCCTCTATTTCACTTCTATTCAAGATTTTCCTATATGTTATTACATTTCATGTGTAATTAATAATAATTGGGTATGATTAAAAACCTCCCCAAACTATCCTCATTATTTTTAATTGATTATAAACCCATTTATCTCTCATTAATAACTCTTAAGTACACACTATACCATGCCGATATTCTGTAAGGGATTCAACATGAACCTCATTTGTTTCTTCAGGCTTCATTATCATTATTTTTACCCAAAGGAGGTTATCTATTCTTCTTATTTTAATCATATAAATGGTATTTGAATATTTAAAAATCATTTATCATGTTCATTTCTTCATTCTTCTTCATTTATATACATTTTTTAAGCGATTCCCTCCTCAATACTTCATGAAAAGCAAACCAGTTTTGCGGGAAAATCCCGAATTCGTACCCGATTACATGTGAACTCTATCTTCATATATAACACACCATTTTATTTTTATAATAATTCTTTTCATTGAAAACCTTATAAGTTTAATTTTTTGTTTGTATGAAGTATTTTTCCATTTTATATTTTAAAGGCTCTATAGTATTTTCCTTAAAACTGCTCAAACATATTTTTATACTAAAATTTCATGAATACTTTTAATACATGTAGTCAAATATACTGGAAATAACATAACATGATAAATTCATATTTTACCTTATGAATGTCCATGTATATTTTAGTTCCTTTCTTTCTTGTACAAATTTATGATACACATATTTGTTATGCTTTATGACATGATTAGGGTACCTAATTCTTTCCATCAGTACCCCTTATGATTATGGAAGATTGATTATGTATGTTTATTTATGTGGAAAAAATATTCCAGAAATTTTAAGGTGGGTGTGACATGATAGCGACCTAATGCATTGGGTAAAGTTACGTCTCATGGGATGTTATGTGCGCTGGTCTCATCGGTTGCATTGGCTTGTGATACTATTTTAAAAGATATTGGGGATTAGCCTCGACACGTAATAAGTTCATGTTTTATGTTGCTTCCACATTTATATGACTCCATGTTTATATGTAAAGGTTCCATATGTTACATGGTTTTTTATACAATCATGTCATTCAATTTATTCCTTCTTCAAATTCTTTTCTCTTATGGTTATTCCATTACTATTCTATTTATCTCATCCCTTTTTTTATGTGTTCCCAAAGGTAACCTATGGATATGTATGAGCACAATTAATGTTAGGAGATCAATTTTATGATTAAATAAATAAGTGTTTTCTTTAGTTCCATGTTTTCTGTTTTATGTACCTATCCTTCCAAGACACTAGACTTCACAATCCTTGGATTGTAATATAATGTAATATTATTATTAAAATCATTTAATGTTATGTTAAAATGATAGGGTCTCTATTGTTGGTACTAGAGTATGGTCTTGTTGTTTTTGTATATTATGAATAAAGTTATTTAGTATGAAAATTATGGATGAGGCAATGTTTTATAAAACTTACCTATATTTTGGTAAGTATAGAGTATGTGGTTTTTCATGAAATTACATCCCTTTCTGGATTCAAATAGGTAGAGGTGGCTCTATCACATATGTACCTAGAAGTGAAAACTATGACACTAAGTTTTGGGCCTGACCTGGGGTATCCGGGTACATGAAAATGGGCCTTGTTTCACTCTTGGTTTGTCACTCCTGGAGGATATTCTTTATTAAATTCATGATATTAATACAATCCATTATTTTGGGGAAAATCCATTAATATATATGTTATGAAATAGATCAAGGATAACCTAGATTGACACATAAGGAATAAGAAATTAGCATAGACTTCTCCTTTACATGTATATACATTTATATACAATCTTTCCTTTTTATTATCAATATATAAGTATTCAATCCCTCTAGTTGTGCATTCTTTTACTTAGTTAACGGAGGGAAATATAAGAAAATGTTCCAACAATCAATTTGATAGGGAATGTGAATATTTATTTAATTATATGGTTGATATGATGGGAACAGGTGCTCAAAACATCATGACAGTACTTGCTCAGCTAACTCAAGTTATGAATAATAATTTGAATCTTGTGTAACATCCTCCTCTCCTAAAGAAAGAGAAAGTTTTTATTGAATCCTTTATGAGAAAATGCCTCCCATGTTTAGTGGATACTCTTATCCCACCCTTGATTGAAAGTGTATTAACTCCATTGAAAATATATTCTCTGTTCTCCAATGCTCAGAAGAAGGTAAATCCATACTTGTGGTCTATCATTTTAATGGGGAATCTGATCAGTGGTGGACACTAATAATGAATACAAATCCCCAAGAAGAAATGTATTCCATGGATTAGGAGTAATTTAGGATAATTTTTTCAATAAATATTTTCCCTGAACCCTACATCTCAATATGGAAAGAGAGTTCCTCAGACAGAAGCAGAATGATGATTAGTCAATCTGTGTGTATGAAGAAAACATTACAAGGCTTGAAAGGTACGCCTTTGGAATTATCATGAACTCCTAAATAAGAGTATACCGCTTCATTAACATACTAAGGTGAGTCTACGAAAATCATTTTAGATTCAAGATATCGACAGCTAGGAGTATATTTCTTATTATTCTCTTAAGGATGAATTAGAGATCGGAGACTCTGAGTCGCATCGTGTAACCAAAAAAAAGAGGAAATTTGAATCTAATATCGACGGCCCCACTAATAAATTCCTTGATGGGAAGAAGCTTGATCATCCTACGTGTAAAAATAGTGGGAAGAATCATAATGGGAAATGTCTAGAGGGAACCAGGAATTGCTTCAAATGGAAAATGTTGGGACCTCTGGCCATGAATTTATATAGGGATATGAAAAATCCCACTATTGTGGAATAGGAAAGGATGGTTCAGATAAATGCTTAGCATGTAGTGTAGCGTTACAACTACGAGGAATGTGGGAATTATGCAAACAATTTCCATTAGCAGATGTTTGTTAGAGGCAATCAACAACAACCTCAAAGGAAACAGAGAAGGGTTTATGCTATCACTAATTTTTGGATGGTTAAAGACAATGAGGTGGTGATATTTAGGTTAATTATTCATTAAAGAATAGTGTACAGACTATTTAATTATGGTTCTATGTATTCTTTCATATTATTCATGTTTAGTAAAACTATACAAACACCACCTCAAAATTTGCAGGATATGTTATTTGTGAGAACAATGAATGGGGATATTATTGCATCCAATGTTTATAAAACCTCCCTGGTAAATGTTTCTAGACTGAAACTCCCATAAAAACTTGAAATACTTCCTTTAGTGGAGTTCTATGTTATCATGGGCATGGATTGGATATCTTTAGACAAATCCAACATCAACTATCGAAAAAGGGATATCACTCTTCACATCTTGAAGCATCCTCGAAATATATATAGGTGTAAGGAGGATGATGAATCTCTTTTAGAATCATAGTCTCATGTGTGGATATTGTTTCCTTATGATCAAGAATATATAGCTCCAATGATTGAGAAAATAGAGTGAATCATGCTTGAAGACATGCCCATCATGAGGTATTGCACTAATGTATTTCCCGGAGAGTATCCTGGTATTCCTCCTGATCAAGATGTTGAGTTCTCAATTGAACTTATTCATGTATCATTTACTTTATCAAATACACCTTATAGAATGGCCAACGTAGAGCTGGAAGAGCTGAGGAATTTGTTATAAGAGAATTTGGAGAAGGGTTTTATATGCTCGAATGCTTCATCATTGGCTGATCCAGTCCTCTTCATCACAAAGAATGAAGGATCAATATGCCTCTACAATGATTATCATGAGATCAATAAAATCATGATAAATAACATTTACCCCCTTCCACAGGTATATGACTTGTTCGATTCGCTTAGTGGGGCTCATTATTTCTCTATGGTGGACATTTGGTAAGGATATATCCGATTAAAATTGAAAAATGAATATATTCCCACGACTACCATTCAAACGAGGTATGGACACTATCAGTTCATAGTGGTTCCCTTAAGACTCACTAATTATCCATCTATTTTCATGTATTTAATGAATACAGTATTTAGAGATTACGTTGAAAAATTTGTGGTAGTCTTTATCGATGATATTCTGATATTCCTCAAGAGCAAGGAGGAACATGATGATAATTTGAATACTTTGTTAAAGACATTGATAAAGGAGATGTTGTATTGAATGTGCAGTAAATTTGAGTTCTAGATGGAGGATGTATCATTATTGGGGCATGTTATCCCCTAAAAAGGGATATTTGTGGACACTTCCAAGACAAAGGTTATCGAAGAGTGACCTAGGACAACATCTGTAATAGTGATATATAGCTTTTTTGTTCTAGATGGGTATAATCGATGATTTGGGAAGAACATTTCAAAATTTTCAAACCCAATGAATAAACTCACACATAAGGGAGTAATGTATTTTTGGACTCATGAATGTGAAGACTGTTTGAAGGAGTTGAAAAAAAGGCTTATCACTATGCCAGTACTCACACTCCCAACCAGTGGAGAACTCATTGTGGTGTATAGTGATGATTCAGAGATGGGATTAGGCTATGTGATGATTCTAAACGTTAAGTATATATCCTATGCCACAAGGAATCTAAAAATTCATCAAAAAAACTATCATACACATGATTTGGAGTTAGCGGCATTGATATTTGCATAAAAATCTCGCGTCATTATCTCTACGGGGAGAAGTGTGGGACATATACTGATCAAAAGAGTCTCAATATATATTCACATAAAAAGGGATTAATATGCACCATTGAATATGGATATATCCCTTCAAGGATTATGACTGATAAATCCAATACGATCCTGATAAGGCAAATAAAGTGGAGGATGCTCTATGCAAATAGGATAATGCATCATTATCAATGATGATAATTGAAAAGGATCCGATATAATTATATTTGTAGAGGATTTAAATGGGACTCATTAAGGTATGAAGATCATCAATACATTCTAAAATCATTGCTTAACCATCCATTAAGGTGAAAATAATGGATGCTCAAGGAAAAGATGTAGAAATTCAGAAAAGTGTGGAAGCTATTATAAATGAGAAATTCTTTGATTACAAAATAGAAAAGTATGAATTTTTATGATTTTGATGATGATTATTTGTACCATTAGATCTAGATATAAATAAAGATATTTTGAATAACGCATATAGCTCGACCATCTCTATTCATCCAGAGAGCACAAGGATGTATTGAGATCTCTTAGATAACTTTTGGTGGGACAATATGAAGATGGAGATTGTTGAGTATACATCAAGGTTCCTATTTTTTCAAAAAGTGAGGTCTGAAATATAGATGACTAAGGGAATGATCCAAAATTTATCCATACCAACATTGAAGTGGGAGAACATCACCATGGACTTTGTCACTAGATATCTAGGGACACCCAGAGGAAACGATGGTATATGGTTCATTGTGGACTTTCTTATAAAGACAACTCATTTTATCATGATCCGAGAGGGTTTCTCATTGGATAAACTTGAACATGTTTACATAAAAGTAGTGGTAATATTGCATGGATTTCCACTATATATTGTATCTGATTGTGATATGAGATTCACCTCGATGTTTGGGAAAAGTCTCCAACATTCTCTAAAAACAAAACATAACTTCAGTATGTCCTACCATCCTCAAAATAATGGCCAATCTGAGAGAAATATTCTAAAACTGGATGATATTTTGATTTCATTCTCTATAGACTTAAATTAATTATGTGAACAACATATTTCACCAGTTAAATTCTCCTATTACAATGGTTTCCACTCGAGCATCCTAATGACACCATATGAAGAACATTATGGGAAATAGAGTTGAACACTGATGTGTTGAGATGAATTCAGTGAGCATAATATGCTAGGACTTGAAATAGTCAATGAAATATTAGAGATGGTGAAAACCATTCAACATAACCTAATGGTATCCCAATGTAGAAAAAGCATTCTGTTGACAATTATCAACGATACCTTGAGATCGAAGTAGGAGACATGGTATTTATACACATATATCCATGGATGAAGGTCTTTAGGATTAGGAAGAATGGAAATTTATGTCCCATGTACATAGGCCCCTTTAGAATTCTTGATCGAGTCAGAGATAAGGCCTATCAAATGGAACTCCCACCTACCATGTCCAAAGTACACTAAGTTTTTCATGTATCCCTCTTAAGGAAGTACATAGCAGATCCTTCGTAGGTACTCTCTTCAGAGGTGGTACAGTTGGAGGATGGTCTTTCTTATGAGGAGAAACCAGTGAAGATATTGAATCATATAGATAATGTTTTAAATAACAAGGCTACTTACCTGGTCAAAGTTCTTTGTCCGAACTATAAGTACGAACATGAAACATGGGAATTATAGGAAGTAATGAATTAAAATTACATGCACCTATTTGTGGGATAGAATATAAAATGAAAATTTGAGGGTGAAAACTCTTAAGGGGGGGAGAATGTAATGAGGCATTTTTTTTCAATGAAAATTTCATTATTATGATTATGTTACATGAAATCAAAACACAATGAACTATTAAGTACTATGTGACCATTAAACATAATTTTGACTCTTCAAGATTTGAATTTAGAAAATATGACATTCACAGTTGTGATTAGTAAAATGTTTTGAGTTTGATAACACAATCATAATTTTCATTGAATAGTAATATACCCTTATGAATAAATATGTTACCCTAATTAATATTGATATACCATTTTGAATAGTAACCATACTTATGATAGTATATAAATGTGAGTTAAGTTAAAGTATGAAGTACCTATATTATGGAATAATTAAATAAATGTTTTAAAACTGGTTTTTTAGAATAAATTATGATTCTAGTTTAATATTAAATTAATCATATTTGAAAACTTTTTTTGAAAAATGGGGTACATTTTTGGTCTCTAAACATTGAAAAATGGTTAGCATGAATTTTTGGGATTTTTTTGAAATATTGGATATTTTGGCCAATACTAAAATATGATAATTTACTATAAAATCTAAAAACATGAATTATGATGTCATCATATAATGTATGGATGATTTAAGGCCATTATATCTAACTAGCATGCACACATTTATGTTTCTAGGAATTAAATCTTCACTATTTCTGGTATTGGTGGAAAATAATAAACTAAGGATTTAAATATTATGAAAACTCTGATCTCCTCCACTATAATGACCACCTCTTCCACCCTCTTCACTTCACTCCTCTAAAGCCTTGTTCTTTGCCTATTTTCTAACAAAATAACTCCCCAACCTCCTCCCTCACGTCCAATATACCATTTTCTCCTCAAAATACCTAATCCTCTCCCTTTAAGATACTCTCAAGGGAGATAAATTGAAGATGAAAATTCCACTTTCCGATAAATTTATTTTCTTTCATGTTATTTTTTATTCTTATTTATTTCATCACCTTCCTTAAACAAAATGGTATGATAACTCCAGTAAAATATATTTAATATAATTATTTTATGATAATGGGATATTTTATCATAATCTATCCCTCAGTCTCCTTTTATACTAAAAATGAAAATACCATCTAAGATGTGTTGATTTATCACATTCAAGGACTACAAGCTTTCAATTTGAATTACCATCTTCTTTACTAGTCATTAAACTATTATAATGGTAGAACTAGATCATAATATATTTATTTTATTTTATTTGATCTTTGTGATTCATTTTTCAAAGATGATGTACAATAACAATACAAAACATGTTTGTTTAGAGAAAAATCGCCACGTTAATCCAAGCGTTTTTCATTAATGATTTATATATTAATTCAACATTAATACAAGTATCCAAATTAAATATACAACAATATAAAATTTTTTATGTTAAATAATAAAATAAATCTCCAATTATGTACCAACATCCCCATGTTACATGAGTTTCTATTCATGAAAATAAGTTAACCGATCATTAAAACCAAGGAAAAAAGACCTGAACACTGAAATTGAACCTTATAAGAATCAAAAAGAATATTAATGAATATAAAATGGTTATAATAAATCATTTAATTATTTAATTGTTTATTTAATTAATAATTATTTAACGTAATTTTTTTATTCACCTCATTATGTTGAAGAAAAGATCACTATCAGATTTAAGGTAAGGGATCCCCTCTATTTCACTTTTATTCAATATTGTCCCCTATGTTATGCCATTTTATGTGTAATTCTTAGTGATGGGGTATGATTACACACATCCCCCATACTTTCCTCATTATGTTTAAATGATGAGAAACCCCTTTATACCTCATTAATCCCTCTTAATTACACATGATACCATGCCGATATTTTGTAAGGGATTCAACGAAAACATCCTTAATTCCTTCGGGTTTATTAATATTTATTTTTACCTAAATTTTATTACCTATTAAAACTATGTTCATATTTTAAATACTATGTTAATTTTTTAATCTCATGTATCACATTCGATTCATAATTATCTTTCTGGGATAAACATTTTTTTATGTGATTCCTTCGTCAATAATTCCCTATAAGCAAAACTATTTTGAGGGAACTTCCCAAATTCTCCCCCAATTTCAAGTGCACTATATATTAAATTTTAATCCACCATTGTATTTATAAAATAATACTTTTTACTATGAAAACATTTATAGTTCACTTCGTGTTATTTTTGAAGGATTGATCGCTTTTCTATTTTAAAGGCTCTATAATATTTTCCTTAAAACCACTCAGAAATGATTTTATGATAAAGTGCATGAATACATTTGTTACATGTAGTAACATCTACTTGAAATCACATACCATGATTTGTTCCAATTTTCCCTTATGAATTTCTATGAATATTATATTTCTTTTCTTTCTTGGACACTTTTATGATACGACTATTTGTTATACATTATGACATGATTATGGTATCCCATTATTTCAATGGATATCCCTTATGATTATGTAAGATTTTTTTTGTATGATTAATTATGTGGAAATCATATAAATGAAAATTTAAGTTGGGTGCGCCCATATAGCGTACCAACACATTGAGTAATGTTTTGTAACATGGTATGTTTTGTGCGATGGTCTCAGTGGTTAGCCATGGATTGTGCTACTATGTGAAATGATCATGGTGGTTAGCCTAGACTCATCCTAAATTCATGTTTTATATTGCTTACACATTTATATGATTCCATTTTTATACGATTCATTGTGTATATGTTATGGTTCCATATGTTACATGCCTTTTTATATCATTAGGTCATGTGTTTTATTCCTTGTGCTAATGCATTTTTCTTATGGTTATTTACATACTAGGTTACTTAGCCCTCACTTTGTTCATGTGTTCCTTATGGTACCCTATGAAGATGTTTGACCACAAATGAAGTTCAAAGAACAATTTGATGATTAAATAATGATGTGTTTTCTTTAGTTCCATTTTTTTAGTCTTATGTACCTAGTCTTAGAAGATGCTAGATTTCATGATCCTTGGCATGTACTCTGATGTATAATTTTTCTTAATATCATGAAATGTTATGTGAAAAGGATAGGGTCATAATATTATTCCCTTGAATGAATTGTTCACATAGACTTGATGTTAAATATTTTTGTTCGTCAAGCTCCAAATCCATCATAAAACACCATTTATGTTTCAAATAAATTCTATCATTCAAAATTCCAAAAAACAATATGATTATTATTTTCCAAGATCATAGATATCATATTCCTGACTTACATCATGAAGAAATCTACCTCCATGGAGCACTAATTCATCACAAAACTCCCAGTCTTCAGAAAACCCATTTTTTGAGATTCCTAAGCATAGATCAATAAAAAAATAGACTTTTCATGATGCTAAAGCTCACATTGAATTCATAATTCATAATGATTTCATTATTCACTAATTTATAATGATTCATACTTTTCTCCAATTATGATTCTGTAAAATGAAGTGTGAGTGGCCCTCTATTAATAGGCTCAGCCCATCATGAATCTCCCAGATCTCAATGTCCTTTCCAAGAACATCCATATTCATTGTTTTGAATCTCTTTGTCTTCATGAATCACTAGTTAAATTTTTCCCATTAGTATATTTTATCATAATAATGATGATTTATCATCATCCCATCATGAATTCACAAACCATCTCATAGTTTCAAAAAATACAGACTTTCCATCATGTATTTATGATGTTCATTCACAATTCCTTATATCTCCATGAAGATAAACCATTGTGAAACAAATTTATCCCAAACATTATGCCTTTAATAGATTTTATATGTTTTAATCCTGATAAAATACCATTCAATAATATTGATGGTGATGTTCAACACCGTTGAAAAGAAAACTCCTTCATCGTGATTTTGATTGCAAAAAATTTCAAAAACTCTGGGACATGGCACCATCTTTATCAATGATTCGGTATACACCATAAGATATTTTTCCATTAAAATTAAATGATATAACCTATTAAATAATTAAATAATACACAAAATGAATTACCATTCAAGCAATGAAAAACCATTGATTCAATAGTCACCCTATCGATTTGGTTAAACATTGTGAAAAAAATCAATAAAGAACTATCCTAAATTAAAAACATGATAGTCATGAAATAAATTTCCAATCCCTCTAATTATATTTGATATATATTAAACTATAAAAAAATTTGTGTAAAACAATGATTCCATGCCACCAAATACCATTGACCAATCCTATGAACCAAAGCATATTAAATTTCACATATCTCCTCTTTTAAAAATAATCCCAACAACTAATATTAGAACTCATAGTTCTAAAAAAAATATGTGGATCATATCTTCCCCATGAGACTTCATCACTACCATAATAAATTTTAAATGTAATTAATATTGGTTGAAGGGGACCATGTATAAAATCATCATACTCACGGATGTGGCTTAACACCAAGGATCAACTGATGCTACTTGAATATATGTGCTTCCAAGGGATTAGTGATAATGCAATCCATATGTTAATAAGTTCCAACATGATTAATTTTAATGAAATAATATTTATATCTCTCTTTAATAGGTTGATATTAGATCTCAATTTCTTTGGTATATGAGTGATAAGTGGATTCAAAATAAGATCGATCACTCTTATTATCAATGTGAATCACAATGGGATATTTCACATTATCACCAATAATGATCAGTTATTTTGTCATCCACAATAGTTGAGTTTATGAAATTCTAGTATAAATATACTATTATTCATCCTTATTAATATAAGTGTTTTCTTGTTACTTTCTCAACCATCCCATGTATTTTTTCCAAATATGAATAGTATGCAACATGGGGTCTTTCAATCCACCACATATCCATCACAGTCAGCATCTTAAAACAGATATATTTATTTATCTCTTCCTTCATCAATGTATAATATAATATTTATATTACCATTAATATAAATATTGATTCTTTGAACTAATTCCAAATTCCCATCCTTTGGATTACATTTAAATAGTGGTACAAAACATGTTGTAAACCCTATATCTGGACATGTTGTAATCAAGTATAATAATCGTCCAATGGTTATCCTATGTAAGTTGGGATCCATATATGTCCCATAATTATGCTTCATAGTTTTTTTTAACAATCATAAATTTATTTGAAATTATTTTGTAGTTATTCATATTTAATTTTATAAAAAAATACCTTTCATATATTTACTAGTAAATGAACGTATATTTGTTCTTTTTATTCACCTATAGCCCAAAAAAGTATTTGAGTTCAGAAAACATAGATCATTAAAATTAATATTTTATGTGACTAAAAAATTCATTCAAAGTTTCCTAACTGATTCTGCCATCAATAATATCATTCACATACATAATCACAACATATTAATCCTTATGAGAATTATTCACATATAGATTATGGTTGACACCTCATCTTCTTAATTCAATATTCTTTTTATAGGAATCCAGTCGAGAATACCATGATAGTGGAGGGTTCTCTAAACCATAGGGATCCTTATTTAATATGAAATGATTATTCTCCACATTTCAAATTATAAATCATAGTGGTTGTTAAATGTATACCTCTTAACCAAGAATTCTATTTACTAATTCCATTTTGACATATATCTGACAAACATCATTCCTACTTTGAATTTATATGGAATGAAAGTGGCTGACCAACTATAGTATTAATACTGGAGAAATTATTTCTTCAAAATAAATTCCTTAAATTAATTTATATACATTTCACATTGATCATTCCATGTTTAATATCACATTTCCATGCTCATCAAATTTGTTTTTAAATATCCATGTAGTATAAAAAAATTTATATTATGTTTTCCTAAAAAGATAAAATGTATGGTTCATTTGAATCAATTCTTGTTCAGCATTCATGGCCTTATATAATGATTTAACCTTCAATGCCACTTCAAATGATTTTGGTTTCACAATTTATAGGAATGAAGAATGTGCTTCCTTCCTCTTCTTCTAATCTAGGTATGCATTGTCCAATCCCCAATGATGGTGGACTGATAAATTTATTCTATTCAATATCTCTAATGTTATTATGATGACCTTTAATCAGAAATGGTTTCTTCTTCTGATTCTTCTATTACATTTTCACTATTTTGTGATCCCTATACATTTTCCAAACCATCCACTATTTATGCATTTGAATCTCTCCTTATCAATTTTTTTTCATATTTAATCTTATCAACATATGAAAACCACAACATATTTATGTTTTTATACTTAACAGTAATGAAATAATTTCATTATCTAAATGTTATAAGATGATTATTTTCTCAATAGTAGGATTTAATATTTCGTGAATATCCATGAAATATTCTCACATTAGTAGTATCCTTATAGATGCCTTGATTCGCTTCATTATTTCATATAAACACATACTTCCCTGAAAAAAATACTTTGTATATGGATTTATTCCATACAATATCTCATATGGTGTCTTGGATTCTCCTATAAACATCCATGTTTTATTTTTAGTGTACACTATAACATAAAAAACCTCTTTCGTTTAATTAAACGAAACACAACTCTCAATAATAATAGTTCTAGAAATATTGTTCACCTAGCAATTTCTGTATTCATCAACCCCATTTTGAGGATGAGTAATAACTAAACACATGTAATTAATTATCTCATTTATTTCCAATTAATTTTAAAAATAAATAGATGTGTAATATCCATCATTACTAGATCATAGTCTCTTGATTGTGAGGCATGTTTTTTTCTCATATTTGTAATGACAACTCTTCATGTAATCCCGTAGTGTTCATTTATTCGTAATACACATAACACAATCTATTCTAATATAATAATAAATAAAAAAATAAAGTAACTCACTACATATGTTCTAATAAAATTGATTGGAATAAATATGTATGATTGGATGTGATAATGAATATTTTATTCCTTTTTTTCTTCATATAATTTGAACTCCCAACTATCATTCCTTATATGCCAGAATCAGTTGTATTTTAAAGGTAATGCATCATATTGATAATGTCAAAAAACTATTAGTCTACATATAAATTATATTGTATTTTGATTAATTTGACCATACCTCTGGAGGTAGATGTTATTTTCTTCATCAACTGTTATGTAACATGTGTACTTTTTTTTACAACATGGGATAAATTTCCATCTATTCTTCATCCATTCATGAGTGAATTAGAAGTATTTCATTCGGTAGGGAAACCATTATGATTAAATAACACCACTGGTCATGATTCATAGAGTTGAATCACACTCAAAATATTGTGATTCAAACCCTTTATGTAATGAACTTCAGTTTTCCTCAGCTCACCATTTGTTAGTTATCTATTTATAATTCCTTCGATCATAAAAAAAATTCATTTCCAAATCTCATTTTTCCATCAATTTTTTTCTTATAAGTATTCAAAAAATATTCATTTCCATTCATGTGTGATGAGAATCCACTTTTAAGAATTCAGGTGATAGTTTTCTTTAAATCATTGATATCCTTTAAAGTATGACTAGATTTCTCAAAATTCTACTTTTCCTTAAATGAGATACCTGATAGTGTGATGTGAAACTATATCCATTCTTATCTCAATTTAGTATGCATGGGATCATCATACTCATATTCATCTTCTAATAGATTATATCAATTTCCAAGAATAACTCTTCTTAGTTGATGGGTATTGAATCCTCTTTAAGTTATGTGGGTATTGTTCCCACATTTTCATGCCTATAATGATTAGATTTATGTCTATAGTTAGAAAAATAAAAAAAAATACCCCCAAATAGTATTTATTTCATATGATGAAGGATATGGTCACATTATTCAATTCTTAATTCCAGTAACTTCCCTACTTAGATATCTCATTAACTCTTTCAATTAATTCCTTGTAAGGCCCAAAATACCATCGAATTGACATTTCATAAGTGTAAATGTCTTCTAACTTATATTACTCCACTTGTATCTATTATTTCTAATTTTATTTGTCTAGATATTTCCACTAGATTATTTAAGATTATTTTCATCTCTATTTTATATTTGGTTTGAATATTTTATTAATGGAGAAAACAGAACCTTTATGATAAGTGAAATCATCAGCATCCCTTCATATTGGATTTTTCAATATCTGACCATTGATATCTTTACCTCTAATCCAAATACACATTTTACCATAAATATTGATCTCTAATCATTCAAGGCCTTATCTAATCATATAGATACACATTTATCCATTTCTAAAATCTATATATCTAAAAATGTTTCAAATTTTAATATCATCATTACATTATTTGATTTTTATTCATTTTTTAATTTAATCCTTAATTTTTTAACATATTTTTCATGTCATTCAAATATATTTTCCACTTCCTCAGGTCTCATTATATGTTCATTAAGTATTTTTTCTCACTATTAAATATAATATTTAAATTCCACAACGTCTTCCTAGATATCATAAGTTTCTAAATGTTCTTCTCTCTCAGATTCCTACCAATATATTTCATCTCAAATTCAATCAACATACAATTATGATTCATTCATTGCATCTATCATCTGTCAATTTCAATTTTGTTGAAATTGATGATCATCATGATTGTCCTCATGTTACACCTTTATATAATTAAAAAAAATATCTAATTATATTCATCTTTTCAGGTTAATCTTTTCTAATATTATCCATCATGTATGCTTTAGGTTCGTTTTCATTCTTGGGTTCAATATCCTCCAAATATTAATTATAATTACCTTCTTTGCTGACAAAGATCTTTCAATTTTATATATTTTCTTAGCTAAATTCTCCTTTTTTTAAAATCTTATGATGCTTCCTCATGAATTATAATTAAATTTTTAAACCATAAAATTTATATGAATAGGAAGAGGTAATTTTCCATACCCTACAACATTGAAATCATGCCAATGGAATATTGACTTCAAATATACCTTTTCATCTCTTTAATTTATTGGGAAAAGGAAAAATAAGTCCATCTTCATCAAAACCTCCACCATTAAATACTCTTGAAATATCATGTTTCCTCATGGATTTTAATATAATTTCCTTTCTTACTCTTGTTGATATATATTATTGTATGACACTCATTGTATACTCCACTTGGCTAATTAATAGATCATCAAGAGAAATCATATGAAAATATATTTCCCCAAGGGATAATGGATTTGGATTGTATGGAGGTGGAAGCCTTCCCATGATTTTATTCACAATTTCAATATCGATAATTTATCTCTTATGTCCTGGAATATCTCCAACAACTTCAGTTATGATATTAAAGAAACTATCTTCATTTTCACCAGGATGCAATTTTTGACCACGAAGATGATTTTTCATGACATGTTGCTTAGATTCTATAACATTGTTATCAACATAGTATATATTTTCTAGTTTAACCAATTTGTACATTTCTGAGGAACAACACATCCCCTTTAAATATATATAATCAGATTGAGCTATAGTGAAATAAATTTTATCTTTAGCAACAAAATCATTAATTTTATAATTTTTTTATTCATTAAAAAACATATTTCGTTATTGAATTAATTCCTTGAGATGAGGCATAAGGGAAATAGATCCCAAGGGATCATAGATGATATATGATCATAATATTCCAAATCTAGTTGTTTTTCATCAGTGATTGGAAATCCCCAAAATATTACCAAATTCTACAAGAAAATAACACAGGATAGATTGATCCCTAGTAACATGTATTCTTAAATAGAACCTGTAGGACCCCCAAAACACCATGAGAGGGGAGTGGTGAATCATGGTGTATAATATTTCTATTATTTTGATGGATATTTTTCCCACATTGTTATTAACTTGTAAAACATGTCTGATGGAAATGTACAGTTACTAGACATTCACATGTAGGGACATAATAAAATTATTTTAATTTGTTCTGTACTAAGGGTTATTCCAAGAATCATATGATGATAATCTATCATTCATACCTAAATCCAATATGATTTCCTATTTATTGTGGAGTATATAATATCATACATAGTCACATTGTTCTAGTCACAATTCCATTACATGAATTTTATAGATAATGCACTTCCTCCCACGATAAACTTCTATCAACACTGTCTAGATCACTACATTGGGTGAAGTCTTAATTAGTTTAATTTCATGAAGGTCACATTAGTATATTTGGAATTGAATTCATTATCAATGATTAGTATAGTACCCTTACTTCACCTTAGACCTAAGTTGATGCACTCTAAAGAAATATTAACTTATACAAGATGTTCAATACATCTCTTTGGGATTCACTAATCCAATTCATAACATCCATTATAAATGAAATTACTTTTTCTAACATACATAATAATTTGTTAATAATAATGTATAATTTCCTAATTCTTAAACTGATACTGAATTCTTGATTCACAAGGATCTACGCCTTCACTCATTCAGATATATTCTTAATTTTTCTCCAATTATTTTTGGGGTAAATGATGTGTGTGTGGATAGATATTTAAATGAGCATATGTAAACCAATACCCTTAATCATAATAGATTTTCATGATCTTATATATTAATTTTCACAAATCTCATTGTCTTTATGATGTTCCAGTGAAATTTATCCTTTTATCGTATCCTATCATAACCATGACGATTCTTGGTCATACCATTGTGAATTGATGAACATTCACATAGTCGTGATGAACACCTTAATTCCATCATGATTTCTCAATACTCATTCGATATGATCCATATATTAATGTATCTCAACAATTGAAAACACCAGTATTCATGAAAATAATTCTTTAATTTTTTTGATGAGATTCAGTTCTAAAAATTAATCATTCATGAAGCTCGATCCAAATTTTAATAACCTTCATGAATCATTTTTTAGGTTCTAGGTCCCGCAGTGGAATCCAGTGGGCCAGGGATTTTAAGATTCTTCGTTTGTGGTACAATGAAACTTGTTGTCACTGACGATCCGAGCACCAGAGTGGTCTGAGGATCTCGCATAAATTATTAAGAGAACAAATTAAAAAAAATGAAAAATGTACCCCTTTCATATTTGATGTCATGGTCGACTACAACTAGTCGATGGAGATCGTCGCTTGATGGATCCAAAGAAGGATCCCACGAGATCGTCCACATGCACTCCAAAATTCCACTGGATCATTGATCATCAAATTTCAGGTGCTAGTGCAGTGATCCGATGATGCTTTTGGCATCCAGACGAGCACCGCATCGAGACGTCTTCGAATCTTGAGGAAGATCTTGATCCAAGCTCTATGGATTGAGAGCTTCTCTCTCTAGAGAGCGGGAGGAGAGAGAGAATTGTGATTTTACTCCATGAAATGAGTTAATAGTTAATTTCACACCAAGGGAGAGAACCTCCTCTATTATTTATAGTGGAACTATAAAATACCCGGTTGGGTTCCGCGGCCCCCATTTATTTCAATGTCCACTAAATAAATAATTTTGACAAACTAAACTGAGCCAATATTATTTATTATTTTCTATCATAATATTAATATATATAAAATATATTACGTGATAAAACTAGATCCAATTAACTCAACTCACTGTCCAACTAATATTAAACGAATCTTGAATATTATTATAATATTCATTCGATTAATATTTTTCCCGTATTTACTAAACTTGTAAATTCATTAAATAAATTCAATCCCAAATAAGTATAACTTGAATATTAATTTATTTATTTAATTTATTTTGGTGATCAATACTTTGTAAAACACTCGGACCCCGTGACGAGGCCCACCATGTCCATATACATATTCGACTGAATAGGGCGGTTTCTTGAATACACAATTGTGTGTGACCCTATAGGCTCGTATCTCGATAGTAGTTAATAAAATCCACTTAATAAGAGCGGAGTCTAGAAACCCATCATGTAACCTAAAGAGATAAGGATAGTCATTGCAACGAGTACCATCATACAAACACTGACTGTGTACTATTATTTCTTTGTCATTAAATATCTCATAAAGAAGGACACACTCTTGTGTCATCATCCTTATCTGGATTTATTATTTGTTGATCTATCTAGATGGATTTGCCTTTCTACTACTTTGGACAATGACTTATGAAGGAAGACCATCTTGATCAACCAAGCTTGAGATATACAACTTCCTGAACGTGGAAGTGACAAATCCTTTCTTGACGATTCAGCCAATGTCATACCACCAACGATGCACCCAACACAAACTAACTCTCCATGAATTCATTGCCATGGTTTTCATCTTGCATCAACGTATGTAATAAAATAGTACGCTTTGGTAATGGTCTCATGTTAGGAGATGAATACACATGTCCATAGATCGGAACAACCAATGACACCCAAAACATGTGGTGTTCCTATTGGTGGGTTTGTCCACATGATCTCATTACTAGAGATCACCAAGTGTGAACTTCATGAGAAGGAGTCTCAATGCTTTTTGAGCCCCCATCACCTGATAGTCAGATATTTACTGTGTCTAATTAGTAATATGTATCTACACTATAGAACATATATTTACGATCAATGTCATTGTATCTCAAGGTTCTCATGATAGCCTGGGATATACTATAACCTTTTGATACAATAATTAATCTTTGTACAATACCATTATAATAATGAACACAAAAAAGTGTACACTATAATAGTAAGATAACATCATGCATAACTAACAGTACACGTGATATGGTAATCAAAATTACTTCATAGTTGGGTCTAGGGAACCCACTATTTCAACACTCCCACTTGCACTGGAGCCAGCTTTCTATCTAAAGTTGTTAGCTACTCACATGATTAATATCATTCATTTTCTAAGTAATGGATTTAACTGCTAGGCCTACCACATTTTCTTCGCATGGCATATCTGCTATATTCGACCTCATCTCCTTGAGTAAAACATCTCAAGATAAGGTATCCTCGAGTATTTACCTTTTTTTCATTGTCATAACATGAATACATGGCTAGAAAAAATATCAAAAATCACATTATGATAATACTTTTCTCACTTTGTGCAATTTAAAAAATTGGAACAATTCATTTCATTTATCTATTTATTAGTTGCCTTAGAAGTAGCAACGGACTCGGTATTTTTAGGTATGGCTACCACTAGATTTTATGAGATTGACTCACTCATTACCTTTTCTTTACTACGATACTAGGTCAAATTGATCTAAGGAATACTAGATTGTGTCCCACAAAGAACTAGTATACCTTCTTATCTATATTCTAGGCACATATCATTTGTACTTTTCGAAGTACATGATGATGGTTCTGAGTGCATCCCTTGCAGTTCTCCTAGAAATAATTGATATCTTCCTTTAATAAATTATATCCTGGCAGTATCAATTATTCTACATATTATGGAATATGTTATTGATCCATTGCTAAATCATATGGTATCAATTCACTACATTAATCTCTACCCATGCTCTACACATGTTATCCTGGAGAGATTAAGCCATGTGACATTGGAAGCAATTCGGGTGTTGAATTGTTTCAACTTGTATTTTTCAATAAAATTTCATTACATGTACGATTGACTATGACCAAGAAACCTATGGATCTACCTTAGTAGATCCTATTCCTTAGAACTCAGGTTTCTACTTTAAGTTAATCATTGGAGAATTTCTTATGCTATGGTATTCTCTAACAGTAAGACCAAGATTTGTTTTCCATATGTTTTCGAATTTGAAAACATTGGATCTCCCACTAACCTTGAGTACACACAAGGAATTTATAATGATTTCTCTATGATATTTTTTCTTACCTTAATCTATAATTTGATTTTAGTAACTTGCAAACCTTATTGGCATCATTTGATGTCATCATCTCTTTCTGGTTGCGTCTTATAGACACCATCCACGAAAGATGAGCTTGATATCCAATTACCAATAAAATGGTCTTAGAATCTTATCTATGACAAGTAAAATTTTATTGGATTTCGGGGTACTAACTCGGTATAACCAATCGAGCCTTATTGGTACCATGTTTGTACCATCCATGTATCTTATCATTTGAATACCCTCAGTAGTGTTCAATTTATAATCCCCATTGCAATTTGGTTGATGGAATCCATTATTAAATTTTAGTTGATCTTTTCAATCTTAGCTCATTGCCTTGTAGTGCTTACTAGTAGGATTTATTATTCTTAATGAATAATATATCACCAGCCATGGTGAATATGAAACCATCACCGTGGTTTCATTCATCCTACACAGTATGTGTCTCTGGAACATGCCTATTCCACATGTACATGTGGAACTTGTTCCTATGACAACCATTTGTGTTTCTCGAGCATTGACTATGTACAAGTCAATTCAGCTCCCACTATCTCAAATAGAGATTTTCACCCATGTATAGAAATTTAGTCTAATGATTGACTACATATTTTCGATCTTGGGGATTTTTGTAATATCATAAGCAACTGTTAGGATATTTACTTAGATGCACCAAGTGTTCAGCTTGATGCATGTTTGTTTATATCTTAATAACCTCATTGTATCCTAACACATGATCTATTACATAATGGATTTTTCATCATACTATGACTTGTATGATATCCATTTTTCATTTTAGTTGGCATATATGTTATGGGATTTCACCATTATTTGTAAATCACATCATCAAATATAATGGATATTTCTGCATGTTGTAACATAGATACAACTTACACCATAATGTTGATGTATAAAATGTGCATTTAGGAATTGCTCCACGCTACATTATGTTGATCAATGTTAACACGTAATACTTCATCATCGAACCTCCTTATGAACATCAATAAGGTGATATAGATAAGGTAACATGCGTTAAGGAATTACTCCACTCTACATTATCGCGATCGATGATTGCATAGTCTAGATATTCTTTAGAATGCTGATCCAAAGAAACTTATGTCTTTTGACCATGAATATACTTCACTATTACATTCCTTATAGTTTAAAGGAATCATATGAAGTATCTTTGCCTCTAGCTTTCCTTTGGAATAGTTTACACTCTATTGTTGAACTAAACTGGAAATCTTTATGGAATACCTTTATTTTTAATGGTTTCTTTGTCTTAACTAAACATGTCAATAATACCAAAGGTGTTTAGCTGTGTCGAGCCCAAATACCATACTGGGTATATTCTTGATGTCCAATTTTAGTTTTACATGACAAAGAATCTTCTTGCAACAACTAGATATGTCTTACATTTTATTTTCATCATGTATTGCCTTTGATTCAAGTATGTCTGAACTATTTATTGATTATGTTACAACAAACAACATTCATTAAATAACATGGAATAATGTCTCATCACATCCAAATGAGATAGATGTTTTTGGTTATACTCAACAACTTGTTCAGTTTGAGTCAATTAATTGGCAATCTGAAGTTCTGTGTTTATCCCTACTGACTTATGAATCCCCCTTTCTAAGCTTCTTGGAGAAGACACTTTACTTCTAGTAATGTTTCTCTACCCACTTGGTTACTGTATTTCAATACATATATGTGAAAAGAATATTGTATTTTAATACCCAAGAAGTATGTGAGAAAACAATACTTTTATTGGTTGAATATTAACTGAACGAGAAGCTGGTACTTGCATCTGGTATTTCAGTTCTTAGTATTTTTAAACTTCCACAAATTTATTTTTTTATGTGATGAAAATAACCTCCTGTTAAATAACCAACCACTTTTCTTTGAAGGAAATGACAAGGGTTCCTTTGGCATAACTTTCCATAGGTCTTTCCGCCTTGTCTTTCAATTTCTTCCCCATAAAAATAAATGATAGCACTTTATCCAATATTCTTATTACTTGGAGAATGATACCATAAAGGTAATGAAGCGCTTAATCTATATTGTTCGTTTGAACCCTTAAACAAAACTAGAGTAATTTGGTATAAAATGTATAAGAATGTGATTACATTAAAGATTGTGAACTATCTTTCACTTTACCTCACATTCAAATATTGTTTCACTTTCTCCTTGAAAGGATCTTGGAGATGAGACTATATGTAACATCATCAATTTCATGATGTAGCGGCCACAACTAACATCAGACTTTCATGATTGTGCATCAGGTGGCGATTCAGGGACGTGGCTCGAGGTGGTTCACGTCCCGAGGTGTTGACAGGTGGCTTCTTTGAATGTTGTGTTCTGTTCTATTTTGAAATTTGAACTTGAATTTTTACCAGCTGGGTTAGATTTTGAAGCCAGTACGCTGTTAATGTGTTGTGGTGTTTTGAAATTTGTTATTCAGGATTGTGAGGTTACCACTCACTCATAAAGTGGTTTATTCAGAAAATGGAAAAAAAGGATTTCGATGAGAATTATGACAGAACCATCAAATGCCTTACTCATTAGTCTCATGTAAGAAGTTTTTCACCCTCACTTCCTGAGGTGGATTAACAGGCTGGGACACAAGCAGATTGAATTTCCATTATAGTAGTAATGTGCGTGAGTGCCTATACTATTTGGAAATTTGTGCTTAGTTTAGACATTAACATTGTTTAATACCTATCGCAGTTTTATTATGGTATTTCTTGTCATTCTATTCAAATAAACATTAGCTGATTATTCTTTTATGTGATTACCAAATGTGAAATTACTGATTTAATTTAATCTTTAAATGTTTCCACTAATTTTTCTAAATCTCTTAACCCTCTGTACTAGAATCGGAATACTCTTGAGTATTCTAGTCGCAAGGGTCCCTGAACCTCCCCCATATTCTACAAGTTATGGCTACGCCACTACTCAGAGGGTCCAAGGTAGGCTTTTGGCTGGCCAACCACATTAACTCTTGATTCAGTGATCTGTTGAGTGAAGTCCCAGCATCAAAAATCATTACTGATTTACTCAACGCTTGCCTCTAAAATTACAATAATCTATCTTTGGCTATTTCTTCTCTACAATTTTTTTTCAGTCGACCCACCATCATAATAATAAATAAATAAATGAATAAAGGATAACTGCTACTCGAATGGTCTTGAGCATATAAATGACCTAAGGGCATCGTACCTGAGTCGAATGCTTCACTCTTGATGCAGCATGTCCTGTGATGTATGCCTGTGGGTCTTCTAGAGTATCTCCATGTCTTGGTGGGGTCCAAGTGTCGTCTTGCATCGTATTTTATCAACGTGCACCGCCTCATCTTGGCAGGGTCCACATCGTTCTCTGCCTTCATTCGAAGTACAATAATACTCGCGCGTAGGCAACGGGGATTAGTGGGAAAAATGTAAATTGGGTAAAAATTGGGTGTGCAGACCCTTATACATTTTAACTGAAAAATAATGATGATGCACATACAATCTATTTAATTAATTATAATCATCGCACGCAATTAAAATAATTAATTAAATAAAAGGCAGCATACACAGGTCGATGCTCAAGACCAGTAGGCGGGTAAAATAAAGCGCAATAAAAATTAAAATGCATTAATTAGGTATGAGGGTTATCTAAATTAAATTAAATAAATTTAATAATTCAAAATAAATTAATTATATTTCGGTTCTCTAATTAATTTAATTTTTATGCAAAAATCAATTTAATTAGTTTAATTTAATTTAATTGTGAAACTAAATTAGTTTATATGCTCGGTTATTAAAATAAGTATCCAAAATTAATTTTATACAATTTAATTTAGATACTCAAAATTAAATTAATTTATTTTGATTAATTTAAAATGATCGGTCCTGAATCGGTGCGGGTCAGGCCAATCCCACGCATGACCCTATGAGGCCATGCAGGGCTGAACTCAGCCAGAACGATGTGCCAATACCCGTTCCGGGATGGGTAGGTCTGGCCAGATAGTTTTGGGAGGCGCCGCGGAAGGTGGCCCGAGGAAGCCGTGTCTGGGTTGGCTGAAGGTGGAAGAGGCCCCGGGGTTAGGGAGCCGAACCAGCAGGTTGGCGCGCTGATGCAGGCTGCGCGACGGCGGCGAAGAGGGATGGTCCGCGACCGGGGAGGATGGTGCTGCCGTTTTGTGCGGAGGAAGGAGCCGGCTCGAGGAGCCTAGCCTGGGTGGAGTTCAGCCACGTGGTGCCTATTGTGTTGCAGCGTGCTACTTGGTAGCAGGGCCGGGAGACAACGGCGAAGTCATGCGGGTTCATGCTGGATGTTACGGGATGCGGCGCCTCAGCCATGAGCCGTATGAACTGGGAGGAGGCCAGCAACTACCGAGAGAGGAGGCATGTTGGCCGTCCAACGCCGGGTCGAGCGGGAGGCGGTGCTATTCAGCCTTCTGCAATAGGGGTGGCGACCTCGAGAGATGAGGCATGACGTGCTGGGTGAGGCCGGGGCGTCCGGGGAGTGGCGCTACTACTGCTGCTTCATGCGGAGACCTTGGTGTGCTTGAAGGTCCTGCTGCGAAGTTGGATTACGGAGCGCCTGGTTCGTTTCATGTGGGAGGGGGAGAAGGCGGGACAGCCGGCTCGGACAGAAGCCGGGTAGGCCAGTGCGGCATCTAACTGTGGCCTGCTGTGCGCCACGCGGACTCCTGCGGTGCAGCACAGGAGGAAGAGGAAGGGATCCACGCAGACCCGTATGATTTTATTATTTTTTCTTTCCTTTTTGAGTAATTTTTTTTTTTGGGTTTTAAAAAATTTAAAATATGATAAAAGGGGTTAGGGTTCGGATAATTTTAAAAATGGGTCCGGGATGCGTGAACGCCGTTCACGCATCCTTCCGCGGCGAAGGATGCGTGAACGGCGTGAACGGCGTCCCGGACCCCGACGGTAATGCGTGAACGACGTTCACGCGTCCTTCGCTGACCAGCTAAAGGAAGCGTGAACGCCGTTCACGCATCCTTCGCGGACGAGCTGAAGGATGCGTGAACGGCGTTCACGCATCCGGCCGAGAAAAATTATAAAAGGAGGGGTCCCCCCCCCAATACCCATTGTTCTCCTCTGATTTTCGTTGCGAACCTCTGCAGAAATTCTTTCTCAACAAATATTTGCTGCTTTTATTGAGGTAAAATTTCTATTTAATAATTTAATTGTTTATTTGTGTTTATTTATTTCATTTGTATGTTTAATTGTATTTATTTATTTCATTTGTATGTTTAATTGTGTGTATGATTTATTTATTTCATATGTTATGCATGAAATGTTTTGTATGATTTAATTTTCTTGATGTTGAATGTTCCTATGATTTAATTTTTTGAATGTCTGTTGTCTAAATATTGAATGTTTTATGTTATGTCTAAAATTTTTAATGTTTAGAAAAAGTAATTTATGTTGGAGAAATTTATTTTAATGGATGGTTTTGATGTAAGTGTAAATTAAATTACTTTTATTTACTAGTAATAATATTTTTAATCAATAAAGTATAAAATATATTTACTTATATTTTGAAAAGTAGAAGAATGCCCAAAAAACATTACAATTTCATAAAATTTAAAATAACAAAAGTGTTTATTATGTAAATCTCAATTAGATCAGTTATAATAAAATTTATTTAATGTTTTTAATAAATATATATATATATATATATATATATACACATGAAGTTAAATTTTTGTAAAAGAGGTGTAGTATTTAATATAGATTTTATATAATACGGATAATATAATAAATATACCAAAAAACACGGTATGAGTGATGACTGATCTTGAGATGACCGACCATGCATAATTGAAATTGCATGTTTTATTTTGTGTATGTTGTTATTCAATTTGTAATAATTGCGTTTTTTCGGTATTGATGACCTGCGAGTCATCTCTCAGTAAGTGTAAGGACCTGCGTGTCCGTTTAAATTAATTTATGTATTTCATACCCCTAGACCCTCTCACATGCATGTGAGTAAATTTGTAAATAAAAGACTGACGCCCCAAAGAGGTGTCGACGAAGAGGCATCCCCGAAGAGGTGTCGACGAAGAGGCATTTGAGAACTCGTTCGAGAGGTGGCGTTGCTATTTGACAGGAGATTGGCGGTTGCTGCAATATTTGATAATAGAGACAGGAGTTTACTCATATAAATTGTGGTTAGTTTATCAGATAATGATAAACTAATCGCAAGTCTCAAGATCAAGTCATGATTATATATTCATAAGTAATCAAACTTTACGAAACATTATATTAAATTTGCTTTTGTGCTAAAATCACAATCACTATACCTTAACAGTGATAAATCAATACATAAAAAAGTCTCAAGATAATCAATTATTCAAAACCAAATTAAATAATTTAAAATTTTAATGTAGTGTATAATATTTTTAATTTTTTTTAATAGGTAATTATGTCTGCTCAAATATATTGCAACGGTGAGGTAATTTGTACCGAGCATGGTTTTAGCTACAGTGTGCCACCTGTCAAAGTGGTAAATCTCCATGGTTGTATGACATTGGATGCAGTTCGTAATAAGATTCATAGTCGGTTAAAATTGAGTGCAGGACAAGCAATCACTTCAATTAGATACCGACATCTTCAATATCCTGAGCGTATGTGGCACAGCGACTACCCTATAGTCGATGATGAGGATTGGATGGAGGCTTCTAAGTTATTCAGGCAACAGTGTATTAATGGTTTGATGGAATTATTTATTGTCATTTCTGATATTGATGTGGTGCAATCGATTACTACAGAACCATGCTTTGTGACCTCTATAGAAGTCGGTCCTTCACAACAGTCTTCTTTATTGCCTCCTTCTCATTCGACTCCTGTGGAAGAATGTAATGAGGAAGATCATCAAAATTTGGAAGGAAATGTAGATGACATCCCTTTCTGTGCTGATATAGTGCAAGAAAGATTATCTGAGGAAGAAGAATCTGGGGAGTCAGCGGGAGATGATGTGGTTGGAAATGAACCTTCTGAGGTTCCTTTGAGAGACAGACATCCACTACATCCACCAGTTAGTGGTAATCAGCCTTCAGTTTTGAGTTCCTTAGTTGGAGGAATGTCTCGTGAACAACATTTTGATTGGGATGTCATTACACCAGCTTCTGAATTCCCTGGCATTATAGGGAATATGCCTGCATCAAATGATAATGCCATATATGTTGGGCAGGAGTTCGAAAGTAAACAGGTCATGAAAAATGTGATAAAGCAATACCACATTGAGCGACATTTCACATTTGTGGTTTATGAGTCAAAGAAGACCAAATATCTCATTCGTTGTGAAAAATATGGGTCAGAATGTAAATTTCGATTAAGAGCAGTATTTGATAAATGTTATGGATGTTGGAAGATAACCAAATTAGAAGGCCCACACACTTGTCTGCATCCCAGCTTGGCACAAGATCACTCTTCTCTTGATGCGGAGTTTATATCTACTGTTATTTGTGAGATGATACGAACAAGTCAGGATGTTCCTGTTGCCCTTATTCAGGAAAGAATTCAACAGTTGTATAACTATAAGGTATCATACAACAAAGCTTGGAATGCAAAACAGAAAGCCATTGTAAAAGTGTATGGTGATTGGGATGAGTCTTATGCGTTGTTGCCACAGCTTATGGAATTGTTGTCTCTCAATAATCAGATTGATTATCAGTTGGACATTGTTGAGTATGTATCCCAAAATCATCTAGTTGATCGGTCAAAGGTGAAGTTCAAGAGGATTTTTTGGGCATTCAGACCGTGCATTGCTGCATTTCCCTTTTGTAAACAATTTATTCAGGTAGATGACACATTCCTTTATGGAAAGTATACAGGTGTTCTACTCATTGCTGCCACACAGGATGGTAATCGCGCTCCTCTGCCACTTGCTTTTGCTGTTGTTGAAAAAGAAAATTTTGAATGCTGGAGCTAGTTCTTGGCATGTGTACGTGTTCATGTCACGCAGAAACATGGCGTGTGTCTGATATCTGATCGTCATCGAGCGATTATAGAGGCCGTGAGTAGTGATGGGGTTTCTTGGACTGAGCCGAATGCTTATCACCGTTATTGCATTAGACATATTGCAAGTAATGTGCATAAGCAGTTTAGAGATGAGGCCATAAAGAAGGCGATCCTCAAATTGGGTATGGTTTTCTAAACTTTCTTTTTTTAACAAAATTTACTATCCATTTTAATACATTATTATGTTATGCTTTCAGCATATGAACCCCAACAAGAAAGGTTTGATCGGCGTCTTGAAGAGATCCGAACAGTTAATGAGGAGGTATATGAATATATGGTACAAATTTCAAAGGGAAAATGGTCATTAGCATACGATGGTGGCATGAGATATGGGCATATGACCACTAATATAGTGGAGTGCGTAAATGGGGTCCTCAAGGGTGTGCGCAAACTCCCAATCACAGGGTTAGTGCAAGAGACATTTTTTAGATGTGTTCACTACTTTGTTGACCGGTCCCAAAAGGCCTACCAGAGGATGGAAAATGGAATGCTTTTTACTCAGCATTTTCAAACTGATATTGACCGGATACGGAATGAGGCTTCACGATGGAATGTTATAGCCTTTGACAGGGAAAAGAGGAGTTTTCGGGTAAGAAAGTGCTACGACCAGGGTGCATGCACTAATGGTGGAGTGTTTGTCGTGATGTTGGATAACAGGTACTGTGATTGTGGCAGCTTTCAGGCATTGAGATATCCATGTGTACATGTTATTACAGCTTGCGTTTCGGTAAATATATCGTGGGAGCCATATGTTGACCCGGTGTATCACATGAGCACTTTGGTTAACTGTTATAGTGCTGCTTGGATGCCTGTTGGTGACTTCCATTCTATCACATTGCCTGCTGATCAACCGACCATTGTCCCTGATATTTCCAGGTTTTCATAAGTCGGTTTTGGTATCATTTATAATTTTTTCAATGTGTGTCATTTTTAAAATTATTGGCTTCATGCTACTAGGTTGCGGCCTCGAGGAAGACCGAAGTCAACTCACATCAGAAATGAGATGGATTGGCCTCGGCAACGAGGAGGGAGAATACGATGCAGTATCTGCCACGCAGAAGGACATACTCGTAAGAGATGTCCCCAAGTGGCAGGACAGAGTTCCAAATCTCATCATCCATGATCGAGTCTGTGTACCTGCTCTAAGAGGAAGAGGTTGTGGTTGGTGTCGATGATGAAGAAGAAGAATAAGAAATAGAGGATGAGGATGAGAAGAGGTAGAAGACTAAGAGGAAGAGGTTGTGGTTGAATAACCTATTGTGGAAGTTTCTATAGTTACTTAGGAACTTGATCTATTTGGAATAATGTTAATGGTTATCTAATGGATAATGGATAAATTAACAAACGTAATTTCACAAATAAGAAGAAATAATTAATTTTTCACTTTTTCCTCTTAATTTTTAATGTGGAATAATGTTAATGGTTATTTAATGGATAATGGATAAATTAACAAACGTAATTTCACAAATAAGAAGAAATAATTAATTTTTCACTTTTTCCTGTTAATTTTTAATGTGGAATAATGTTGATGGTTATTTAATGGATAATGGATGAATTAACAAACCTAATTTCACATATAAGAAGAAATTATTAATTTTTCACTTTTTCCTGTTAATTTTTAATGTGGAATAATGTTGATGGTTATTTAATGGATAATTGATAAATTAAAAAACGTAATTTCACAAATAAGAAGAAATAATTAATTTTTCACTTTTAAATTATGGTTTTCTTATAAGATGTCTAGTTTTAGTAATGGCATCTGAGTGTCTGAGCATCCTTAACTAATGTTGATTGTGAGACTAGGCTAATCTTGATTGTGACACCAAATAAAAATGAATATATCATGATTCCACTATTAATAAGTAACGATGATATCATGTGTGCAGATGGCAGGTTTTCCATTGCTTACATCTCAGGCTACTCATGTATCACGACTGCTTTTAGAGGGACGTCCTGTGGCTCCCTTGAGTGTACGTAGATCTCACCATTTCCATCATACTGCACCACCTCCTGCTATCGTCCCACATCTTTGTCGAGCTGGATTTTATGGCGTAGCGATGTGCGACTTCACGTTTCTTGATCATCAGCTCATTGCCGCACTTGTCGAGAGATGGAGACCAGAGTCGCATACTTTCCATTTCAGTGAGGGAGAGATGACTATTACATTGCAGGATGTGGCTATTATGTTGGGCCTCCCTATCGACGGACATGCTTTGACAGGCCGAGTTCCATCAGATTTGCCTGAGCTTGTTCATAGACTTCTGGGCATAGAGGTCCAGGATGATGGCAGGACCATCGTCGGTGGTAGATTGCGGATGCCTTGGTTAGACCAGCACTTCACACATTTACCAGATGATGCTGATGACGTCACTGTGCTGCGCTTTGCACGGGCATATATTTTGAGGCTGATCGGTGGCACGCTTTTTGTTGACCACTCTACTACTTTTGTGCACCTGATGTATCTATCTTTTTTATAGGATTTGGACCAGGCAGGTCGATATAGTTGGGGGTCTGCCTGCCTAGCATATACATACAGAGCCCTATGCAGCGCATGTCGCATCGATAAGATGCAGATCACAGGATGAATGGTTCTTCTACAGATGTGGGTATGGGAGCACATACCTCGTTTAGCTCCACATGCTCGTGCGCCATTACCCGTAGATATTGTAGCAGAGGCTCCACGTGGACGTTGGTATGTTATTAATTCTTTCTAATATCTAACTTACTTGTATAAAATTCTTTTATGAAATGTAAAAAAAATGTTATCTACAGGTGGAGTCAGGCGCATCGACATTCAGATTCTCCCAGACATGATGTTCACGCCTACAGACTTATGCTAGACAGCATTCGACCAGACGATGTAAGTGATTATTATTTATATTGTTAAATCTTTACTCTTTACTGTAAATCTATTCATTTATTAATTGATTATTCATTTTTTCTTTCAGATTACATGGATGCCATATACAGATGCTATCCTTCAGAGTCTGCCCCCACACCTTATTATTCTATTTTTTTTATTTAGACTTCTTTTAAGTCTCTTCCAGCCCATTTTTTTATGAGTCATGTATCCCCAAAACATTTATTAAAATCCAAAGGCTATCATTAGCCTTTAAAATAAATAATAATATAATTATTATAATGAAATACTAATTTATTATTATTAAATTAATGTAATAATAAAATAATTATAATTATAATAATAAAAGTATTGGGAAAATTATATTATTTATAAAAATATAACTTCCACAATTAATTTTTTTACTAATGGAACGTGTGAATTTTAACCAATTCAATAAGATCAAATAAAATCAGAACATGAGATCAAACCACGAATTTGATCCAATCCGATAATTTAAACTGACCATAACTTGGTCATTCGACATCGGATCTCCGCGTGGTTTGAACTATGGGGGCCACCATTTATCACTCTACATAAGTTTATGCAAATTAATTTTTTTTTGATCAGAAAATTTACACGATCCCTCTGATACCACAGTTAGGTTCTGGGGCCCGCAGCCGAAGCCAGTGTGTCGGGGATTTAAATATTTTTCTTCAGTGGGATGACAGAACACGTCATCACCGACGATCCGAGCCCCAGAGAGGTCCGACAATTTCAAATAAATTATTAGGAGCACAAATTAAAAAAAAATGAAAAATGTACCTATTTCATATCCGAATCTGCGGTCGACTACAAGTAGTTGATGGCGATCATCACTTGAAGGATCCAAATCATGATTCCACTAGATCATTCATACGCACTCCAAAAATCCACTGGAACATCGATCGTCAGATTCAAGGTGCTTTCACTGCAATCTGGTCATGTTTTGGACGTCCCAACGATTACCACATCGAAATGACTTTGATGCTTGAGGAAGATCTTGATCCAAGCTCCATGGATCGAGTGCTTCTCTCTCTAGAGAGCAGGAGGAGAGAGAGGCTCTGTATTTCAGTCCATGAAATGAGTGAATAGTGAATTTCACAACAAGGGAGAGAGCCTCCTCTCTTATTTATAGTGGAATTCCAAAATACCTGATTGGGTTCCCCGACCCCCATTTATTTCAATGTCCACTAAATAAATAATTTTGACAAATTAAACTGCACTAATATTATTTATTATTTTATCACATACTTGTAATATATATAAAATATATTATGTGATAAAACCCGATCCATTTAACTCGACTCGATGTCCTGCCTAATATTAAACAAACCTTGAATATTATAATAATATTCTTTCGATTAATATTTTTCCCGTATTTACTAAACATGTAAATGTATTAAATAAATTCAATCCCAAAAATTCATAACATGAATATAAAATAATTTATTTAATTATTTTGTTGATCGATATATTTGACAACAGTCGGCCCCCGTGGCGGGGCCCGCCATGTCCATATACCTATTCGACTGAATAGTGCGGATTCTTGAATATGCTATTGTGTGTGATCCTCTAGGCCTTTATCTGGATAGTAGTGAATAAAATCTATAGACCAAGAGAATAGTCTAGAAACCCATCATGAACCCTAAAGAGATAAGGATATTCATAGCAACGACTACCATCCTACGAACACTGATTGTGTTTTATAATCTCTTTGTCATTAAATATCTCATAAAGCAGGACACACTCTTGTGTCATCATCCTTATCTTGATTTATTATTTGTTTATCTATCCGAATGGATTTTCCTTTCTACAGCTTTGGCCAAAGACTTATGAAGACAACACCATCCTAATCAACCAGGCCTAAGAAATACAACTTCCTGAACATGGATGGGACAAATCCTTTCTTGACCATTCAGCCAATGTCATTCCACCAACGACGCAACCAACACATTCTATTTCACCACGACTTTATTGCCCTGGTTTTCGTCTTGCATCAAAGTATGTAATCAAACAATACTCATTGTTAATGGTCTCAATTTAGAAGACCAATACACATGTATGTAGATTGGAACAAACAATGACACCCAAAACATGTGGTGTTCTTATTGGCTGGTCTGTCATCATTATATCATTAATAGATATAACCCTGTGCGAACATCATGAGAAGAAGTCTCAATTATTATGACCCCCAACACCTGATATTATGACATATACTATGTCCAATAAGTAATATGTATCTAGAATATAGAACATATATTTAAGATCAATGTCATTGTATCTCGAGGTTCTCATTATAGCATAGGATCTGTTATAACCTTTCAATACGACAATTAATCATTGGACAAAACCATTATAATAGTGGACGCAAAAAAAAGTCTTCACTATAATGGTAAGATAACATCATGCATAACTAATTGTACACATGATGTGGTAATCAAAAGTACTGCATAGTTGGGTATATGGCACCCACTATTTCAACATCATTATCCTTCCTTCTCATGTTTAGCTACAAAAAAATTTGGAAACACCATGAAATGACACCACCTTAAACACTGAATCCATCTACATCTTATGATCACTTCCCTTGAAAACACCATTGTCAAACCTTGTGTGAGTTGATACCAAAAAAATACACTCTATTTTTACTAATGAAAATAATTGGTTCCAATTACTCAAATATCTTGAGTCATACCTTCCAATATAATAGAGGTCTCTGACTAGACATGAGGGTCTAGTTGAAGAAAAGTAGGGAAAACATACCCTCTATATTAGTGACAATACAATGTGTATGACTGAACAAATAATGATCTATTAAAGGTAATGGTAATAGAAAATATATATAAAAATTTAAGGAATATCCACACATGAACATGTTGATTCATGAAATAAGAAGTCAAACATACTACAAAAGATAAATATACTACCAAAATTAATTGATGAATGGAATAAATAAAGGAATCCATCCCCTATATAGAACCTGAGTATGTACATAGCTACTCCTCCCAATCTCGAATGTCCAATAATACTTTATAAAAAAAATAGTAGTATAATAGTCCATCACCTAACCTTTAACCATGATATCTATTCGAGTATCTATCATGCTTAGTAGCATAATAGTCCATTTGGTGTCCTCATGTTGAGTAGGGGATCATATCCCCTATAGCGCGAGATGTACCAGATAGGGTTACGGTATCATTGTGACCGTCGTCACATGGGTGACGATCCTCTATCTGAGTGACGTGTTTATGTCGAGCGCCAGATCGGGTTGTGGTATCCCCCAGCGGATCCTGGGAGTGATCCCCTCTCTATGAGCTCTACGAATGCCAGATCGGGTTGTGGTATCCCCCAGCGGACCCTGGGAGTGATCCCATATCTGTGAGATCTTCGTACAACAGTGTGGGTTCAGGCATCCCCTAGCGGACCCAAGGAGTGATCCTCTATCCAAGGAGTTTGTTTTTCTTGCTATTTTAGCATGGTTTTCTCAATGATGATATCCTCACACTCCGCGATCACTATCATCCTAGATGTCACTCGTCCCGGAGATACACTCCATCGGGTCCCACACAAGCATCTCTTACGCTCACCTGATAGATGATGCTCGTCAGATATCGCCCCTGAGGAAACCTCGCTAAAAAAACATAAACACCAGACTCCTCGAATAGGGGATTGCTCGGAGGGTCTGCTAGGTGATACCAGAACCCAAACCGGTAAACGAAGATCTCATAGATAGGGGATCACTCCCAGGGTCCGCTGGGGGATACCATAACCCGATCAGACATTCGTAGATCTCACAGATAGGGGATCATTCGCAGGATCCGCTGGGGGATACCACAACCCGATATGGCGCTCGACAGAAACACATCACTCAGATAGAGGATCGTCACCCATGTCACGATGGTCACAACGATACCGAAACCCTATCTGGTACATCTCGCGCTGTATGGAATCGAAATGACGATGCCGAAACCCTACAGAAACCACGTGCTGAGTAAGGGATCATATAACCAATGATACTATAACCCTACTATAATCCTCACATTGAGTAGGGGATCGTATTCCCGAAGATTCCACAACCCTATTGACCACGGCCCACTACGTAGGGGATCATATTCCTAATAATGACACAAACCCTACGGGGTTAACCTAATAGATAAGGGATCACCGCTCGGGGATAAGCGGTCACATCAATACCAATAACCTGATCTAGGGAAACAATGCTAGAGGATCCCGCTCCAGGCCCACCAGAGGGATGCCACAACTCTAACAAATAAAAAATCCAATCGAGAGGATCAAAAACCTACACGAAGTTTTTGATGTCGTGTAGACCCTCATAAGAACGAACCGATGGAGTACCCTCAACCACTGCTGGTCCAAAACATCACTAACCCAAGCGACCCACCACAATGCTACACCGCACACCTCCAAGGCCGATACCGAGGCCACCATCGCGATCCACACGGAAAAACAAGCAGGATAGGCTGTTTACTCGCCCGAAACGGACAACCGCTAAAAAAGCCACTATTCACCCCTCTATAAGCGAGGCATTAACCTAAGGTACCAGTACACACGTACCCACATACACCTCCATGTAGCAGTGTAGAGATATATAAAACTAAAAAGAAAATGCATGCATACATCTATCCCAAACCAGAGTGCAATAGCAGTACAAAAAAGGGGAAAACAGGGCCCACTAAAAGAAAACTACAAAGGCATCCAACCTGCTCAGAAGGAGGGGTATGCTGCCCAAAGAACCACCAAAAAGCTCCTCGGCATAGCTCCAGTAAGACTCCATAGTCAGTACCGCTCACTCAGCTCTGCCTGCTCTTGGTCCTCCTCGGACTCCGTCAAAAGGCATGTGGTCTGCACAAGACAAAAACATGTGCGTGCAAAGCCCGTGCAGGGGTGAGTATAACAATACTTAGAAGGAACCCCAACAACCCAAAACAAAAGAGAGAAACTAAAAGGAAACAGTCCACTCATCCCATCCAGAGGGAACCCATATGAGAAAGAAACTTCATCTCATTACCATCCTCGGCTAAACATAACTAGTCAGCTCAAATGAGGTGTATTCCCATTCATACACCTTGAACATCTAGATACACTCAGCTCACGCACCAAGCCACATGAGGTACCGAGAATGTCACCAGCAACGGTTCACATCCAGGAGAGCACACTCCGCTATCATTGTAATCCCAGATGACACTCGTCCGATAAATACACTCTATCGGGTCCCACTGAACCGTCTCAGATGCTCTCCCGAGTGATCACGCTCATCAGATACCGTCCCTGAGGAGAACTCGCTGAAACAACATAAAAACCAAACTCCTTGGATAAGGGATCACTACTGGGGTCCTCTAGGGGATACCAAAATCCACACCGGTATAAGAAGATCTCACATATAGGAGATCACTCCCAGGGTCCACTGGGGGATACCACAACCCGATCTGGCGCTCGACAGAAACACGTCACTCGGATAGTGGATCGTCGCCTGTGTAAAGGTGGTCACGATGATACCAGAACCCTATCTGGTATGACTCGCGATGTAGGGGATCGAACTAACAATTCAACAACCCTACAGAAACCACACGCTGAGTAGGGGATCGTATAACCAAAGATACCACAATCCTACTAAAATCCTCATGATGAGTAGGGTATCGTATACCCGACGATGCCACAACCCTACTGATCACAGCCCAATGGGTAGGGGACCATATTCCCGATGATTCCAAAAACCCTACTCGTTTAAGCTGCTAGATAGAGGATCGCCGCCCGTGGATAAGCGGTCACAACGATACCAAGAACCTGGTCTAGGGAAACGATGCTAGAAGATCCCACTCCGGGCCCACTGGAGGGATACCACAACTCAAGCAGGATAAACATCCCATCGAGAGGATCACAATCTTGTAATAAGGTTGTGAAGCCGCGTGAATCCTCGTAGGAATGAACCAAGGGAGTACCCTTGACCACTGTTGGTCCCAACATCGCTAACCCGAGTGACACGCCACAACGACTCATCGCACACCTCTAAGGCCGATATAGAGGCCACCGTCGCGATCCATGCAGAAAAACACACAGGATAGGCTGTTTACTCGCCCTAAACAGACAACCAGTGAAAAAGGCACTATTCACCGTAGCTAGCCGGTGTGGGGCCCACATAAAGATCCAAAAACACATCAAGAGGATCATACCACTGCGATCCCCTTGGAAAAAAACATGGGATCCACTACTCATTCATCCCAAACGGACCCCCGGTGAATAATGAACTATTGACCGAAGCTAGCTTGGATGGGGCCCACGTCTCGATCCCAAAAATCATTGAATGGATTGTACCATTGCGATCCTCTCGGAAAAACACAAAGGATTGACTATTCATCTGCCAAAATAGGACTCCTGGTGAGAAAGTTATTTTTCTACGAAAACGCCCAATCTTGGCCTTGTGGGTCCCACACCCCAAACTCAATCCCAACACCTGAAAACCATCAAGAAATGTCCGCCGTACCATTAGGGTCTCAATGCCATTGACGACACGTCAATTGGTTGGACCGGGTAGAAGATACAACGGCCCGAAGTCGAATAACAATAAAATATTATTATTTTATTCAACGTTTCAAGCTTCCGGGCCACGATCCCGAATCATAAATCTACCAAACCCACACCGAAGGGGTTTCCTCATCTCTAGGGTCACGTCACCGCAATTTTCATGTGAAACGGACATCCAGGGTCGAAGATACCGGGGTTTTAAAATCCCTCGTGTATTAAAAGAGGGCCGGACTGGCCTGGGACGGCCCGCGCCGGCCGACCCATCCTCCGCCGCCGCCGGCCCACCCTGGCTGGCGGCCTTCTGCCACGCGGCGCCCCACACCGCCCCCCTCAGGTGTCCAGCCGCCGTGCGCCGCCGCGGACCGCCGGAGGCACCCCGGTGGTCAGTTTTGCGATCTGCAACCTCATGCGTGACCCTCAGGACCCGATCTTCTCTGCTACGACAAAAAAACTAAGAAATTAGAAGCAAAAACGGGTGGAGGAATTAAAACTAAATCCGAATACCTAGCGGGTGAATCAACGAAGCTTCGAGTGCAGAACGACGCCCATGACGCCCTGAAGCTCGATCCGCTGACGATCGGCATAGAAAACGTACGGTTGCAGCTCGAATCGGCGATGAACGGGGGGAGATGGGAGGGTGTTGTTCTACCCATGCATAGGATGAAATGGGTGGGGGGAGGTGATTGATTTTCATTTTTTTTAAAAAAAACTTCATTTCATCTCCCCGCCAACCTGCCTCCAACCCGACACCCGATGCCGACCTAAATTATATAGCGCCTAGGGTAAACCCGACATCCTGAACGCAACAGAAGACTACGATTTTTGATCCAAGAATCCGTTCCGAAGTTATTAGAACCGACGCTAGTAAATAAATGTTTTCATTTATTTACGAAAATGCCCCTGGTGGCTTTTATCACAGCAGGCCTGCGCCCGCAAAGTTTACACCCCGCCTAGGGACGTTTGGACACTAGTCGTAGGGACATAACGATACATGCGTAATATATGACTGGTTTTTTTGGTTTCCCTTGTTTTCTTGAGTCAGCTCTCCAAATATACTCTTTGAAAATGGTTCAATCCTTTCAATGAGTTTCGAGATCGAGGCGTGGGCCCCACCCAAGTTGGCTTCGGTGATTAGTGCCTTTTTTCACCGGGGGTCCGTTTGGGACGAACGAGTAGTGAATCCCTTGTATTTTTCCTAGGGGATCGTCATGGAAGAAATGGAGCGGCGGTGGTACAACAGAATCTGGAAGGTGGCATGGCGGCATGGTGGTACGGCATGGTCGGCGCGGCGGTCCGGTCAGTTTTCCGGCGAGCCAGCGGTGGTCTGGCAAGAATATACCAGGAGCTCTTTAAACCCCCGTAAAATACATATAGGGAGTCCAAATCATGAGCCGTTTGCAGAGAATCCTTCCTTGCGTTGAGACGGACCGTTTGGGTTTACTTTGGGAATTTTATGAGTCGTGTCTGTGGCCCGGGGCAATGAAACATTGAAAAAATAATAATTTTTTATTATTATTCAGAATCGACCCACCATAACTCCTGCACGGAGTGTCCAAATGACGTGTCGTCAGTGGCATTGAAACCCTGATGGTACGATGGAAATTTAAAGATAGTTTCTGAGTTTTGAGACTATAACGACCCGACTCTTTGGCAAAGGTACAAATCATTCGTTTTTCTTTCAAATCTTTCCTTTAAGCTTGTGTAATGTGGGTAACATCCTACGAAAGGTCCGGGGAGTGTCCGGGGTTGGTTTGGAACCTGGGAGTTTGAGAAATGGACTTGAAGACAGTGGCGCATGGCCTGCACATGGCTTGCGCATGGTTTCAGACAAATCATGCGGCCTTTGGTCTGGAGGCAGTGCGCACGGTTTGGGTAAACCGTGCGGCTAAACCATGCGACCATGTTCTAGAGGCACTGAGGTGTGAACGGTTTGGGCACGGTTTGGGTAAATCGTGCTCCTAAACCGTGCTGCCCTGTTCTGGGTAAAATTACCATTTTTACCTTGTTAGTTTTAAAAACCTAAAGGCATTCTTTCTTCCTCCAGTGGACAGAACCAGAGGGGATCCCTCTTTTGAGCTCCAAACCCTCTCCTCTCTCAATCTCTTTTCATTTCTTCATCCAGAGAACATTCTTCGATCCGTCGAAGGCGTTGGATAACCCTCAGTAAGGCTTACCTCACGTACCCCTCTTTCCTTGGAAAATATTGCCTTCCATCTTGTTATTTTGATACAGGAACATATGCCATATTTCCATGGCATTGGACTAGAACTCAGATCTCTTCCAACCTACTGCGAATCTGAGGACGATATCAAGTGAGCCTACGCCTACAGATCTAAGGTAGGTGGTCACATGGTTTCCATATTGGGTTTTTGCCTTTTTGAGTTATTATTGTTGTCCCGTGGTTCGTCTTTTGCCAAACCCCATGTTTATAATGACTGCTTCATATCTAAATGACCCATGGGATATGAGATTGATTAATCTAACCTGGATAGGGTGTTTAGATGAGGTATGGAGTGGGTAAGGTCAAACATAGATGTTATGACTTAAGATTTTTCCCTTTTCCACCTTTGGACCTTAACGATATGTCTTGAATGGAATTTCCCGTGTTAGGAAAATGAGATGAATTGGTTAGAGGTTGGCTAGGATGTGGTAGCCTGAACCCTTTGAATGAATTGAAATGTATATTGCCTTGAGATGTGATTATGTGATATTGTAGGGTGGAAATGCCATGATTGTTAATGTGATATGATATAAGATGGATTGCCTTATATATTGTGATGTGAATGGTTATGACATATTATGTTGACATTCTTGTGATAAATCATGTGTTGGCAGGAGGCATTCTTATCCCGTGCCAGATGAATCTCCGTGTGTGGGAGGGAGGCATTATTACCCCTTTCCAGATGAATCTCCATGTGTGTGCGGGAGGCATTTTTACCCCGTGCAAGCTACAATGCTTGTGGACGAGAGGCATTCTTACCTCGTGCTAGTGATGATTATTACATATGTGGGAAGCATGGAAGAGAGGTATTCTTACCTCATGCCAGTAATAACCTATATCTATGTACTTATACCTCTGGTGATTGTGCAGAATACCAGCCATGATCTGAAGCAGGTAGACCCGCCAGGTGTCCTTCCGGAACCTGAGTGGGAGGGTTGTTTATTTCTTTGCTTTACTTACTTGAATTTTACCACACACTGTTTATTTTTGCGAACACCTATTTGGATTACACATAGACATCGTTGGTGGTGGCCTACTGAGACTTGTCTCACACCCTACCCGGGCAGCCTCCGTGGCACCCGTGTAGACTTTACTACTATAGGTATTAGTAGAGGCAAGGGCCCTGCGTCAGGTTGTTGATATGTATATGTTCTAGCTAGAGTTCCAGAGCAGAGGGCCGAGCTGGCTAGAGATGCTCATGGACTAATTTTGTTCTCTTTTTTATTAATGTATAGCATTCTTGCCAACTATTTCTTCTGTATCAGCATGCCATACATCCATTTTGTATTAGACACTACCTATGTGGAGTTTGTATATCTATCAGGGTTTTTCTTACTTTTGTTGTTTGGTTTGTATGTTCCCCCTTTTCTCCTGTTTACCATTGGTTGCACTTCCACTATTTTTATTACTTTGCTGCTATACCACTGTGTGCTCTGAAACGGGGCTAAAATCTCTGCACTGATTTACCATTACACCCCCGCTGCTAGTCGGCAGCCCTGGCTTATGGGGAGACGAGCCAGGGGTCATGTGGCCTACCATGATCGGGGCTCCAGTTGAGGGGCAGCTGGGTCCGAGACGTCACAAAGTGGTATCAGAGGTTTCTTTCTTTCTTTATTTACTATTTGGCGATGATAGACTTGGAGACTGGGAATGCTTATGGACATAGCCATGAGTTGTTCTTGGGCATCGTGAACCCATTTATGGGGTATGGTCCAAGTTTCCTATTTTGTGTTGTTTTTGATTCTTCTATTTACTGTGGGTACCGTTTCACCATTGGGTGCTTCACATGTTTTGTAATGTTATTGAGATTTTCAATGCTGGATTTTGGATTTCAGGCTTCGACCTGATGAAATGAGGGTTATGCATTAGAACATGCATCCTGATAGGCACAATATGAATATGCCATGCATCTTTCCATGCCACGTTTAAATTTTCAGTGAGTATTTCTTGTTGTTTATTTCCATGCCTTGTTCATATGTGTGCAACTGTGCTAACCCTTCTTACAGGTGTTGAATTGAGGAATGATGTGGTTTTGGTGGGTGTCACTTTTTGGTTCATAAGGTGTATGGGCCCTTATGGATTGGAAAATGACATTCCAACTAAACCAATCATTTTCTTTAAAGGAAATTCAAATAATTAATTAGAAAAATTAAATGAGAAATAGAATCCAAGTGTGTGTCATCTGTCAGTTCATGAGGAGTATGGGCCCTTATGGGCTGGGATATGTCATGTCACCGGGTTAAGTTAAGTTTGAATAGTTTCAGGTTTTACTAATAATTCATATGGGTGTGGATAGTTGATCTTAGGGGTAGGAAGGCTTAGTACCGGTCCTAGATTCTATAGTTCAACCTTTAATTTATTATTTTATTCTTTTGAGACGTTCGTTTGGAATTTTAGCACTATGCCTCCGAGATGTCTTCGAGTCGCGTGTGCAGAAGGTGGCGACGATCACATTCTCGGGGTGACGGGCCCAGAGCCGCCAGTTGATCTTCCTGTCGAGCCACCCGTGGCTCCTCTTGTATTCCTAAGATGGGCACCGATGCCCAGTTCCATGAGAGCTTCTTGCGTATGATGTAGAGTATGCAAGTTGGAGTGCGACCTGCCCCAAATATGGCAGAGTTCCCTGAGTTTTAGTCACATCCTCCTCCTACTTTTACGGGAGATAGAGGACCACTTACTATGGAGTCCTGGTTGGAAGCTATTCTGACCATCTTCGACCACCTTGAGACACCTCCAGAGCGGAGGTTCAAGCTTGCAGCTTATATGCTACGTGGTTTAGCCAGGAGGTGGTGGGATGTAATCACCCAGTCGGGACAGCAAAGGGATATGATCTGGACTAATTTCTATACCATCTTCTACAATTATTTCTTTCCCCAAACATTGAGGGCTGACAGAGATAGGGATTTTTGAATCTGCAGTAAGGGACCATGACAATCATGGAATATTCATCCCGTTTCACTGAGTTATAGATTTTTTCTCCTACACTAGCTACTGATGATCTATCGGCCACTAGGAGTTTTGAGGATGGGCAGTGTTACGCCATCTAGTTGCAGGTTAACATGTTCAGGCTGATGACTATTTCAGAGATTATCAATTAGGCTTTGATCACAGAGAGAAATTTGAGAGAATCGGACAGTGTGAACCAGGGTGGTCTGGTACCTAAGGGTTCTAGTGGATCTGCTTCTGGGAAGAAGCCTCATTTTGAGGACTTTCGTGGTGTTAGTGGTGGTCAGACCCTTTTCTCGGGTGGTACTTCTATCTGTCACCAATGTGGGGTTCCAGGACATTTGAGGGGGAAGTGTAAGTGAAATTCAGTGGAGTGCAGAGATTGTGGTAGGTTGAGTCATCTCCACCGTTTCTGCAGGACTTTTCCCCCAGGGCCTAGTGAGCAGGGATCTGTACCTACTCCATGATCTGGTGCTGGATCGGTAGGATCACGTCAGTCAGGTGGCTGGAATACTGCCGGACGATCAGGCCGTGGCGGCAGTCGAGGCAGAGGTAATCCGGTGTATAACTCTCAGCACCAGCAGGGAAAGTCTTCTCAGGGTAGCCAGGCTGTGACTCAAGGCCGTGGTATCGGCCAGTTGTATGTAGTCGAGCTTACGCCACAGGAGCAATATGCTGGACCATCTAATATACAAGGTATGATTCTAGTTGCCTCTATGTTAGTATCTTCTTTGTTTGATACATGCGCTTCTCACTCTTTTATATCGGAGGTGATTATCAGAAGTATGGGCCTCGATGTTGAGTCATATCATGTCATGATCACATTAGATACCCCATTAGGTATCCATTCATAGGGCATTCGTTGTTGTCAGAATTTTCCCCTCGAGGTGGGCGGTTACCTTTTCATGTGGAACCTGAATGTTCTGGATATGATAGGTTTTGATGTAGTAGTCGAGATGGACTAATTAGTTCCCTATAGAGCCTCGATTGACTGATATCGTCAGAGGGTGGCGTTTACATCACCAGAGGGAGACACACATTTTCATCAGGGAGAATGGGATCTTAGTGCGACAAGAGCAGGACCAGAACACTAGATCTTAGGTGGTGTCACGGAACAAGTTGCCAGTATTTATCTCGATGACCAAGGGTTACAACCCTCTGTTTATCCTCCAATGGTGGAGCATTTTAGTGATTTCTTCCCTAATGATTTCTCTGGTCTACCTCCAGTGCGAGAGGTGGAGTTTACTATTGATCTTATACCAGGAGTAGCACCAGTGACAATTCCTCCTTATAGGATGGAACCTAAGGAACTTCTGGAGCACAAGAGTCAGCTGGAGGACCTGAAAGCAAAAGGATTTACACGTCCCAATACTTCTCCTTGGGGATCACCGGTTCTTTTTTCCAAGAAGGTAGATGGTACCCTTCGTCTTTGCATGGATTATCATAAGTTAAATCATCTGACTATTAAAAATCAGTATCCTTTACCTCGAATTGACTACCTCTTCGATTAGCTCCTAGGAGCGAAGTTGTTTTCAAATATAGATTTGAGGTTAGCCTATCACCAGGTGTGTGTTAGGACTTCAGACATACCTCACACGACGTTCAGGAGCAGTTATGGTCTCTATGAGTACCTAGTCATTCCATTTGGGATTAGGAATGCACCTACAATGTTTATGGATCTTATGAATCATATTTTCACCCTTACCTAGATTCTTTTGTGCTTGTATTTTTGGACGCTATCTTAGTCTATTCATGCTCGAGACAATACCATGCAACCCATCTTGATATCGTACTGAATACACTAAGAGAGCATCAGATTTATGCTAAGATCAGTAAATTCCACTATTGGATAAATAAGGTTCACTTCCTCGGTTACATTATTTATGGGTCTAGAGTTTCAGTTGACCCTGAAAAGGTGAGTGCTGTAATTTATTGGGAGCAACCCAAGAATGTATTTGATATCAGGAGTTTCTTGGGGCTTGCTGGATATTATAGGCGGTTAATTCAGGACTTTTCATGCCGAGTAGCATCGCTTACAGCTTTGACCAAAAATGGGGTGAGATTCGATTGGTCAGAACCTTGTGAAGTAGCTATTCAAGAACTGAAGGGCAGACTAACTTAAGCACAGATACTGATCTTGCTGAAGCCAGGCAGAGCTTATATGGTCTTTTGTGACATGTCAGGTATCGGGCTTGGAGTTTTCTTGATACATGATGAGTGAGTCTTTGCATATGGTTCTCGTCAGTTAAAGCCTCATGAATGGAATTATCTAACACACGACCTCGAGCTCGCAACGGTTGTACATGACTTACGCTGTTGGAGACAATATTTGTTGGGAGAGCATTTTGTGGTATACACTGACCACAAAAGCCTCAAATATATCTTCACTCAGCGGGATCTAAATCTCATGCAACGCAGGTGGGTCGAGTACCTGCAATCCTTTGATTTTGAACTGTCCTACACTCCTGGGAAAGGAAATTCAGTAGCCGATGCGTTGAGTCAGAAAACTCACTCACAAGTGGTTCAGGAATCTAATGAGGAGTGGAAGCTGATGGCCCTATTTTAAGAGATGCACTTTGATGTTCAAGAGGGTCAGGTTCAAACTATTCTCTCAACCTTAGCAGTGACGTCTGCTCTTTTGGAACGGGTCAGGGCAAGACAATTATCAGATCTGGAAGGCCTTGTTCTACGAGAAAGTGTCGCTGATGATTCCTCTACAGATTGGACAATGGATGAAGGTGATAATTTGTTGTTCCGTGGGCGTGTATAGGTCCCAGCAGACATCAAAGAGGATCTGATGAGGTATTTCCACGCACCAGCATGGGCAGTTCACCCAGGCATCACCAAAATGTATCGTGATTTGTGACGATAATACTAGTGGCCTAGCAAGAAGCGGGAGATAGCCGGTTTTATCACGCATTGATCCACCTGTCAGTAGGTGAAGGCAGAACATCAGCATCCGGAATGACTTTTGCAGCCGTTGTCCATTCCGGAGTGGAAATGGGATGATGTTTCTATGGACTTTGCAACCAGTTTACCTAGGTCACTGTGTGGCAATGATGCAGTATGGGTTATCATCGACAGTTTGTCGAAGGTCACACATTTCTTACATGTGCGAGAGACCTTCATGGTTGATGACTTGGGAAGATTTTTTGTCATGGAAATAGTGCGCCTTTATGGAGCAACTCATTTTTTTTGTCTCAGATAGAGATCCTCGTTTTACATCTCGGTTCTGGCAGTGTTTATAGAAGGCCTTGGGTACACAGGTACTTTTGAGCACGACCTATCACATAAAGACTGACGGACATACCGAGTGAACTATACAAGTACTAGAGGATATTTTACGTTCCTGTGTTCTTGATTTTGGAGGTTCATGGGAAAAACACACTCCTCTTGTTGAGTATAGTTATAACAATAGCTTCCATGCTTCCATTGAGATGGCTACCTATGAAACCTTATATGTTAGGCCTTGTCGCTCACCTTTGTGTTGGTTTGAAGCTGGGGAGGCAGTTTTTCTAGGACCACATCTTGTGCCGGAGACTACGGAGAAGATACTTCTTATTAGGAATCTTATGTAGACAACTCGGTCTAGACAGCAGTCCTATGCTAACAAGCACTGACGACCTCTTGAGTTCGAGGTTGGGAATCGGGTTTTCTTGAAGGTCTCACCCAGGTTGGGGCCAAGATGTATACGAATGCAGGGTAAGCATTCGCCGAGGTTCGTAGAAACCTTTGAGGTGATGAAGTGGATCAGAACAGTAGCTTTCTAGCTTGCACTTCTGTAGAGATATCAGGCCATGCATGATGTTTTTCATGTAACTTAGCTATGCCAGTACTTTTCAGATCTGACTCATGTTTTTCATCCTGATTAGGTTGAACTGGATGTGGATTCTTCCTTTGAGGAGTATCTGATGTGAATTGTTGGTCGGAGTGTGAAGACACTTCGTGGAAGGTCTGTTCCTCTTGTACGGGAGTTATGGAAGTACGACCGGGTACAAGATGAAACCTGGGAGCGGGAGGCTAATTTACATTCTCAATGGTAAGAGATTTTCGTTAATGACACCTCAGTACCATTGGAAGTCCAACTTGGGGACGAGTTACTTTAAGGAGGGGAGGTTGTAACAACCCGACTCTTTGGAAAAGGTACAAATCGTTAGTTTTCCATTAAAATCTTTCCTTTAAGCTTGTGTAATGTGGGTGACATCCTAAAGAAGGTCCAGGGAGTGTCTGGGGTTGGTTCAGAGCCCGGGAGTTTGAGAAATGGACTTGAATACAGTGGCGCACGACCTATGCACAACTTGCGCATGGTTTCAGACAAACCGTGCAACCTTTGGTCTGGAGGGAGGAAGGTGCGCACGGTTTGCGCACGGTTTGGGTAAACCGTGCACCTAAACCATGCGACCATGTTTTGGAGGCAGTGACGTGCGCACGGTTTGTGCACAGTTTGTGCACGGTTTGGGTAAACCATGCGCCTAAACCGTGCGGCCCTGTTCTGGGTAAAATTACTATTTTCCCCTGTTTTGTTTTAAAAGCCTAAATGATTTCTTTCTTCCTCCAGTGGACAGAACCAGAGGGGACCACTCTTTTGAGCTCCAAACCCTCTCCTCTCTCAATATCTTGCTGTTTATTCATCCGACGACTGTTCTTCGATCTGTCGAAGGCGTTGGATCACCCTCGGTAAGGCTTACCTCACGCACCCCTCTTTCCTCAGATAATCTTTCCTTTCGTCTTGTTATATTGATGTAGTAACATATGCCCTATTTCTAGGGCATTGGACTGGAACTCAGATCTCTTCCAACCTACTATGAATCTGAGGTCGATATCAAGCGAGCCTATGCCTACAGCTCTAAGGTAGGTGGTCACGTGGTTTCCATTTTGGGTTTTCGCCTTTTTGAGTTATTATTGTCGTGTCGTGGTTCATCTTTCACAAAACCCCATATTTATAATGACTTCTTCATATATAAATGACCCGTGTGGTATGATATTGATGAATCTAACCTGGATTGGGTGTTTAGATGAGGTATGGTCTGGGTAAGGTCAAAAATAGATGTTATACCTTAATATTTGGCCCTTTTCCACCTTTGGACCTCAATGATATGTCTTGAAAGGCATTTGACATGTTAGGAAAATGATATGAATTGGTTAGAGGTTTTCTAGGATGAGGTAGCCTGAACCCCTTGAATGAATTGAAATGTATGTTTCCTTGAGATGTGATTATGTGATATTGTAGGGTGGAAATGCCATGCTTATTAATGTGATATGATATAATATGGATTGCCTTATATATTGTGGTGTGAATGGTTATGCCATATTGTGTTGACATGCTTGTGATAACTCGTGTGTGGGCGGGAGGCATTCTTACCCCATTCCAGATGAATCGTCATGTGTGGGCAGGAGGCATTCTTACCCCATTCCTGATAAATCTCCGTGTGTTGGTGGGAGGCATTCTTACCCCGTGCCAGCTATAGTGCTTGTGGACGAGAGGCATTCTTACCTCGTGCCAGTGATGATTATTACATATGTGAGAAGCATGGATGAGAGGCATGCTTACCTCATGGCAGTAATAACCTATATCTATGTACTTATACCTCTGGTGATTGTGCAGAATACCATCCATGAGCTGAAGTAGGTATACCCACCAGGTGTCCTTCTGGAACCTGAGCGGGAGGGTTGTTTATTTCTTCACATTACTTACTTGAAGTTTACCACACACTATTTATTTTTCAAACACCTATTTAGATTACACGCAGACATCGTTGGTGGTGGCCTACTGAGACTTGTCTCGCACCCTACCCGGGCGGCCTCCGTGGCTCCCGTGTACACTTTACTGCTGCAGGTACTAGTAGGGGCAAGGGCCCTGCGTTAGGTTGTTGATATATATATGTTCTAGCTAGAGTTCCAGAGCAGAGGACCGAGCTGGAAAGAGATGCTTGTGGACTACTTTTGTTCTCTTTTTGTATTACTGTATAGCATGCTTGCCAGCTATTTCTACTGTATCATCATGCCATACATCCATTTTTTATTGTACAATGCCTGTGTGGATTTTGTATATCTATCAGGGTTTTTCTTACTTATGTTGTTTGGTTTGTATGTTCCCCCTTTTCTCCTGTATACCATTGGTTGCGCTTCCACTATTTTTATTAATTTGCTGCTATACCGCTGTGTGCTCTGACATGGGGGTACAACCTCCCCACTGATTTACCATTACACCCCCGCTGCTAATTGGAAGCCCCTAGCCTATGGGAAGATGAGCCAGGGGTCCTGTGGCCAACTGGGCTCGAGGCTCCGGTTGAGGGGCAGCTGGGTCCGAGACGTCATAGAGACCGAGAACATGGTGTGGGTCCCACGAGGCTGAGTTCCGACATTTATGGAGAAACGTGACATTTCTGCTGGGTGTCCAATTTTGGCAGACGAGTAGTCGATCCCGTGAATTTTTCCAAGGGGATCGTAGTGGTATGATCCGTTCGCTGAGTTTCGGGATTGAGGCATGGGCCCCACCTGGGCTGCCTTCGGTGAATAGTGACTTTTTCACCATGGGTCTGTTTTGGACTAGTTCCGGGTTTACCCTCTAGTGGGTCTGGGTAGTGGGTTAACCATTGACCTTATGGTTTACCCTACAACAAGGCTAGGCAGTGGGTTACCCGACGACCACTTGGGGTTTACCCACCCCCCCAGCGTGGCTGGTAGTGGGCCACCCGATGAATTCTTCCAGACTCAGCCCTTTCTATGAGGCAGCTTTGGTGTTCGAGAATGTTGGGCATCAGTGATGGATATCCTTTGAACTATAGGTGACTTTTCTTGGGCTGAGCTTGGAGATAGAGATCCCCTTACACACTTGTTCGGGTTTCTTGTTGAGCATATATATATATACACCCTACTTTAGTTCCCACCCCTTGGGTTCATTTACTCTCTTTCTAGGAGGGGTGAAGAAGCGCGGGGTATGCCATGTGCTTTCCGTGTCTAGCTCCTCTTGGTGGGATGAGACAACTTCCTTTCTCTTGTTGGTTTGAGCTGCACACTCTCTTTTGTACTCTTACAATGTTCTTGTTCTGTCTACTGCTCACTTTTTAGTATCTCCTTTGTTGCTCCCTCACGCTTTTGGGGCATCTTACTAAGTATCTTTATACTCACCCCTACTTGAGCTTTTCCCGCACTTAGTGTGCCCTTGAAAATGATGGACAGGTCGATCGAGACTACAGAGAAGCGTATAGGACATAGGAGCTTCGGTTGCGTTCAGTAGCCGTAGTAGGACTTTCAGGTGAGAGACTCACCAGCGGTTTACTTTCATTTTAACTGTTGCTGTGTTGTGGCACATTTCTGGTTGGTCACATGTTTTTCCCCTTTTACTGTTCAGTTTACTTCTCAGCCTAGTTTTCAGCAGGGGACTAAACCATGTGTCAGATATACTCTGTAGAACCCAAAACATGGTGTCCAAAGCAATTATTTCAATGAATATATAATAGTTTTATTGAGAAATCCTAGTAATATGGTAGTGAGAAAATAAAATAAATCATGCAAGTCTTGGGTTTCTCAATATAATTCGATTCGACCATACCTAATTCAGTATAAGAAAATATGTTTCTAAACATGCAAACATATATATATATATATATATATATATATTGATATATGTACTGACATTTATGAAGTGATATAAATATAGGGGATAGGGCCTGAGGTGAAAGACCAATGAATCCTGTTATAATAATGATACAATATAAGTATCATTTTTAAATAATAGTTACAAGGAGTATCATCTGAACACGACTTATAAAGTGCATTGGTCGACAATCCCAAAGGTTGATGTTAAATATTATGTCCAAAATCCACACCAAATGGAATGAAATTTCATGTCCAATGAACCATATATTTATGTAATTCCATGTCCAAAATCCCGATCCAAGGGGTGGGGGTGTGAAAAGCCATGTCCAATAACCCTAACCATATCCAAACATATTAATCATATGAATTGAAATTTCATAGTTGTAACGTCCTGGTTCCAGAAGCCACCCAGAGGCGCCCCGTACCTAGTTGGTCACATGGCCTCAATCGCATTTCCCCAAACACCAGAGGCTTCCGACTAGAAGTGACATCCTTGGGTGTGATAGTGGGGAAACTATGCCCTCATTGGTAGAGTACACAGCGGAAGTAAACAAAACATGAAATAGTGGAAGAAGTAATTATCCAACAACAATAAATAGCAGAAGACTAAAGCAATGAACTACTGGAGCACATATGTATATATGAAATGATGCGTGATACATATCTAGGAAATAATCCAAACATATCACAATTCTGGAAATACAAATAGTACCAAAACAAGTAAAAAAGAAAATATAAATAGCTCCGCAGCATCGCAAGCCTAAGCTTGGTCCCATGCTCTCCTACTCTAAAGCTATCAAGTACCCGAAGTCGAAGGGCGCCTATCCTTGTCTACACCTGCAACAAAATAGTCTGTTTGGGCCCAAAAGTATGGCCCAAATAGGGTGTGAGACTAAATCCCCATAGGCAACCACCCAAAGATATGTGCCTAACTGTCATTGACTATATGGCAGGTAATAGTACAGTAAGAATTAAACAACAACCAGTAAACAGTAAGTAGTAAACAGGATGATATACAACAGTGATAAATCCACAAATCAACAAGTAGTAGTGAATCAAAAAATTAACCACACAGGAACCCCTTTGGGAAGTACTCGCAGCCAACCCCTCTGGTCTTTTCTAAGAAGTACCAACAACCCACTGGGTAGTGCACTCAGCCTAACCCCTCTGGTTTGGTCATACAAAATTATAAGACTCTATTGGGAAGCTCGCTCGGTCAATTCTCCTTATAGTCTAGGGTAGTCAGGGACTCTCTGAAGAATATCACGCAGTCTAACCCTCTTATAGCCCCAAGGTCTAGAAACTCTATGAAGAAGCTCACTCGGTCAATTCTTCATATAGTCTCCAGTCTATCATAGACTCTCTAAGGAAGATCACTCAGTCAATTCCATCTCTATCCTGGAAAGGTTTTAAAGAGATTCAAACAAAGTAAAGACTCTCTGAGGAAGCCCACTCGGTCTACACTTCTGTAGTCTATAATATCCAAGACTCTCTGGGAAGCTCACTCTATATATCCCCTATAGTCTATAATGTCCAAGACTATCTGAGAAAGCTCACTCGGTCTACACTCATGTATTCTACAATATCCAAGACTCTCTAGGAATCTCACTCGGTCTATCCATTATAGTCTATAGCACCAGGTTCTCACGGTCCCATGCCAGTCGGTGCATAATAATGTTGTAAGGCCAAAGTACACCTACAGAGCTACTTGGCTAACCAGTCTACAACATAATAAGCATATCAAGAATATCATTCCATCCTACAGTCACAAGGCATGGAAAACAGGTATAACGGCCAAAGGCTAACAAGACCCCAAGGTCATAATAAGAACAAGGCATGGGAAAAACATCCAAGAATAAAAATTATCCACAAACAGGATCAAATTTAATCTATAAAAGAATACAATCATAGCATGAAAACAACAGGGGAAAAACGGTAAACACACAATACCCCGTTCAGGGGTATTGGTGGAATTTTCACATAAAACTCAAAGACATAGAACCGTAAGGCACAAAACACCTACCTTGATGATAGGAGATCGATATACATTGACCACGAGGCTTGAATCTCCTTAGAATGGTGTAGATCTATGAAACCACACAAAATGTTCAACACATGATATCTAGAGAAAGTGGGAGAATCATGGAATGAAACTCAAGAAGAAGGAACAACTCACTGCTGCGGTTCCAAATCAATCGACAGTGGTCGATTCAGCAAATAGATGGAGGATCGGAAGCTCGGAGGATGTTTGCGGTCATATGGGTCGCTCTCAGTTGAGGAACCTGGAGAAGAAGGTGTTTTTGTCGATTAGGCGCGACCCCGGTCTGTTTAATGAAAAAAAAGAAACTACACGGCTTGTAATTCTGGAGTACACGGCGTGTACTTGGCCTTTTCGTACTCCGCTTTAAGAAGCCTCCACATCGCCCCTACATACCATTTGTGTGGCCTAGACACGGCCAGTACACGGCCTGGTGCTGCATCAAAGTACACGACATGTACTTATAAAGTACACAGCGCACACATCGAAAATTTCCAGATTTTCCTCTTTTTTTCAAAAACGACCAGAAAAGGAAAAACATACCTGAAATGAAGATCTAGGTTCTTACAAACTTCCCCCTTAATGAAAATTTCCCCCAAATTTCCTTATCAAGGTGTAGATGAAGAAACCCCGAATAGCTCTGGCCACTGTGATCATACATCGGCCTCCCTCTCACATGTCTCATCCTGTACTCGCCCGTGCTGCCATATCACCCATACTAGAGGAACAAACCAGCCACAGAGAACCTTCATACTGCGATTGACAATCCGAATAGGATTCTACTCAAATGACGCATCTGCTTCAAGTTCAACCTCCTCAGGTTGAAAGACATGAGATGGGTCTGAAAACTAACGTCGGAGTAGAGAAACGTGGAAGACATCGTGCATAGCCCGGTACCTCTGAGGTAATGAAAACTGATAGGCAACTGTCCCAACTCTCTCCAACACCTCATATGGCCCGACGTACTGCGGTGAAAGCTTACACTATCTCTGAATCCTCTTGTGTCCTAACCTCGGTGCGACACGCAGGAAAACCTGATCCCCAACCTCGAACTCCAGAGGTCGTCTCCGCTGATAAGCATAAGACTTCTGTCGAGACTGTGCTGTAGCCATCCTCTTCCAAATCAACTCTATCTGCTCTAAGGTCTCCTGAACAAGACGAGGTCCCAGCAAAGCTACCTCTCCTACCTCCAGCCAGCATAAAGGTGATCGACATGGCCTACCGTACAAAGCCTTGTAGGTGCCATCTGAATAGTCACCGGAAAAATGTTGTTATAGGAAAACTCCACCAGAGGAATATGCTTCTCCCAAGAACCTCTAAAGTCGAGAATGCAAGCTTGGAGCATATCTTCAAGCACCTGAATTGTACGCTCGGACTGGTCATCTGTCAGGATATGGTATACTGTACTCAAAAGTACATGTATACCCAAAGCCTTCTAAAGCCCCTTTAATAACCAAGAAGTAAAACACGCTTCCCGGTCCGAAACAATGGATTGTGGAACTCCATGCAGACGTACAATCTCTCAAATGTACAACTGCCCCATCTCATCAACACTAAAGGTCTCCTTGATCTGCAAGAAGTGAGAAACCTTTGTAAGCCTGTCGACGAGAACCCAAACAACATCACTCCCTCGAGGTGACCTTAGTAACTCGGTCACAAAGTACACCGTGACATCGTTCCACTTCCACTCGGGAATGGGTAACTGCTGTAAAAGTCCTAATGGTCGCTGATACTCTGCTTTCACCTGCTGATAAGTAGAACATCCCACGTAGAACCCAAAAACATCTCTCTTCATACCTGGCCACCAGTACTGGTGGTGAAGATCACGATACATCTTGGTGATGCCAGGATGAACTACCCAAACTGAAGAATAAAAATCCCGCATCAGCTCCTCAGGTATGTCTGCTGGCACCCATACGTGTCCCTTAGAAATGCAAGATCTCATCCCCACCCATTGTCCATCCAAAAAGAGGGTCCTCTTCTAACACACTCTCCCGCAGGACTACACCTTCAGAGTCTAATAGCTGCCTCATCCGTACCTGATCAAGACGAGTTGAGGTAACAACTATAGAAGAATTCTATCCCTGTCTATCGTTCACCTCCAAGTGCATCTCATAGAACAGATCCATAAGCTGCCACTCACTACTGGCCTCCTGAACTGCCTGAATCTGAGTTCTCCTACTCAACATGTCAGCCACTACATTTCCCTTTCCCGGTGTATAGGCAAGATCAATGTCAAAGGACTATAGATACTCGACCCACCTGTGCTGTCTCAGATTCAGATCACACTAAGTGAAGATGTACTTGAGACTCTTGTGGTCGGTGAAAACCAAAAAGTGCTCTCCCATAAGATAATGTCTCCAATAGTGTATGTCATGAACAACAACTGCCAACTCCAGATCGTGCGTCGGGTAGTTTCTCTCGCGTGGCCTCAATTGCCGAGACCCGTACACAACGACTCATCTCCCTGCATAAGCACATCTCCCAATCAGACACCTGAAGCATCAAAATAGACTGTATAGATCTTGCCTGGCTCTGGAAACACTAGTATTGGTGCTAACGTCAACCTCCCTTTCAGCTCCTAAAAGGCTGACTCACAATAATCTGACCATAAAACTTCACCCCTTTCTTAGTTAGACCTATCAGTGGTGCTGCAAGGAATGAAAAGTCCTTAATGAAACACCTATAGTATCCATCCAGCCCTATAAAACTCCACACTTCAAATACATTCTTCGGATGCTCCCAGGAAACTACAACTCTGACTTTCTATGGGTTTACAGATACTCGTGTCTTTGAGATAATGCGACCCACGAAGTGAATCTGATCCATCCAAAAGTGGCATTTCGAGAGCTTAGAATATAACTGATTCTAAATTAGTGTACTTAGAATGATCTCAAGATGGGTATAATGGTCATGTCTAGTTTGAGAGTACACCAATATGTCATCCACAAAACCACCACGAAGTAATCCAAGTATGGATGGAACACTCGGTTCACCAGTACCATAAAAGATGCTGGTGCATTCGTGAGACCGAATGGCATGAGCGTATACTCGTATAGACCATACCTACTCTTGAAGGCTTTAAGAGGTATATCTGATGGTCTAACGTGCAACTAATGATAACCGTACCTCAAATTAATCTTCAAAAACACTCGGGATCCTCGAAGCTGAATAAAGAGGTCATCGATCCTCGGAAAAGGATACCAGTTCTTGACCCTCAACTGGTTCAGCTTTTGATAATCCACGTAAATACCTAGGGTGATGTCTATCTTCTTCGAAAATAGGATAGGCGAACCCCAAGGATAAGTACTGGGTCGGATGAAACCCTTTGCCAGCAACTCCTCCAACTGCATCTTGAGCTCTTGAAACTTAGGTGTAGTCATCCTATAAGGATGAATGGTCACCAGTGCCACTCCTAGCATGAGATCAATAGAAAATTCTACCTCATGCTCTGGAGGAAAACCTGAAAAGTCCTCTGGAAATACATCCCTAAAACATTCCACCACTGGAGGAAAGTCTAACTGCGAAGTCCCCTGGTCATCCAGTTAAAGACTGGAAATCTGGGCTGTAACTCCTACTAGCCCACGATGCTCTGGTCTAGCTCTACCCGCCTGGACATCCCACTCACCTCTATAAAGAAAAGTTCCACCCTCTAGTGATACGATCCTCACCCTGCGGAAATAGAAATTGACGACTGTCTGGAATGGAACTAACCAGTCCATACCAAGAATGACATCATAGCCTGTCATCTCTAGTAAATATAGGTCCCATAATAAGTGACACCCTGCAACCTCAAGAGGGTACTCTCTACACTGACGTACGTTAGACGTCTTTGTTCCCAACGGTGTATCAAGAGTCAACATGTCGGCAGACGAAAAGATACAGAGCCCAAGGCTCTCCAAAATAGCAACAGAGATAAATCTATGAAAATCACCAGTATAGAAAATGGATGTAGATAAAACAGAGGATACTAAGATCATACCTCGAACTGTAGAAGGGTTGGGATCCTTCCCCTGATGGGTCTACTCCACAGTGAAAGTCTAGCCTTTACCGCGGCCCTGCGCCCCAAGCTGACCACTCTGAACTGATCTACTCTACTGTCGCTGGTAACCTGGTGACTGAAAACCATGTTTGCGACCTCCACCTCGGCCCAAACGGTAGGAAGAACCCCAATTCCCAAACTGGTGAGAAACTGTCGATACATCACCTGAACGCGGGGTCATAGAAGAACCCTACCACTAGCTATAGGTGAGAAGATCTAACAAAAACACTGAAGATGTCCCATCTTGACACAAGATCGGCACTCCATTGGGTCTCTCTAACACTGAGGCCTAGTATGCCCACTCCTACCACACTGGTAGGATACTACCTAGCTGCCCAAATTTGCATTCCTTCTACCCTGATCTCCTCGAGCAGACTTTCGGTGGTGCTTCCTTCTATCAGTAGGAGGAACACTGACTCTGGATGATAAACCGCCCTAGCTCACTGCTCCAGAATCCCTCATATTGAGCTCAGTGATCGGCGCCTGGTTGACGATAGAGGATATCGAAGTCAACCTGAAGATATTCACCTAGGAATGGATCTCCTTCCTGAGACCATCCTCAAACATCCTAGCATGGAACAACTCATCCCCTGATGGAATCGGCGTGAAGCACTACAGCTCGGTAAAGCGATACGAGTACTCCATAACACATACAGTACCCTACTCGACACTCATAAACTCCCAGGATAGGTCCGCCCTCAAGGTCTCCGGATAAAAGTAATCGTAGAAGATGCACAAGAACTCATCCCAAGTCATACTCTGTTGGTGCTCAGAGTGTGAGATCACCTCCCACCACCTCTTGGCGGTGTCTCAGAGCTTATAAGTAGAATGATTTACCCTTTTATCTGGAGGTATCTTCTGGTGCTCGAAGATCATCAGCATGGCATCTAAACACTAATCTGTAGCCTGGTTTCCTCCATCCCCTGAGAAAGTAGAAGGATGTTGCTGCTGGAAAAACTGCTTCTTCTCAGCCATCGATGGGGCAGGAGGCGGTGCTCCCTGAAAGGTCTGCATCATCCTTAGGAAGTCCTCCATGAACTGTGCATCAGTGCCTGAAATGGGTATAACTGCTGGTGCCAAGGCTACCATAGCAGGAGGATCTGCAGGAGGTTCTTGATCGGCCATGTCTGGTGTCTGATCACCGTCTAGAAGCTGACGTACAACCAAAGGACGTCTCGGAGGCATAGCTCTGAAATAAAAAAAGCACATCTTAGATCAGGAATATCAAAGACTAAGAACACAAGAGTACAAGATGGAAACATGAGAAGAAAAATTTATGTTTTACACAACATGGATACACGGTGTGGATAAAACTACACGGAATTTCCTCTAAAGCCATTTACATGGGCGTGTACTCTGCCACCTCTGGTAGTGAAACACCCCAGACTACATGGTGTGTTGTCCCCACACATGGTGTGTACTTGAACTCCATTCCCCTGCCCGAGTCTCTTTACACGGCTAACTCACACGGTCTTCTTAACCCTAGACTACCCGGCATGTTCACTAAGGACACGGCATGTACTAGACAAGCCTCAGCGACCTGTGTTGTTAGTTACATGGCCGACTACACGGCTGACCCTTACACGACATGTTCCGAACAAACACAACATGTATAGGAGAAGATAACAACGACACGTGTTGTTCGTGACACGGCCGGGTACCTAGAACAAGGCTACACAGCGTGTTCATACCAAACAGGGCGTATACGACACGAGATTCCCCGACCCGTGTTGTTAGTGACACAACTGGGTACACAGATCACTACTACATGGTGTGTAATGACAGTACGCGGCATGTTCCAGAAAACTTTTTCACCACCCCGTGTTTCTGCTCACACAGTCAGTGACACAGTTTAAAACTACATGGTGTGTAGTCAAGTACATGCCGTGTATTCTGGGTTTTTTCGGGCAGTAGCTCAGAAACTACACCGAAGCCCAGAAAACTCTGAAAAACAAACATGGAGGTTCCAAATTCCGATCCGTGAAGGCCCATACTCCCCACGAATAAAATCTTGACATCTCCTACATATTAAATACAAGGGAAATAAGTCAATGATACACCAAACTCCGATTTATGAGGGCCCATAACACCTCTAGAATCAAAATTTGGATTTCATTTAAGTAAGGTACAATACAACCAATTTCTCTATCAAACAAAAAGGATTCTACCAAAGCATCTATCACAACAGCATGCATAATCTACAAAACGTCTATCACAAAGACATGAAATCGCTAATGCACCCTAGATGGCATGGAAAAAATTCACGGCATGTGATTTCTAACAAGTGCCTATATGATGAATGAGATGTCATACCCTCATCTCATTGGGTTGCGACAGAAATAGAACCGCAATAGCACAACAATAACAACACAAGTCATGTGAATCACTCTAGGTGAAATCATATCAACCGTAAAATCTTGAAATAGAAAACTGCAATAAATGAGGTAGATTGGCTTTTCCCTGTACATCGGTTAGCTACTCTTGGGAACAACTTATTACCAAGTACCGAATCCATCCTATCCCTAGCTAAAGGCTCCAAACAGTAAGTCAAGAGAAAATAATTCCTCTGATACCAATTTGTAACATCCCGGTTCCGGAAGCCACCCAGAGTCACCCCGTACCCAGTTGTTCACATGGCCTCAAGTGAATTTCCCCATATTCTAGTGGCTGCCGAATAGCAGTGAGGGCTTTGGGTGTGAAAGTGGGGAAACTATGCTCTCATTGGAAGATTACACTGCGGAAGTAAACAAAACATGAAATATCGGAAGCAGTAAATATCCAATAACAGTAAACAGTGAATGACTAAAGCAATAAATAACTGGAGTACATATGTATATATGAAATTATGCGTGATACATATCTAGGAAAGCAGCCAAACAGATCACAATTCTAGAAATACAAACAGTACCAAAACAAGTACAAAATAAAAGATAAAAATCTCTGCAGCATCGTAAGCCTAAGCTTGGTCCCATGATCTCCTACTTAAAAGCAATAAAGTACCCAAAGTTGAAGGGCTATTTCCCTTGTCTATACCTGCAACAACATAGTCTGTTTGGGCCCAAAAGCATGGACCAAATAGGGTGTGAGACTAAATTCCAGTAGGCAACCACCCAAAGATATGTGTCTAACAATCAGTGAGTATTTGGCAGGTAATAGTACAGTAATCATTAAACAGTAACCAGTAAATAGTAAGAAGTAAACAGGATGATATAAAACAATGATAAATCCACAAATCAACAATCAGTAGTGAAGTAAATAGCTAACCACATAGGAACCTCTCTAGGAAGTACTCGCATCCAACCCATCTGGTCCTATCCAAGAAGTACCAACAAACTACTGGGCAGTGCATTCGGCCTAACCCCTCTGGTTTGGTCATACGAAATTATTAGACTCTCTGGGGAAGCTCACTCGGTCAATTCCCCTTATAGTCTAGGGTAGTCAGGGACTCTCTGAGGAAGATCACACGGTCTAACCCTCTTATATCCCCCATCTCTAGAAACTCTATGAATAATATCACTTAGTCAATTCCTCTTATAGTCTCTAGTCTATCACAAACTCTCTACGGAAGCTCACTCAGTCAATTCCTTCTCTAGACTGGAAAGGTTTTAATGAGATTTAAACAAAGTAAAGACTCTCTGAGAAATCTCACTCGGTATACCCTTATATGGTCTATAATATCCAAGACTCTCTAGGAAGATCACTCGATCTATCCCCTATAGTCTATAATGTCCAAGAATCTCTGAGGAATCTCACTCAGTCTACCCTCCTATAGTCTATAATATCCAAGACTCTCTGGGAAGCTCCCTCGATCTATCCCTTATAGTCTATAGCACTAGGTTATCATGGTCCAGTGCCATTCAATGAATAATAATGCTATAAGGAAAAAGTATGCCTACAAAGCTACTTGGCTAACCAGTCTACAACATAACAAGCATATCAAGAATATCATTCCATCCTATAGACACAAGGCAAGGAAAACAAGTATAACGACCAAAGGCTAACAAGACCCCAAGGTCGTAACAAGAACAAGGCATGGGAAAAACATCCAAGCATAGAAATTTTCCTCAAACATGATCAAATTTCCTCTACACAATCCTACAAGCATAACAGGAAAACAACAGGGGAAAAATGGTAAACACGCAATACCCCGTTCACAGGTATTGGTGGAATTTGCACATAAAAATCAAAGACTTAGAACGGTAAGGCACAAACCACATAACTTGATGCTAAGAGATCAATATACTTTCACCACGAGACTTGATTCTCTTTAGAACAGTGTAGATCAATGAAAACGCACAAAACAATCAACCCAAGATATCTTGAGAAAGAGGGAGAATCATGGAATGAAACTCAAGAAGAAAGAATAGCTCACCACTGCAGTTCCAACTCAAATGACAATGGTCGATTCGGAAAACAGACGGAGGCTTGGGGGCTCAGAGGATTTTTGCGGCCGTACGTGTCGCTCTCGATCGAGGAACCTGGAGAAGAAGGTGTTTTCGTCGATTAGGCGCGACCCCTGTCCGTTTAATGAAAAAAATGAAACTACACGGCGTGTACTTCTGGAGTACACGATGTGTACTTTCCATTTTCGTACTCCGCTTTAAGTAGCCTCCACATCTCCCCTACACACTGTGTCTCTGGCCCGAACATGGCCAGCACACGGCCTGGCGCTGCATCAAAGTACATGGCATGTACTTTGAAAATTTTCAGATTTTCCTCTTTTTCTCAAAAACGACCAAAAAATGAAAAACATACCTGAAACGATGATACGGGTTATTAAAATAGTCACTATGATATACTATCCAAGTATTTTTATAATAGAGAACCATGTATCACTCAAGGAGAAGTGTAATTCCATTAATCAATAAGTCCATCTATGGTATTCCAATATGGGAATCTATGATTCTATAAAAGATAAATATAAATATGTATGCAATTAAATTCAATAATTAACACTTTCATTGATAATTAATTCATGACATTATATATTATATCATTATAAATTCAATTAATCAATCCAATTAAAAAGTAAAAAAGGTTCATGTTTATATGCATACTACATAAGTATTCATGTCTTCATTTTGGTCAACCCTGTTGATGTTCAAACTATTTAATGTCCAAGGAAAAAGGGTGAAATATCCTACCCATTTGGAAAGTTAATCTATTCTATATATTATTTCATTTATAAGTTAATAGTGTTATTAATTGTTTTTGAATCACATGATAATTCATTTAATTTATCTATATAATTATATAGAATTAAGTTAATTCAATTTCATTAATAATTTAATATTTCATTTAAGGAAATTATCGAACCCACTACCTAGTGGAAATCCCATTACACCCAAGAATAATTTGACAGAATTGGTAAAAATGATCATTATAATTATTTTATTATAAATATGGTTATGGGTGGGTTCAGGTTGGTGACATTCTCCTATAACCATTTATGATGGTCTCAAATAATGTATAAAAGTGGTCTATCTGTTCAATGTATTGTATTTTATGTATTTTTAGAAATGTGTAGGATTTTTGAGCTGTGACCAAATAAAAATATTTTATAAAAGATGTTCCTATAATGGAAATGAAACTAGACCAACTACATCATTCCAAGAGAGCCTTACTAGTCCATTACATTGATATGATTTGAGCCAAAACGCGAGAAAATAGATGAATAGGAAAATATCCTAATAATATGGAATATGATATCTCATTGAAATAATATTTACTATGGTAAGATAAATAGAGAGATGAATTATGAGAAATAGTAAACTAACTGAGTGATCTCAAACCCGATTGATGAAATTTGTTTCAAAGTTAGAATAAAGTAGTACTATATAAGCCTAAGTTAATGCCAATGGTGATGAATTAGTGAATAATGGAGTGAATGAAATGATAGTGGACAGGGGATAAGAAAACAACAGGATGAAATTAGACACTATAATTTTCATCTCAATAATGAGATACATAGATTCTTCACACGTTTTGGAAAACCTAATCCATTTATTTCATTCCAATTTCCATAGACACCCGAACCTCATAGTGATCTCACATGTTTTGATAAATCATGTGCATCCCATAGATTTATTCTCAATATTTTTCTAAATAAATATTTCATAGTAGTGAAACCTTGGTTTTAAATTTTAAAAAATCATGTGACACCCCTCTATGGAGGAATAGTTTAGTTGACTTTTTATTCTCTATCAGTGTGAAAATTATGGGCCTCTCCTTTCAATCCAAAAATTTATTTTTGGATATTGATTCTCTTGAATCTCAGTCAATATTTCGAGACAACTATAAAGACTTAAAAACCTTCTTACAATATTTTTAAATTTTTTAATTCTAATATTTATATTCTATTTATATATTTTAATCTATTAATTATCACCAAATGTAGAAAAAAATAATTTATTTTGAAACATTCACACTGTTCAAAAACATGAGATACTACACAAGGTTTACATAATCCTTAAAAATGATCCTATAAATTTAAATCATTTCCATTTTGAAGTGGTAATTTTTTATACACAAATTTAAATGAGGAAATATATTCAATAATGGTGAGAAATTCACAAATTAGAATATATTTATTGCCCTTCCTGAACCCAAAAATTTCTCTTATAGCTTTCATGTTCCCTCATTCACTTATACCAACAATGAAATTCTTCAGGCCATACAGTCATTCAAATATGTCATGAAACCCTCAAACACACATATCAATTCCATCCTGAAAGAACCAATAACATTAATAAATAACCTATTTATTATGGGGATCATTTTACATGAAATTTTCAAGAATTTCCCCATAATTTTGGGAAAATTATTTTCCATTCATCTTGTTCTTATGTCATGTTCCCTACAAACAAGTACCTTATACACCTCTTCTCAAGAATCCATATGTTAGATAAAATGGTATCTTAATTATAACCTATTCAAGACCTACAAAAACCCAAAAAACTAGTTCTCCATGTTTTAACAAGTCCTTTACAAATTTTCACTAAGAAAAACCATTTGATTTCATGAAAAAATGAAATTGTGAGACTATTTTTCAATGTAAATGATGCTCATTAAATACTAGGAAACATTAGATGATACCACTCCACTACCACCACATGACATTTAGTCATTAAAAGTTCCCATAAAGGACACTCTATGTCAAAAAAACGAGATTAATGGGGTCCATAGATATTTGATTCCTCTAAATGTTTTTATATCCAACAACATTTTGAAGGACCACTCAACCCATTTTCCAGATCAGGGATAGGGAGAAAGACCATAATTTGAAGATATATTCAATAAATTTGGATTTTAATTCAAAAAAATTAGGTTATAAGTAGTTAAAAACATTTATTGTATTCTTTATGGGAAATAAGAGGGTTATAATACCCCCTAGTAAGGTGCTTACTATGGTTAAATGAAAATAATTCCATCAGTTTGGACTACACATAGGGTTGAACCCCATTTGAAAAAGACTTTACATAATTTATTGACCCCAAACTATAAAATGTATATATAGACACCGCATTCACTATCTTATCTTATATTGTTCTACCATTCTCCCAATATGACCAATTTTCCTCATGGGAGCCTTGTTTCCCCATCTAGCACAAAATACCAATTTCAATAAAATGTCTACAATAAACACCTAATATTGACGATTTTGTTATTGGGATCATCTTTATTCCTTTGTTTGTATTTTTTCATTGGTAAAAATCATATTTGTTATTTTAATATATACCATTTAGTGTTATAAAAATACATTTAATCATATATTCTATTCATATTAATCATTTATCATCTTATGAAATTAATGGAACCATTAATGGATCATGTCACTCATCGTAACTATTCAAAACATCGTTATATGTGTCTTGCGAGTTTTTCATCATTTTTATAACCAACCAATGAACTAAAGTTTTTGATTCTCCTCTAACATGTTGTATAATGTAATAAATAAAAAATCACTCACCTATAACTACAATACCAAACCCCTGAAATGAAATTTAACATGGAGGTCATAATAATATTATGTTAGACTAAAAGATATATTAATAAATTATATTTTCCACAAAATTTAATGTAGTATGTTCTATAAATGTGTCATAAAAATACACATAAATGATCTTGGATGCATGAGAACGAAATTCAAGTCATTGTAAAAATATATATAAACCTATAAGGAACATCATCAGTCATATATTCGCGGTCTTTAAATGAATAACATTTTTTAGCTTGATGATCATAAAAGTAAGAAAAATGGTCTTTGAAAAATGACAAAAAATGATATGATGTACCTTAAATGAATGAAACATAGTATTTCATTCCCCATAGAGTTATATGTAGAAATATTATTTCATTGGTCCTATGATACCTCTAAAACATCCTCAAACACCTTCCATATAGACACATTTCTAAATTCCCATCAAAATCAGCTATAAAAGTTATCAAAAGATATTAATTCAATAAATAATTGATATCTAATCATACATAATGATGAAGAATATTTCATATATAATTTTCTCATTGATGCATTAATGTTTTATAATTTGTTTTAATTAAGGGTAACTGATATTGTTAATCAAAATGTTTTTGTGAATATTCTCATAAATATAAGAGTGTATTTAACTAGGAAAAAGTCTTTCAATTGAGATTTAAAATCATCAATTATATATTATAACAAAAGGTGTGATCATATTCACTGACGATGATCAATAAGGAATCCATATTTTGAATTGGAAATAGTTTTTTGGTATTTCAATAGTAATAATGGATCTTCAAGGTATATCTCTTTAAACACATATCCAACTGTAAAGAGGGGTCTAAGACTACTAGATTACAATCAATCTATCATATTGAATATGTGTTTTTTGGTTCAAACATAAGTAAAACTCCCTTATATGATGTTATCATAAGAAGGGATATATCTAATTTTGAAATGATATAATAATATAATAAGAATTTATCTATAATCCCATTATATTAATTTCAGCTAGTTATATTATCCATTTTCATTACATTAAGGTATTTATCATAAACAAAATACAATGCACAATAAAATTTATAATATTAATTTCCATATCAATATTATTATATTAATTATCAGGTATATACTATCAATTGGATTAAAATCAAAATTATAATTTCCATAATGTTATAGAGAAAAATAAAAAAATGAATAGTTAATATAAACATACATTTTATCAATACCCTCATCATAGACAGACACCCAACAGACAATAATATACATGGGAATGTTATAAATAATATATTTCTACATCACAATCATATGTTTTTGTAAAAAAATAATATTTTCTCATTTATAAGCTAAAAATTCAATGAACTCATGTTAATAAAAATAAATTCAGAAAACTATAACAATGAATCAAACCAATATAATATTTTTAAAATCACAAAAATTATCAATATTTAAAAATATTACGAAATTATAAAATAATATGGGGTGAAAATTCAAGCTTATAATAAAATAAATAGTCCAAAAAATTATATTTCAACTATAATTTAGACTAAATCACACATCTTAAATAATTTAGACAAACATTTCCAATATATTGATATCATGTTTGTTACATTTTAATATTATTGTTAAATTATTAGATTTAAAGGTAACATAGTTACTAATTCATTGTCACATATTTTTGATTGTGCGTTATTATAGAATTTTTTAAAGAAATGAGAGTTACTAGTTATTGAATGAAATACAATACTAATCTTGTATATTATGTTGTTTATGTTTTGGTTTTTTATGTAGGTGGATGTTTATATTTTTACATGTATTGAGGTGATGAAATAGAAGATGGTGTTCTGGCATGTGGAAGCTAGGGATGTCTAAATATAACATTTGGCTATTTCATATTATATAATGAGTTTTTTTATTTTTTCGGTAGTCAGGGAGCTATATGTCATGGTAAAGGATTTTATTAAATTAGAATTATTATTTCTGGATATTGAAAACTCTACTTTTGGTTAATTGTAGAAAACTACATACCTTTGTATATAATAGTTGTTGAGGTGATGAGGACCCCATAAAAAATTAATATATATATATATATATATATAAATATAATAATTTTAATAATTTGTTTTTTGTTATAAAAATCATGGGAAAATTTTCCAAAACATAGTGGTTAAATGGAAATAATATGGTTCATTACCCACTATGTATCATTTGTTTCCATGGAATAAATACCAATTTGAAATAAGAAATAAACAAATGTACATTTTGAAATATATATTTTAATGATTTTTAGAATAAAAAAGAAAAGAAATGTATCCCCCTTTATCAGTATGATATTTTTGGATTATTTAAATGTAGTAATTTCATGCATTTATGGGTTTTATTTCTTAATTAAATGGATAACCAAAATTATAAATTCTTAAAGGACCGCCAAACAGAAGAATAAATAATGGGACATTAAACCCCCTTTTAGTAATAGTGAGTATCACAAGGAGAATATTATTTTTAATTGTTGGATACTATTATAATTGAAAATGTGAGGTTGGTGAGAACTCATGTGTCATTACCCAAGACATGTTAATCCTCGGTCCATTCTAGTCAAAGGGGAAATAGTTACTTAGGAATGGAGTAAATCATATTAAAAATGTTTTTCCTTGAGAATAAATATTTCATAATAATAATTTGACATGTATCTAGTTTGTACTGATAAAAATATGTTCAATATTGAATATTACCTTGAGAATATAATAAAATTTGATTAGGTCATAGAGTTTCATGTATGTGGGTGATCGAGATCCCAATACAAGAATTTTATTCATAACATATTGTGGTAAACTAGTGGTTGGAGATTATCAAAGGATCCAATTCTATTTGATTATAGATATCATAGTGAAATTACAAGACTTTTTATTCTTTTTTAATGAGGGGTGCGTGGTTGATCCAAAATGATGAGGGGTTTTTAGAATAATTTATGTTCAAGGAGGGATGAGGAGTGATCCTCACCCTCGATTATAGGAAAAAAATGTTAAAGATTCATAAAATCATATAGTATTTTAAAAAAATATAGGGATCGTCATGAATTAATAGTAAGGAACATACTTACGTATCTAATTGGTGGGGATAGAAGAGTAAAATTCTAAAAGTGAATAGATTGAATCTGGGATCTCATTAATGTTCATCCCAACAAAGACTATGGATATTACATGAATATTAATTGATATTTGAAAATGTTTTTAGTGCTAATATCTATAAAATTTATGCTGAGGAGAATCATGGATATCGTAGATGAAAACCCACATCTGGTGTAATAATAATATTAGTGATACTATTTTTAATTTAATACATTCAGATGTTATTATAATTTCAGGAATCATTAAGAGTGACAATGAATATTAGGGTATTGAACATTAGGAAGAAATGAGTTGTCCCTAAACATTATAAGGCTGGTGGCCCAATGTCTTATAATGACATAACTAATTCCAAAACCAAAAAGTGATTTTATTGAATTCTAAAGAATATTTTCATTATTTATTTCATGTTTCATTATTTATCATAGTGAGGGTGGAGCATATCAAAAATATGAATCCAATATTCATACTAATTTATATTATGTATGAAATAATTAGTGAGGGTGATTTATAAATGTTTTTTAAAATCTATTTAAACAGCCAAGGAATGGAAATATAATATTTATATAATGATTAAAATATGAGAGAAAGGTTACTCTATAAAATTATGAGGTCAAGATCTAATATGTTTGTGAAATATTTATAAGAAATTTATTAATGTTTAATGAGTTACATTCTTGAATTCTCTCAAGGGAATCTCTCATAGAAATCATATAGTGAACCAATATTTTCATACGTATACATTACATCTTTTTCATTGAATATTTAATACATTACATGGATACAATACTAAGGTACATAATAGTTTAATGTATTTGCAAAATAATTATACAATCTTATAATTTGGTGAATGATCTTTATTATCTCTCATAAAAGGCATCCGCCTTATTATAGATAAAAAGGATACCCTATATAAAACCATTATTCATAACCTTCGGTGTTTAAGACTATTAAAAGGAGATATTAGATGCTCATTAAGTGTATGAATGATATTTGTGTGTATATAAAATGAACCTAAGGGTCTCAGAACATAATAATAACATATGAAAATCATACCCTACATATCAAATACTATAATATTGAGTTATTGATTAAAGATAGGAATTTCGTAAGACATGAATCATTAGGTAATAAAAGAACATGATCAATGAGGGAATATCATTTTCATAAGAAATATATTTGTGTCATGTTCTTAATCATAAAAAATCTTATGTCATGGATAAACACTAAGACATTGATAACATATTAGTATTGGGGAAACAACCCATGAAGTTACTTCTGGATTGGGATAAAATTCTATGTACACTTTTTTTAATATAGGTATATCCTCTTATGTAATCTATTTTAGGCCTATGAAAACATATTTTCTACCCATTGATCTCATATAATTGTAATCATTACCCAATTCCATAGAGAGAGAAATAGTTCCTACCCACCACATAATGAAATTCATACTTGTAACGTCCCGGTTCCGGGTGCCACTCAACGGGTGCCCTGAACCCGGTTCGCCACGTGACCTCAACCACATTTCCCCAAATGCCAGAGGCAGCCGACTAGCAGTGAGGGCCCATGTCTGATAGTGGGGAAACTATTCCCTCATTTGTAAAAGTGTATCGCAGTGGAATATAAGATAAACATACAAAAACAGCGGAAGAAGTAACAATATATATAACTGAAATGGATAACTGATAACAAAAAGGGAAACTAGAAGTCATATATATATGAAGATGCATCATGTCACTATTCTATAAAACAACAAGAACATGTTACACTGCAATACAATACATTACAACTGAAGTACAACTACAGAAAGTAAAACAGAATAGCCCACGACATCACGAGCCAATGCTCGGTCCCATGCTCTCCTACACCCCAGCAGCAATCAAGTACCTGTATAAGGTCCCTTTACCTTATCTACACCTGCAGAAACATAATATTTTTGGGCCAAAAATCATGACCCAAACAGGGTGTGAGAAATATATCTCATTAGGCACCCACCAAAGGCCCGTTCTCAACTGTGTGTAAGCATGCAACAACATTGTGCAAAAGTAAAATGCAATGAACTAATCAGTACTCAAAGGTAACTAACTTAACAGTTATATTTCCATTTAATTATTCATTTAATCCATTTAATATAAGAAAACACCACGATGCATTTCTAAGTAAACAGTCTGTGTCCTCAGACACACAAACACTTACCCTCAGGAAATCAAAATCCAACCCGCATGTAATTGCCCATAGGCATAACAGATTTTTCCCTCAGGAGTATGCAATGTCTCCCTCAGGCACAAAGTCTATTGCCCATAGGCACGGAAGAATTTTCCCTCAGGCTAAGATAAAAACTGCCCTCGGGCTATGAAAACAACTCCCACGGGCTAAGTAAAACACTGCCCTCAGGCGAAAGTAACCGGGCCATGCCCAACATGTAATTAAACATTCACATTAAATTCCTCTCAAGGAAAAAGTAATGCATAATATAAATATGGCATACCCTTGGGTATCCCGACCAAACGGCTAAATAGATGAATGCACCCCTGGGGTGGTCCTGGATCCAAGCACTGATCCCAAACAACATTTTAATATCACATTTAATTACCTATAAAATTATAGGTATTTAAAATATCCATGGCCTCAGCCACACGACACCCCAACATGGGTTTTTGGCACTAAAATACACAAAACACACAGCAATTGGAAAATAAACACCAAGCCACCTACCTTTAACACCAATGAACGATATACTTGAACATGGATTCCAGAAACACCCAAAAATGACATAGATCTGACGAAGAAGAAAACCTGTTCAAACGTAAATAACTTTCCCTCAGGAAAGAATTGGTAAGAACGACTTAAGGAGAGTGTAGGGCTTACCCGTACGGTTCCAACAAGATCGTCCGAGGCGGAAACAGATTTCCGGTTTGCGATCGACGGATCCTCAAAGATTCGGCTGTCCTGTCCCGCTCCTTCCTCCGGTTCTAAGCCTTCCCTGTGAACAGGGGAAACTACTGCCCATTTTATGCAAAAAAAAAAAACAAAGTACAGGGCGTTTACTTCCCATTTTTTTAACTATTCCTCGGGCGGCTTCCCGCCAGCATGGAACTGTTCACCTGCCGACATGACTACATGGCGTGTCTGCATGAGTACACGGTGTGTGCTATCGCACAGTTGGCCACCGCCTTACTATTCGCCTGCCGACTGACTACACGGCATGTAAAGGACCACTACACGGCGTGTAGTCGGTTCCTACACCCTTCATCGCCGACAGTTCCACACGACCTGTGTACTCATTCCACACGGCCAGAAGTATATGGCGTGTGGAAAAGTACACGGCGTTTACTTTCAAAATTTTGGATTTTTCCCCATTTTCCTTATTTTCTGAAAAACACTTAAGGGAAAGGGAAAAGAAGAAACCCGTACCTCAAAAATAAGAACCATATTCTTAAAAACGTCCCCCCTTAAAGAAATTCGTCCCCGAATTTCCCTTCCAAGGGTGGTGAAGGTAAAGCTTAGAACAGCTCTGGCCACTGAGCACGTACGTCGGTCTCCAACTCCCAGGTTTCGTCCTGCACTCGGCCATGCTGCCATATCACCCGTACGAGAGGAACTGACCGATCTCGGATAAACTTCGTGCTCCTGTCAACGATACAAATTAGATGCTCCTCAAAGGACACATCTTCCTCAAGATCAACCACATATGGCTGAAAGATGTGAGATGGGTCTGAATAATAGCGGTGTAGCTGAGATACATGTAAGATGTCGTGCATGGCTCAATACCTCTGTGGTAACTACAACCGATAGGCCACCAGCCTGACTCTTTCCAGAATCTCAAATGGCCCCACATACCTCGGTGAAAGTTTTCCCTATCTCCAGATCCGCCTGTGTCCCAGCCTCGGTGAAACCTGCAAGAAAACATGATCCCCGACCACGAACTCCAAGAACCATCTGCGGCGATCAGCATAATATTTCTGATGAAATTGTGCAGTAGCCATCCACTTTTGAATCAACTGGACCAGCTCAGAATTCTCCTGCACGAGACGTGGTCCCAGAAAAGCTACCTCACCTGCCTCTAACTAGCACAAGGGTGATCGGCATGGCCTACCATATAAAGCCTCGTAAGGTTCCATCTCAATAGTTTCCTGAAAACTATTTTTATAGGAAAACTCGACTTGGGGTATACGCTTCTCCCAAGATACCCCAAAGTCTAGGACGCATGCACACAACATGTCCTCTAGCACCTATATCGTACGCTTTGACTGGCCATCTGTCTGAGGGTGGTATGCTGTGCTCAGAAGCACCTGTGTACCCAGTTCCATCTGAAAACTCTGCTAGAAACGAGACATAAAACGGGCATCCCTATATGAAATGATAGAACGAGGGACCCCATGAAGATGTACGATCTATCGGATATACAACTTCCCGAGCTCGTCGACTCCAAAGGTCTCCTTGATTGGAAAAAAGTGAGATGCCTTCGTGAGTCTGTACACAACAACCCACACGGTAGTATTGCCTCGAGGTGACCTTGGAAACCCAGTCACGAAGTCCATCGCAACATCATCCCATTTCCACTCTAGAATGGGTAATTGATGTAACAGTCTGGCTGGCCTCTGATGCTCCGCCTTCACCTGCTGACAGGTGGAACACCTCGTAACAAAACCAGCTATCTCTCTCTTCATACCCAGCCACCAGTATTGACGTCTCAAGTCACGGTACATTTTGGTAACCCTGGGATGAACTGCCCAAACTGAATCATGAAACTCCCACATCAGATCCTCAAATATATCCCCTGGAACCCATACTCGTCCATGGAAACGCAGAACCTCATCACCACCTATCGTCCAACTAAAAGGAGGGTCCTCACTTGCCACCGACTCCCGTAGAACTAGGCCTTCCGAATCAGATAGTTGTCTAATCCTCACTCTGTCCAAGAGGGTAGAATTCACAGCTAAAGATGAAAGACAAGTTTGCCCCTGACTGTCGTGCACCTCCAAATGCATGTCAGAGAATAAGGCCATAAGCTGCCACTCACCACTGGCCTCCTACACTTCATGTATCTGAGTCTTCCACCTCAGTGCATCAGCTACTGCATTACCTTTACCAGGTTTATAGGCAAGCACAAAATCGAAGGACTGTAGGTATTTGAACCACCTCCTCTACCTCAGATTCAAGTCACGATGAGTAAAGATATACTTGAGACTTTTGTGGTTGGTGAAAACCACAAAATTTTCTCCCAATAGATAATGTCTCCAACAACACAACACATGCACAACTGCAGCCAGCTTGAGATCATGCGTTGGGTAATTCCTCTCATGTGGCCTCAACTGCCGAGACCCGTATCCAACAACTCGATCTCCCTGCATCAGCACTGCTCCCAACCCAATACCTGATGCTTTACAGTAAACTGTATAGATCTTCCCTTGATCTAGAAGTATCAGGACTGGTGCTGATGTCAACCTTTCTTTCAGGTCCTAAAAGGCTGTATCACAAGCTTCTGACCAAACGAACTTTACACCCTTCTTAGTCAGACCCGTCAACGGTGCTGCTAAGCGGGGGAAGTCTTGTATGAAGCGTCTATAGTATCCATACAGCCCTAAGAAACTTCGTATCTCAAACACTTTCTTAGGATTCTCCCAGGAAACTACTGATCTAACCTTCTCTAGGTCTACTGGAACTCCTGCTTCTGAGATAATATTACCCAGGAAGTGAATCTGGTCCATCCAAAAGTGGCACTTTGAGAGCATAGCATAGAGCCGATGCTCTCTCAGTGTACTCAATACGATCTCATGATGGGTGGCATGGTCGTGTCGAGTGTGAGAGTAAACCAAGATGTCGTCCACTAATACTACCACAAAATAATCAAGATACAGATGGAACACGTGATTCATCAGAGCCATGAAAAATTCTGGCGCGTTCGTGAGTCCGAACGGCATAACCAAGTACTCGTACAGACCATATCTACTCCGAAAAGCTGTAAGCGGTATATCCAATGGTCTCACGCGTAGATGATGATATCCGGATCTCAAGTCAATCTTCGAGAACACTCGTGCTCCTTGAAGTTGACCAAAAAGATCATCTATCCTCAGCAAAGGATATCGGTTCTTAACCGTCAACTGGTTCAGCTTCCGATAATCCACATTGAGTCTGAGGGTACCGTCCGCCTTCTTCACAAAAAGGACCGGAGAACCCCATAGAGAAGTATTAGTTCGGATAAATACCTTTTCATGTAACTCCTCCAACTACCTCTTGAGCTCCTGCAACTCTGGTGTATCCATCCTATAAGGAGGAATGGACACCGGTGCTGCCCCTAGCACAAGCTTAATAGAGAAATCTACCTCTCACTCTGAAGGTAGACCTGAAATGTAATCCAGGAAGACATCCATGAAACGATCAACCAGTGTAGGGAAATTCGTCTGACAAGTCCCCTGATCATCTAGATATAAACTCTCAATCTGGTGTGTGACTCCCCCTCGCCCATGATGTTCTGGTCTATCTCGACTCGCCTGAACATCCCATTTTCCCTTGTATAGAAAATCTACTCCCTCTGGTGATGTGAAACTCACCCTGTGATGATAGCAGTCTACAAAGGCTCGAAAGGGAACCAACCAATCCATCCTAAGAATGATGTCATAAGCTGTCATCTCTAAGACATAGAGGTCCCAAAGAAAGTGACACCCACCAACCTCAAGGGGGCACTCCTTTCACTGACGCACACCAGATGTCCTAGTCCCCAACGGAGTGTCTAGCATTATGATATTAGAAGAAGAAGAAACACAGAGCCCAAGGATCTCCACAACGGGCACAGATATAAAACTATGTGTAACACCCTTGTCAAAAAGTACTGAAGATAAGACAGAAGCTACTAGAATAGTACCTATGACTGTAGAAGGTCCGGGATCCTGCTCCTACCGGGTCTGTTGCACTGCATATGCCTTCCCAGTTCCACGGCCCTATGACACAACCAGGATACCCTGAGCTGTCCTGCCCTGCTGCCTCTGAGATTCTGGTGTCAGGCTACCATGGACACAACCACCATCTCTTCCTACACGCCCTGACATATTCCAGTTCCCCAACTGGTAAGAAGCCACTGGTCCTGCTCCCACACGCGGAGTCTGCACAGACCCCCTCTCACTAGCTACTGGTGGAAATGCCCTACAAAAGTGCTGCAGATGACCCATCTTGCCGCAAGCTTAGCACTCCACTGGGTCTCGTGGACACTGCAGTATCTTATGCCCCTCTTTAACACATTGGTAGCACACAACCTGGACACCTGAATCATTCTTCTGACTGGTACTGCCACCCTGAGAGAAGTCCATCAATCTCTTCCTCTTGACAGTAAAAACAGTACCAATAACCGATGCTAAACTGCCCTGGCCCACACCACTAGATTCCCGCCGTTTTCTCTCTGTAATCAGCACCTGTTTCACAATAGCGTGTACTAAAGGAAACCTGAAAACATTCACCAGCACTCAGATGTCATAACGAAGACCATCCTTGAAACGTATGGCTCTCAACGCCTCATCACCCACCAGCACGGGTTCAAAGAACTAAAGCTCGGTGAAACGAGCAGAATAGTCCATCACCAACATAGCACCCTACTACAGATTCATGAACTCTCGAGCTCTATCTATCCTCAGTGTCTCTGGGAAAAAGAAGTCATAGAAGACTGCCTAAAAAACTTCCCATGCCATGACCTTGTGATTCTCTGACTGGGTGGTAACATCCCGCCACCTCTTGGCGGAATCACGTAACATAGAAGTCGCGAGCTTGACCCTCCTCCCTAGAGGCATCTTGAGATGCTTGAAAATAGTCTGCATCGATCCTAGCCAAGACTCCGCAGCCTGTGGTCCTCCATCCCCTGAAAATGTAGACAAATTTTGCTGCTGGAAGATACGTGTCAGCTCAGCCATAGATGTGGCAGCCTGCGGTGCTCCCTGAAAGGTCTGCATGAACCGCATAAAGCCTTCACAGAACTGCGCCTCCGCGCCTGTGTCCTGTATAACAGCTGGCACCGCATCTGGCTCTACTAAAGGATCCACTGGTAGCCCATGGACCACCATCTCTGGAGTATAATCATTGCCGCTCTCCTGTTGAACAACACGTGGTTGTCTAGACAGAATGACACTACAAGGTCAAAAAACACACCTTAGATTCAAGATTAACAAGAATAAAAATGAAGGAACCATAAAGGGAACAAGAGGAAGAAGGAATTTCGAGATTTGAAAAACAAGACTACATAGCATGTATTATGACTACACGCGGTGTACTTGACTTATCCTCCCCTACTCGGGTCCTTCTACATGGCTAAGACACACGACTACCGTTGAACAAAAACTACACGGTGTGTATAATATCTACATGACGTGTATGGTGAATTTTTCCAAATGCCCGTGTCGTTTGTGACAGAGCCGACTACTCGGATTGACACTAAATGGAGTGTTACACCCACACACGGCATGTACATCACCCCATTTCTCAGCCACACGGTCAGGTCCACACGGTCTGTCCTCGAACAAGACTACACGACGTGCCCCAGAGGTACACGGAGTGTACTAGACGAGCTCCGCCGACCTGTGTTGTTAGTTACACAACCGGATACATGGCCTAAACTACACAGAGTGTTCTGTATACACACGGCGTGTACACGAGAGGGTTACACCAACCCATGTTGTTAGTTACACGGCTGGGTCCCCAGGTCAGACTACACGGCATGTTCTATAGTGGACACGACATGTGTGTCTTAAGGTCTATTCTGTCCATGTTATTAGTTACATGAGTGGACTCCGGGTCAACACTACACGGTGTGTATATCATTTACACAATGTGTTCGCCCCAATATCTACCCTTCCCCGTGCCGCCGCCAACACGGTTTGTGACATGGGAAGAGACTACACGGTTTGTACTCTGGGTACACGGCATGTACTTAAAAAGTTTATTTTTCTTCCCGAACAGAAGTCCATACACGGCCTGTCTAAGGTACTACACTAAGTGTATACTGGGTTTTCTGGACAGTATGCCTCAGAAACTTCCCCGGAACCCAGAAAACACCTAAAAAACAACACCTAAGTGTCAAATTCTGACCTGTGAGGGCCCATACTCCCCACGAATCAAGTTTGACATCTTATATGTGTTATAACAAAATAAACAACTAATGATCCACCAAATTCAAGTAATTGAGGGTCCATACTTCCCAAAAACCAAAGTTTGGTGTCCATTCTATCAACCTGCTCACACAAGAAAATACCCTATCACATAGCAGATATTTTATCAAGCAGCTATCACAACAACATGATTTTCTAGCACAACAACTATCACAACAACATGCAATTTCTAATGAACCTATATGGCATGGAACTATGCATGGCATGTGATTCCTAGAATGTGCCTACACTACTAGAAAAACAGGTATTTGCGATGGGTCATTTGCGACGGGATCCCGTTGCAAATGGCTTTTTGCGACGGGGGCCCGTCACAAATGACCCGTTGCTGAAAACGGTGTCGCAATAACAATTTTTTGCGACGGGCCCGTCGCTAAAGCCCTTTTCCACGATGGGGAGAATCCCCGTCGCAACTAGTACTCCGTATATTTGTAAAAAACTATTTGCGAGGCTCGCAACAGGTATTTGCGACGGGGCCCGTCGCAAACACTATTTTTAAAAAAATAAAAAAATAATAATACTATTTGCGACGGGAATAGTATCCCGTCGCAAATACTATAAAAAAAATTGTTAATAAATTATTTTAATTAATATAATAATAATCCAATTATAATTCAAAAATAAAAAATAATAAAATATTAATAAATGATTTTAATTAATATAATAATAGAATTATAATTCACAAATAAAAATAATAAATTATTTTAATTAATATAATAATAATAGAATTATAATTCAAAAATAAAAAATAATAGAATATTAATAAATATTTTATAATGAGACAGAAACTACGAATAGAAAAAAAATCATATTTTGATTTCACAAATTTTATAACATAAATACAAACTCTAATCTGAAGGAGGGGGGGGGGGGGAGGGGGGGGAGGATCTGCAGATGGTGGTGGAGGAAACTCCATCCCTAAAGCATGAGTGAGTCGGCGCATGTACTTCATCTGCTCCTGATGCTGCTGCTGCCACCGACTCGTCTGCTCCTCGTACAACTGCTGCTGGCGTCGACGCTCCTCCTCATGCTGCTGACGCATCTGCTCTTGCTCCTGTCGAAGACTCTCTATCAGTGAAGTCTGAGATCGCAACTAATCCTCATACTGTGTAGCAGAAGAAGATGCACGAGCTCCTCTCGAGCTGGACGCCGACATCGCAACACTTCCATAATAATCTCCGGGAGTCAGTCGAGAGCTGATACCAACTACCCGGCCCTTCTCGAAGGCATACTGGGTGGCCTGCATCCATGCCGCCTCATCAAACTGACGGCCAGTGGTCTGATCTGATGACTCGGCCTGACTCTCAGGCCGGGCCTGTGACGCTGCGGCCTCATATGACTCATGTAGTTGCAATTTAAAATTAAAATTGTGAATATATTATATACAGTTAATTTTTAAACTTGAAAACAAATAATACTAACCACGATGTGATGCTGACGATCACCTCTGAGCTCCCCAGTAGTAGGATCACTATACATCCTTCGATATACGTCGTACTCCGTAATATCGGGGTGCTCGACAGCCTATAAGAATAAAAAATAAACTGTTAATATTTATAGTTATATAAAATATTTATAAATAATGTACGTACCAGATACTTTCTATGAGTACTGAAAGAACGACTCCCAGCTCGATGAGTCACCTCCTGTCTCCCCCGATTCTGCCTCCCCACCGATGATCTCCTATGAAAGGCACCACTTAACCAGTGCGCACATAATCCATCCCATACATGGGATGAAATGTACTCTGGTCGGTGTGCTCTACATGACTCGTCAAAATCTGACACTCCTGCTTTCTTCATCGCAGCTTTTCTTAAATTGTGAAAAAACTGACGAAGGTGATCACGCATGGCCACCTCCCATGCCTCGTGGATGGCGTCACGCATGGTATCCTCAATCGGATACCATAAACCCTACAAATAAATCAAAATATCAAGTTAGAAATGAAATAATTTTCAAAATAAAAATTATTTATTTACGTACGTACCAACCAATGGCCGAACATGGCCTGCTGCACATCAATGGGAATCTGCTCCCATGTGGTCCACGACTGAGAGAAATAGTTGCGCAAAATAGCGCTGCCCTGTCCGACTGCTATATGTGGAAAACTGTAAAAATAATAAACATTTATTATGTGAATAGATTAATGAAATCTTAGTCAAATCAACAGGTTATCACACAGGTTATCACATCTCCATGTGCATGGATCAAACCCAAGATGTGGACGTCACTCGGGGACGGGGTCAGGAATCATCAATCGTGCAAGACCGCGCCCCCTCCGCGTACTCCCTGGAGCGCCTGCCGGCTGAGGGTCATCTGGCAGTAACTCATCTGCATCGAAAGTTAGGTCAGCATCCGCCAACTCACGAAATGTGGTGTCGTCCATCTGAAACAGAAAATGTTAATGTTGTTAGAAAATAATTCATAATTACTATTATATATACATATATACATATTATGATTGTATATAAATACCATGGAATTCTATCAGTGTTCATCTTCATCATCATCTTCATATATGTCAATGTCATCTTCATATTCCTCCTCAACATCATCGATATCCATTCGAGTTACAGTTGCTTCATCTCTTACCATTTCAAATTCATATGTGACATCATTAACATCATCATCATCACCGACTCTTAAATGTGGGGTGTCGTCATCGATACTCATGTCTCTTTGTAAAAAAGATTGATTTTGAGTACTCTCTTGAAAAACTTCAATTCTTTGCACATCAGTGAAAGCACATTCACTTTGACTAAACTAATTGTCTCGAATTTTGATTTTTATTACACTCCACCAATTAGTCAAGTCTCTTGATGTAGTACAGTACTTTGCGTAATAAACTTGATGTGCCTGTTGAGCCAATAAGAATGGTTCATTTACTGCGAGAACACTTTTACATTTAATATCGATGATTCCATGAGTCGGATGAACATGCACGCCTCTCTCTGTATCCAACCACCGACATTTGAACATGGTTATGTAATGTTGTCCAAGATAACAGAGTTCAATGATTTCATCAAGTATGCCATAAAAGTCAACTTCATTTTCTCGATGATGAGATCCTCTCAAGATAACACCACTGTTCATTGTTTTTTTCGATTCCCCATATGCATGTGTGTGGAATCGAAATCCATTCACCACATATGCATTATAAGTTTTAACAAGTTTGGAAGGTGGGTTACTCAATACACACAGCCATTTGTCAATTTTATCAGCATGTCGAGACACCTGAAAATTTGTGAAATAATTATCAATATAGTAAACTAGACATTGAATGAGTTGCTAAAAGATAAAGAATTTATGTTACCAGTTTTTGAAACCACTGAGATAAATTTTTCAGTCGACGTTCTTTGAGAGCAGCTGCTGTAATTTGTGGAATTTGTTTCTTAATATGATTATCATACAACCTATAAAAACCAAAGTTATTTACTGTAACATAAATGATAGAATAAGTGATATAAAAACTTACAGTACAACTGATGTCATCTCTTCACAATTGAGCAGAACATACGTATGAGCTCTATGATGTTCATCATCTGAAAGCCAACATTCATAAACTCCACCAAAACCAAGCTCTGACTGGTTGAAAACAGATAATTGATTGTCGATTTCATCAATATTCCTCTCGTTCCGTCCCATTCGGTTGTGTTTTGAAGGATACTCAGATTCAAAATAATGGGAGCAGAAAAAAGATATTTCCTCTTGCAAATAAGCTTCTGCAATAGATCCTTCAACAGATTCCTTGTTACGTACTTTTCTTTTCAATTTTTTCATGCATCTTTCAAATGGGTACATCCATCGAAACTGTACTGGACCTCCACATTTGGCTTCATATGGAAAATGTAACATCAAATGTTCCATTGAGTCGAAGAAAGACGGCGGAAATATTTTTTCCAGTTTACATATAATTACAACAACATCTTTTTCAAGTTTTCCTAGAGCATCACAATCTGCTGTAGCCGCACAAATTTCCCGAAAAAAATGAGACATGTCTGTTATGGAATCCCAAATCATAGAATTCAACAGACCTCTTAATCCAATGGGTAGCAGTCTTTCCATTATAACATGACAATCATGACTTTTTAATCCAGTAATATGACCATTATTTACACATCTACCCAAATTGGAAGCACAGCCATCTGGAAGTCTCAAATCTGCAATCCACTGACAAAATAATAAACGGTTTTCTTTAGACAGTGTATAAGCTGCTTTTGGTTTCAGTAACCTTTATGTTCTGACATTCTCAAACAGTTCCAATTCTGGACGCCTGCAAATTTGGGCAAGATCTAAACGTGCATTTACATTGTCTTTGCTCTTTCCTGGCGTATCCAAAACTGTATGAAACAAATTATCAAAACAGTTCTTCTCAATATGCATGACATCTAACATGTGTCGGACCAACAAATCAGACCAATATGGCAAATCCCAAAATATGCTATGTTTAATCCAATTGTGTTCTTTCCCAAAACCAGAAATTTTCTATTGGTTTATTGTGGGACCAAAAGTGATGGGAGGTAATGAAAATACAACTGATTTTAACTCCGAACCTGATAGCATTTTTGGAGGTCCTTCCCTTTCAACTGTTCCTTTTCTGAAATGAGATCTGTTTCTGCGAAAAGGATGATCAGCTGGAAGAAACCTGCGATGACAGTCAAAATAACAAGGTTTCTTTCCATGAATGATCATAAATGCTTTGTTCTCTCCCATACAGTAAGGACATGATTTCTGACCATGTGTACTCCAGCCAGATAACATCCCATAAGCTGGGAAGTCACTTATTGTCCACATCAATGCTGCTCTCAGTATGAAATTCTATTTCGTTGCAACATCATATGTACTGACACCAATACTCCACAATAAATTTAATTCAACAATCAATGGTTTCAAATAAACATCAATATTTTTCTTCGGATGTCCTGGAATTAGTAAAGTCAAAAAGATATATGGCTCCTTCATCAACATCCATGGAGGTAAATTATACGGAGTTAAAAAAACAGGCCAACATGAATATTGACTACCATAAGATCCAAACGGACAGAAACCATCAGTGGAAAGGCCCAGTCGAACATTTCTAGCTTCTTAAGCAAAGGATGGATGCACTCTATCAAAATGTTTCCATGAATCACCATCGGCTGGATGATTCAAGCTTTTATCGGTTGAAATATTCTCTTTATGCCATGACATCATTGTCGATGTATTCTTAGACATGAATAAACGCTGGAGTCTGGATGTAAGCGGAACATATCTCAACTGTTTTACAGGAATCAAACCAGACTTCCCGTGTTGTCCTTCTTTATATCTCAGTTGCCCACATGTGGGACAACTATCCAACGACTCATTTTCCCCAGAATATAAAATGAAGTCATTTGAACATGCATGAATCTTCTGACAAGTAAGTCCCATATTTCGAACCAGCCTCTTACTCTCATAGTAATTTACAGGTAAAATATTTCCTTCGGGTAATAGTGTTTTAAGCAAAGAAAATATCTGGTCAAAACAGGTGTTTGACATTCTGTTATCTGATTTGATAGCCATAAATTTTGTAACTGCTTCTAATTTGCTCATCTTGCAGCCAGGATATAATGCATCCTCAGCAGACTTCAACAACTCATAAAATTCAGACGGTGCCAACTCAGGATTTGAAGCTATATCAGCCGGAGTTTCTGTATGTTGAACAGATGAACCTGCAACATCATGTACTAAATCTTGAAACTGGGATGGATCCGGAATCAAGTTGGTATCACCTGCTCTGGAACTGCATTCACCGTGTTGATACCAAAAAACATAATCTGGTTGAAAACCAAAACGCAAGAGATGTTCTCCCACTTTGTCAAATGTGTCAAACGTTCTCAATGCACATTTTCTACAAGGGAATTATATTTTGCCTTCTGAAACAAATTCTGGATTTGATGCCGCAAATGATAAAAAAGTCTCCACACCCTCTACATATAATGGATTTAAACCAGAACCATTTGGATTTCTACGTTGATTTATCCATATGCGGTCACCTAATAATGATTGTTGACGACCTCGTTGTTCCATATTTCTCTATAAAATAAAAAAGCATTACTGGTTTTGAATAATTTGTTAGAAAAAACACTCAAGCTAGGATAATTATAGAGTTTAGATCATACACGACTGACGCAAACTTTTTATTGAGATAGACCTAAAAATTGACCCTTTAAGAATTAAATATGTTGAGAATAAAGCAAAACATGTTACAAATATTGATAATTTTAATATTATATAAATTTTTTATTATTTTCATAGTACTAATATTATTGGTAAGTATTACTAATTATTACTAATTATTACTAATTATTGGTAATTATTACTAATTATTACCAATTATTGGTAATTATTACTAATTAATACTAATTATTGATAATTTTTACTAATTATTGGTAATTTTTACTAATTATTGGTAATTATTAGTAATTATTGGTAATTATCAGTAATTATTACTAATTATTGATAATTATTACTAATTATTGATAATTATTACTAATTATTGGTAATTATTACTAATTATTGGTAATTATTACTAATTATTGGTAATTATTACTAATTATTACTAATTATTACTAATTATTACTAATTATTACTAATTATTACTAATTATTTGTAATTATTGGTAATTATTATTAATTATTACTAATTAATACTAATTATTGGTAATTATTACTAATTATTGGTAATTATTATTAATTATTATTAATTATTGGTAATTATTATTAATTATTACTAATTATTGGTAATTATTACTAATTATTGTTAATTATTACTAATAATTGGTAATTATTACTAATTATTACTAATTATTGGTAATTATTACTAATTATTGGTAATTATTACTAATTATTAATAATTATTGGTAATTATTACTAATTATTACTAATTATTGGTAATTATTACTAATAATTGGTAATTATTACTAAATATTACTAATTATTACTAATTATTTGCAATTATTACTAATTATTGGTAATTATTACGAATTATTGGTAATTATTACTAATTATTACTAATTATTGGTAATTATTGGTAATTATTGGTAATTATTACTAATTATTACTAATTATTACTAATTATTACTAATTATTGGTAATTATTGGTAATTATTACTAATTATTACTAATTATTACTAATTATTGGTAATTATTGGTAATTATTACTAATTATTGGTAATTAATACTAATTATTGGTAATTATTACTAATTATTGGTAATTATTACTAATTATTGGTAAGTATTACTAATTATTGTTAAGTATTACTAATTATTGGTAATTATTACTAATTATTGGTAATTATTACTAATTATTACTAATTATTGGTAATTATTACTAATTATTACTAATTATTAGTAATTATTACTAATAATTGGTAATTATTACTAATTATTACTAATTATTACTAATTATTGGTAATTATTACTAATTATTACTAATTATTGGTAATTATTACTAATTATTACTAATTATTGGTAATTATTACTAATTATTACTAATTATTACTAATTATTGGTAATTATTGGTAATTATTACTAATTATTGGTAATTATTACTAATTATTGGTAATTATTACTAATTATTGGTAATTATTACTAATTATTGGTAATTATTACTAATTATTACTAATTATTACTAATTATTGGTAATTATTACTAATTATTACTAATTATTGGTAATTATTGGTAATTATTGGTAATTATTGATAATTATTACTAATTATTGGTAATTATTACTAATTATTGGTAATTATTACTAATTATTGGTAATTATTTCTAATTATTACTAATTATTACTATTTACCGGTAATTATTGATAATTATTCTTAATTATTACTAATTATTCTTAATTATTACTAATTATTGGTAATTATTACTAATTATTGGTAATTATTACTAAGTATTGTTAATTATTACTAATTATTGGTAATTATTACTAATTATTGGTAATTATTACTAATTATTACTAATTATTACTAATTATTACTAATTATTACTAATTGTTACTAATTATTACTAATTATTGGTAATTATTACTAATTATTGGTAATTATTACTAATTATTGGTAATTATTACTAATTATTGGTAATTATTACTAATTATTACTAATTATTACTAATTATTACTATTTACCGGTAATTATTTCTAATTATTACTAATTATTACTATTTACCGATAATTATTACTATTTACCAGTAATTATTACTAATTATTACTAATTATTGGTAATTATTACTAATTATTGGTAATTATTACTAATTATTGGTAATTATTACTAATTATTGGTAATTATTACTAATTATTACTAATTATTACTAATTATTACTAATTATTACTAATTATTCCTAATTATTACTAATTATTCCTAATTATTACTAATTATTACTAATTATTTGTAATTATTACTAATTATTGGTAATTATTACTAATTATTGGTAGTTATTACTAATTATTGGTAATTATTACTAATTATTACTAATTATTACTATTTAGCGGTAATTATTTCTAATTATTACTAATTATTACTATTTACCGGTAATTATTACTAATTATTACTAATTATTGGTAATTATTACTAATTATTGGTAATTATTACTAATTATTGGTAATTATTACTAATTATTGGTAATTATTACTAATTATTACTAATTATTACTAATTTTTACTAATTATTCCTAATTATTACTAATTATTCCTAATTATTACTAATTATTCCTAATTATTACTAATTATTCCTAATTATTACTAATTATTACTAATTATTACTAATTATTACTAATTATTACTAATTATTACTAATTATTACTAATTATTCCTAATTATTGGTAATTATTGGTAATTATTCCTAATTATTCTTAATTATTACTAATTATTCTTAATTATTACTAATTAGTGGTAATTATTAGAAATTATTAATAATTATTACTAATTATTGATAATTATTAATAATTATTACTAATTATTACTAATTATTGATAATTATTAATAATTATTACTAATTATTGGTAATTATTACTAATTATTGGTAAGTATTACTAATTATTGGTAAGTATTACTAATTATTGGTAATTATTACTAATTATTGGTAATTATTACTAATTATTACTAATTATTACTTATTATTACTAATTATTACTAATTATTGGTAATTATTACTAATTATTGCTAATTATTACCAATTATTACTAATTATTACTAATTATTGGTAATTATTGGTAATTGTTCTTAATTATGAGTAATTAAATGAATAATTACCAATAATTAGGAATAATTACCAATAATTAGGAATAATAACATTATTAGTATATTTTATTATTAATATTAAAATAATATAATTTTCTAATTTATATACAATTCTCCTTTCATCTGTGTGTTTTCTATCTCCATATACAAATAATACATGTGAAGACAGCAAACACACAGATGAAAAGAGAATTGTATATATATAAAAAATTATATTATTTTAATATTAATAATAAAATATATTAATAATAAAATAATGTTGTTATTCCTAATTATTAGTATTTATTACTAATTATTAAGTAATAAAACAATGTAAACATAATTAAATTACAACTAATTAAGAATAATTAAAACTAATAAAACATTAAAAATAAATATTAAATTAAAATAAATATAAATACCTTGAAAATTGATCTGAGGTTGATCTCTGATCGTTCTTCAAAACTTCAATATCAACTCCGGAGAAAAAAATTAAACTTGAGAAAAACTGAACTGTAGAAATAAAATTTTGAGAGAAGAAGAAGATGGAATTTGAGAATGATTTGAAAAAAACGGATGGAGGTATTTATAGGTTAGATTAGTTGCGACGGGCCCATTTGCGACGGGTACCGTCGCAAATACCTTAGCCAGCATTTATTACGGTCAACGGTTAAATAGTTATTTGCGACGGGTCCCGTCGCAAATAACCACCTACCGACATACTATTTGCGACGGGGGAATATTCCCGTCGCAAATACCTTTTACCGCCGCCGGTTATTTGCGACGGGAATATTCCCCCGTCGCAAATATGTTTCCCGCGATTTGGCGCGCAAAGGGCGCCAGTCCTTTTGCGACGGGGAAAGCTATCCCGTCGCAAAAGACTACTTATTTGCGACAGGAAAATACCCCCGTCGCAAATAACCCGTCGCAAATACTCATTTTTCCCGTAGTGCTAAATGATGCATGAGATGACATACCCTCATCTCATCGGGTTACAACTAAAATAGAACTCATGGATAAAATATAAACAGGACAATCACAAGTTTGTCACCCAACGGTGAAATCAAATCAACTGTAAAATTTTCAAAATCAAAAGAATTGCAAAAATACGAGGCAGACAGGCTTTTCCCTGTACATGAGTTAGCTACGCCCGAGTACAACTTATTACCAACTACCGTTCCCATCCTATCCCTGACTAAGGCTCCAAACAGTAAGTCAAAGAAAAAAACCTCCTCTGATACCACTTTGTAACGTCCCGGTTCCGGGTGCCACTAAATGGGTGCCCCGAACCCGGTTCACCATGTGACCTCAAGCGCATTTCCCCAAACGCCAGAGGCTACTGACTAGCAGTGAGGGCCCAGGTCTGATAGTGGGGAAAATATGCCCTCATTTGTCAAAGTGTAGCACAACGGAATATAAGATAAACATACAACAATAGTAGAAGAAGCAACAGTATATATAACTGAGATGGATAACTGATAACAAAAAGGGAAACCAGTAGTCATATATATATGAAGATGCAGCATGTCACTATTCTATAAAACAGCCAGAACATGTTACACTGCAATACAATACATTACAACTGAAGTACAAGTACAGAAAGTAAAATAGAACACCCCGCGGAATCACGAGCCAATGCTCGGTCCCATGCTCTCCTACACCCCAACAACAATCAAGTACCTGTATAAGGGCCCTTGCCCTTATCTACACCTGAAAAAATGTAATCTGTTTGGGTTGAAAAGCATGACCCAAACAGGGTGTGAGAAATATATCTCGGTAGCCACCCACCAAAGGCTCGTGCTCAACTGTGTGTAAACATGCAACAATAGTGTGCAAAAGTAAAATTCAATGAACTAAGCAGTACTCAAAGGTAACTAACATAACAGTTATATTGCCATTTAATTATTCATTTAATCCATTTAATATAAGAAAACACCGCAGTGCATTTCTAAGTAAACGGTTTGTGTCCTCAGACATGCAAACCCTTACCCTCAGGAAATCAGAATCCAACCCGCAGGTAATTTCCCACAGGCATAACAGATTTTTCCCTCAGGCGTATGTAGTGTCGCCCTCAGGCACAAAGTCTATTTCCCACAGGCATAGAAGAAGTTTCCCTTAGGCTAAGATAACAACTGCCCTCGGGCTAATCAAAAAATGCCCACGGGCTAAGTAAAACACTTCCCTCAGGTGAAAGTAATCGGGCCATGCCCCACATGTAATTAAAAATTCACATTCAATTCCTCTCAAGGAAAAATTAATGCATAATATAAATATGGCATACCCTCGGATATCCTGACATAATGGCTAAATAGAGGAACGCACCCCCGGGGTGGTCCTGGATCCAAGTACTGATCCCAAAAAACATTTTAATATCTCACTTAATTACCTATACAATTGTAGCTATTTAAAATAGCCACGACCTCATCCACATGACACCCCAACATGGGTTCATGGCACTAAAATACACAAAACACACAACAGTTAGAAAATAAACACCAAGCCACCTACCTTTAACACCAACAAATGATATACGCGAACGTCGATTCTAGAAATGCCCAAAAATGAGGCAGATATAATGAAGAATAAAACCTGTTCAAATGTAAATAACTTTCCCTCAGGAAAGATTTGGTAAGAACGACTTAAGGAGAGTATAGGGCATACCCATACGGTTCCAACAAGATCGTCCTAGGCGGAAACAGATTCCCGGTTTGCGATCGACGGATCCTCGAAAATTCGGTCATCCCCTCCCGCTCCTTCCTCCGGTTCTAATCCTCCCTGTGAAATGGGGAGGATACTACCCATTTTATGTGAAAAAAACAAAGTACACGACATGTATTTCCAAGTACACGGCGTGTACTTCCCATTTTTTAAACTGTTCCTCTGGCGGCTTCTCGCCAGCGTGGCACTGTTCACATGTAGACATGACTACATGGCGTGTCTGCATGAGTACACGACGTGTGCTGTCGCACAGCTGGCCACCGCCTTACTATTCGCCTGTTGACTGACTACACGGTGTGTAAAGGACCACTACACGGCCTGTAGTCGGTTCCTACACCATTCATCGCCAACATTTCCACACGACCTGTGTACTCATTCCACACAGCCAGAAGTACACGGTGTGTGGAAAAGTACACGGTGTGTACTTTCAAAATTTGTGATTTTCTCCCATTTTCCTTATTTTCTGAAAAACACTTAAGGGAAAGAGAAAATAAGAAACCCATACCTCAAAACTAATAACCGGGTTCTTACAATACTTATGTGTTCCACAAGATGATAAAATATTCAGAATATCAGAAAACATCAAAATAAATTGGTTTCATAAACAATTAATTATTTCATAACTTTGGAAAATTCATTATCATTTCATTATTTCAATATAGAATAACCCACAGAATAAGTGGTTGGTTTTATAATAATTTTATCATGGAATAACCCATGGGAAAATAATTGAGATTTATAAGAATTTTATCATGGTATAATGAATTTAAAAAGTATATATGACAATAATTTTATCATTTTATTAAAAATAAAAAATAATAATATGACTTCATTATAATGTTATCATCATACAACATATGGAGAAAAGTAGAATGTTTTGTAATAATTTTTATGGTATAAAACATTGTAGCGAAGCATGTTTCATTAACATCTTGATATCATCAATTTATTTTGAAGAAATAATATTAATTGTATCGTTGGATCATATCTGCATTATTTTATAATTAACCACAATGATTTACATCACATACTGAAAATAATTTTAATGATAAATCTTTTGGAACATCTTTTAAAGAAAATATATTCCCCATATTACAAACCCTTTTTTGACGATATTTTTTTTTCAAAATCCTATTAATTGAAAATAATAATTGAAACATATGAATTGTGATTTAAAAATCATTCATAACATTTCATGAGGAACATTTCAATTCAATTTTTTTTTCTAATAATTAAACATTTTGAAACTCTATTTCATTAAAAAAAATTGAAACTTACAAAAGAATATTTAAAAATAATTGAATTAATTTCTGGAGAAAACTTTCATTTAAACAATAAATATTTGTAAATATAAATAATTTTCAAAATATATTTTTTAATTATAACATTGATATCTTATAATACGGTATTCAATGAAAATAATTGTCATGATGGCAGTAAATTTCATTAATGGAATACATGTGATAATAAGGATTCATTTCACATACTCTGTTAAAGAAAAAAATGATGGTTTGGAAATGGTCATGAAGAATAATGTCAATGTTTTTTAAAAAATTATAACATGGGTAAATATAGAATTAATAAATAAATTGTATAATTTTACAATAATATTTTTAAAAACTCTCAAAAAACAAAGTTTTTTTTGAAAAAATTGGGTATTGAGGGAAGAGATAAATAATTAATATTTTTCTTTAATCTATTATTTCGAATAAATGAATAAATAATTATAATAAGGTGATGGGAAACATTAATTTTTAGGAAATAAACATAGTAAAATAAATGTCATGAGTTTCATGAGATATGGATCATAATAATTTATCATAATAAAAATAAAAATAAATATTTATGATAAATTCTTAGATTTTATCATAACTCCTTTTTTGCTTTTGTATATTTTGAATCATCATCCCCATTAAATAATAGCATATGATAAAACATTTTATATGATTAAAATAAGAATATTCATGGTATAACCTATTTAAGATGATATATATACACCATAAAAAAGAAACAAGTTGTGCATTTTGATATGCCTCTTAAAATTAAAAGAGGGACTAGAAATCAGTTACCTTAAGTTTCAAGTTCCTTCAAACAGGTTCTAAACTCCTTTAAAAATATATGTTTATTACAAATTTATTAAATAAATAGATATATATATATATATCACCATATACTGTTTACGTGTTACTTTTTTCCCATTTATTAACAATTATATGTTAATGTCAAATTTCTGGAAATAATTACTTTATTTTCCTGGTATGTTTTGATTTTTATTTTTGGAACACATGCATTGATTATGGATACATAGTATTGAAAATATTTTACATGATATATATATCATATATATTCATTATTCATATATTTAGAGTGATCTATAAATGTCATAGATAAAAAATTATATACATTTTTCATTTAGACTGTTAACCATACACACGCAGGATTGTTGTTTCCATTTTTCAGAAACAATAGAAATAAATGTAATTAATATATTAATAAATTAGAATAATTTTTATGTTATATGTATTTAAATTTTAAAAAACACTATACTTATTACCTTAAATTAAAATAATTAACTAACCACATTCCTTAGTGATGAGGTATTCTGTTGTAAACATGACTGACATTAGCGTATTCTCACATAATGTAATGCAAGAAAGAACATGTGATATAATGATTATATAACAATAAAAATATCACAAAATTCATATATTAAACAATTATTATAACATGTTGTGGGAGGGGGTAATGAAAAATAAAACATCATCGGTTCATGCGGTGGTAGTCATCCATACACATCAGTAATAATTTCTTAACACATTTTATTATAGAGGAGAAGGTTGTAGGTAAAGATGCTAACATAAAATATTATTAATAAATTTATGGTAGAAGGATTATTATATCAACTAGATTCAATAATTATTTTAGAATGTCTATAAAGAAATAAAAATTCTCATTGAAGAACATTAGCTCTTTTCTTATTACCTTCTTTAGATGAAACCAAAATCCTTCCTATAGTGGATTTCTAACCAAAATACACATTCTAGGATAATAGAAAGGACTTAAGTATGGTGTTTTTTCATGTATTTCTAGATATAATCAGTTATTTAATTTACATGATAAGAGGATAGGTTCTAGACTTTTACATGTGAGGTTAGTGGAACACTTTTAATTTTTAAAAAGAAATGGTGTGACCACATTTTTCATATAAAAAAGGTATAAATAAGGACCATTATTAATAATATAATCAACAAGGAGAAAATATGGCCATTAATTGGGTGTTGATAAAAAGTTTTTTCATTTTTAACAATTATTGTTTTCGTCTAACCCCTAGTAAGCCCATTTTTACCTTAATCATGTTAAATAATTTGTAAGGATTATAAAATTAATTATGGTAAGTTGATATTAGTAGATAATATATATAATATTTATTAAAAAATTAATTCAATTTTACCAAAATAAATTCACATATGTGAAATTTTTTATTTTAACACAATTCCCTCAAATACGATGATAATGTGGATTTTTATGAGTAACATTTCAAAATATTAAATAAAAATTATATCCAAATAGTATATGAAAATTAAAAATTTATCATTAATAAGATTAATGGATATTTATTGGAGAAATTAATATTTTTAAAATTTATTTAAACTATTTTTCTGTTTTGATAAGATTTTAAAAATGAAAATTCTTAATAAAATATAATATATTTAATTATTAATCAATTTTTTTAATGTTATTAAAATAAATAATTCACACAAAGATACATTTTACATGATTATTTAAAATATTATTTTTACTTTTTGAAATTAGTTATCTCAAATATTAAAAAATTAATTATACAACTATATTTGAAAAATGGCACAAAAATGTTTTCTAGCCAAAAAAATTTAAGAAAAAAAATTGGTTTTATTTTTATATATTGTATAGAAAAAACATTTGATGATTTTGAAACATTTGGTAGAATATAAAATCTATAAATTTATTTAAAATCATTCAACAAAAGATATTGTTTTAATTTATTTTTGTAAAACATGTTTTTGTGCATAATATTTTTTTATAAATATATTTCCTTCATTTTCAAATTGTTATCTTAATAATTTCTAATTAATTGGAAAAAAGTATTAATTTTATATATTTCTTATATTATGTAATATTATTCATACTCTAAATTAAAATTTATAAGTGATAAATATCACATTCAATGGTAATTACTTAATTGTCTGTCAGGTTTCCTTTACACTTGGTGTTCCATATGACAAATGCTGAAACTAGTGTTTCATATAACAAAAGATAAAATATTTTTCATATGTAATGAAAAATATCTAATAGATTATATTTATTTCAAAAAAAATTAAACAAATTTAAGGGCGTTAAATTCATCCCCCTTCTTAAAAATGATTTATACCTTGAAATTCATTACATTGGAACTAACAAAATATGATATATTAACATTGTTATATCCTCAAGTATCCATGTAGCTTCTTCAAAATAGTGGTTTTTTATAGAAAATTGATTGGATGATTGGTCTAGTTTTGAAGAATATTCTTTGTATGATCTATAATCTCTCCAAATTATTACTTATATGAAAGATCATGCTATAGTGGTTTAACCTAAATTTTTCGTACATGTGATAGAGAAAATATATACTTCCTCATGAGATGTTTATTAAACACATCATGAACCTAAGAGATGTTCAGTAGAAGGGATAAATAATAAATAATTACCCCGATATGATCAATTATTTTATGTTTACCAATATACCTAGGGATTTGTTTTCATTCTTTCTTACAAAAAAATAATAATAGAAATACCATATCTCAAACATCAAATTAAAGATCAGTTTTAACATTATCATCATAACATGTATATCAAACTTTTTCTATTGTTACTTGTTGTTGGCTGGATCTAACCTTCCCTTCTATCTTATTAGGTTTAATATGTCAACATATCTTTTATTCTTCAACTTCATTCTGATATGTTGGTGTAATACACTTTTTTCATATTGTTCTTCACAAAGACCCCTATAAATACTGGAGTGAATGTTATTATTTCATGAAAACTATACATGAATAAGTTATTGATCCAAAACACCTATGAAATTCATATAAAATTTCATATAATTTCCTCTAGGGTTTTAACTATTCATTCAGACTAAATGTCTATACGAGGATGATACATAGTGCTAATACTCAACTCTATATCAAGAACATAGTGAAGACTTCAATAAAACATCTAGGAATTTTTTGGATCAAGATCATATATTATTGAATGTTTTACCATATTAATCCTTACCACTTCAATAATATATATTCTAGAAATATGATTCATAGAGGAATTTGTTTTGATAGAAACATGGTTTGATGAATTCATTAGGTGATCAAATAAAACCCCCAATTACCACAAAATCAAGGTCATGATAAATCATATTGGTTTCTTTCACCCATAATCATATTTCCAAAACATTTAATTTCATTACTCCTCAAAACAATTTAAAATTAATAATATGTGAGACCATAGGGATATTTTTCCACAAATATCTCTTAAAATTTCATAAATCTCGTTAAACTCTAACGTATTAAAACCTTAAAATTGGGGTTAATGATTTTGAAATTTTTATTACCCGTATACTTATAAACCATATATAGAATTTATAACTCTTAAGGTAATATTACTTGGAGAAATATTCTTCAGAAAGTAAATTCATCATTATCCCTTAACAATATCTTATCATATTAGAAAAATTTCCATTTGAAGCGTTGTTTCAACAAGGTACTAATACCACATCAAATTTGAATTAATTATTACAAAATCCATGAATTGAGAGATAATAAATGCTCAAAATAACAGGAATTTTCTACGAATGAAGAAAAATAATACTTTCATAGGACTCATTCATTTAAAACGAATCATTAAATTCCAACTACATAGTGGAGGATACTATTCCATAAACTCAGAAATCATTTCATCCATTTGGATTCCATAAGCATTCCATTTTTTCTTTACCATAAGTGATTTTTATGGATTATCATCAACATCAGCCAATGGATTGAGGAATTAATTTTCATAATGAACAAAACTTTTTACACATGAAACATAATATTGTGGGTCGTTTTTTATATTGATCATTCTATCTATTTTCTTTATTTTCTGAATTCTTACAACCACATCACCATTATATTTCCTGATGAACGTACCTATTACCCTTAAAAAAATTAATATTTCTATTAAGATTATTTCCAATTTGTTTGTTCCAACTCACTGAGCATTATATTCCACATGGTAGTTTTTAAATCCATCATTGGTCCATGTTTAGTTCGTTATTCAGTTATTTTTCTTGGGTGCCGAGTCTGATGGGTTTGATTTTTTTGACAGTTATTCACTTTAATCCTTCTTCTTTGTCTTCTATTTTGATGTGTCCTTGAGTTATGGATGAAATTGGGGGTTTTGGTCTGGATAGTACCATTAGATAAATTACCGCATTGTTTTTCAAACCATGCGGAAAGACCTAGGTAACCATGTGGTAGGTTCCAAGTAACTGTGCAATTACTCATTTCCTTAGCATTAGTGGTCACACGACTACCACACTATATGACAGACTATGCGGACTAACCATACAACCTTCCTAGTTTTAAATAAATGGGATTTTACCATTTTGTCTCCTTGATTTTAACTATAATTTTCCCCTTCTTCCCACATTTTTGTTCATTCGACCGAGGTGCTTCCTCCCCTTCTCTTGGCTCCATGGAACTTCATTCCATGGATGTTTTTTTCGTAATTTATTCATGTGATATCCTTGAATGTTGATCCTCTTCTGATTTCTCTCTTTTTCTAGATGTTTTCTTTTCCTTTCATGGAATTCCTTTTCTCTAGTGGTTGGTATATAATTTTTATGGATATATCTTTAAATGTGAGCTTCAGTATTGATGTTTTTGGTTTTTTTGAGTGTCCCTTGGGTGTGGCGGTGGAGAGATTGATGTTTCAAAACATATTTTGGATTTTTAATCATATGTGATGTAGGACCGCATGTCATATTTCCTTTGAAGATAGGTTTATATTTATTTATTGTTTTTTTCATCTTCATTAATTTCTACGTAGGAATATATTTTTGTTGGAATAATTATATCTTGTGAAATTAGTTTTTTCCCCTTGTTTCGTGGTTTTTTGGAATGTTTGGAAAGGATATTTCACACCGAGTTGTTGATAAATGGCATGGTTGACACTTTTAAATGATTAATGGTTTTTTAGGACATTGTTTAGTTTTTATAAATGTATTGATGTTATTAAAAATGGTGATTGGGGTTTGCAATGGATTTTTAACCTTATGTGCTTGTTTGTAGGCCCCTTTTTCCATCGTAATTGTGTATTGGTTTTGAAGGGTGGATTGGATTATAAAATGGGGCTGTGTATGGATATTTATGGAATAAATTGTTTTTGAAAAAAATTTATAAGGCCCATTATTCATCAGGAATTGGTTCTTTGGAAAACCCATTTCTGAGGAATTCATTGCCTAGTTGGTTGAGAAATGGGAGGGATTATCCACCCTTCGGCATCACCCATGTGATCATTATTTAATGCACAACTTCTCCTTGAGGATTTCGGTGTGGTTCTGGTTGTTGTAATATATGATAGTATATATGGGTGACCTGTTTATTGCATTGTTTTTCACACCCCATAATGAACAAATAATGAGAAACTAGCATAAAAAAGAGGATTTCTGAGAACGTTTGACGTACCAAAATAGGTTATTATACTAGCTAGTGGCCCATATCATATGGATACATGGGTTAATGGCTATGGGATCAAGCCCCTCAACTTGGCCACATAGGGAGATGGTTCAGATATTGGGCATTATGATGTCATCGTGTGGGGAATGTCTTTAGGATGAGTCACACGTATTTTATGTTATGGTTCTCTTCTAAGGTCTTATGTGTTCCCATGTTACTCTAAAAATAGTATTGTTAGTTTATTCCGTCATTGTGAACTATATTTCTTATTCTTGGTTTAGGGTGTTTTTCTAGAAATTTGAGAAAGTTTCATTGTGCTAAAAATGATTTAAGGAAAACATTTTGATTGAACAAGTGTTTTCCCTCCATCTCATTATATGAAAAAATGAGTGTTATATTATTTAGTTCCTATTATCCTTCTCCACATTTAACTTATCTTATCTTTTATAATGATCATTTTTTATAAATTTGTGGGAAATATGTCAGTTTTTATTTATTTTTAAGTCAAAACTATAAAAAACCTATATTTATTGATTTTATTTCAAACCTAAAAATAAATGATTCATTATTAAAATGATAATAATTGGTAATATATGAATCTAGTCCTACTTATTATGTTGTAATACTCATTCCAATAGTGTTTTCCCATTTTAAGTCTCTCCTACATGTTCTAGATTTGGTTTAGTCATCTCGGGCGATGGTTTGTGTTGGGTTGAATAGTGAGACTTGGGGTCACATGGAGGTGTTAGTTGGTGTCAAGTTTTGGTTGGTTCTTCTTGTTTTATTTAACCTCTATTATTTTTCTTTTTTTATCACATTATTGATAAATGTAAATGAAGTAAATTCTAAAAATCAATTTGAGTTTAGATTTCTTCATTGTTTATTCTCATATCCTTGTTTAATTTATTAGGTGAAATTATTCACATATCCTCTATTGATACCCTTGGTGCTTGTTTCCAGCCTTTGAATATCGAGAATGTTTCTTAGTTCATTCCACAGATTTGATGAGGTGAAATATTTAGGGTTGATAGGAGATGGTTCATGAAAATATGGTCTCAGATCCAGGTTGGCATGTTTAAGGAACATTCTTTTAGATAACCCATTATTACATGGGGTTGTTGATGTAGAAGGAGTAAGATATTCGGGCTCGAGATGTATGTGTGGGACGAGTGTCACAAACTCTTTCTCATTCCGAAACTGGGGTTACCATGTGAAGCTTGAGTGATCGACGTCTTTAGTTCTTTTGGATTGTTTTTAATTGGGAAATGAAATGGGAGTTGGGAAGTATCCCTAGTGAGATTTCAGGTCTCGAAAATCCATTTGGACCCATGGACATTACCCTTGAATGCTCTCCATAATGGTGATGTGACCAGAATTTGGACACCAAACATATGTTTGAGTCACACACCAATACATGTTTCCCCTTGTGATTAGATTGGATCATTATTAATTTTGAAATTATTTCAAAAATTATTCTTTTCATATTTGGAAAAAATGAATTTAAAATGGTAATGACTTTTTTTGTGAATGTGAATGAAAAATGGGGTTTTAATTGATTGGATTGTGATTCATTAAAAAGGGTGTTTCTGATATTTAGGTGGGACTTAAAATTTTCATGGGAAGAGGTTTTGAGAAAATGGAATTTTTGGATTTTAAAATTAATGATAAGATTAATGTTTTAACATTAGTATTTTCATGATAGTTCACATCCATATATATATATGAGAATGTGGTTGGGTGCCTGATATGGAATAAAAATGTGCATGGGTGAGGCCCATGGGACACAATTGCTGTATGTGGAATTCTTTCAAGGTATTTTTCTTTTGGATGTGTTTTAAGTATAAATTTGATGTTTAATAGATTGTGGTGGTGCAAGGTCTCATTTTTTATTTTGGATGTTTATTTTTCACTTGTGATGTTTGATGTGAAGGGCCCATGATGTCCGATTGGTTTTAATCAAGTCCCATGTTTCTGTTTCCTCTCAGTGTCCTCCCCCACAATGGTTTGATGGATACCCAAGGCGCAGCTTCAGGAGGTGCATCTGCAGTGAAAGTTCTAGTTCATTAACTCATAGAATACGATCTAGAGTTCTGGAAGTTAGATGCTTCACTTTACTATAGTTAAGCAGATCCTCTTCAAGTAGAGGAGTGGTTGCAGTGGATTAAAAGAGACATCAATTTTTATATGATTTCTGAGACATTAACGGTAATATTTTCTATGTTTTTTTTCTCGAAGTCCCAACCTAAAAATGGTAGAAGTATTTTTCCTGAAATAAGTCTCATAATGACCTCACCTAGTTTTTCTTCAAGTATTCTCTCATCGAATAATACATTTCTGAGATACTGATGGTGACGAAGAGGATGAAGATTTGTGGTATTTAGCAAGGTGTTGTATCTATGTTGGAATTCTATCATCACATAAAAGACTTGGATCAGTATGAACCATGTTATGATGGAAATGATATTATAAAATCTCAACATTTCGAGCTCAGGCGTCATGATGAGTTGTAGTCGAAGGTGGAAGTCAGTAGCCTCATATCGGTGATGTGAGTTTGGGGATTAAGAGACTTTGGACCTCCAATCACCCTATTTACGGCACAATGATGTGAATAGTCACAGTGTGTAAATCTCGATCATAAGGGACCATCATGACTACGTGCTCCAAGATCCATCTACACCTATGGATGCTTGAGACACTTTAAGAGGTTCTTTCAACGTGTTTCTAGAATCACTGTGATACATGAGCCAACCCTTCGAAGGACACAACCGCATGTTTGCAAGAGTAGGTCACTATTTGGGGTCACTTTTGGGTCTCTATTGATGTAATTTTTGATAATGTAATATTCATATTCAGTAGAAGTAAATGGCGTTTCATTTTCATTCTTTTATAAGGATTGTTTTTACCGAATCCTTGTGATGTTATATTTCAATGAATGTGTGTTTCTTGATGTTTTGATCTTTGTGATCTATTCAGGGGTTTCTAAGTCTATACTATGAATAAAGAGATGCTTCAATATTTAGAGCTACAACCTTAGGTCTCGAAGTGACACTTTAGTGTAGTCGTGGGAACCCCATAGGTGTGTAAAGGCTTATTTTTATGGTATATTCTCTGTATGGGAAGTAAAGGTAGTATAATATTCCTATGTAGTTCCCCTGATTTCAGTTGTTCTATTTAGTGGGTGGTGGTGAGAAAATATTGATTCCAAATTGTGACCCATCTAGGTGTGGGAGTTTTCTCCTTCGTTATAGGGATGCATAACCTTCTCATTTTCATAAGATCTTAGTTGTTATTCACTATCAAATGTGGGCCTCCATTGTATGGAACTTGAATCCATCTTTTTCTAGTTAGGATTTGTCTATCGGCGGCTATCTGGGGAACATTGTGCAGTATTGTATGGCTGATGTAGTTTTTATGGACAATTATATAGGCCCTCCATCACCTCCCTTTTTCAAGGGGTCCTTGGTTTATATGGTATTGTTTTCATGTTTGTTATATCTCGTCACTTGTTATAGTGAGGAGACCCATCATGGGTCTAGTTGAAATCCTCTCAAGAACAAAATCAGTGTGATTCAATGTCTTTTGGTGGGGATTCTATTTGGACATCCCTATGTTGGAATCTTGGTTTTGTCCCTTATTTTAGTTTTCTAGAGTTTTTTTTGGAGAAGTGTTTTAAAATTGTCACATTTTTTATTGTTTAAGCTAATTTTTTTGTTTTTGTAGGATGGTTGTGTTCCTCTATAGGTCATTCAGGATGTTGACTATTATGGTTGAATTGAGTATGGTGGAAAATTGTATATCCATGGACCGATCAAATGGATATGTTTAAACACTTTGGATGAGTTTTAGATAGTAGGGAGACCAATTTGGTACCCCAGAGTACTTATAATTATTTTTTATCCTTGTTGATGATGTATTTATAAGCTCTTAATTTTTATTCTTTAAAATTGCATCAGTTTGTAAAGGAGTAGTGGTTATACATCTAGATTATGCCTTGGGTATCTTTCTAGGGGGGAGAATCTTGGTGGGTGGAATTGTCAAACCTTAGTTTTGAAATTCATCTTCATTCATGGTTCGATTCGGTTTTCTGTTCTTTTCTTCGGAACCACGTGTGATGGGTTTCTATATTTGGATGGTTCTTATCTTATACCCTTGTACTAGATTTCATATAAGGGTTATTACTTGAGTTTTCAATGAAATGGGGATGTTTGGGTGGATTGTACCCTGATCATAGTAACTGCACATTTTTCAAATTGTGTGGCATGACCTAGGTAACCTTGTAGTAGGTTACACATCCTACCACATGGATATTGCACATTAGTGATGTAGATTTTAATTAAAAGTGTGGTACATCATTTTCTTAGTAGTAGTCGTCACATGGCTACTGTATGGGTTGAAAAAGAGTGTGGACTAACCATTTGACCTGCCCAGTTTAACAATAGGGATTTCCCATTTCTTTTTCTTGATTTTACCCCCATAATTTCACATTCCACCTCAATTTGGGTTTGTTTGACCGAGGTGCCTCCTATCCCTTCTTTTAAAACCCTAGAACACCACTACTTGGGTGTTTTTGACTGAATTCCATAAAGATATGTCTATGTAATTTTATCCTCCTTTGATTTATATCCTTTTTCAAGGATTTTTCTTCCCCTTTATTGGGTTTCCTTTTCTATAATTGTTGGCATCCTATTTTTAGGGTTGGATCCCTAATACTTGTGTCTGATCTTGTTGGTTTAGGTTAGTTCGAGTCTCCCTTGGGTTCTATGGATGTGGGATTGATGTTTCACATGGGATTCTAGAAGTTTCCTTATCCTTGACGTAGGAACCCATTGCATATTTCCTTTAAATATTGGTTTAAATTGATTTCATGATTTTTTTCACCTTTTTTAATTTATAATTATGCATATATTATTATTTGAATAATTATACCTTTTGAAAGTGGTTTTTTACAATGATTTATGGTTGTTTAGAATGGTTGGAAAGTATTTTTCACCCTGAGTGTTTATTAAATGGCTCGGTTGGAAATTTAATGTTATTAATTGGTTTTCTATAGAAATAGTTATTTTTTATAAATTTATTGGTGATATTCAAAATAGTGATTGTAGTTTTAAATTTATTTTTGGCATCATGTACTTATTGATATGCCCCTTTGGCCATTATAAATTTATTTTGGTTAAAAATGGTGATGTGGATTAGTAAATGGGGTTGTGTATGGATATATATTAAATGAATTAATTCTATGAAAACATTATAAAGATATGTTTACATTTTTTTTGGAAAACCACTATAGGGGGTATCCAATACCTATTTGTATAAGAAATGGGTGGTATGGTCCCCATCATGGGACTCCACCCATGCGATACATGTTCAAGGGATGTGCTTCTCCTTGTGGTGGTCAGGGTAGTGCTAGTTGATGTAGTGTATGACATTATAAATTTTTGACTTGTTTCTTGCATTGTTTGGAAAACCTCCTTACGAACATAGAATGTGATCCTAGCACAGAAAATGGGATTTCAGATAACATTTTATACACTAGTCTAGTTTAATAAACTAGATTGTGGCCCATAGCATATAGATACGTATGTTTACAATTATGTGATCAGGCCCCTCAACTAGTATAGGTAGGGAGATAGGTGGGAATTATTACATTATTATGTCATCAAGAAGATAATTCCTTCAGGGCAAGTCACTAGTATAGTATGTTCTGGTTCTCCACTGAGTTCCTAGGTGTTCACGTGATTCTCTGACACAACAATTGTTAGACGTTTCCCTCATGGTGAACAAGATTCATTGTTCTTGGTTATTGGTTTTCTACGAGATATTTTTAAAATAATAGTTTTCTAAAAATTATTTAAGAAAAACATTGTGAATGAAAAAGCATTTTCCCTTCTTCTCTTTACAATGAAAAATGAATATTTTATTATTTAGCTCCCTTAATACTTCTCCCCAATGAACATAACATATATACATGAATGAAACATTTTTTAAATGTGAAGTCAATGGACCATGTTTTGTTTAAATGAAATCTATGGAATACCTATGTATATAGATTGTGTTACAAATATGAAAATCAATGTTTCTTTATTTTAACTATATTCATTGGGAATAGATTATTCTTATCCTACATAATGAGTTTTAATACTCATTCCTATAGTGTTTTCCTTTTTTTGTTTCTCCTACAGGTTCCTGCTTTGGTTCAGTCACCTCAGGTGATGGTTGGTGTTTGGTTGGAGGGTGACGTTCGGGGTCACATGGTGGTATTGTTTTCTTTCAGGTTTGAATTGGTTTTTCTGTTTCAGTTTAGTCTCTAGTTTGGCTTAGTTTTTTTTGTCACATTATTATTAAATGTTAATGTTCTAAATTCCAGAAATTAATGTGAAATTTGTTTTCTTATTTTTTTTCTGATACCCTTGTTTAATTTATTTGGAGGAACTATTCCTATTGCCCCTATTGATGCCCTGGGTGCTTGTTTCTAGCCCTGTAGGATTGGGAATAACTATTGGGTATTTACATATTATGATTCGGTTGATTGGTTTATGGATTACCCAAGTTGGATCATGTAATAAAGGAACACTAATCTTATTATCTCAATGGTTTTTTGATTTTTATTTAAGTTACATTATTCTCTTCATATCAACACCATCATATTGTTATATAAATCCATCCTCTATTCGTACCATGATATCACATCAAAAAATGTTATCGTAGCTACACAAGTCTCTTATGGCCGACACCCTTTGAAGAAATGGTTTTAAGCCATTGACCATTCATCCATCATTACATTCAAGTTGCATGATAATACCAATATCATACATCGTAATTCATGTAAAAATTTATTCATAGTTGTCGATAAATTATTCACTATTTTTACCTTTCCTAAGGAACACAATGTCCATCTTCATATTAAAAATATGAGGAATGTATCTATTAAAAAATATGTTCCTTAACTCATCCCAATCTGAAGAGTCAATTTTATCATAACCCCTTACACTCTTGATGAGATTCCACCATTCATATGCATCACCATCAAATTGATAGTGTAACAAAACTATTTTCCCATGTAAAAAACACTGAATAATGGAAAATATTTTATTATTTTGAATGATCCATTTTTTGAGTAACATGCATGTCAGTGGATACAATAAATGTATGTTAAGGTTGTATAATGCATGACTTAGAAGTCCAATATTCCATATTTTAATCTTTTTTAATTTTAGCATGATATATGAGATGAGAATTTTATGTGTGAATAATAATTATATTTTTTTTCAATCTTGCATAATATTTTTCTAGATCAAGAACAAAATCATTTCATTTACTTTTTAACTCAAGATTTACATTGTTCGTTATGATTATATCCATTGATTAGAAAAAAAATCATAGTGTAAGAATCAAAAATAATATTGGGTTACCTCATTATCCTGATAAATCACATATAGAAATTATAAATCATGACACATTCTTTTTATTACATATCACCTTAGGTTTTTCCTAGGTAATTCATTGATATAATCTATCTGAATAACTCATGATGATTCTGATAGAGTTTGTTAATTTGAAAATAATACAGCCTTGAGAGTCAAACCAGTTGTGTATTATGGCTCATTTCCATGCACTAGGTGAATATCCAATCCTGAACGATGAACCATTTTGGAGTTATTACCCATAGGTACCTCTATTCTAGAGATTCATCACCTTTTAGAATCTAGTCAAGGATTAAATTTCAAGGAAAACAATTGCTCTCTTAAATAACTAAATTACAGTACATTTGACTATTCCGTAACTCATCCTTATACATATCTATAATCATATCCCAGGAAATATATTTATAAATGTCCATAGGGAACTAAGAAATGTTTTATCCTTCTTGTTTCTAAAGGTTAACTAAACCATTCCTTGGATACTGGCTATAGAGACCAAGACTTTATGTAAATTTATATTACTTATTTTTTTATGAAGATTATATACGTTATATAATCACACTCCTAAGGAGTATAATATTTTAGTTTCATTGGAGAATAAGTTCATAATCCATTGATTTTGCGAAAGATCTTAAAAACATCACATAATGATATTTAACTTCATTAATCTTCACAACAATATCCTACGTAAAACCTATCATCATAACCTAGAAAAAGAATCATACGACAAGGTCAACACACCTGTTTAGTAGGGTTAATCAATGGAGACATGTAAGCATAACATGTATATAAGGGTATGGAAACAATAACAAAAAAATTTGAATCCATACCCAACATATATATATCATTATCTTGATTCATGGAATTATTATTTATAGTTAAATATAAATGAATGAAAAGGGATTAAAACTACATGATCCATATGAGAATTACATCTGCATAATACATCGATTTTAGGCCTATACATAATCATAGAAAATCTTAATTTAAGGACACCCAATATGATATTCATAATTAGTTGTGCTTGGGATAACAAAATATGTAACTCATTCAGGCTTTAGATAGCCTCTAATATACCCTCTTTCATGTTTGAAATTACCCATGATGTACCCATTTTCATGCTTGGGAATACATCCCATGTAAGAATTTTCATGTCTAGGACAACATCCATGTGACCTCATTTTAGATTGTGATAACCACATGTGTACCCTTTCAGCACAAATAACATTAATTATTACCCAATTCATTATAGGTGGATATAGGTCCCACAAGTCACAAAATTAAAATCATCTATATGTGTACAATAAGATCATAAATTATTTATCATATAAAAACCCAAGAAAAAATGGGTTTCATAATCATTTCACAATAGCCTATCCTATGGAAAAAATTGGTTCATAAACTTTTAATTATTCCATCATATCATAACCCAATGAAAAATAAGTTGGTGTTAAAATAATTCTATGATTGTACAACCCATGGAAAATATATGATATTTCATAAGAATTATATAATGCTATAACCATTGGAATTATTAGTCGGGTTTATTTTTATAATTTCATCAAATAACCTATGGAAAAAGTTTTTTTTTCAGAATAATTATATCAATGTATAAATGATGAAAAAGAAACATGTTTCATTTTAATTATACAAAGGAATAATAAATTTAATGGAAAAACGTTTTATAAACATCTTGTCATCATAAACATAAACCATTTATGGATAGAATAATAATGATATCCATGGATCATATCAATATAAAATATAACATAACCACAAATAATGTAATATTTTTTAGAGAAATATCATGAATGAAAAATAACATGGAACATTTATCAATTAAAATACCCTTTCAACGTTAAAAAAAATATTTTAAACATATAAGATTTTTGAAAAAAAATTCATTTATAATAAAAACTGAAAGATATAAAATATTATTTCATAATAATATAAAATAGTTGTTATGGTAAAATTAATTTATTTATAATGAAAACTTGTATAACAATTTATTTTTGAGAATATGTTTCTTTAAATGTAATCTTCAAAACATATAAAGGATGATTTGAAAATAATTTAAAATCTTTCTATATGAATGATTAGTTTCCTATTTAAGAAAAAACATTAATACATATAAAAATTTGAAAATATATTTATTTGAAAATAAATTTGGAAACCTATAAATGATGCTTCAATGAAAAAAATTTCATCAATGTGGGCTATTCAATTTATGTCATACATGTTCAAATAAAAACCCCTTTTACAATTTTGATAAAAACCAAAAGGGAATTGTTTTAAAAAATACATGAATATCCCATTAATTTTTCTCAAAAAAATTAAAACATTGGTGAAAATTTCATTCATAAATAATTTTCCAATTTTAATAATATATTTTTATTTTTTTAGAAATCATTATTTTTGAAGAAAAGTTGGTTTTTGACTAATAATATAATCCATGATATTTTTTATGAAAAAAATATTTTGACATCAGTAGTTAGTAAAGTTATAAAAATAAAGGGAATAAATTTATTTTTATGAAATAAAAATAATTAAAAAAAATAATGAGTTTATTGAGAGATAGGTTATAAGAATTTTTAACCAACCTGTTACCATAAATAGTCACAAAAAATGATGAGATATTATTATACAGCCCTAAACAATATTTTAACATTTGAACCATATGTTACAGAAAAGGATATAATAAAATTAAACATTTAATATAATTAAAATAAGGGCATCAATTATATAACATGTTTAAGGTTCAATATATACACAACAAAAAAGAAGCAAGTGGTGAAGCTTCATATATGTTCTAGAAATAAAACAAAAACTAGAAATACTTTACCTTATGTTTTGACATCAGTTTTAAAAATTATAATATAAAACATAGTAAATATTAATTTATTATAAATATATTAATTAAATATATATATATATATAATAACATATATTATTTACTTATTACATTTTTATTGATAATTCTATGTTAATGTCATGTTTCGAGAAATAATTTATATATTTTTATTGCATATATAGATTTGTTAATTTTTACCTATAATTTTTATTGTGGTTAAATCATATCCTAATAATTAAAAAAGTTATAAATATCATATATATTTATTATGAATTAATTTACAGTGAACCATAAAATATTGAGATAAAAACGAAAGACACCATTCATGGAGATGGTAGGTCGTACGAAAATATATATGTTGTTTCTATTTTTCCAATGGATATAAAGAATAAATTTTATATAATATATTTACATTAATAAAATTATGTCATATATATAACATATTTTTATATAACCCATCTTTATTACCATCTATAAAAATTGTGAATGAATCACATAGCATTGTGAGGTGACAATCCATCTTACATGTGAACAATGTTATCCTTTCTGCATGAAATGGAATGTAATATGAAAAATGTGATATTATGAATCCAAAAACATATTAATATCATTAATTTAATATTTAAAGAATAAATACATCTTTAAATTCATTCATGAGTGTTGGTAATGGATATATTAATGATATCTGTTCAATAGGTGGTAGTGCTCCGTCCACAAGAATGATGATTTCGTAAACCATTTTTTGTAAGGGGTGATGGTCATAAATTATTCATAGGAAATAAAAACAAATTAGTAGACAAAATATATTAAATAAGAAATGTAATAATTTTTTAATAATAGTTGAAGTAGTTTGGGGAAGAAATAATATTAAAAACCCCCCACTAAAGAACATTACTTCTTCTTTGGGTAACCCCTTAGGTTTTCACTAAAATGTATCTTAGTTTGGATTAATTCCAAAACTATGTATTATAGGATTTGATTATGGAAATAATAAGTTTATTTCATCATGTATTGTCAGAACTAATTGGTTTTGGATGCTTTAGGAGTAGAGGATATGTGGTGACACTTTATAAGCGAGGTGAGATTCCCAATTGTAATTTTTGGAATGAAATTGGTGTAACTGTGATTTTTACATTACACAAGGATCCAATTGGGAAATTATAGGTCCTATCATATATAATATCAATATATTGTATTAAAATGGGTTTTTAAATGTTTTTAGTACTTTTTTAATCTAATAGTATTAGTTTAACCCCTGATAAACAAGTTTTTACATTAACTAATGCTCTGATTTTTTACTTTTTTTATTCCTTATTGTTAAAATTAATTTTTCCATTATTATATAATATAAATTATTTATATTTCAAATATTTATCAATTATAAATATTACATGCATATTAATGAAAAATTTAATTGTTAATTAATCTTTTAGATGCGACGAGAAAGAGGGTTTTGGGAGAGAAAAAGATCAAAAGCATTAAAACAATTTCTAGAAGAATTCAATATTTAATTTCTTTAAATGTCCTAAACTTTATTAATTGATATATAATATAATTATAATTTATTTTAAATAATTCTTTTACATTATATTATGTTTTTAAAATATTTTTAATGAATGAAAATTCTTTATGAAATCATATATTTTCAATATCCATTTAAAAATTAATCCTAATAAAAAATCCAAAAATTCATCCTTAGAAAATATTGAAATTATTATTTGAAATAATGAGGTTTAAATTATAAAATTTTGTATAAAATATTATAATAATAATATTAAAAAATAGTGTTTAACATATGAAAAATATGAAATTTGGAAAAATACAGTTTTAAGAATAAAATTAGTTTAATTCTTATCTCTTTCTTAGAAAACAAAAATTATGAATTTTAACCATTAAAATAAAAATAAAATATTTTAAATTATTTATAATCAATCACTAAAAGTGATTTGTTCAATTTTATTTAGTATAAATGGTTCGTATACATAAAAATTGGTTTTAAATAAATATTTTCATTATATTAAAAATGTTTTTATTTTCAATTTTAAATAATTTTTTTAAAAAATAATTCATTTTATATACATCTATTAAAAATATATTTTTATAATTTATATAATCTTATTTATAATAACCATTCAAATAACTATATGATACTTATCATATTAAATAATAAGTACATAACAAAAAGTCATGTTCCATTTAAACTCAGTGGTGTGTGTAGCAGAAGATAAAGTCAGTGATTTTTGTAATGAAATCTAACATTAGTATTATTTTTAATTAAAAGAAAAAAATATTAAATTTATTTTTAAAAAATACACTTCACAAAATCATTGGGTGTTGTAAATCTCTTTCGGGTCCTAACAAATAGTATCATAAAATATAATCAATTTCATTGATTTATTTCCTTTTATTAGTTCTGGTTTATACATAACATTGAGATTTTTATTATTTTAAATTAAAAAAATCCCTGAATTTTCATATCATATGTTTATTTTTATATTAAATGAAAATAAAATTCAACTATAGAAGAATATGATTTTATACTACTTCTGATCCTTTGGAATGGATGATTACACAATTTTCATTCATGGTAACTTAACCAATGATGGTAGTGTAGCCTTATCATAGAGATATTATAGAGAGATGAATATTTACACCAAGGAAAATATTTTAATATCCAGATCCTTGGAAAAAACATGATGTTAATGTCATGTATGTCCTAACATTTATTTTCGTAAAAACTACACAAAATTTACAAAGGATAGTAAACATTATAACCATCTAAATTAAATAAAAAATAAAATTACAAGGTGGATATATGGATGAACCCAAGATAATCCAAAGAGAAATAATTTTTTAGAAAATATGAGATTATGGAGGATATGTGTGGACTAAAATAAATTCTAGATGATTCTCAAGAAACTTTTTATAATACTATTACATTGTTTTATTCTGAAAGATTTGTTCTTTAGGATAAATATCCAAAGTACGTGAATTTGGAAAACCATTACCAATGTATAGGTTCTTATATAATGAGGAATAATGATAATGAGTATGTTGAAGACATATTTTATTAGGATGTGGTATTAAATGAATTAGATAATATGTCCATTGAGATAATTTTGATAGGCATTATAGTTAATAAGTTTTTTAATCACATCCTCAAATATAAAAGGGTAAATGAATGATTTAAGGTAATATTACACATTCATTTGACTTTTGTATAATAGTTGGAATAATTTCTATGAATTTTTCATTTATATTAAAATATTAGGATGAAGATTATGAGGTTACTAGATGAAATATTATATGGATTAAAAATAAAATAGCACTATGTGGAATTTCATTATTAGAATGAAACATCTTTAAATGGAATTTCATTGTTTAAATTAATCATATATTGAATAAAATATGGGATTAGAAGGCCTCAATGATAATATTCTCCCAGTTATAATATATTTTATTATAAAAAATTTATAATGAACTATAATTTAAAGGTATAATTGATCTTAATGTGGAGTTATAGGTTCCTAATGAGGATATATGAATTTTGGATGATAAAAATTTCCTCTACTATAATGGTTTATATAATAATTATATAATTGTGTGAAAATAAATAATTGAATAATGGGATAATGTAAAACATTTAGAAAATAAAATACAAAAGGAAACAAGAATCTAAATTCATTATTTTGAAGAAACACTTGATTTATGTGAAGTCCCAGATCAGTGACTCATTTAATACCATAGATAAATAACAAGTCATATGTTTCTACCATCATTGAGATCTAGTAATAATGTTATAAGATTGTTTTATGGATAAAAATACACATCAGAATAACTGTGTATATAAGAATATTTATTATAATCTAAATATAGTATGTGTTTATGTTTGGTCCCAAGAACCCACTCTATATATGATTATTTGTTTTTGTGTGAATTGGAATTATATAATTCAAAAATACACACTGATAAATAATATTTATATTTAAATATATTAATAAAAATATAGAACACAATTTATAATTTGGAAAATATGGAAATTCTAAAAGTGTGTCTTCAAATGTTAAGACGTACAACAAGGAACATGATAAATAAATAAACCATTAATAGCTCAATATTTTAGGTGTTCTTATATTGAAATTATTATTTTGTGGTGTATATGTTCATTTAGTCAGGTATTTCTCATCATCAATGGACAGTAATGTGTTGTTGACGAACCCTTGTGTTCACACAAAAATGCATAACGAGTTATAAAATGGGATATTAATTCATAATTTATTTGTATCCTTACAATATTTTATTGTTATAACATATTTTTTGGAGGAAAAGACAAATAAATCATCACAATATGTTAATTAAAATACTTGATAGATCCTTGGATGTAATGGGTTGATTCAAAATGATCAACCCCATTCCTAAAATTGTGGAAATAAGAATTAAAATTCCACAAGAATATTTATTGGTTATTGAATAATCTTCAAGTTTTTAATGTTTTGGGGGAGATATGGTATAATGATCCTCAATTTTCATGCATTCAAATTACATAATATTTGCGGAATACATAATACATTTCAAAAACAGATGCCCAAATATTGTGTTGTTTTAGTACCATTGGAATCATTAAAATGTAAAATTGGTACATGAGTGAGATACATTATCTCCCACTAGGTTACTCTTGAATGAAACTATTCTTAAACACATCAAATAAAGTTCATATCATCATAGAATGTGGGAAATGAAACATAAAAAGGGGTGATCTCAAATTCTTAGTAAGGGTAAATAAGGGAGGAATTTAAGCATAATCAGGAAAATAATGGTATTACAACATGATAATAATAATATAATATCATACCCTATAATAAATATATTTAGTTCATAAGAAAATAATCATAATTAAATAAAAAACATAATACATGAAATTATAACAAAGGAATATAATATGGAATCGTAGAAAACACATTTCCATATAATGTTATTTCCATAATAGTTAAGGAATCCGTGAAAATTCTATCTTAGTAGTATTAGTTCACTACCCATACCAAATGTTTATTCATTTTTGACTCCCATATCCATATTAGTATCACAAATTTACTCCTTATACCATCTCGGTAGTCATGGCTCACACCCATAGCCATCTTATTAGACAAGGTTCACTTCTAAGGGAATCTTAGAATATCTGATAAGATATAAATTTTTACCCAATGCATCGAAGGGAGATATAGGTCCCACCTATGTCATAATGAAATCATACATACATGTGACACAAAAACATTAAAATTCATATCAAAACCCATGAAATGAAATGGGTATCATAAACACGTAAACATATCACAACATATTTAAAAAGAAAGTGGATTCAAAATGAATTCCACAAAATCACAACCCCTAATTTTTTTTGTTTTAAATATATATAGACCATGAAATATCAAATAGTTTAAAAAATATGATGACATAAAAACATTAAACATAGAGAGAAATAATTTGAATGGAAACACTGAATCATTTCTCAAAAGATATGAGTTACACCAATAGATGCCATATTATAATGAAAATAATTTTCAAAGATCTTTGGAAAACATATCTTGAGGAAAATATCATTTATTATTTGGAAAACTTATTTTTTAAATCATAGCAAAATTTGAAACCAATTTTCTTTAAAAATACCTTAAAATATAGAATGAATTATTGAAATCATTTTGAATACATTTTTCCTTGAAAAATAATAAAAGAAGATGGAAAAAATTTGAAAACATTTCTTCATGAAAATATATAAAATAATATCCAAAAAATATTAATTTTTTTATATTAAAACAATTTTAAAACATATAAATAAATATTTAATTTTTTTTGAAAACATTCTCTTTGAAAATACTTTGAAAACATATAATTAAAGACTTAAAATGTTTTGAAAACCTTTTCATTGAATGTACATTGAAAATAAATAAATAAATATTAGAGTATTTTTGAAAACCATTTCATTGAAAATAATTTGAAAACATATAATTAATTATTGAAAACCTTTTGAAAACCTTTTTTAAAACATGATATTGAAACAACGTATAAATACTTTTATAGAGAGAGGTAAACTTGATACTTCTTAAAAACACATTATTAATCATATAATGTACAAAAGAGTAGTAAAATGATAGAAATAAAAGAATAAATCATGAATAAATAGAATAGAATAAAACTCATGGGGCTTATTTAGATATGGATTATAAGATTTTATCAATAGAATCATATCATAAACATTCTCTATAAGTGATGAGTTCTTTTCAATAAATCATTGCAACTTTGGTAACATTGAATAAAAATAAAAAGGAAGGAATTAAATTAAATAAAGGGAACCAAATCATTAAAAATAATTAAATTAATTTTATATCCTATCAAATGAATAATTGACACCTCATAGAAAAATATATGTGCATAACATGACATGGTTCTCAATGAAGGAAAATTTAAAAAACCCAATTCAATATTTTGTTATATTTGCAACATAAACCCCATGAAATAGATATCATAATTTTTATATTTATATACGCATAAATTTTAGTATAATCTTCATAAAATACAGTCATGGGAAGTGAATACACCACACAAAATAAATGAGTGGTGAACATGGAATGTGTCTCATGAATAAAAAAAAGTGAGATGAGAAATTTCCTTATGTTGAGTCTGAATTGTCACTTGCGTATTTTTCATACTGCATAATAAAAAAATGATAAATAATTTATTTCTTCAGAAACATTTTCAACTTTATTATAACTTTTACTTAACTTATTACCATGTTGTATTCAACTACAAAAAATTATGTTTTAATATGGCGTTTTGACCAAACTCAGTTCATATGATAAAAAAGGATTTTGTAGGTCAAATTTGTTCAAATGGTGTATTATATAAACACATAAAGAATAATAATAATGTCATAATAATCATATTTATACATCAATTATAATTTTAAATCCAATATTTAATTTTAGTTATGAAAAATGATCCAATGTTACAATCATTGAGATGGTAGGTCGTATATATGCTTGAGTATCATTCCCGTTTTCAATGATCATTATAGAATGAACAAAACAAACACTTTATATTTTATTAATTATTAATATATAATATAAAAATATTTTATCAGATATAAATTTATATATAATTATTTTTATATAAATTAAATCACATTGCATCGAGGAGGCGGTAGTCAAAACATCCACGATTGTCATTATCACTTTTTGTGTGTGAAAAGTGTAGTAAGATAAATTATAGAATATATATTCAGATATGTAATTATGAAATTATTTTCATATTGATGTTTTATATGTCCATTAATTTTAATTCAAATCAACATTAATACATTCCATTTAATTTTTAAACGTACCCTATCACATTAAGGTGTCAGCAGTCCATAAGTCCACAAACAATGTTATCCTATTTAAATCATATGGAATGCATAATGGTTTTTGTTATAAAAAAATTAAATATGAATGAATAAACAATAAATATAATATATATATATTAATAATAGAGTTTCCATCATAATACCAATAAATTATTATAGGTAAAGGAAAAATGAACATTATCTTTTTTTTGAGGTGGCGGTTCGCCATTCACGAGAACAAAAAATTAATTACCCATTATATAGTATTTTGGAGACATTAGGGTAGTATATATAATAAAAAAAATCTATGTATATTTAATATTATGGTTTTATTATATAATCATGTAATAATGAGATTTGAGGAGTTTGATAATGAAAATAAACAAAATGAGTTTGAGGAATAATGTTTCCCCTTCTTTGGATAACTCATTTTTGTTTGTACCAAAGGGATTAAATATAAGGATTCATTATAAAATGGAGTATTTAAGTATGAATTTAATGTTTTTGGAAGTTAATTGGGTAGGAATTGTAAAATCATATATACATTAGGAGGTGTGATGAATTGGGAGGAGAGGATGCCTTTTTATAGTGGAGGAGGAGTGACACTCTTCTAAATACAGAAAGGTATACAATAATGGAATCTATTACTTAAAAAATGTTCATTAAAATGGAAAACTAGTGGAATAAAGTGGAATCAAAACATATAAAACAATCATAACACACAAATAAGTTCATTTTTTAAATTTTTCTCATTAACTTCAATGTTTCCCCAATATTATCATTTTTTTATTTTTTTAAAGTATCTAGTAATCTAACATAAGTTCTTTAACCATAGGAATAAATTAATATTATATTATTAATAAAATAACATACCAACTAATTTATAAATTTGATATTTTATTCAAAAAATATCATGTAAGTTGTAAATCAATTTTATAACAAGCGCTTGTAACGTTAAAAAATATTACTTTATCTGAGACTATGCTGACGATGTTTTTTCTATCTATGGGTCACTATGTAAATTATAAAAGATAAATTGGACCATTAAAAGACAATATTATATATATAGTAACACTTAACATTATCTCTAAAAATGTTATGATTTTTATTAATTATAAATCATTAAATAAAAAATCATTGATTGTAAAATAACATTAATGTTAATTATGAAATTATTTATTTAAATTTAAATTTAATAAATATAAAAAATATATTTGAATTCAACTCTATTCAGTTAAAATATTTATCATACATTTATATATTCAACAAAAAAAATAATTAATGAATATAATTACACCAATTTACTTCTCTTATAATATTAATGGTGTCATTTTTAGGTAATTAATAACTAAAAAATCACTACGTTAGCAGTTATTTTGAATTTTATGTAACTAAAACATCTCAATTAATTATTGATAATTCATTATTTTAAAAATAACACATTTAATTTTCAAAATAATTTGTATGACCAGAAATTTTTTTTAGACTATATATTATCGTTTTATAAACGTTAGATGTGAGGAAAGTTCCCTTTGTGTCATTTTCATTACTTGAGATACGAAATAGGGAAATATTATTGAATAATATCCCACTAACTCATAAAATTTAACCATTAATGGTTATATTATAAATATTGTGGGAATATGGATATTTGAAAATTTTCTAGGTCATTTTGAACCTTAATACTATGGTTTAGTACATAATTATGGTTAATTTTGCCTTCATCATTGGGATTATCTTTAATAACATTCAATAATATTTTAGGTCAAAAGTAATAATTATTTTATTATACAATAAATATCTAACAAACTAAAACAATTTAAGTTCATTTTTCAAAAATTAAAATCACCACAGTGTCTACATTTCAAGACAACCTTTCCCATTCTAATACCTTGATCAACTTCAACATCATCTCACATTCCATGAAATGATGTCGATTTTTCCATTCCTGATGCATTAAAATATCATGATATACATAATAAGTCAAACCATCTAACTTCATCTACTATCAATATAAGGTGGTTATAATATTTCAACCAATATATATAAATCCTCACATGTTGAGATGATACATTAATCTCATAGACATCATTCAGTGTTTGACTTAGACTTTCCATAATTGTTTATCCTTATAACCCACCCAAAAGATGAAAATAAAAAAAATTGAATGGAGGTTGAACAATTAGCTTAACATTGATCTTCCATACATCACGATGTATCTCTTGTTTGTCACATTCTAAACATCTGAATACCTTCATCAATTATTATCTTAAATCATGGTAATGAGTTTAATTACAAAAAAATTTTATTAAAAAAATGAATGTTCCCTTATTACAAATTATATTTTATTTATTACTTTAATCCTATGATTTTGTATAAGATATCACTGATAGCATGAACCACATTTCAACATGTCTTAATTACTTACAATGTAATTAGTACTATCCTATTTTCTATTCATAATTAAAATATAATTATCCAAAAAATTTAATATTACTATAAGGAAAATATTATGGGACATATTACCTTAGTCAAAATATCACATTGTCAATGGATCACTTTTCCAGTTCATCAGATTCAAGCAATGTAATCATCTAAATCCATAGTGGGAAACATAAACTAGGGAAATCCTTGTATATTTCAAAATTCATATAACAACATTATTTAAACCAAAGACATAAAAAATTCAATTATTAAAAATCATCCATAATACATAACAAGGATACCAAATACTATTAAATAATACATATTTCTATTCACATTTCATCTTTAGTATCTTCATCATTAGCAATATAACCATTACTCGTAAAACTTGTTGATTCTCTTTCGGAGATTTCCACAGGACATTAATTTTTATAATGACCATTCATTTGACGCATAATAAATTTATATTTGGATGATGTCCTAGGGAGGAAAATATTAAAATCCATTTCATGTACCAATCCCATCATATTTCATTTTCATTTTCCTTCCATGTGTCTGTATTCTCCACAGTCAAAACATCTTCTTTTTCCTCTGAATCATTCATTTGGGTGATTTTTTCCAAATTATTGAAAAAATAGAACCAAATATTATTTCTTCCATGGTCACTATAACATGAAATCTTAGTGAACTATTTCCATGAATTCCCTCGTGGGTCATATTGTTTGTTAAGGTACACATTGTTAATAAGATTCTGTAAAAACTGAATAGGCATGATTAGAAAATCATTCACTCTAGTGATCTCCAAATTATAATACTCATTAGAAAATTATCCTTCATAGTTAACATTATCCCAGCCCCAAATGGTTCCCACCATTGTTTAAAACTAGAAATAATAATGTGACAAAAACCTATCAGAGATGAAATCCACATAATCATGAAAACTCACTTATAGGATATCTAAACAATGACACCTACTTCTTTAATATATAGAACCATGGGTTTAACCCAGTTATTCTATCCATATTATATATAAATCCTTCATGATGGTTCCAATATAGATTGTGACTTCCAAAATAATATCCTCTGGGAGTATCAAACATGGTGTATTGAAAATACCATTATCATGTACCATGTTTTTTCGAGTCAGGCCCGACATGCCTTATGGGAGATGTTACCCCTATGTACATCTATGGAAGGTACACATCCACTAGTAGTATCTTGAAAGGGATGAATTTCTGGAAAACCACTCTAAATATCCCTTACCAAAATAATAGTACATATTACTATATATTTCATCATCGTTATACTTATCCTTAGATATATCACAATATATATCATTAGAAATGACTTTAGGGACACTATAATTTATTCTAATTCTAGTTTACAATATTTTAATAAACCTTCTCTCTGATTCCAATTATAATGAACATCAAATTTCTTACATAGACATAAAATTATTTTTGGGGAATTCATAATACATTACAACAATAAAATACTAGAGACCATGTTAGTTTAGTTCCTTTAGAAACATGGAAATTTAAAAACCAGTACATAAGTGAGATATATTATCTCCCACTATGTTCTTATTTTCCAGCACCCAATTCTTTCTGGCATTACATTCATGGAATGCGTTCTCATAGTGATTCAATTTTCTTACCCCTCATTACTAATTTACAAATATTGGTGGCCTCTGCCACCATGGTTGGTAATATTGGCTCTATGATAAAAACATGGAGAAGGACTGTCAGTTCCTCCTTCCATGGATTATTCCTTAGAACTCACCACCAAATCCAGGTGTTCTGAATAGATTATAGTCATTCATAGGAAAGTAATTATTGGTGGAATATCTTTGACAATACTAGTTAATTATGATGCTTTTATCTAGATAGGCCAACAACCTTTATTCAGATTATATTGTAATTCCAGGCATGTCCGGGCATCATTGGACGTATGGCACATTTTTTACCTGTATTCATCCTCATAGGAGGGAATCTCATGGAGGCATCTCGATTTCAGAACCAGAGGTATCCCATGGTTATTGGGGTGTATATTTTGAAAAATATATGTCTTCAAATTTTTTACCAAGATATCATGTGTTTAACATGAGGTAGGCTATGAGTTTAACATCCTACTGATACAAATAGTTGATGATCTGAACAACCCATAGAGGGGTATTAGAGAGGGTTCATACCTAGGGGCGAGCTCCTAGAATGTTTACTGGATAGATAGATCAAAATTCCCAATGATATTATACTCGGGGTATTGTGTCCCATAACGTGAACATGTCACACCATGAAGGGGTATGTCCCTAAGAGGTAGGTGAGAAGGTTTACCAGATGGATGGGTCAGAATTTCCATTAAGAGTTGACCCAGGGTGGTGTGTCCCCAATAGAGAATATGTCACACCATGAAGGGGAATGTACCTATGAGGGAGGCAACATGCTTTACGAGATGTATATTTCAGAACTACGAATACGAGCCGTCCCGGGGTGGTGTGTCCTATAAAGGGAAGATGTCACACTATAAAGGGGTACATCCCTATGAGGGGGGAACCAAATTTTACTATATTTATGGGTCAAAACGCACAATGAGAGTAGACCCGGGGTGGTGTTTCCCATAATGGGATGATGTCAAACTGTGATGTGGGACATCTCTAGTATGGAGGAACCATGGTTTTCTAGAATCATGGGTCAAAATTCCCAATGAGAGGAGACTTGGGGTGGTGTATCCCATAAATGGAAGAATTCACAATGTGAGGGGGTACGTCTCTAGAATGGGGAACCCTGATTTACCATATGGATGATGTCGAATGCCTAATTAGAGCATACCTTAGTTTGAGTGTGTCATATAGGGAATATGTCACACCATGGAGGGGTAGGTAAAGGATACACCAAGGTTTACCATTTGTTGGGATTGAACTTCAAGGATGTGGGCTACGTACCCTATTTAGAAGATAGGGATCGAAAATCCCATAGTTTGATGAATAATGTTGGGTTCAAACATCAGAAATGAAAGTCCCATATGGATTTGTCTTGGTTGGATGGTGGTTGATTTTATAGGACATATGCATGAGATCTACCCAGGAGCAACTAGGAGTAGTGATTATATGGATGTGGATTATGTGTAGGAACTCCCTAGATGGATTCTAGGACTCTATCGAGATGTGGTGGAACCAGTAAAATAAAGATGGATGTAAATGAAGTGGATAAAATGGAGGGAAGGGATTTATTTTTGATGATGTTTTCTTGAACCTCAGAGAGGTTTCCTACTTATCCCAGTTAGTTGGGAATCATAGTCCTCATAGTTCTGAAGATGGGCGTTAGGGAATACACCTACAGGGGAGGCCCATGGAAAAGGAGAATGCGGTTGGGGATTACAAAAAGAGGACTGATCAATGAAAATATGGATGAGGATTACATGTAATATCAACCCAAAGATGCAGATACAGTTTCATGGTCATTGCTAACCACTAATCCCCTGTGAGTCATTCTAATTGTGATAAAGAAATAAATGTAGTGCACCTCAATATCATGTCGTGAATGATTCACCAACATTATATGGTGTGGGACTTAAACATGTGAGATATTCAGTTTTTACATATAGTAGGGAGGAAATATTTGGGGCTTATACATGGATAGAGCTTGGGAGCCACTATGGAGTTGAAACAATGTGAATGGGGCTTACTCTTTGATGATTCATCAGTGCTACAATGGTGTAAAAATAGTGTTAATGGTGATTGTGTGTGGGAGATTACTAGGTACCTCTATGGAACAACAATTTAATGGATTGGGCTTACACGTGGGAGATTCACAGGTTCCACTGTTAAGCAGTAATGATGTGGAGGGGCTCATGCATTGGATATTTCTGGGTGTTGATATGGAGTATCAATGTTGTGGATTGGGAATTTGAGGGGGATCATCCTAGGAGAAACTATAGAGCAAAAATATCCTTCATGGGGATAATTCATGGAAGCTTCCTGCAAGGAATTCCTCATGTATGGACATATAGTAATATTGTCTGCATTACATAATGTAATGATTTAGCTTAATATCATGTGAAGGGATTATTTTCATGAGGATTAAAAATGGAAGTTTACCATTTTGGATACCCCATTTCAATTTATGGTGGAATCCTGAATCATTGGTGGGTTGATGCATATGATTGGGGATTAAACATCAGATAATGTTCCATGGTTGTTGTCTTGTGGTGGTCTCATTATCATGGAATGAGGAATCTTACACTTGCATATAAGGCATCTCGTGTAAGTTGTAGCAGGACTCCAATTATTGTATGATACATTTTTATACAGCTCTTATGAAGAACACTGTTTGAATATAATTCCTGGTGCATAAGGCATCTCTTGTTTAGAGAAATAGGAATCATATGATTGTCATATAGGGTATAATATAGTTTATATTCATGTAGTGAGTATTTTTAGAAACTTATTATTGGATCATAAAACAACAATTATTTGGAAAAAGAAGAATAATATGTTTTTCATATAGGGAACACTATAGTTTATAGTCATGTGGTGTGAACATTTAGGCATAAAAAATCTAGAAATGGGTGGTTTGGGACTTACAGAATAGAGGACCTTTCTAGTTTAACCCGAAATTGGAGCCAGGGGATGAGGATTCACGAGATTGTTGGGGAATGGTTCGACTCAATGTGGATGGGTAATATAAAGTGAGAACCATAACTCATGACATGGTAAGGGAAAAGTGGTGTAAGTTGACTCAATTTTTTTTATTGAAGTGCGGAGGAGTATCTCGAATCATGGTTTTCCACGGGTGGAAGTTGAGACTGCATAAGGATGCAAGAGAAAATTTCATTGACCCGACCCGAATTGTTCATTGTGTGAATATTCATTTTTTATGGGGCATAGTGATGATAATGTGAATGATTAGAGTAATGGACTAACAAAATTCATGAATGGGAGGCTCAACACTGTTACACGCAAGATTGGTTTTTCACATAAGATCATGTTTTCCATAAGAGGAAACCTTGCACGCACCTGAATAAAGATGAAAATCCATGGGGAGGATATTAAACAATTATGGACTAACTCTATAGTGAAACCATGGGGAACCTATCCAATATGAAATTATAAATCAAGGGTTTTGTCCATTAGAAACATCGAGGAAGATCAGTATTACATAAAATAATGTGGTGATCAACTTCTAGAGCATCACCCTTACAAAGTGGGCGGGGGGGTACACCAATATAAAGAAAATACCTTTCATGGTGGAAAACAATATGGTAAATGAAGATCCCTTCCATAAAGATAATCCTTGGTCCATGACCTACACTCTCAAAGGGTTCATTTGACATTGAATTTGGTGAATTAAAGCATTCTGCAGTGATTGTGTTTGTTAAAAAGATTCTATTACTACCCACAAAACTTATTTCTTACATAAAAATCCATTCATTACCTCAAAATCTTTTTATATGTCCATTTTCTACAATTTGAATTAAAATAGCCAAAAAATATGATCCTTACCTTTGTTCAGGCTCCACAACTAGCCAAATCAACGATTGTAGAATGAGCAATTCATTATAATAAATTTTGTAAACATTTGATCCATTCTTTGGATGTGTTTTTCCTAGGTTCCTACTAAACCATAACCGACACATCAAACTGAATACATATCTTCATAAACTAGGGGAAATGGAACATAAAAGGGGTGATATCGGATTCTTAGTATGAGTAAACAAGGAAGACATGTAATCATAATCATGAGAATTAAGTTATAGTAACATGACCAAAATTATAAATCATACCCAACATATCAAATATTATATACATGATTCATGTAATAAATATTGATTATTTATAAGACAGAAATCATAAGTAAATAGAGAACATAATCCAAAAAAGAATAATATAAGAATAAAACATAGAACTGTGGAAAATACATATGCATTTAAGATGACTTACATAGTAGTCTAGGAATCACTACCAAGGGAATATAAGTAGTATGATTTCACTACCCATACTATATTTGTAGTTGTTTTCCAATCCTTCTTCCATAATAGTGTTGTTTGTTCACTCCCCATAATATATTAGAAGTCATGGTTCAATTCCATGGACATCTTAGTAGTCAATGATCACCCTGAAGACCATCTTAGAAAATATCATGAGATATAAATCTTCACACAATTATGTATAGGGAGATATTGGTCTCACCAATATCATAATGAAATCTTACATACATGTTCCATAAGATCATAAGTATTTATATCATGACATATGAAATGAAATGGGTATCCTATTTATGTAGTAATGACATAACATGTGGAAAATGCTACAAATTTAATAATCATTTAGTCAAATGTATAACACATTAAAATAAGTAGGTTTCAAAATAATCTAATCCATGAATGTGAAACATGTTTAATAAACTTAATTCCCTCAAAACATAAACCTTTTAGAAATTGAATATGAATGTAAACATAGAATAATTTCCCAAAAAAGCATGAGTGACACAAACCTATGTCATCTTGGATGGGAAATAATTTTGAAAGAACATTCTAAAGCATCTCTGATGAAAATATCCTTCATTTATTGTAAAAATATACTATTAAATATTAAACATTTTGAAACCCATTTTCCTAGAAAATACCTTGAATACATTGACAGAATCCTTAAAATCAATTAGAAATCCATTTCCCATGAAAAAATATATATGATTTTTGAATATCAATTGAAATCCTTTTCCCTTGATACCATATAAAAAATGCTTCAAAAACTTTTAAACACCTTTTTATTTGAAAACAATTTGAAAACATATAAATAAATATTTAAAATGCTTTAAAATCCATATAACATAAAATAATTTGCAAGCATATAATGAAATATTCAAGTCATTTTGATTACAATTTTTCTTAAAATTATTTGACATAATATAATGAAATATTAAATATGTTTTTAAAACCACTCCATTGAAAATATTTGTAAAACATAGAAATAATTCTTGAAAACATATTTTAAACATTTTAAGAAAATATCGGGTTTACTGAAAAAACATTTCTGAACAAAGATAGAGGTAAACTATAAATTCCTAAACAAAATTTTATTAGTAATATTCTGTACCAATTAGTGCTGAAATAGAGATAATTCTTGATGATATAGTTAATATATATAAGTATAAAAACAATCATGAGATATCATGAGATATAGATCAAATTAGGTCATAAATGGATGAAGAATCCTAAACAATTTCGATAAATGATGACATTATTTCAATAAAGCATTACCCCTTTGTAACATTCAATCATAATAACATTGAAATAATAACATTACATAAATCATAAAATAATGACAAAATAATTATATTCATGATATAACGTGTAATAGGTGGTATATACAACTCATTGAAAAATATAGATATATAACATGACATGTCTCTCAACGAAAGAAAATTGAGAAATAAATACCTTAATAATTTTCATACATTTGAATTATAATCCCCAATAAACCAGTATCATAAAATGGATATGTAATTACCCATAAATGATAGTATAAGTTTTAAAAAATACATTATGTGGTAGTATATACACCACACAAAATAATTGAGTGGTAAACATGACATGTGTCTAATGGATTATAAAAAGTGAGACTATAAATCCCATTACCTTGATCCTGAATTGTTATGTATTTTCTTATATTCCTGAATTTTTAAATTATGTTAATTAATAAATTGATTCACATATTTTTTCAGGTTTATTATTACTTTTACTTTACTTTTTAACATTTTTTATATCACTAATTAAATATTTATCTTTATGTCATGTGTTTTGACAAAACATGGTTCATTTGTTAAAAACAACAATGGTTGGTCGAATATGTTAAAAGGTTTCATTGTATAAAAATATACAAAATAATAATAATGGAATAATTATCATATTTACACACAAATTATACTTTTAAAATTAATCATGAATGATAGTTTTTAAAGGGGAACCAATGTTACAATAATGGAGATGGTAGGTCAAACGTACGAATGAGTAGTTTTCCCATTTTTGATGATCCTTCGAAAAAGATGGATATAAATATTATCTATTTGAATAATGAAAATTATATCACAAATCACATTTTAGTTAATTATTCATAATTGTATATATAATACGTTTTATGTAAAATAAATCACATCACATCAAGGAGGCGGTAGTGGTCACGTCCAGGATCAACATTATCACTTTTTATGTGTGAAAAAAGTGATAATGAAAATTATATACTATATACTCAAAAATTAAATTATTTCATTAATATCATATATTTGTTTTTATTTTAGATATTTATAATTGAAACCATCCTTAATATATTCCATGTAGTTTATAAATGGATGACATCGCTTTGAGGTGGCAGTAGTCCATTGTTCTACAAATGATGTTATCCTATTTAATCTAGATGGAAGTTGTAAAGAGATGTGTTATAAAACAATTACATAAGTATGAAGATAACATAAAAATATAATATATATCATATAAATATATATTCTCCTTTATTATTCCAACTCACGGTAGTTGGTAAAATAAATAATGAATACCTTCATTTCATGAGGCAGTAGTTGCCTGCACATAAGAACGAAAAGTTCGTTAACCATTTGATGGAACATTCTATTATTGTAGGTAAATCTATTAACATAAAAACAAATAAGTATATTTATTATACCCTTTTTATTATATAAATCCTTAATAAATGGATATCAAGTTTGGAGGAAAAAATTAAAATAAATGAGCTTTAGGGATGATGTTACCTATTGTTTTGGTAACTCCTTTAGTTCTGCACAAAAAGGGATTCCATGGATGGATTTCATCCTAAAGTGAATATCCAAGTACGATTTTAGGTTTTTGGGGAAGTAAATTGGGAAGATCTTTGCAATACATAAGATTTTTTATATTTGTGAAGAAGTGGGAGGAGAGTTGAACTTTTTATAGTGGATGAGTAGTGACACTCATGTAAATACCAAATGGTATGCAATAATGGTTGGTCAAACTTACCTAACATCAATAGAAAATGGAAAAAATAGACAAAAATTGAGAAATAGTTGAAAAAAACAAAACAAAAAAATATGTCCATTTTTTAAATTTTGTTCCTTAACTTCTTAGTTTATGCAATTTTATCATTTTTTGTTTTTATTAAATTATATAGTATTATAGATTAATTAATTTTACCATTAAGTGTAAATTAAAGTAACATATACAACCAAAACATTACCCACTAAATTATAATTATGAAATATAATTTAGAAAATAAAAATACTATTTTTTTGGAAAATCATTTTTAAAACAAATGCATGTAACACATAAAATACACTACATTGAACGAGATAGTACTAAACCTCTTTTAAATTGTATGGGTCAATATATTAATTATTAAAGATCAATTGGTCCATGTATGGACTATATTTGATATATATTACCACATAACAATAACTTGTAAAAAGGTATGAATTTTATTTATTTTACATCATTTATTAAATAAAATTTATTGTAAAATAACAATTAAGTTCAACTTTTACATTATTTATTTAATTTTAAATTAATAAATATAGAAAAAATATTGGAGTAAAATTATATTATGTTCAAAGAATTTTTAATCACGACACACGCTACTAAAAATATAATTAATGTTAGAAATTAAACCAATTTACTTCACTTTTAATATTTATCGTGTCATTTATTCTAGTGATTTTTATATAAAATTCACTATATCGGCATTTCTTATGAATTTTAAGTAACTAAGTCTTCCCTAAAAATAATTGGTAAGTAATCATGAAAAAATTAATCATCTATGTTTCAAAATTATTTGAATAACCTAGAATATATTTATTTTTCCATATATAAATGTTTTCTAAATGTTAAAGGTGAGGAAAGATCACATTTATTCTTTTTCATTACATATCATAGGAGATAGGGAACTATTTTTGAATATTATACCACTAACTCATAAAATTGGAACCATTAATGGATAAAGTAGAAATATGTACATCTAATCTATTTTCGACAGGAATAAAAGAAATTTTAGTAACGTCCCAATATAGATGCCACTAAACTGGTGCACCGAGGTAGTAGGTCACAAGGCCTCCAGCGTGCCTCCCTGTACACTAGAGATGTAAAACTAGAAACGAGTGAGATGTGAAGACTGTGTGGAGTCTATTCCCTTATATTAGAAATAATTAATATTAGAAAAAACATTTTTTCATACACAGTACAAAGTAAACAATTTGTAGAAGCTTTAAACAACAGAAATAGATCATGATATAATAATAAATGAAATAATGTATAGGCATGAACATCTATGTCATACAATACAACAATGGTCACCCAATGGGCTAACAAAATTGATTAAAGTTTAAGAAGAAACTGAATTTAAATGTACATGGCCATACTACTAACACCATGAAAGACCACATACCAAGTCTCCAAACTCTATCAAACTACCTCATCTCGATTAGATGAACCACACGTGCAGGTTCGCTCAATAATTCAACCCTAGGGCTCATCCCTATACAATATTAAACTAATGATTAACCTTAAAAGAAGACATAAGGTCTACACATACAATTATGGGAACATTTCTAGGTGATAAAGAATCTATTTAGGCCACCCCAACAAGCAACTTGTAACTGTGATGACAATATTTTACAAATATCACAATGTTCAGCCTAATTGAAGCACACCCAAAAGGAAGGAAATACCAATGTGAGCCTGTATTCTATTCTAGGGTCTGTAATCCCTAACAAAAAGGTATGTGCCATCATGGATTTCCATATCTATTTACTTATACATTTATTTTCCCATACCTATAAATATATATATAGAGATGAATATTCATTCGTATGTGAATCAATAACATGAAACCACATCAGCAATCGAACCTTGAATCCATAGTCCCACTCAACTAGACATACTATGTATGTGAATTGAGCTAAACATAGTACCACAACAACCATATACCATTAAGTCAATCTTTGGATCCATAATCCCAATCGACATATAACTACATCGACCAATACCAGAAAAGTCTCAAAAAATATATGTTAGTATAGGAGGATACTCATCCTACACATTAGTTCACACACAGTCACCTCTAATCAATGAAGTAAGGATTCAGTATACCGAGGGAAAATCCTGTAATGAAGGATTCTCAGAAAAACATCCAGACATCCACTGAGATGCCATGATACACCCCTTAAGTCCTCTAATTAATTGAGAAGGACAACAACATTCTAGTCATGGAACATCCAACCTATGATCTCATCCAAGGAATTCCTACAACGAGAATCCATGTTTCACACAATGGTAGAAGTTGTAAGACATCTAAGACAATCTAATTAATCACTCAACTAGATCAAAGTATAACTCATATCACATAATTTATTTCCCACTGATCATGTACAAGGAATCCCTCAACCGGATCCATGTATCACTCAACATGTAACTATAAATAGCCAATGATCACATCCATGGAATCCCTCAACATGATCCATTATTCTGTCAAGGTATAAACATAAAAAACCATTTATCCTATACATGGAATCCCTCATATGGATCCAGGTATCATTCATGTTCATAAAACAATAACCCAATGATCATGTCCATGGTATCCCTCAACTGGATACAAGTATCACCCCAGAACAAAATTCTACAACACAATGAGCCCATCTAAGGAATCCTTCAATAGGATCAATATATCACTTTGGGGGTAAAAATATCCAACCATTGGGAATGTAAAAGTAATCCCTCACCATGATCCATGGTTCACAAAAGGTTTAATTAAACATCCCATTGAGCCCGTCCAAGGCATTCCAACAATGGGAATCCATGTATTGCTCAAGGTATACATTAAACCCGTAATTCTTTCAACCAGACACAAGAAATCACCTATAGAAATCCCTAAATATATACATATATCACAATATACATATAATTAGGCTCAATATCCAACTCCAAGGTAATACCTCTAGGTATAACTAACATATCATAAATAAAAAGGCTTAGAATACGGATCCCAGAAAAGAACATATGAGAATCCCAATGTGAAAAACGGATCTCATGAATAACATGAGAACATGATAGTTAATAAAGATGCCTCACATTAGGCTCAACAACCAACAACAATGAAGAAACTCTGTAAAAAGTGTTTCATCAGAAAAAAACCATTTAATGCAGAAAAAATTTGGGACGGTGGCCCAAATCCCCAAACCAACACTCCAACCACATCCACATGGCCTTGAAAATACATACAGTTTCTAGGTGACACCTGAATACCATTTATACCCAACCCTATTGTACAACTCAGGTTCGGTCTAGCAGCAGGAAGTCACATTGTCCCTTAAGTCAAACGTTTGGGAGGCATCCTACTTGGGATTCTCTAGGTAAACTCACAAGTGGATGCATCTTAAAATATGGATCCACTAAATGATACATGGGATAAAGGATCATAAACTGTTACTCCCTATATCAAAACATAAGGAAAGGAGTCTCTCGGGGGATCCTTTGAGTCATCTATTCTCACAACCGTATAGGGTAGAAAGGAACTTCTCACAAGGGGAACATCCTCAAAAGCATAGGTCCTGAGAGATGGATCATAGCTCATATCAGATCAAAGGTCTCAACTAGGTTTATTTGAACACAAAAATGATCATTCATAATATCATCTCACTCTAGGAGGCAACATATCTTGATTACTGGAGAAAAAACCTATCTATATAGATAAAATAATAAAACATCCATTTCAAAACCTCATGTCAATCCATGGGTTTCACCATCAAGATCTACGCAAAAAACTAATAATATTGGACTACATTCATATCTAATTCTGACATTGGGGCATGAATACATTAAAACCCCTCAATGGGGTAATAAGGGGAGAGTACATTGCATGTAGAGGTCATACGCGACGTGAATCCCACATCTCACCACATGGATGATTATTCTCGCCAGCACGGGAATGAAAACACCAAAGGTACATGGCGTGTGAAATTGGTACAGGTCATGTACCCTACATGGGGTACATTCTCTTGTCATGCAACTGACTTAGAAATTTACCTAGCCAATCTGTGTACGACTATATGGAGTGCTACTCACATGAGGTTTGGCCCTATACACTACACGGACATGTACCCCAACATGGGTAAACTTGCCTAGAAACTTGACCATATGACCAAGTACTAGTAAAAGGAATGTATACCATTTAAACGATGTGTACTTATTTAAAAATCATCTTCCCTAAATAGGAAAAACACACAGCATGTTACTATGGACTACATTCCGTGTAGACTGGTTTTCCAAAATAGAAAACCCTTGGATCACCCGAATCTCTTATTTAAACTCCCAAATCTATATATCGGGACTTAATAAGCCTAAATAATGAAATATACATATCTAAAAACATGGTACAATGAATGTTTATGGGATATAAGGTCACAATGTAAATGGGCCTACCTTTGGGTGGAATCCACTGATCCTTCGATCAATTTGACAGTCCAAAAAATACCACATGCCGAACCAGTGCATTGAGTTCTCCATGACAGCTCATCCCTCTCCATTACTCTCCACATATTTCTCCCTCTCCCTATACTCTATCATTAATATGGTATAGGATCGCTCGGAGGGGTGTCCAAAAGTTTCACATGGAAGAATGAAGGAAGGAAAATGAAAAGAAAGAAATAGAGAAGATTAAAAAAATAAGAAAATGGGGCTCAGGCTGGCCCTGGTGCCTGAGTCATTTTTATGCCTCACCATGGCTAAATATACTCATTCTGTATACAATGGAATAGATTGAATCTCAATACGAAACATTGAAATAATTTTATGGTTGAAGGATATTATATGAACTAATTAATATTTTATTTAATAAAAATTAAAAATTAATTATTCTTCCAACATTCGAATGGATCATATTTTCATCAAACTCCAACCCTAAGGTAAACACCCTATTCTTGGACCAACTGAGTGGACCAAAAAAATATCATAGATAATTATAAAATGGAAAAAAATACCATTTTACAAATTTAAAATCATCTAAAAGAGAAGATATAAATTTGTGCTCAAAACTGCATTTCAGAGAGGCAGAGGTCCTTAAAAATTAAACATCATAAACCATCTAATTATTTAAGAAGCCTTATGAAAGACCAGAAACCATGCACTCAACCTGTCAATATGCACAAACAATCTATCTGAACTATCCAATGACCAACCTCATAGCATCAACCACATATTTCTACAATGATTACATCTTAACTACAAGTGATCTGGTACTATAATATGAATACTCTTATCATTGTCTTAAACAAATGAATGAGTATAGTAGCCTAATAAAACACCAAAGGGAAACAAAAAATGAGGGTCACCTCCCTGAAATGACCAACGGTTAACTTCCCAAAATATGGATTACATTACAATTCACCTTAAGAACAACCTCAATATGTTTTCTCTTCCACGACTGGGAGTATAATTGAGTAAGAAAAAAAATCTCAGTGTAGGTCTATCACTCTCTCAACATACTCCAGAAAAATCATGATATAGGATGGTCATCTCCAATAGGAGTACACTATGATCCCACTAAGGGTGTATACAAATCTCCCCAAGATATGCTCACTATCATGCCCAATCATTATCATGATTCATCCACAGTTCAACTATCATACGGTACCCCCAACATTTCATGAGGTCACCTCAAACATATGGGGGGAAGTCTAACAAAACATTTAGAAGCCAAGTTCCCAAAAAGTCTAAAAAAGTGGTCCTCACCTCGCACCTAGCCACTCAATAGTTTAGATTCAAAAGAAACCTCATGCAATCATCATGTATCATTAACACCCGAATCATACTCTAGTGAGTCTTTAATCACATGTTTAAGTTGCTTGTGCTACACAACATGTTGGGTTTACAATCTAGAATCTCCCTTGGAAATCTTTTTCAAAATCGAGAGCCTCACCTATGCTGTGATTTATTCCATGACTACCTACCACATGACATTATTCTAGTGATGAGAATCTACCTACACTTTGACTATATTTTCAACAGTGAAAACATTGTTCATCTATGTAAGGAATGCAGATAGTCCTTCTCATCGAAGCCAGTCTCAAAAAATTACCACCCAATGCACATTGTCAAAATCTAAAGGAATCAACACACCTATAATGAAACGTTTTAGCACCTTATATGCCTCGATCTACAAACGAGGGTAAAATAATGATCACTATGTAAAAATGTATCTATGAACATGGTACATCCACTCAAACAAGCTACCCATGAGAAAAATAGACTTCAAACTACTAGGGTCTGAGTCTAGTCGAAATATTTCTAGGTCTCCCACCTATCCCTATAAAAACAATCCTGATAACTGTTTCACAAGGTCGAACCACCTATCCCAAAATATTTAAATCTCTCAAGAGAAGGTAATTATCAACAAGAACAACAAGGGTTGAAGGTGTAAACACAACTTATGAGGGCCTTGACCCTCTTCGATCTTCATATGATGCAACTTCTCTATGAGGTCACAAAACCAACACAGAAGGGAAACTGAATTGAAACTCCTCGACAATCTGCATACATAAATACCCCCTCAAGTCCTTGTTCACTAGAAATTTCCTGGTATCCATTGGCATCATACTCGTTGATCTATATAGATAACCACATACTTGAAAAAAAACACCATACAATGGGTTTAATAAAACAACATCACCTTCCATATCAACCTACTAGGGTCACTGCTCCTCTTGTGCATGAGGAATGAGTTATAATCCTCACAAATAAACTCATTTAAAGAAATCCACATATTCATTCATTAGAGTGAAATATATATTTATGTAGGACCAAAGGACTTGGTCATCTATAAAAGCACACACTATCATACCTATATGATGTGAATCCTACGTGCAAAATATGACATATGAGACACCTCTTTCATTTTACATCCAATAGTCCAAAAATATCCCAAGTGTGATATCAATGGAAAAATAGGGGAGTATGACTCATTGAGATAGAATTACCTATAAAAATATTATAGGGGAGTATGAATCATTGAGAGAAATTAGGATGGACTCATTCTTGAAGAGAATTACCTATAAAAATGTTCATGATTAATATATTATCTTAGAGTAATTTTGAGGTTTATCTGGGGATTACTACTAAGGAGAAATCCCATTGTTTTGGGTTATGGTTGGGAATTTTTTTTGAGAAGAATGTCCCTTGATCATGGGCATTAGATAGGCATCCTACGTATTTGGGTTATGGAATGAATTATTTTTCTCATAGGGTAGTCTGTTTGGTGGATTATTTGTTTTCATGATAATCCCTACCCACTAACAGATGTGATACATGATCGATGCGATAAATAAGAGGAATCCGAAGATTTGAAAAATCAAACACTTTTCCTTTTCCATGAATAGATGAGTGTTAGAGAATATTGGGGATTACTCTTATGGTGGATTCCTATTTAAGGTTTTTTTGGGCTTACTCCTATAGAGGATTCCCATTTATTATTAAACTTTTCATGGTTTTCAAGGGATGAAGTGTGAGGATTTATTGAGGAGTGTATCGACTCATGTTACTCAATTAATACAAGAGGATAATGACATATCTAAACATGTGAAAGGAGCCAATATGAGTATTTCGAACGAAAGAATTTCATGGATGTGATTTTATTAGGTATGGTTCACTCAGGTGCAAGACAGGGGGCCTCTCCTTTGTGAGGGAATTACATGGTTGGTCATCCAAGAAGTGATGGATTAATTGGATGAATGACCTACACGGCCAGAGCCCTCTCTATAATTCATGGTCTGGGTGTTCGGTCGTCGCCCAAAAAGTTGAGGTGTAGGGGTATATTTATAGACCCTGGTGGACCTATCAGGATGAGACTCTATCGGTAGGCCAATGCAGATGTTCATTTATAGAGGGAATGTGTGAATGGATTGTGTGGATGAACTGTGTGAATGGATTTCATGCAAGACCTGCACTATGACTCCTTTATTGTATAATATTTTTGAGTTTAGAGTGCCATACTATTTGATCTATTCGTCCATTTGGGCACCATTTCTAGTAACATAAAATCTATCAAAGATATTTAACATCATGATATGGTAAATAACCTAGATATTCTTGGAAGAAACTCTGATGTTTCATATTAATCAAACTACAACTTTTCATCATCAATCATGGAAATCCACAACCAACAAATTGAGGGGGGGGGGGGTATTTCTAATTATCCCTCATTCTAGATCAGTATTCTGGAACATAGAAATACATCTCGAATCTTCTTCCATCAGGCCGAAACATTCTACTCAAACCTAAAATTTATTGTATAAGTGAGTATCACATCCTGAATTCTGTGATAAAGTGGATGAAATTCATTTTGCAGTTTCAACCGTAATCACCATCACCCACCCATATCTTCACTGATAATGTATAAGTGAGGAAGATGAGGTAGCCAACCATCCATATCACTACCATCATTGATGTTGGGGAAAATAAATTGAAATAAAAACTATTGTGATTTATCATGGTTATTAAAGTAATGTGGGAGTGAATATAAATAAAAAATATATGATTGATATACAACATACAATGAAAAACCTATGTGTTCTCATGAACTATACAAGAATACACCACATCACCACCATTAAATACACAACATCATTCCAAAATGATGACACAACTATAATCATTACACCAAACAACCATAAAAAATAGCCACATTTCTTCAATAATACTTATATGTCCCACTTTATTCTTTTTTTAGACAAGTTTCCATTCCCTTTTATTTTCTAATCCATTACATTCAAAATTAGACTTCCTATTTATTTTTCAGACAATTCATTTAATATAATTTTTGAAATATAATTCAATCCTATTATTATTTTTTACCAACTAATGATAATTTATATTTACGATAAAAATTTATTTAATGGATCTCTATGAATCTAACATAACCAAACCAGACAACATCCCCCTCATCACAAGTCATCTATCCCCACCACTCCAAAGCATCATCATTATTTGACAACATTATGTCACATCCAAAAAACAACACAACTTCCACACAATATAGCTACCAAAAATCAAAACCACCATACAACACATTTAATACACATCTCTACAACTACACAATATATCATATCAAATGTCATTCAAACCAATAGTGGAGTCACTCCCCAAAAAGTGTTAGAACCCATCCGTCACCACCAATAATGAAAAAGAAACAACCCCCACATAAGGAAATACAATAAGAACAACCACTCCAAGTATCACATAATCAAATCCACTATTTATTCAAAGGATTTCAAAAAACATATTTAAATATTTATCATGGGTATTATCGGTCAAAATATAATTCCATAAGTACTGAATTCTGTTTCCATGTACAAATTCTTATTATTATATTAATGGTGTGTAAAATATATAACACAATGAGGGTTTCATAAAACAACCAAATAGACCAAAAATACAGAACCCAAGAGTCATTTTATTTTCAAATGGAAACAAACAATAATAAACTCATTATAAATAACATAAATTTTAAAAAATAAATTATTTTTTTCTATTACATTTACCTTCTGATTATGAAATGTTATATTCACTATTATGATAACACTTAGTATATACCCAGTCAAAGAAAAAATTCATGCAAACACTATACACACACATATAAATATGTAGGGAAATGGGATCCCCATCCTCAATTTAGATTTTTGAGTTTCCAAGAACACTATAGAAAAATGGAACCCACTAGAATACCACAACCATATAAGGAGACCTTGAATCAACACAAATCAACCAAAGTGAGGAATAAAACACAACTGAAACATCCCTAAAATAGAATAAAATCATTATCACGATTATCTAAAATATTAATGAAAGGATAAAAAGGATAAAAAGGAAGAAATTAACTATTATTGGAAATGATAAACTCTATGAAACTTAATGATGATAGATGAATGAATCTGACTAGATAATCCACCAATGATGGTAAGGGTTTTCCTTTAAAATGTGTGAAATAACAATCGAAGTAATGAAATAAAGAAATACTCATACATATAAAAAAAATTAACACACCTAATTCACACAATGAATTATTTAATCATGATGTGATGTCTCCTAAATAGAAAAAATTAAATCAATGAAACTGAGTTAAGCATTGAATTCCAAAAAACTCAATCCTCGTGAACATCTATGGAAATACATGGTTCCTTATATTGAATTAACTCATGTCTTGAATTCCACTTCCACATCATGAAGTGGTATAACAATGAACTCCATTAACAAAATTATTCAATGAATCATTGGCATTACAAGCTATTAATTTCCTTCTCGTGATGACAATACACATTCACATTTAGAAAAATCAACTGTAGAAATTCTTTTCATCAAATATACCAAAACATCCTCGAACCTCCTCCAAAAAATATGAGTACCAATCCTACAGAATAAAATGAAAAGAAGTTTTGAAATATTTAAAAAATGTTTATATTTACCTCACTCAAAACCAAATTATTATCAAATAAAACCCCATTTAAATAGAAAATTCCATATTGAGATTTTTTTTCAATCTCATTATATTTTCATTGGTGGTCTATCATTTTTTTAGTAGATGATTTTTCGAACGAAATCCATTATCATTAATGTTTTTCATTTAATTTTTTAATCACAAGGAAAATGTTTTTGAAACATGAATCAAAACTATGACATAAAAAACCATGAATAAAAACTATTCTAAAAAATATATTTCCATGATTAAGATTTCATTATATACAAATTATCTAGATGCATTGGAGTTATCCTTCATTATTGTCCCTCTATTTTCATTAATAATGTTATTATTTTATATCTCCATCTTTTTGGTATTATATGATTTTAATCATGGTGATATTTGATGTCAATTGTGAAATACATCTTATTTTAAATTTTAATTTGTAAAATGCGAATCATTCATTTTTTTATATTTTATAAGACATATTTTTTCCATGGTTTTTCTAGAAAATTGGAATGATTTATATTTTAGATTTATATAAAAAACATTTTATTCCCATTGGTGATTTGTGATGTTTAAAGTAAATTATTTTTAATTAGAACATATATGTATGGTTCAATGATATGTGGTGTCCTATATCTTTGTATAATGAATTGGTTATGAGTTTTTATCTCTCGAGATATGAATTTTTAAATAAATTTTAATTTTTTACATGAATGGGAAATGATGATTTAGATCATCAATGTATGTTTCTATGATTATATATATTTCAAAACTGATGGATGTTATTCATTGTGATCATAATCTATCTTGATTTTACTATTATGTTTAATTCTTCTAATAAATGTTATGACTAATATGTTTCTATGTGATATTTTATGGATTTATTATATCATCCCTTGTATCTTGAATATCACTTATGCTTTATGGCTATCACTCATGATGAAATTCTATTTCTATTATGCCCATTTTTTATGTACCCTCATGAACTCATCATTAATGAAATATTTAATTAGAAATTGCTGATAAATTGAACTCACCCATTTCATTTGTTTTCACTCACCTTGTTGTGAGAATGAGTCTTAATAATTTTTATCTATAATATGCTCATGTATGATGCCTATAAGTAGATATTATCTCATGTTGATTAAAATAATATGATTATATTGATATTCTGTAATGATGCTTCACATATCAGTCTATGGATTTTAATATTTATTAAATTTATTGTTTATATCATGTGGAAAATATAATGAAAATGAATTTTTATCATTGATCTCTAAAGACATATCCCCTACCACATATTTATCATGGACAAGGTATGTACAGTACTAATATGATTAATCAGTATCTATTTTTTTTTTCATGTTCCTTACACTGCCCACGTCATAAAAACTCATCATAATTGTTACAACTCTCAACCACCATCATGAATCCTCCAAAATGTACCTAAATTATTCCAAAACATCTTTTCAAGGGGATCCATTTATTGGTAAAATTAATAACCACCCTCCACAAAAATTATATTTAATAGATAGTGACTCTAGCTGCTCATATATAGATATTACATCATTTTAGATAAATATTCAATAAATCACATAAAAAGTAGCATAATGATCATAAACGCTTACTATCTTTGGGGACTAGGAACACAATATTCTTATTTTTTGAATGATATCCAACTTTTCCAAAAAAAATATTCCAAAAAATTACTCTTCGTTAACAGAACCAAAATAAACCAATTCTTCATAACATGGGGGAAGGAAGCATAATAAAGGGTGAGCTCATATAATAATTAAGGGAAAACATGGAAGGATTCAACATATCATAAAAATAAGTGTTTGATAACATCAGATAAAAATTGAAATCCATATGTTTCATATCCTATATAATACATATGAATCATAGAATAAATATGTTAGTTTATTAGATAAATATTATGAGGAAATCGTAAAGCTAGAGCCATAAGATCATAACAATGGAATAATACATATAATTATGTAATACATATAAGAATAGAAAATAATTTTCATTATAGTTGGGGACCACTACTGATACAATCATAGTGGAATGGTTTCACTACCAAAATAACCATTATAGCCATGTATCACTCCCATGACCATCATAGCTGAAAAATTACATTACTAAAACGAGTTCACACTCCATTCCAAATGTTTATCTCACAAGTTATAAATAATTAACCCATGTATTGAGGGGAGATATAGGTCCCACAAATCATATAATGAAAACAAACTATATGTGCATGACAAGATCGTATAATGTTCATCATATCAAAAACCATGAAATGAAATGGGTTTCATAAATATATCTTCATATCATATCCTATTGAAATGATATAGTTTGTTTAATAATTTCATAATTTCATAATAGAATTACCCTTGAAAATAATGGTATTAATAATAATATCTCATTATATAACCCATGGAAGAGAAATAGGGTTAATACACATCGTTATATCATAAAAACCAATTAATAGAAAGAGTAACTGGGGAATCCTTTTATTATATCCCTAATAAGGAATTAGTAAAAATAATGGATCTCATCTTAGATTTAAAATTATTTTGAAAAGAAAAAAGGAATTTTTCTTGAGGAAAATAGATTTTATTTTTTAAATCAAATTTTAATTCCAAAAATTCAGAGATCATTTTGGAAATACATTTATTTGAAAATAAAAACTTAAAAATATAAATTCCTCTTTACAAATCGATTAAAACTATTCATGAAGAAAATATCTTCTCAAAATAAAAAACAATATTCAAAAGATAAATAATTTTAAAATTCTATGATTTTAGTGGCTCCAACCACAACACCCTAGAGTTAGTTTCTATATTATTACATTAGCATAATATTTGAGGATTCAAATTGTGAAGTATTGAATAGTTTATATTTTTTAGAAAACATGATACATTCATGATTCTATTATTAAATTTTACCATACAAATTATAAAATAATATTTTTTTCAAGTAATATACTTATTCTCCATAGAATATTAATTCATTTCTTTTAGAGTAAACATCATGTATTCCTGGGAATATAAACTAAATATTAAAGATATCAAATTCTTAGTAAGGGATAAGTACAATGAAAACTATAATGAATCGATATGAATAATAAATATGGAAGAAAATATTAGGTTTTCGTACACACAAAATAGGCATTGATATCACCGTTCTGAAAATATCATTGATAATAATAATTGAATTCTTATTGAAGGAAAATTTTAATTATTGGAGGTCATGTATCTGGCACATGATACCTTTACCATAAGGACTATTTAAAAGATTGTTCAAACTACTGTTAAATCATTTTTAATTCTAGCTTGGTGAATTATCTCACTAGATATTCTAATGCATTATGTGGCTATGTAATAACAATCCCCACTTATCAGTTTAGGGATGTTGAATTAATCATATATTTAATTAATCAATCAATTAATATACATTGTTCCTTATCATCAAATATCCATATTGATTTAATGATAAATATATATTAATATTTCCCCAATAAATTAAATACTTTACAAATTGGAAAAGGTATGAATAAATGAGGAAAATATTAAGAAATAATAATATATATTACAAATAATATAGATATTTAGGGTGTATTTAAAGTCTAATGATCATTGGGAAGTGAACCTTTCTAGGGGTAGACAATGACTACAAATACGAAGTAAGGATTTGAATTTCAATACTATCCATAGTCAAAATAAACATCAACCAGCCATATGAATAATAAGGATGGTATCTATATACCCATTATAGGTATAATAATGTGTTGTTGTTATTTAAAAATAAAAATATCATAAAATTATCTTTAAAAACATTCTTGACGAAAATAGACATTTCATTTTGGAAGTCACTTTTTAAAATATAAAGCATTTTGAGAATCCAATTCTTACTAAGTAAATTTTCAAAACTATGATATTTTATAAAATTAGTATATAATATTCTTTAAAGGTAACATTATAATCCTCAAAATGATGTTTCAATGAAATGATGGTCAAGTTTGAAGGAAATTCCTAACATGTCATAGATGTTAAAAATGACATTCCTTTTGAACTGTGAAATGGTTAAAAAAATGATCTGTTTGGAAAATGTAAAGGAGGTTCAATTAAGAAAAGTAAAAATAAAATATTTTTGAAAATTTCTTCAAAAATAATTTTTCAAAGAATAAAAAATAATTTTCATCCACTGAAATTCCTGAATAAACAATCATAACTATAATGAGATTTTGAAATAGACAATTTAAAATGAATATATCATTGAAGTGATAATTAGTGAATAAATTTATCATGTGCATCATCTTTAAATCCACATAAGTGATTTGAAATAAAATAGATAGTAAAAATTCATTTCATACTTATTATTTGAATATTAATTACAAAAAACAAGTAATATAACCTAATGAAAAGAATTTGAGTTATAAAATTCATTACCACTTGGGAATGTTTAATTAAAATCAACATAGATGAAATAATTCAAATAAAAAAGAAATAACATTAATAATTTATTATTCATGGTATTACATGTCAATTGGTCAATATACACATCATATTAATGTAATTAGGTCCATAACCTTAAAATGTGCATCAGTGAAATGATATTGATATGAAATCCCTTAAATCATGATTCCTTTTGTTTGAATGTGGATTAACCTTATTTATAATTGTTTTTACCATATAATTAATTTAAAAAATATATACATAATCATATTTATAAGAACATATATGATCCTTTTATTACATTTTACTACCCTTATCTTACTAATATATCATAACAATCATTATTTTTACTATTTATTGCCTTGTTTTCTAATGTGTGTTTTCTCATGAATGTATTGTTTCACCATAATATCATATTTATACATAATATAAAAAATAATAATATTTTAATAGATACTATATTAACTAATTAGATACAATATTAGAACTATTTATGAATTTTTCATGTGGAAAATTAGTCGCATCTATTCAAGGAGATATTACGCTATACTTACTCATGGGAAACGATATCATTCCATTAATGATTGAAATGGTAAGGAATTGGTTGATATATTTAATTTATAAAATAAATATAATATCATATATATCACTCATATATACTAATTTTATCCTTATTATATTCAATAAAATTTGTATTTGAAAAAGGAATCACAACGTTTTGTGATGTGGCAGTTTGCCGCACCCATGAGTGATGTGATCGTACAGTAAACAACATAGAAGACAAAAGGATATATGTGATCTTAAAATATCAAAAAATACAATAATATCATATATATTTTATAGATGTTGTAAATTCACCTTTATATTCAATAGTGATAGGTGGGAATTGGAAAAAATCATCCATCCACATGGAGGTAGTCTTCCATACACACAAACATGGATTTCCCAACCCATAAGATAGAAGTGGAGATGTATAATTATTATTAAATAAAAATAGTAAAATATTATTATTCAATATATACTTGTTTAATTATATTTAATATAATAAGACATAATTTATGGTGAAAAATATGAATGAAAATGATGTATAATGGTTTAGATAGTTACCTTCTCTAAGAAAAACCTCATTTGGATCTTCTTGTTAGGACATTGGGGATGGACTTTTGGGGTAACAGAAGCACAATAATTTCTCTAAGGATGTTGGGGAGAGAATTTTTTAGGTTTTTTTCATGAAAAGTTGTTTTTGTATAATTGAATAAATGAGGGGAGGGAATTACCCTTTTTAAGTGGGGCAAGGAAACCCTCTTAAAATCTAAATAGAAATTTCCCAAAAGAACAAAACATTTAAAAGTTATTCACATTAGAAATTATTATTGATGTCCCTATATTCAAAATAGGTAATGATAATATATATAATTCCATAAAATAATATTTTGACATGTTTTTAGGTTCTTTTAGACATTATACCTTTAATTTAACCCCGTGGTAAATTCATTGTTACCTTGACCACAATAATGAATTTCTACTATTTTCACAATTTATCTGCATCAAAAAATATTTTCAACATATTATATATTATATATTTTTATTATTACAATTAGGGAAAAAAATTTAAAAAATATATTCAAAGAAATTGAAATTATAATTTAAAAATAATTCTGTAGACATGACAAGAAAGCTGGGTTTTAAAGATAAAATATCCATAAGATGCCAACATTTTTATGTCAAAAATATACATGAACATTATTCCCATGAACTAAATTTGTCTTTTAAAACATCACATATAAATAGTATTCAATGTTAGTAAAGTTATCTTAAAATAATAATGTTATCCTATTTCATTCATATTTGATGAATTAATTTGTCTTTTAAAACATCACATATTTATGAATAAAATAGGATAACATTTTTATTTTAAGATAATTTTACTAACATTGAATACTATTTATACAATATATGAATATATGGAAATATACTTACTTGATACCTTTCATTTTATATGAAAATATTAATCCTTTTTTCTTTGATCAATTTCCAATTCATTCCTTAAACCAATATATTAATATCCAAAAAATAATTTTCTAATCCTAAATCATTATAAATCATTTTTAAAATATGGTATGATTTATAAAATAGTGAAAATTAATTATATCTATCAATAACTATATTAAAAAATCAATATGGTAAGTATAAGTTATCAAATATAATAAAATAATCCCTAAACCTAAAAATAATAAAATTTAATGTTTGTGATTAATATTTTTATGCCAAATCCTTTAACTAAAAAATAACATATTAACCAAGACATTGAGTAGGGCATTGGTATATTCTAAACCATTATTAAAATTTATCCATTTCATCAAGATCGGCAACCATTCCAGATATGATAGGTGGTCACCTAGAATATGGGTTTTTCTTTTCATAACTATTTTAATAAAATTCAACAATGACACAAAAAACTATAATATAAATTGTTGAAATAAAATTAATTATTTTATAACCTTTTTACTATTAATTTTATTGAAAATTAATTTTTTACAAAGACCAATTATTTTATTTTACTACTATTACAATGTCCTTTATTATCAAATTATGCAATATTTTTATCAGAACGTTTATAATTATTTATATAAAATTTATAGTAATTATTCCTTAAAATAATATTTTTCTAATACATATATTAGAAAATTTATATTTCTTGACATAAAATACTCTCAAAATATCCGTAATATTGGTAGATTCCCAAAAAATAAAACCAATAATATAAGAGTTTATGACTTGGAATTTATGATCAATATTAAACTCATTAATCTGAGATGGTATCCATGAAACATAATTTAATTAATAGACATATTATTATAAAATTTAACACAATACTTTGATTCTTTATGGATATCATAAAAAAACAACCTTGGTATAATACTTCTATAATTTGATTTTTTTAATTAAAATTACAATATAATTTATTCATTTTATTTCAATATATTCCCTTCCATTTTATATTGGTTAACCAAGTTCTTTCATTGTAATTATCTATTAAATTAATTATTTATGGTTTTTAATTACAATGTGAATTATCCTAATAATATCCAATAGGAATATCCGACCTAGTGATCATTGAGGATTGTTTTTCATACAATAAGTCACAATTTGGTCAATAAAAATGTCCCCTTATCATAGATATTACTCTTATATACATTTTTTATAGAACCAAATCCACTGGTAAAAAACAGGAATGAATGTATTAAAAGAAATTAAAACACATTATCTATAACTTACCAGAATATTAGGATGTTCTTCTATAAATATTATCAATTTCTATCATAGGGTAATGATCCCTATTGTATTTTCTTTTGAAATCAAGTTACCAAGGTTTCCACTTAACATATTTTTATCCCAACTATAACGAACTTAACCCCAGTATCACAGAGTCTGTGTCTGCTTTATTATAATGTCATAGGAAATAAGGAATCTTATCCTGACGGACAAAATAGAATACTAGTTCAAGTAAAATAAATACATAAATGATTACCTTATTACATTTGAATACAAAAATTATGATATAATTTTTTTTGTCAATAATATCATTATTCCCACATGTATATCCTTTTAGATAATTAATAGTATAATTCAAGTAATCTTGTTAAACGAACCACAAAATGATGATCATATATAGTTGGTAATGGTTCATAATAGTAGAATATATTATGAATCAATAATTATAATCAATATGAAAGTGAAAAAAACTAAACACACATGTAATGTATTCAAAAAGCTGATATGGATGTGCATACATATGTAATATCGACGAGACAATCTCACTAATAATAATTAATATGGGAAGGAAAATAACTGAAAATACATTCCATTTAATTAATAAAAATATTATAGTATCTGGTATGATCATAACCAATATAGAAAGGTAAATAACATAACACTTTCTATTTAATCAAGATCATGTCTATCAAAACATGAAAGGTTATAATGAACATAGAAAGGTAAATAATTTAAAGAATATTAAATTTATTCAATGAAAATGAGTGAAATTCATCTATAGATAATATAAATTCAAAATTTACATTGAAAATAATTACTAAATTATGAATGAAGAAAATGATTATTTATTTTATGTCAAGTCTCATGAACATGATACTTCTACCATCAAGAAATTTCAAAATACATCCTTACTATAGGTAAAAATGCATTTAATTGTACCCTACACACTTTTTTTGATATCTAATCTTGCATAGTGATGTTATTTAATACTGGGACTCTTCCATCAAATCAGGTCCAAAGCATTTCTTATATATTACTGTATAAACATCATTTATAAACAATGTTCCCTATCATCTAGTATTGCTGTTGAGTAAATCATACAAATTTAGCAGTATTTCAATAAACAATTAATTAACAATTAATGGAAAATAATGTTGGTAGAAATGAGATAGGGTTTGTAAAATTTTAATATACATGATAAATAATATAGCTATTTAAGGGAAATCTAATGTCTAATTACCACAAGAAACTAAATATTTTTTGGAGAGTTAATGAATAAAATAAATAATTAATGGAGTCATTGTCAATACAATCCTTGGACAAAATAATCATAAACCACATAAGGGAATAATAAGTATGATTTAAATATTATATTTACCCATTATAGTCCAAATAATGGATTTTTTCATTGATTAATTTAAATATGATAAATATATCATTGAATAAATTCATGAGGAAAATATAATTTTTATTTGTAAATAACATTTTAAAACATAAAACATTTTTAATATCATTTAATTCAAAAATATAATGTTAAAAATAAAAATTTCTATAATATTAGGTAATGGTCCTCAATAATAACGTCATTTAAACCTGAATATGATTAATCATTGAAATTTTGGTCCTTTTGGTGTCTAATTCCATACATTGCATACATTTTAAATACAACACATCTTTTCCACTATAAAAAGGTTATAAATGTTCCTTGTATGGAAAATGACTTGAATAATACATGTTTTTTTAAAAAACAATGGGTAAAAATATCATTACTAAGTTATTATTAGATGGTTAATATAACTATTAAAAAGGTTTTTAGAAAATATTGTTTTGGAAGAAATTTTTTTAATTAAAGAGAGAAATGAACATAGATTGTATCAAGAACATGTAATCAATACGATTATGTGACAAAGAGTAGAAAAGTGAACTATTACATGAAAATATCATGAATTACAAGAGGAAAAGAAATTGAAATGAGTTTATTTATATAATGATCTAATAATTTCCTTCAACTGAAAGTAAAAAAAATTTAATTAGAATGAGATTGTCGAATAAACACATTAAAATTATTATATTTTTGAAGTGATAATTAGTCAACGAATTTATTATGTAAATAATTATTAAATAATCATAATAAAATATAAATATATTAATATATAGTGAATTTTCTTTAAACACATTATTATAGAATATAAAATATAATGGAGTAATACAACCTAATGAAAAAAATTATTTATGAAGTTATTTACCTCTATTTAAATTATAATTCAAATACCATAATATTAAAAAAATGAAATTTAAAAATAAAATAAAATAAATAATATATTATTATTAATATTCCTTTAAAAAGTGATAATATACACACAACATAAAATGAATTAGGTGAATAACATTATAATTTACTTCAATGATATGAAATTGTGATGAAATTCAATACGTCACAAATCCTTTTGCGTGGAAATGATTAAAATAAAAGTATAATTGTTTTAAAATGACATTAATTCATAAAAAATACATATTCATACTAAAAATATCATATATGTTCCTTTTATTACATTGTACTACTCGTTTGTTAAAAATATTTCATTATTTTTATTGTCTTGTGTATTAATTTCCTTTTTTTCTCATGTGCATTTTACCATGATTTTTCTGGTTCATATTTTTATAATAAATATAAATAACCTAAAATTTGATATTAATGTTATTAATATCATATTTACATATTATACATATTATTATGAACATTTATTAATGTTGAACAATGAATATGGACCTCATCGCTTCTTAGAGATGGTGGGTCATATGTTCAAATGTGCGATGATATCATTCTAATAATGAGTTAAAGAATAAAAAAGTGGGGGATATATTAAATTTAAACAATAAAAATTATCTCATATACATTACATATATTCTTTAACTTTATCCATATTAAATTCTATGTATATAGTAATTTAAATATGATTCATATCACATTGTGAGGCAGTAATACATTATACATAGTAGTGACATTATCATATTTTAAATGAAATGGAACTTAAAAAAAGAATATTTCATATTAAAATTAAATAAGTATAATAATTTAAACTATATCATCTATATTTTGTAATTTTATAATTATATCCATCTGCGATAGGTGGTAATTGTGAGGTTTTGTTTTTAAAAAAATTGGTTTTTATTTTTGAATAAGTGATGGGATGTATTTCCCTTTTATTTGTGTGGAAAGGGGAACCTCTTGGAATTATATGGAAATTTCCCAAATGAATCCAATATGTTTTTTACCTTCGCATGAAAAATGATTCCATGTAAAGACCTCATATTTTATCAATGGAATTAAATTATTATAATTTTTTCTTATATTATAATAATAAATGATTACACATATAACATAATAAAAACCATATAAATATTGAATAATTGAAATAAATGTTATTTCATAAAGTTAAGGAAAATATACCGATGACATAATAACATGACCATTTGAATGGTAATGTAACCCTTATTAATTGTAAACTGACCAAATGAATGGTAACATCACTAATTAATTTATAAACAAATTTTATCCCTTTTTTAATTGATACTATGATATAATTATATCATAGTATAAGTATATTAAAATTTAAAAACTTATTAATTAATTGTTGGTATTTTTGTATGTCATATATATTTTATTACAATGTTACAATTAATTTAATAAATTAACATATAATTTAAATTAATAAAATTATTTCTTAAATTATTATTTTTATATCTTATTATCAGATGATAATTTTAAGAGACCTTATTTAAATTTTATGAATGTTATAAATGCTGTTTTATTTTTAAATTTTTTAATTTTCAAGTAAATTTTTATTCTAAAATAAGAATAAAATTTCTCATAATTAGAATTTTTTTAATAAAAATGAGTTCATTTTATAATTATACATATCAAAAAATGTTTGGGGTGAGTTTTTTGGATATTTTTAAAATACATGAATTTTTTGTGAATAGTAAAATACTATAATTTACGATAAATGATAAATCCAAGAATTATGATGTCTTCAGCTGATGTATGGCTACTATAAGGAAATTATTTCTAACTCACATGAATGCATTACAGTTTTTGGTCACAAAAACCTAGACTATTCATATTCTTGAGAAAAAATATTAAACCAATGATAAAAATAATGGGAAACCCCTCCTCTCCTCCACTATAAATACCAACCCTCTTTACCCCATTTATTCACTTCTCTTAATCCACTTTACTTGTCTAAATTCTGACAAAAAAACTCAATAAGACCCTATCCCACGTCCATAAGTCTTTGATCCCTCCAAAAGATAAAATCCCATTCCCTTAAGAGGTTCTCAAGGAAGGTATATTCAAGAGGTAAATTCCGCTTTTCATTTCTTTTATCTTCTTTATTGTTTTATTCTTTTCCTTTTCGTTTGTCACCTCCATTCATCCAAATGTTTTGATAACTAAAGTAACTTACTTGCATTGGAATTTTTTATATAATGAAATAATTTATCATCATCACCCCTTTATCCTCCTTTAATATTAGAAATTGAAATACCATATGTGATATATTAATTTATCACATTCAAGAATGATAAGTTTTCAGTTTCAATTATCTTCTTCGATTACAATCATCAAACCATTTTTATAGTTGAACCAGTACATAATATATGTATTATGTCTAATTTAAGGTACTTTAATATTTTTTACATTTGATATTAATTTATAGAACAAAATGTGTTCAATGTGATCAAAAACCCTCTAATACACCAAAACAATTATCATTAAAGTTTAATATAATTATTCATCACCACTCCAAATAATTAAATGATTTTTTAAAAAATTAATATATATTATGTTCACTATTAACATACAACATCAATTATATAGAACCATTATCATATTTCATGTTTATCCTTACATGTATATAAGTAAACCAATCATGAAACAATGGAAACAAATTCTCATAAACAATGAAATTTATCTTCTTAACCCATCAAAAATGTAATGAATAAAAATAATAAGGTTATATTAATCCAATTAAATGAATAATAGGTTCTGTAGTTATTACTGAATTAATTTTGTTATCTAGGACCTTAAGGTAATGTAAAGGATACCTTCTCACTTAAGGTAAAAGATTCTACTCGAACCATGATTATTATTTCGGGTTGCTCTATCTAATTTTACCCAAAAGAGGTCATCATTTATTTTTATTTCCATATTCCAAATTCTATGTATATTATCCAAAATCATGAATCATGATCGATTTATCAATATAGTCTGGTGATATTAATGTTTTTTAATGATTCCCTCCACATTTCTTCACAATAAGAAAGACTGTTTCAAGGGAATTTACCGAATTATAACACAATTTAAAGTGAACTCATTAATATAATTAAAGAAAACGTTGATTTTATAAAATAATTATTGCTATTATGAAAACCATATTAATTCAATTATTGTATAATGTAATATATTATTCCCTTTTCTATTTTAAATTCTATTTACTATTTTCCTTAAAACCACGATAAAATGTTTTAATCCTAAAATTTATTAAATACTCTTATTACATTTCATAAATTCTATTTGTAATCACTTAACATGATATATTACTATGAATATAAATTTATTTTTTCCCATTATTTCATGGGAAATTTTGTAAAAAACCCATTCATTATTCTTTATGACATGATTATGATACACATTTATTTCTATGGGTACCCTTATGTTTATGTATGATTGATTATGTATGATTTTTTATATGGAATGAATCTTCATGAACATGTTATGAATGGTGTTCCCAGATATCACTCTAATGCATTGGGTGAATTTGAGGCTCATGATACATTATTTACAACGGTTTTGGTGGTTATCCTTGACTCGGTCTACCATGTGTAACGATCATGGTGGTTAACCTTGACTTGTGCTCATATATGCGCAATGAATCATTTCTCATGCTTAAATCATGTTATATGTTTCTACTACAATACAATAAATTCATGTCTATATGATCCCATTTTTATACATTATGAATCCATATGTTTCATGCCAATTTAAATAATTTTGTTATGCCTTCAAACCCATGTGTTAAAGCATTATTTCTTATGTTTATTCCATTGCATGGATTTCTATATCATCCCTATTTTCATGTTATCTATAGGTTATACTATAAATATGTATCTGTATAATGTAATTTAGCATCTCATTATAAATAATAAATAAATAAATGTTATATTTAGTCCCATGTTTTATGTTTTATGTACCTTGTCTTCCTAGACACAGAAATTTACGATCCATGGCTTGAAATATGATGTTTTAGTATGATAAAAAATGTATTATTATGTATAAAATTATAGGTTATCTATAGATTTTATCATAGGATAGTATAGTTATTTTATGATAGTAGGAATATAGATCTTTAGTAATAACCTTAACGATGAGACTATGTATAAGAAAACATCCCTAAATTTTGGTAAGTATAGAGTAAGTTGTTAATCAAGAAAATACATCCCTATAGGGACACGAACATGTAGATGTGGCTCTGGCATAGATATATGTAGGGTTATAACCCGAAAACACTACATTGAGTTAGACTTTAACAGGAACTGCTGCACCACAATGACCTTCTCTACACTTGTGGTTTGAAAATTGATGGGGATATGTTTGGTAAATTAATTAGATCATTACAAACCATTATTAAGGGAACTAGAAAAGATCACATAAGAATATAATTTCAAAAAAACCAAGGATATCCTAGATTTAAAACTAGGGAATCAAAATATAGAATATACTTTTCATTTAAGAGTATATCCTTTAATGGTTAATGTTTTCTTTTTTATGCTTTTTATCGAATTATTAAAGTCCCCTAATTATACATTATTTTTTTAGTTAATGGTAGGAAATAGACTAACACATTCCAACAATCATTGTGATAAGGAATGTGAAGATTTCTTAAATTATATTCAAAATATGATGGGAACGAGTACTCAAAACATAATGAAAGTAGTTGCTCAACTAGTTCAACATACGAATAATAACATGAATCATATGAAAAATACTCCTCCTATAATAAAAGAGAATGTTGTCATTGAATACTTCCTAAGGAAAAGTCCTACAATGTTTTCTGAATTTTCTGATCCCCACATCGTGGAATAGTCCATTAACTCCATCAAAAGTATATTCTCATTGAACCACTTCTCAGAAGAAAAAAACTCATTTGGGCAGTCTATCATTTTGATGGGGAAGCTGATTAGGGGTGGACACTAATCAAGAATACGATGTCCCAGGAGAAAATTTATTCCATGCATTGGGAGAAATTCAATAAAATGTTTTTCATGAAATATTTTCCCTGAACCCTGCATCTCATGATGGAAAAAATTTTCCTCAGACAAAAGCACAAGGAAGACGAGTCCATCGGGTTGTATGAAGAAAACTTTAAAAGACATGAAAGATATGCCTCTTCCTTTGTTATGATAAATTAATTCAAGGTGTATTACTTCTATAGTGGACTAATATTAAGCCTATAAAAAGTTTTAGTGATTCGATACATTGAGTGTTATGAAGATTGTTTGTTGTGCCTTAATGGTTGAAATGAAGATTAGAGACTCATAGTGGCCTCATGAGCCAAATGAAAAAAGTGTAATATGGAGTCTAATACATGTGGTTTGACAAATAAATCCCATGATGGAATGAATATCAAACATCCCACATGTCAAAACTATTGTAAGAAGCATCATGGGAACTATCCCAAGGGAACCAAGAATTGATTAAATTGTGGTGGAATGGGAAATTTGGCTAAGTTATACCAGAGGGATATGAATACTCTCCCTAAAATTGAATAATAATGGAAGGATTTGATAAACACTCAATCTCTAGTGCACTATTATAACTGCAAGGATCATGGGAATTATTAGAAAAATTTCCCTATGCAAAGGGTTTTCTTAGTTAATCAACAACTCCCACCAAGGCAATGAGGAAGGCTAATGATATCACTACTACTGAGGTGGATCTGGACAACTATGTAGTGAAAATTATGCTAGTTATTCATTCAGGAAGAGAAACATAATATTTGATTTTTTTTCTATGAATTCATTCATATATAGCATGATTAGTAGAACTACTGATACACCACCACAAAATTTAGAGGATATGTTATTAGTGATAATATTGAATGGGTCAATTATTGCATCCAAGGTTTAGAAAACCTACTCGGTAAATGATTTTAGACTGAACCTCCCAAAATATTTTTTTCATACTTCCTTTAGTAGATATTATTTTTATCTTTTGAATGGATTACATATCTATATACATATCAAACATCAACTGTTAAGAAAGGGTAATCACTCTTCACATCATAAATAATACTCTAATTCAAAATAATTGTAAGGAAGAAGATTAATATACTATAAAATAATTGACTCTTGTGTGGATATTAATTTTTTATGAGCAATCATGTCTTTCTCATATGATTGAGAAAAAGTAGACGATACTTCACGATGATATGCACATCGTGAGGGATTACAGTGATTCATTACTTAATGAATCATATGATCTTCCTCCTAATTGGGTTGTTGAGTTCACAAATGAACATATTAATGGGTCCTTGAATATATCAAGAAAACCTTATAAAATGGAAACCATTTAGATGGAATAGCTGAATAAGAAATTAAGCAATAATCTGAAGAAGGATTTAATACATTCGAGTGCTTCACCTTGGGGTGTTCCAGTCCTCTTCATCAAGAAAAAGTATTGATCAATGTTCCACTACAATGATTATAGTAACATTAATAAAATCACTATAATAAACAAGTATTCACTTCCATAGATAGATGACTTATTCGATCAGCTTCATGAGTCCAGTTATTTCTCTAAGGTGGAACTTCGGCTAATATATCACCAATTAAAGGTGAGGAAGGAAGATATTCACAACTACCTCCATTTAGGAAAGGTATAAACATCATGAGTTCATAGTTATTCCCTTAGGTCCCACTAATGCTCCAGAAAGTTTCATGTATTTTATTAATAGAGTCTTTAGATATTACCACGACAAAATTTTGGTAGTCTTTATCGATGATATTATGATTCACTCCATGAAAAACAAGGAGAACGGGGAGCATTTGAATATTGTGCTAATGAATTTTCAAAGGGAGGAACATTATTAAAATTAATGAAAATGTGAGTTCTGGATAGAGTATGTATCATTCTTAGGGAATGTTATCCCTAGAATTAGAATATCCATAGACCCCTCAATGTTAAAGGCAATTGAAGAGTGGACCAGGCCAACATCTGTAATGGATATTTGCAGCATTTTAGGTTTATCTGGGTATTATAAATGATTTTTGAAGAACGTCTAGGGATTTTTATCCCTGTTACCATGTTGACACCAAAGGGTGTGATGTTTTACTTAACTCAAGAATGTGAAGACTATTATAAGGAGTTGAAAAAGAGGTGTATCATTGTGCCGGTAATCACACTCCCAACAAGTGGAGAACTCTTTGTGGTGTATATTGATGTTTCAAAGAAGGTATTAGGTTGTGTGACCATGAAAATGATATTGTGATAACCTAAAACTTTATATAGTTGAAAATCCATGATATAAAACTATCCCACGCATGATCAAGAGTTGGCAGTTGTGATATGGGATTTGATAATCTGGAAGCAATGTCTCTATGGAGAGAAGTGCGAGATATATACTAATCACAAGAGCCACAAATATATATATTAGCACATTATGAGATTAATATAGATCATCTAAGATGGTTAGAGATCATTAAGGATCATAAATGTTTAATCCACTACCACCCTAGTATGAAAAATAAGGTCATAGATTCTCAAAGAATAAAAGGATTGTGCATCATTATCAATGAAGATAATTTAGAAAGACTAAATATTTTTATATTCTCAGGGGATGGACATGGGAATAATTAATAGAGGATCATCATAAATCAATTCTAAAAAGGTTTCTCAACCATCTGTCATGGAAAAAATAAAGGATTCTCAAATAAAATATATGGAAATTTATAAAAGGATGGAAGCTATTATCAATAGTAAATCCTATAAGTTCATGGTTGATGAGGAAGGGGTTGTAATATTTTTTTATGATTATATATAATATCTGATCTAGTGATAAAGAAGGATATTTTAAATTATTCACATAGCTCAACCTGCTCTATTCACCCCGGGAGCAGAATGATTTATTGTGGTCTTCGAGAAAACCTTTTGTGGGAAAATATGAAGAAGGATATTGTTGAATATACATTATAGTTCCTAGTGTAACAACAAGTGATAGATGGATGATATAAGTTTATGGGGATGATGCAACCACTACACATAACAACATCTAAGTTGGAGAACATACCCATGGACTTTTTCAATGGACTTCTAAGGAAATCCCTAGGAAACAATTCTATATGAGTCATTATAGAGCACCATACAAATACGTATCACTTTATCTCAATTCAAGAGGACTTCTCATTAGATCAATATGAACGTATACTTATCAAATAGGTTGTAAGATTTCATTGCGTACAACTAACTATTGTATCCAATATAGATCTAATATTAACCTAGATGTTCCTGAAAAGTATCCATCTTGCTCTATGCCCTAAACTGAACATCAGTATGGCCTATCATCCTCAAAATGGTGTCCAATATGTGTGAACTATTCAGACACTAAAAGAAAAGTTGAGATTGGGTTTTATGGTCTTCAAAGGAGGGTGGGACCAATATCTTCCACTGTTCTGATTCTATTTCATCAGTAGTTTCCACTCTAGTATTTGAATGGAACCACATGAATCCCTTTATGTGAAAATGTGAAGAACACAGACTTATTGGGATGAAGTTGGTGAGAATATGTTGGTATGACCTGAAATGGTTGATGAAATAGTTAAGAAGGAGAAAACCATTCAGAGGCATATCAAGGAATCCCAATGTATATATAAGAGTTATCTAGACAATCATCAATGAGACCTTGAGTTTAATGTTAGAGACATGGTATTCCTCTATATAACTCCAAGGAAGAAGTTCATGAGATTTAGGTTGAATGAAAAGCTAATTCACTGGTACATCGGCCCGTTTGAGATTTTTAATTGTGTTAGAGTTGTGTAATATTATCTAAAACTTCCACCTACCATGTCTAAAGTACACAATGTCTACTATACTTCCCTCTAAATGATGTACATAGCATATACATCAAAATTACTATATTCAGAGGTGGTACAGTTGTAAAATGATCTTTCTTTAAGAGGATAAGCCAGTGAAGATCATAGAACGTAGTGATAAAGTTATAAGAAACAGGACTACTCACCTGGTCATTGTTATATGGTGGAACCATATGTAACAAGTGGCGACATAGGAACTAGAGATGACAATGAAGGAAAAGTACCTGCAACCTTTTAGAACATAGAATGTTAAATAGAATTTCCAGTGAAAAATTTCTTAAGTAGGGGAATGTAATCAGACCACATTTAATAAATGGAATTATGTTCTTATAATTGTGTCTTATAGTATAATCAACAAATATTACAAATATAACATAATAAAAAATATGTATAATAAATTAATTTCTGAAATAAAATGTATCGCTTGAAGTTAAGGAACATATAGAGATGAAATACTAATATGACCATTGGAATAGTGTTGTGACCCTTATTAATAGTAAACTAAACAATTGAGTATTGACCATAGAAACGAAAGTATAAATAAAATTTATCTATTTTATAAGTGATAAAATGATATAATTATATCATAGTATAAGTAGGTAAATACTTTTATAATTATAAATTAAATATTGTTATTTTTTAAGTCGTGTAAATTTATTTAGAATTTTATGATTAATTTAATAAATTAAAAGGAAATATATTTTAATAAAATGAGGTCATAAATTATTATTTTTATATCCTAGGATCTTATGATAATTTTAATAAAACTTAGTTAATATTTCAATGTGTTAGAAATGAAGTTTTGATTTTTTTTATTTTTCAAGTAAATTATATTATTTAATTAAAAATTAAATATACCATATATATAAAAAAATTTATAAAATTTTGTTCATTATTTAATTAAATAGGTCAAAAAATGGTTTGGCTAAATTTTCAATATTTTTTTTAAATTCAAGATTTTTTTGTGAATGGTAAAATATTATAATTTATGATAAATGCTAAATACATGAATTGTGATGTCATTAGATGATGTGTGAATTTTCTAAGGCCATTATCTCAAACTCATATGAACTATTTAATATTTTTGTTTTGAATAATCAATACTATTCATAGTCTTGACCAAAAATTTTAAATAATTATTAAAACAATTTGGAACCCCTCTTCTCCTCCACTACAAATACCACCCCTCTTTACCTCTTTTCTTTTCTCCTCTTAACCCTTGGGACTTGTCTAAATTCTACCCAAATCACTATCAAATCCCTTATACCACGTCCAAATTTATTTTACTCTTCTAAATACCAAATTCTCTTCCCTAAGGAGGTTCTCAAGGAATAAATATTCAAGTGGTAAATTTATCTTTTCATTTATTTTATTATCTTTGATGTTCCATTCTTTTCCATTTCACTACTCGCCTCCATTCATCCAATTTCCATGATAATTAAATTATGTATAATGTACTATAATTTTTTTATAATAATGGAATAATTCATCATCATATTTACTTTCTTATCCATTGAAACTTGAAATGAACACACAACCTGAGATGTGTTAATTTAGGTCATTCATGGATGAAAGGTTTTCAATTTCTATTACCATATTAAATTATATTCACAAATCCATTATTATGGTTCAACTAGACAATAATATATATATATATATATATATATATATATATATTATGTCTAATTTACGGTTATCGAATTTTTTGTACACTTTATTTTAATTTATAATGAAAAATGTATTCGGTGTGATAAAAAAAAACCTATTAAACAAAGAAATTATCATTATTGTTTTATATAATTATTAACCTCCACTCCAAATAACCAAATATATTTTATAAAAAAATAATCTATATTATGTTCAATAATAACATTCAACTTCAATTCTGGACAACCATTATCACATTTAATGTCTATCCTCACATGAATATTATTAAAACAATCATGAAATCTAAGAAAACAATTGCTCCCAAACGATGAAATTGAACATCTTATCCCATAAAAAATGTAATGGATGACCTTAATAAGGTTGTATTAAATTATTTAAATGAATATGATGTTCTAGAAATATTAATTGATGAATGTAATTTGGTTATCCAGTACATTAATATCATGTTAATGACACCTTCCTACTTAAGGTAAGGGATTCTACCAAAACATCCATTATTCCTTCAGGTTTCTCTATCTTTATTTTTATCCAAATGAAGTTATTTGTTATTTTTATGCACGTATTCTAAATGATATGTATATTCTAAACACTCATGTATTAATATCCATTCATCAATATCATTTGTGGATAAACATTTCTTTAAATGATTCCCTCCTTATTTCTTCCTCATAAGAATTCCCGTTAGAAGGGAACTTCCCGAATTCTTACCCAACATAAAGTACACTATATCAGATGTTTTAAGCATCCATTTTCTTATAAAATCAATCTATTTATTATGAAAATATTATTCTATCACTTCTTTTTTAATGTAAATGATTTTTTCATTTTCCATTTTAAATTCTCTTTAATATTTTCCTTATTACTACACTAAAATGTTTTAATGATACAAAATTCTAAAACACTCTTCTCACATTTTGTTACTTTTATTTGACATCCCATACCATGATAAATTTCTATTAATTTAAAATTATGTTATAATTCCTTTATTTCATGTACAATTTTATGATATTCTAATTCAATATGCTTCATGACATGATTATGATACCCATTTCATTCTATGGGTACCGTTATGTTTATGTATGATTCTATATGTGGAAACTATGTTCATGAAAATGTTATGGTGGTTTCACCTAGATAAATATCTAACTCATTGGGTAAATTTTATTCTCAAGATACATTATGTGCAATGGTCAGGGTGGTTAGCCTTGACTTATAAAACCTTGCACAATGGTCTTCATGGTTATCCTTGACATGTGCTCCTCTATGTGCAGTGTGCCTTGACATATGCTAAGGTCATGATTTATGTTAATAATGCATTACTATGAATTGATGTTTATATGATACCATTTTAATATGTTATAAATCCATATGTTCCATTCCTTTTTATATAATTATCTTATGCCTTTTAACCCATGTGATTAATCTTAATTTTTAAGTTTATTCCCTTGCTAGGATTTTTAGCACATTCTGTTGTTCATGTTATCTCTAGGTTATCCTATGAATATATATGATAAAAATGGAAGGTAGTGGCCCTAAATGAAGAAAAAATAATGAAATAATATATTCAGTTCGATGTTTAATGTTTTATGATCCTAGACATCCAAGACACTAGACATTACGATTGTTCGCTTGTAATGTGATATTTTATTGTGCTTAAAATCATGTAATGTTATGTGTAACCTAGTCTTCCAATATACTACACATTACAATCTTCAGATTGTAATTTTGTTTTTTTATGCATAAAATCATGTAATGTTATGTGTAATATGACAGGGTCCATATTCAAAATTTCTATATATTAAAAAAGAAGAGTATAATATGAAAATATTAAAACAAAAACGTTTTTTTACATATTGGTATCTAATTTAATCCTAATACATTTATTTTAACCCCACGGTAAATCTAGTTTTACCATATCATCAATAATTAACATTTAATATTTTCATAATTAAATTTGGGAAAAAATTAATTAGTTATTTTTAGACAGTATAAATTATTATAATTAAAAATATGAAACCCATTTTTGTAAATATAATTAACAAAAGTATATTTTTTTAATATTAATCCCACATATAGGTTTAGAAAGAGGGTTTTTAAATTGAAAATTTACAAAATATGACAATGTTTTTTTATCGAAAATTAATATGAATGTAATTACAATGACTTGAGTTTTTTAATTGTAATGAAATTGAAATATTTTTACTTTAAAACCAATTAAAATATAATGTAAAAATTATTATTATTTAAATGAAATAGATGTTTTCAACAAAAATTCCTAAGATTCCATAATAAAAAAAATTATTGTATATATCAGAAGTTCACCATAACATAATTTGAATTTTTCGGTTACATAAATGAATATAATTATTAACAATATTTTTTAATAGTTATACAGAATAATGTTAATTTATTTAATCATTTTCTAACTGAATCATTGATTAGGAAACTTTTATTTTTTATAAAGAAATTATTTTTTTCTAAATTATTATTAATTTATTTATAATTAATATATAACCAAAAAAAATTTATTTCCTTTGTACGCTTGAAACCAAAAATCCCAATAGTGAGGTTATGGCTAATATAAAAATATTTTAATAATATTTCACATTTATTTTAAACTCGGTATTGTAGTTAATGAAAGCTAAAATTAGTGTTTTTTGTTACTCAATATAATCATATTTTCCATGTTACATAATTGAAACTCTGTATTAGGTGTAATGAATGTTATTTAATATATTTTTTTAAAAAATTATTATATAATAATGTCTAAGGGTGGTATATTTTCTTATAATCTTAGAGTTTTGTTCCATATATTCTATCAAATAAAAATTTATTCTTTGATTATCTTAGGTTTCTACAATGTAAAGAAATTATGTAGATGAAATACATGTTAAAAAAAATATTCATTTCACATTTTTTTGTAAAAGAAAAACATGAATTATTTAAAATATTACATGATTATTATGTAAAAAAATATTTTATAAAAAATTAAAACTGTTGTAAAATATAATTACTAAAATATATTGGTAATTCTCAAAAAATTAAATTAATTTTCATAAAAAATGGTTTTGTAAGGAAAATAGTTTTCGAACAAATAGATAAATGAAGATAACACTTCGAATTAAAATTTATGTTAATTGTTTTGTACATTAAAAGAGGAAAACATGTAAAACATGTATTCCTATTACATTACCAATTACGAATATAATTCTTTAGTTTAATTATAGATGTATCATATGATTTTACCATCAAAAACATAATCATAAACAATCTCAATAAATTATGTGATTCTACCACAAAATAATTCACCTTTTGGAAACATTGAAGTGTTTGCCTAATGAAGAAATAAAATTAAATAAAACCAAAAATTTAAAGAGATTAAATATGTCCATTATATTAAAATTAATATGGTATATATATACCCCTCATAAATTACTATATCATAATAATATAACATATATCATGTACGGAAAATTCAGAGAAAAATCCTATAACCCTTTGGTATTATTTGATCTATAAAACACATGAAAGAGTTATAATCAAATTCATATGTAAATCCCAATAATATTAATAAATAATAATAATATATATTCCTTTTAATCTTATACATACTATAATAAAAACATTTTGTGAATATGGATTGTGTCATATAAATTATAATGTGAGAAGAAATCTGTTCACGTAAATCTAAAAAACATTCACACACATTATATCCTTCAATTTAATAGATATAAATTTTATATAAATTTATTATATAACAATATATAAATATAGTATCATATTTTTTTATTATTATGACTTTTTATTACACATTTATTAAGAATTCCTTGTTAATGTAATGTTTCAGGTAATAACTACTTTGTTTGTCTTGTACGTTTTGATTTCTTATATTTTTTCCACATAATTTTATCATGGTTATATCATATCTAGAATGATAAAAATGATAAAAATATCATAAATATTCATTAAATATGTTTTAATATTAGTAAATTAGTGTTATAGATAGAAATTGAAATACAACAATTGTGGATAATGTAGCCCATAAATACATATGATTAATATTTTAATTTTTACGACAGATTGAATGAAATAAAGATAAATAAAATATTAGCATCAAAAAATCAATATCATGCAATATATATCATTTTATATTCAATAATATAATCTTTAATACCTTCCTTGTAAATCATAAGTGAAAAATAAACATATAACTTCACGAGGCATCAGTCTGTTTTACACATGAGGGATGATATCATTTACCCCACCCAATGGGATATGAGACTGTATATATGATATAATAATTAAATACAAAGATTTATTACATAAATTTCATATACAAATTTTAATTAAATAATTATATACATTCTCGAATGATGTTGATGGAAATCACAGTACATCCTTTTGTGAGGAGGTATTTCATCATACACATGAGCGACAATTTCATTTTCCATTTTATGGAAGTGGAGATAGAAATTATTTATTAAATTAACAAAATAACATAAGCTTATATATGAGTCACTATTTTTATTATAATGTTGATGTTATGATATTATTTAATGTAAAAAAATAATAAATATTAAAGAAAGAACTTAGTGAAGACAAGTAACTTTTATTAGAAGCACCTCATTTATATCTCTTATTAAGTAACATAATGTTGTTCAATTTGGAGAAAAATATGAACTAAAAAATAAATATGGATTACTGTGATATATATTTTTAGTACTACTATGATCTAAATTTCATGATATTTTTAAAAAAATTAAGAACGGTGTTGGCCTTTTATTAGTGGGGGAAAACCCCACATGGAAAAAAGAAATATCCTAAAAGAATCGAGAATGATAATTTTATTTACATTCCCAAATCATCCAAAGGAAATGATATTAAATTATTTTATTATTATCATAAAATTATGTCTAGCCAAAATATTTAAAAAAAATTGGGCCATCTTAACCATTATCTTTTCCACATATATTCTGGAAAACCTATTTTTACCTTGACAATGGTAAATAAATTTTTTATCTCAATTATGGTAACTGTTTTACATCAATAGATAAAATAATATATGAGATTTTTAAAAACATCAATTTTTCTAAATTCAATTTTGATTAATGGGAAAAATTAATTTAATATTAAATTCGATGATGTGATGAAAAAAAAGAGTTTTAAAATATAAAATGATAAAAAAATAAGTAAATTTTATATAAGAATTAAATATAATAATGATTTATATATCCAAAATTATATTAATAGTTATATAATTGAACTATTTTTTTTATTAAAACATCTTAAAACAATTTGTAGGTTTTTTAGATCATTAAATGTAATAAAAATGCTTAAAACCCCATATTTTTTACTATTCATTGAAACATTTACCTTGAAGGAAAATTCTAAAAAATACACTATAATATAATTTAGAAATTAAGATTTAAATTTTTTATTTTTTCAGATAAATATAAAAAAATAAAAAAAATTGTTTAATAATATGTTTGAAATGTGAAAACAAATGTTTTTTTTCAAGAATATCAATTTTAGAGTAAAATCAGATTTATTCATTTCTCTTGCCAGGAAGTACACAAGATGACTATTTAAAATTTGAATGATTATATATAATATAAATTTAATTTAAATCACTATCAAAAATTGATTTTTTTTTAATTTATTGAAGTAGAACATGTTGTGAAGTTTTAATATATTTTCATAAACATTTTCCATTTAGATTAAAATCATTTTCATTTTCATTTATAAATAAATATTCATCAAATAAATCTTAATATATACATTTTTAAATAATATATATTCTATATTATTGTTATTCTATTCATACCCTCGATATCAATAAGTAGGTGATAACTGTTATATTAGAATATAATATCTTAATAGTTTGTCAAATTTCGTTTAAGCATTGTGTTGCTTATAACACAAGATACACTAACTGTTTCATATAAAGAAATAAAAACATTATGAGGTATATAAAAATAACATTAAAAAACATTAAATTCATTTGGAAAAAAATAACTAACAAAAACTCATGGTGTTACATTATATTACTCTTAAAATGAAATTTTCCCTCGAAATTAATCACATTTGTACCAAAAACCGAGGGTAATTAGGCAAAATTATATCCTCAGATTCTAATGTAACTTCCTAAAGATGGTGGTTATGTTATATAAATTTTACATGGTTAGTGGTATTGTATTAAATAACATTATATATTTGATCCAATATTCCTGATAAGAAATATCATTCTCTCATGGTAAAACCTCTTAGTTCTGTACATCTAATAGATTAGGTATGTACTTCAAAAAGGGAGATACATGGAACTATGCATTAATAATTAATTGGTTTGGTGGATGTTCTAATACATAGGCCACCATCAATTTAACATTAATATTTTAAAATGTAACTATATATCTATAACTTATACTCCTTTTCTATTATATGAAAAATTTCATCATTTGGTTGTGCTTCGATCAATTTCTACTTCATCTCATACACAGTAACATGAAGGTGATTTTTTATTCCCAAATCACTACTAGATAAAAATAACTAAAAATAAATAAAACTAATTTGTTCTTACTCTTCTTAAAAAAACTGATTTCACGGGTTATCAAAAATTGGTAAATCTTTATATAGAGAAGTAATAAATTAATCTAAAAAAAATCAACCAAATTTAATTTCAAAAAATTTTATAAATATTTATCATTTTTACCTTTCAAAAATCAAATACTTTATAATGAAGGTCCATAAATTTTTAAAAATGAACTTATCATTAATCCCCCAAATGACATGATGCTTCTCTTAATTTTCACATATCGGTCATGTGAATACCATCATGATGTATTCTATATAAACTTAGTAATATCCTAAATGACTATAAAACATAAATGAAAACATTTATAAATCCTTATTCACTAATTAATACTTATATTATTGGATATATTCCTTAAATCCAAAAATGAAATATATTACATAAATTATAGAATTAACCATTTTTTAAACAAATAATTAAATTTTTCCAGGTTAATCATTACTATCAAATTTCACATTATCCATATGAATAATCAATTTATCCCAAAATCATTAACTATACATAATGAACATATTTAGTGGTATATTAAGCTTAATGATGGGTTTTTTATGAGATATCACCTATCCATTAAATAACGATTCTACATCCTTATCAAAATTCAACATACTCTTGGAAATATATAATAAAAGACATATAATAAACATTAATTATATATTTACTAAATAATTAATTAGAATATATAAACACTTTAATGATTATACATATTTTTTAATCCATTAATTTCGGTTCATCATTTTATTTCATGATACCTCTTTAATTTCATATGACATTTATAGTCTATTAATAATAAAAAACTTTTATGCGTACCACCTTGATAACCCTATTTAGGACCTTTTCCCCTAGGAAATCAATTTTATATAATTCATTTAAATTCTAAATTTATAACATTAAACAATTGTTCATGACTTTGGTAAATAATTATAGTCATCCATTTTGTTAAATTAATATTCATATTAACTAAAAAATTCTTACTCTTTTAACTTCTTATCCACACCTCAAATATATTATCATTCTATAGAGAAATTACCATGATTGATTATTCCCACATTCCAAATATTTAATAAACAATGTCTTCATTCATCCATGGTCTCCACTACCTGAACAATAAATGAACTAACTACTTCTCTTCTATAATGATTCTACGAGTAGGTTATGAATAATGTTTTATTGAACGAGACCCTGTATTTCCCAGATCCAGTGTCACAAATTCATAAATTGGAATTTGATACAAGGAATCCCATCCTATTGTAAAAAATAATTTAGTAGTTTTAGTAATGTAGATACATTCTTGAGTCTTCGGTTATATAATTAAACAAAAATTAGAACCTAAATTTTTTTCATAACAAAAATTATTCCCGAAATAATTTAATTACTTTTGAAAACTATTACAGAAGATATATTCCAATGAATGAAAAATAATAATTTTTTGCTCAAGTTATCACTAAGGATTATATATAGTAGGAACCATTATGAATAAATAATCAGAATAAATATGAATGGTAAATAATTGAAAACACCATCTTTTTAGTCAATGTACTAATAATGAAATGCATCAATAGATAATATCAATATGAAAATATATTTAATAATAATTAAAAAAATTCATAAAGAAGGTAATCCTTAATTATTAGTTGTCATGTCTTAGGAAGATGACACCTCTACCATGAAGACTATTCACATGATTGTTTAAAACTATATGTAGAGTAGTGTTCAATTTTTCCTTATTGATTCATCTGATGGGAGATACCAATGAATCATTGGGAAATATGATACAACTCCACATGGGTAAAGGTATGTCCAATTGATTTATAATATATCAATAAATTTCTTAATTCTTTGAACCATTTGCCTTATCATTAAAAATTTGTATTGAGTAAAAAGTTCAAGATTTATTAATATTTCCCCATATGATCAAATAAGTTTCAATATAGAACACCATATGTAAAAAAAATATTGAGTTTCAGAAATTAATATATATATATATATATATCTGATAACTAATATGGATATTTAAGGGATATTTAATGTCTAATGATCACAAAAAAGAAAATATTTGAAGAAAAATTTAATGACTACAATAATGAATTATGAAAGTGAATGTTAATAACTTAATTATTAAAATGATCATAAACAATACATAAACTTAATAAGGATGGTAATAGTATATCTTATACCCATTAGTATATTAATAAACTTTTATCATTAATGATGAACATAAATAACATAAAAATATCATTAAAAACAATATTAAGAACAATATATTTTCTATTATAAAATAACTTTAAAACTATTATCACAAAAAAATTTAAAAATAATTTTAATTGAAAATAAGAATTTAAATATTAAATTTATTATAAAAAACCATTATTTTTCATGATAGAAGGAAATTATTTACATTTGGTACACATTAAAACAGATGATCCTTTTACAATATTAGTAAAATCCAAAATGGTCTTATTTCAAAAAAACAACATGATGATTCTTTTATGTTTTTTTTAAAAAGAATAAAAATTGTAAAACAATTATTTTTGATAAATAATTTTTAATAATTTAAAATAATTTTTAATTTTTTTAGAAAACATTCATTTGGAAGAAAATGGATTTTCAACCAAAAAGAGAAAATAAGCCTGATTTCCATAAAAATATGTCACCAAACATTTTAAGTATGGAAGATGGGCTAAATGGAATTATTACCAGGATGAATGATGAATCAATTGAGTAGATTAAAATTTACCAGATTATTTAACAATGATAAAATAATTTTATTTAATGGAATTACAAGTATAATCAATCTGGATTAAAATGTTTTTGTGAAATAAACCCTTGCAATGATCATAACATTGAATTAGGAACTAATCAATGAATACAACATGTTTATCAAATTTAAATCCAAAAATAATTGATGAAAATAAAAAATATATATTAAAAAACCAGTACACCTAGAATACTAGAATATAAAATTCAATTGAGGAGTAATATAACCCATTGAAAATAAATTGATTAATGAAATTATTTACCACATGGTAATTTTATTTGAAATATTTATAGGTGATGTAATTAAAATTTAAACATAAAATACAATTAATAATTAATTATTTATCATATTATATTTTAATGTGTCATTATATACACTATATAATTTAAATAATTTCCATAACATTATGATATGCCTCAATGAAATAAAATTATGATAAAATTCCTTATGACACACATCCATTGGTTTGAATATAATTTAACTTAATTTATAATTCTATTAAAAGTTTTTAAAACATAAAAATAACTATATTAATATTTTTTATTTAATATATGAATTTTTTATAATATATTATCACTTGTTTCTTAATAATCATTCATTAATTTCATTGTTTAGGGTGTTAATTGCATTCTTTTCTCATTCATTATTTGTTAGGAATGTTCAAATTCATTTAAATGTAATGTAGTTCCATAATATAAAGAATAATAATTAGGAAATAATTATAATTCATATAAATCAATTGAAATTTTATGACAAGTCAGTAAATATGATTTGATAAATGATGTTCGGTACCCTCATGTAGAAAGTAGGTTTTATATACGCACGAGTAAACATTCCATTTTTCAATGTTATCTATGAAAGGTTGGTAATTTATTTTTTATCTTTAAATAATGATTAAAATATATTATATACAAAAATGTTCCATCAAATATAGATAAATATATCCCCAATGTTGTCTGCTGATGAAAGGATAATCACTTTGGTTCATGGAGGCTGTAGTCCACACAAACATGGAAAATGCCATCATTTTTCATTGTAAGAAATAAAATTATATATTATATTTTTATAATAGTAAATATTTAATTATTATAAAAAATATATCTATTATATTACATATATTCATTTTATTTATCCATATTAACTACTATGTAATGTGTTAATGAAAAATGAGTCACATCGTTTTGAGAGGCGTTGGTCCATCGTATAGGCGAGTGACGTTATCATATCCGGTAGAGAATGGTACGTAAAAATGTTGGATATGATATAATGATTCCAAATGTATATTTATTTTATAATAATAATATTTATAAATTATATATAACATCATACCTCATTGTTACAATTTGTAATGGGAATATGATTGTCATTTGTTCGCTAGGTGGTAGTCCCCGGTAAATAATAATTATGATTTTGTAACTCATTTGATGTAAGTTGGGATTGTTGTATGACTCGACCTTAAAAAATATATTAGTAAATGGATTATAATAATGGTGTTTTATCAACATTTTTATTAACAGTTTTATGAGTTGTAAGAATAAATAAATTAAAGACACTCATTGAAGAACATTACCCTTGTTCAGGTATCCTCCTTAATATTTCACAAATGCCATCATAAGTTGGACATCTGCCCGAAATAAGATTTCTTGGATGCATTTACAAAACTTGGGGAATGATATTTGTTTATATTGGATAAACATAAATTGTTATATGGTGTGAGGAAGAGAGTATAGGGGGTGGCATTTTATAATTTTGATGAGTAGCGGACTTGTATGTTTTTTAAAAGAAAAAAGGGTACCCATTTTTCAATTTCCAAAAGTTAAAAAAACAATTTCTAAACACTTATTCAATATAATTTCCAAATAAAACTTGAAAATAGATTTTAGAAAATATTTAGGTCCTATTAACACTTATTGTTTTTATTTAAACCATGGTTATTACATTTTTACCTTTACTGTGGTAAATAAGTTTAGTTATTTTTAATATTAATTATTGTAAGAATTTTCTTTACTTACTAGTTAATATAAATCATGAAAAATAATGATAAGGAATCAATTTTTCCAAATTTAATTAAAAGTGGTTTAAATAAATATCTAAACGTTATTCAAGTTAACAGGATGAGAAAGGTGGTTTTCAAAGACGAAATGTTCAATGGTTTACAATATTTTTATACCAAAAAATAAAATTTCAAATTATTAAAATGAAATAAATTTGATTAATATATATTTAATAAAACTAATTTAACATTTAACCTAATTAATTACATACTTCAACATTATATATAATTTTAAAGAAATGATGTTTTTATTAAAAATTTGTATTATTCACTATAACAATGTTTCCTTTAAAAAAAATCCAATATAATATTTTTAATATAATTTTGATATTATAATTTCAAAAAATATTCCAATTTTTTAGAATAATGTTTCTTACATTTCTTATAATTAATTAATAATTATGTTTCTAAACAGCGACTAAACATTCATTCAGGAAAAAATAGTATTCAGAAAACTTGTCTTTTTCTTCTAAGTGTTTAATATTTTATTTATAATATATATGAAAGAAAACTACACATAATTTAATTAGTATTTTTCATTAACACCTATTTAATAGATATTTTTTAAGTTTGGACTTTTTTATTATTCATTTAAAATTGGGGTTGTGTGTTTTTTATGCTATATAAGATATTAAAATTTTTAAGAAATAATATTGTGTGGGTTGTTTAAGCTCATTGCTTCCTATCATATATGAGATAGAAAAATGTTATTATTTGATTATTTTTGGGTTTAGATTTACCCCACATTAAATAAATTGTTGTTTTATAATCTAATATTTAGTAAAGTAATCAAGGGTTATTTATTTTACAATTCATTGGTTGAAAACCCACATCTTAAAAAGAGTTATTAAAATATCCTCTTAATAGTAGAGAAAGGGAATTACAAAAGAGATACGTGATAACACATAACTAGGTTTCCAGTTATAATAAAATGGGTTGTAGGTAAATATATGGATATTAAAAATTGTTTGAATAATTATAGTCTTATAGAGTTCATTGATCACATGAAGGTGAATGATAAATGTAATTAAAATGATCTCAAAATCACACATTAGTGATGATTTAAAATACCATCAACTAAATATAAATTAAGGTAATAAGAGATAAAATTTGATTGAAGATCTATACCCAAAATATAAAAAATTAATTTACTTTAGACTAATAAAAGGAAATATTCTACCATAATATATTTCTATTTAATTAGCACAATTAAATCCTTTTGTTGTTATTCAGTCTATTTCTATATCAATCCTTACTCTAAGAAATGAATTTACAAAAATGTGTCTTATGTCTAAATCACTAAATTTCAATTTTAATGGATCATAATATCTATATTATAATGATAATTCCTTCTTTCGATCTTAGGTTATTACTATGATAAAATGGTTAGCATAGGTAATCCCACATGGATAAATCTCTATATGGTGAAGTAATATAATATTCTCTAAAACCCTATCAAATGTTTAATATAAACCATTTTATAAATGTTTCACTTTATTCATCTTCCAAAATATTAAGATTGAAAAAATAGAAATACGGTCACCTAATTTCCAAATTGAACATATCATTAATCAAAAAAAACATAAGAAGTATATCTTAATTACCACATACCAATCATACAGATAAATTCATCATATATTCTGTTAATAAATTATTATAATCAAAATTACCCTAAGACCATATCGAAAGAATTATTTATTCCTTAATACTTTAGTAAAAAATGTTTTATTGCATATATTTCATAAATACAAAAATGAGGTAAACTCTATCAAATTTAAAATCAACCAATTTATCAAAAAAATCATTAATCCATCCCATGGTATTACATACTATCCACTATAAATTATCCATATACCAACCTATTTTAATCAGTATCATGAACATAATAAATTTTATCTATCCACCAATCATGTGTTTTACATGTAGTTCAACATGTCAGTGAATCATTTTTTTTGGTTATTAGTATTGTTCGACACATCCATTCCTATCATTAATGAAAAATTATAATAGTGAAATCCATATACTTTTCATAACCCATATAATAAGGATGTCATTAATAAAATTCATAAATAACATAATTATGGAATCAAAACACAATCACATTAATCATTCCACTTCATCTATGGTCATATAATGAGATTGACCATGATCCATTAGCTTATTTTGAGGTATATTCCATTAATGGATGAGATTTTGTTTTGTCATATACCCTATATCCTTAAAATTTATGCATTTTAATTTTTAAACCTTTCTCTTACCCTTTATGTCTAGAAAATATTATATATTCTCTCCACACTTATTACAAAATCCCATTCATTGATGAAATCATCAGGGATTTTCAATTTATAATTATAAAATGTTGGAAAAGAATTGTTTCAGTTCATTAATTTATCAGTATTTTAACAATCACCCATTAATTTTATTTCTTCCATTATATGAAATAATAAATATAGGTTATTTATCTATCTTTTTAGCACATGACACTATGTCCTCAGATCATGAAAATGTTTGTTAGATGAGTTCCTTTCAAAATATTTGATTATTCCCATAAAATAAATGATCATTCATTTTATTTTTATTACATTCATTGATTATGTTCACATTTATTATGCAAGGTGACAATTATAGATGAAGGAATATAATAGATTTAAGTATTTCATTATGGAAAATAATATATAATCCCAAAACTAGCGAAATATATATCAAAAATTAAAAAAATACACATAGTTAATCTATTATTCATAAAAAATTATTCATTTATAATAAATCCATTTAAAAAATCTTTATAATGGTTTTTAATTAATATGTCAGTAATCCTATGAATATTCACTAGGAGTTTCAAACTAGTTATGTAATATGGAACATTTTTTTTACACCAAGTAATGATTTGGTCTAGCCCAATGATCCCATTTCAGTGTTCATACCCCAAGGTATAGGTATTTAATAACCATGTCCCTAGGTAATATCTTGATAGATATTTATTTATAGGGAAAACCATATAATATATATCATAGAAAACATAAGGTTTTTCTCCTATTCGTATCCTTAATGAAAATTCATGGGTTATGATCACTACTTTCTATTTTACAAAATATTTTCTAAAAATATCCATTAAACATTTTTTGATATCAACTATAATGATTGAAACAGAAATATTCTGTATATGTTCCCTTGGTTTATTATGTTGGAATAATATACAAGGAATCATATCCTGAAGGACCTAATTGTTTTGTTGTCATGGTAAGCTAGACACATACTTGAGTGTTCAATTTCAAAATAAAAATTACCAAATCATTTTTTGAGAATAAAATTATTCCCTCCATTATATCCATGTATATAATATGTAATACATTTTTTGGATTATAATGAAATGGAAAAAATTAAGCGTGAGTTCAAATTCACACTAAGTGTTAGTACAATGAATTATAATCTGAATCAATAAGAATAATAAAAATATAAAGGTAACTAATTGAAAAAACAATAAATTATATAAATAAAATGATAATGAAATTAATTCAAATATAATTTCCTCATAGAAATCACAAGGATAATATAAATTAAATAAATAATGATGGTAATTATAAATTATTGTACATCACTTCTTAGGAAGATGATACCTCTATAGTCAAGATCAATCACAATACCTTTTATTACCATAGGTAGAAACCCATTTAGGACTAGATTAATGATTTCTCACAAGAAAACTATTGATTCATTGAGAAATTTTATAATAATGGTACACACATGTCACATCATGTCAAAATAATTTCTCATATATCAAATAATTGATTATATTAACGAAAAATGTGACATATCCTTAAATATATATATTCCATAAAGAATAAACATTTATCAATCATTAATTATATAAAAATTGACAATCAATGTCGAACACCATATGTGAAAATTATATATGATAAAATAAATTAACATGTCCAAGAATAATAATATGGATATTTTGGTGAAATTTAATGTCCATTTACCATAAAAAGGAGAATGTTTCAATGGAATGTTAATGAGTAAAAAAATAAATATAGAAATTGAAAGTCAAAACAATCCTTGGTCAAAATGATCTTATACAATTACTAGAAATTATATTAATTTTATCAATACAACATATATCAAAATGAGTCTGAAAAAGTGTTGTTTTTTATTAATTGAGGTAATATAAAATGATCTTTAAAAACATTTTTAAGGATTATAAAACTCCCCTTAAGAAAATGGATTTTTTTTAAATGTTCATAATATATTTTGAAAATATTTATCTAGGAAAATATAATTTTAAACAGTTAAATTATTCTCTAAAACAATGATTGTCGGTGATAGAAAGAAATTTAGTACATGTTGTACATGTAAAAACAAAGATTCATTGCAAATATTTTATAAAATCCAAATAAAAATGGATTTGAAAAGACATGAACATTTTATTTACAAAAAAAATTTAAAAAATTAATAATTGGAAACAATGGTTATTTAATAACTCACTTTTAAATTTTTAAAAATATTTTTAAAAACATTTTTTGAAAACATTGTTTTGGATGAAAACATTTTTCAAACCAATATAAGAAATGATGTCAGATTTATAAAAAAATATTGTATCTATAATATTAAGTAAAAAAAGTGTATAAAAGGTACTAACACAAGGAAAACAATTATTATGCATAGGTTAATAAATTAAATGGTTGTTTTAAATATGATCAAATAATTTCCTTCAAAGAAAATTAATGTAGAAATAATCCTGGTTAAAATTATATTTTGAAATAAACCCTTGAAAATATTATAATGTTTTTATGAAAGATAATCAAGGAATAAAATATTTGTATCAAATGAAAATAAATAGAAAAAATGAAATGTAATATAATAGATAGTAAAATCTTTTCACATATATAATCATAGAATGTCTATGAATATAATGAAGTAATACAACCTAATGAAAGGAAATTGTGTAATGAAATTACCTACCACATGGTAACATGCCATTGAAACAAGCATAGATGAAATAATTCAAATTAATACATGAAATACCATTAATAGTGGTGTATTGTTGACCTTTCATGTCCAATGTTCGGTTTATTTACCATATAAAATATATTAGCATCATAATAATAAAATATTTCACAATGTGATGTAATGGAGATGAAATCCATTAGCTCACACTTCATTTTCACTAAAAATTATTCAACCTCCATTATAGTAGTTTAATAATTTATTTATCTTATACCAGAACCATATTTATATTTATAAAATCATATATGATCATTCTGTAATATTTTATCACACTTATTTTAATAAAATGTCATTATTTTTAGGGTTTCGTGTGTCAATTTCAATTCTTTCTCATTCATTAATTGTCATAAATGTTATGATTCTTGTGAATATTATATATTTCTATAATATTATTTACAATAATAATAAAATAATTATTATATTTATACCTAAAAAATACTTTTTAAATGAATCATGAAATATGGATTTCAACAATATAGTGTATTACGATAATGGAGACTACAGGTCAGACGTACGCATGTGTAACATTTGAATTTGTAAATGATAATTATTTAAATAATATAAGTAATATTTTTATTTCTATATTGATAATGGAGAACCCATGTGGTTTTTTGAACTTGATAATATTCTCAATTATTTATGATTATAAAATTCAAATGATTTATAAATGTGATTATTGTTTTCATGTTTTCAATGAACTTTGAAGGTAATGACACATATCATTTTCACCAATGAATGGAAGAATAAGAGTAAACATGGAAAATTGTGGTAATTTAGTATTATTATCATAATTATTATTGATTTTATATTTTTGAATGATATATTTTTAGAGTTACATAAAAAAATTCAATAAAACTAGACAGATGAGGGACCCATTACAACTAAAGAGGTGGGTAGGGAAAATTCATCTTGGAAAATATGGAAGAAGAGGGAATATAAAAAGAATGATAAAAAAGGTTCATGGGATCAATGGATATAATCCATTTTGGGTGGCATAATAGTATAGCAGGGGTTTGGAATGATGTAATTCCTGCATTATATGTGAGAGTTCAGTAACTATATCTAGTTGGTTGAGGATGCAGCTTGTATAATCATGGAGCACTGAACTTCTTGCCATATAAATGTGGGGAACCAAGAATATATATAATGTTAATCCACTATTAAAAATACAGAAATTATAGATGTTTGTCTGATCATATTCCTCTATATTTTTACGATCTATTTTTTATATCTTCCTCTACCTTGATCTCACCGTGGGAATTTAGATCATCAAGATTCATCATGTAGACTCCATTGATGTATCAATTTTTTTTTGCTAAAACTTCATTTGATTGTCCGGATAATTTTCAAATAACTAAATTCACATAAAACATTTTTTACATAGTTAAATTAATTTTAAATCATTGAAAAATTGTAAATAACTAAGTTAGTTTTTAAAGATATGGTGATATCTCACGAGACATATTATGAGGCTGTAAATGTATAATATGATTCAATGTGTGGATGTACATTATATTTGGATCAATAATTCATCTATAATTTCATTTAAATACATGAAGGTGATCTTATTTACAGTACAAGCATAATGGGAGTATTTTGATAATGTCACTATCAGTAAATATAGAAATGGAAACACTATTGTTTATGATATATAATATTTAAGAACTCTATCCATTTTCTTGAATAACTCGAGGTCCCAAGTGGGAGTCGATATATTCATAGAACACACCCATCATTTGTTAATGAATTTTGGTTTTGTGAAACACCATGTGATTGTGTGATAACCCTCTTTATATATAATGGTTTGTGTGATGTACCATGATGCTTTGAAAAACAATAGTGGAACCCCCAATATTGTGAAAAAGATTTTTAGACAACTTCATGAAAGTGTATACTCACATTTTGTCTCATAATTAGATCTTGCATGAATAAATATCTAACAAAAATTCATTTTAGCACATATGGAAACAAATAATAGTGAATTTGGTGTTATTAAAGCAGTCCTTGCGTGATGCTTGCAGTGCATATAGTAATAATAGAAGTGGAGAATGTGACTAGATTGAATAAGGAAAAAAACGCATGTATGCATACATTCATGACCATGGATATGTGAAATGACATGTATGATACACACAAATTTAAACCAAACTATGTAATCAGAGGACAGTGTGTGTGCCTACGATGTGTGTTGAAAAACAAAGAAAACTATGTACACAACTACATGATTTTAGAAAAAAGAAAATTCATGTGACCACATTAGATGAATAATGATTGAGATACATTAAATATGATGTTCGGGATATATACGCTCCATTAATGAGGTATATATTAATCGAGTTCATAATTAATGAAGAATTAGTGTGGTCATATGTTCATTGGAAGAACGAATATATTCGTACGAAATGTTGTACATAGGAAGCTAACCATTAATAGGTTATCATTATTATTTTTGAAATTCTGAAATAAGTGAAATGGTTCTTGAAATTAAAATATTCTAGTGTGATCTAGAATTATAATGGAGGATGACCAAGTTATACTTCTATGAGTGGATCTAATATTTATAAGAAGAAGAAGCTTGTGATATGGGGATCTAACTATGTTTTTATGATTCTCATAATACTTGGTGTATAACAAGTCGAATAGTTGCGGTTTCTATCCTACCAAGGAAGAAGAGTATTTGTTTGGTTTATAACCATGATCAAATATAGGATCAACTATTAGGGTGTATAAAAATTTTATACCTTAACAATTATAATGGATTAATTAGTATAGTGGAGATACCACGTTTGGGTGTCTAACTATCATGGAAAGGAGTAGTTCATATAACCGAAATTTGAAAAATATTGTGTTATATGTTTCATTTACTATTTTTATGCATGAATGAACCACTAATCATAACATGTGATAGAGGATGGTTTTAAAAGGTTTAAAACTCTTCAGTAAAACAATTTGAACTAGATTCACCTCCCTCTTAGTGTGACTTCATGACCCATTCAACACATAAATGTGTAATAGAGGTTATTAAACCACTGTTGGGATCTAATTTACAAGTCCAATTGTTTTTATCAAAATGATATGACGTGTATATTTTATTTTGAATGAATAATAATTGGCTTCATATTTAAAAGACTATCTCTACACCAAATTATTGATATGGTGATGTTTCTATCAATACACTAATAATTGGATGAAAATATTATAAAATAAGATGAAGTAGAATTCTAAGATAAATGAAGATTGAGTTCCAGTTGATGTAATTCATATTGGTAATTGTTCTATGAAATTAACTAACCCAATATATGATGAATCATATTCACATGTGATTATTATTTGATCAATTCTGAAATTATAGGACATCTGAACAATGTTCCCAAATGATCGATCATGTGTATGATTCGATTTTTCATGGACATTAGGATGAAAAGTTACAGCTAGAAAAAGAGGCATATTATATTGAACATTAATTTAATATTAAGGTTTTCATGTCCAATACCCTTAGAAAACATGTGAATTAAATGGATAAAGAAATATCCCTTTGAAAAGAGATATATATTGGATCTGTTGGATAATTTCAAATTAATATGTATGAGAATTTTATTTTGGAAATTGCATTCTCAAAAGTTATCTATAAAATTTAAAATATGAATAAATAATCTTAGAATTATAATTAATTTTTAAAATATTTAAAGAATAAAGAGTAAATGAACATGAATGTTTGTTACTGATGAAATATTATATATGTGAAATGATATTTAGAAGAAAAATAGTAAGTGGGAATAAATCATAAAATAAATTTAATATTAATATATGTCTCTCAACATAAAATTTCATGAACTAGAATTGAAATTGAGAAAAGGGGAAGATACACAAGCTAAGACATCCAAAGGTATAATGAAAATATGTATTGACTATGATTAATCTGAAACGATTCATATTTTTGAAAATAGTCAAACTAGCATCAGAATGAATTTAATGCTTTCCTAAGATAATTCTATAACATGCACATTGAATAAGGTAACCCTTTGTCTTGTTAAATTTATACATACTGCTACTCTTTTGATGGAAATTTCAAATTCAAAATTAAAATCTGGTTAAACATGGATGAATAATGATTCTATAGAATCCATCAAATCATTAAAGAAAGATGTAAAAAAGTATGGATATTTTTCCACCAAAAATCACAAAATAAAAACATTAAATATAGTCATATGGTGTCATAAAAAAATCATTTGAGATTTTTTGGCTACTATTGGTGTAGTTATAAGTTAGGTGATCTGGAAAATAATTGTTTGTATAATATTTCATCATATGAAAATAAAATAATATCTACATTTAAGGGGTGAAAAGTTTTATAAAATAGGAATCATGAAAAATAGAAGATGATATCATGGAACTGAAATTAGTCTATCATTAAAAGTTTTTATTAATTAGAAAATTTATATGATTTTTTATATAGAAGTGGTTATTGATATAATGGATGTTGTTTTATACCAATCATGAAAAAATCATAATCTATCATAAATAATATACAACAATATGAATTAAAACCCATATGAAATGGTGATGAAATGTCATTATTTTGATGTGAACAAAATACTAGGGTTGTTAAAAAAACTTTTAAAAAGTTTATGAATAAAAATTTAAAGAATGAAACACCATAAAAAATGAATCTATTTTGGTAGTAAGGGTCACATCATTGAACATTGTGAATTTTACAAGAATATAAATACATTGGTAGGTACTCAATTTTTTTCGAAATATTCAATCTAGAAGAGAAATGAAAGCATTGATTTGTTGAAAGTTATATTTGATGAAGAGTGTGAAAACTTTCATAAAATGTATAACATGATAACTGATATTTTTGTGTATGAAAGGATTAATATTTATATATATTGAGGTTACAAAATTTATAATTTTTCCCAGACAAGAATGCTTTTTGGATAATAATGGTAATGAAGATGTAAATTATTTTTTGGGAAGAATAATTATATACACAAAGTGAAGTTTGAGAATGTTTCAAAGGAATGTTTGATTAGTTGGAGAGAAAAATTTCTAGTCGGAAAAACATTGTAAAACCAAGATAAAATTGAAACCGATTTTTTTCAAAATGTGGAGAAGCATCATTCATTTAAGAAGATAGTTGGGTTGAGAATAAACTATCATCCCAGTTTCTCTAACCAAGAATCATTGACGAAAGACCTTATTCATTTGACACTTTGTGTTTATTTTTCTAGAATGCAATTGAATGTGATGCCTGAATTCATGGGGAGACCTAAATTTTTTATACATTTTGTGGACATATTATAGCTACAATGTTATCCATCATGGAATACAATTGGAATTATGATATATATTTTCATTATTTCAAGTACTATCTAAAGATTCATGTAGTTAATTCTTGAATAAAGTCAATAGTGAGTAAGATATATTTAGTGCATCTATTTCGGGGTGTTCAAAAAATCAACCACCAGATATTTGAAATTCAATAAATGTATAATGAATATCAGAGGTTCTGGTGAGGTATGGAACTTGTAATTTTAAATGTTAAATTATTCTAAATTGAATCCTTTCACCATTTAGGTATGTTGATTACACGCTTATTTTCATTATGAAAATTAAATTCTAAAAGGGATATATTTATTAGATGATGAAAAAAATAAAATTTAATTTTAATGTGGAAATAAATTCATTCACATGAATTTTTCTAATTTTTTTTATTTCAGAAAGAGTTTATTTGAAAATCATTTGAATAATCCCCCATAAGAGGTTTCAGGGTTGGTATTGAATGATTCTAATTTATTGAACACATTTATATTAAATTTTATCACTCTTGTTTTATATATAGAGTATTGATCACATAGGATCTGAGTTAGAAAATATTATATCATTTCATTGTTAGTAGTGATTCCATTCTTCTCAAAATTATATGTGAAAATATTTTTCATAAGAGAAGATAATGTTTTTAAAATATGATTTTTAGTGATGTGGAACCATTTCCAAATCAATGTCATTGGTTTTATATAGAATAAGGTGGAAAAGATATCATTAAATTTTAAAATGATGTAGGTGTTGTAAATAATTAAAAAGGGTGATATTGAAAAACCCAATAATATTTTTGATGTTAAAATTGTTTTCAAATATTTAGGAATAAGATAAGTAATTGAGTTTTAAAATAGATGATTGTATTGATGATTTAAGGTTCCAAGAATTTAAAATGTTAGGAGGCACAATGTTTGAACCAATGATTGAAAGAATAAAATAAAACTTGAAAAATAGTGGAAATTGTGTATGATTAATTTAAACATATTATCTTTCTATAATTGATGAATCCATTTTATTGCCTCTGTTAAAAAATTATCCAACCACACTAGCAAGCTAAGGGACCCGCAACCACATCTTTGGTGGGTAGTTCAAACTCAGACAAACTAGAATGAAGGCATATGAAGTATGAAGAGAGAACCCATAAATTATAATTGGAGAAATGATGATCCACTATGCATAAAGGCATGGAATCAGAGATGGCTTCGAACATAGGGTGGTGATGATGTGTTATGTGAGCATTCATTAACCATTTCAGGTCGGATAGGGATATTGTTTTAATTAAAGGGTAGCACTCAACCACTAATTATATTGGTATTAAACACCAAGAAATTATATTTTGTTTATCTTTTATTAAAAATATGTAAATAATGGTAGATTTGTATTATTATTCTTCTATGTCATTTGATCAATAACACAGTCATTATTTTACCCCATTCTCACTTGCAGACATCTAATCATCAAATTTCTCCTTGAAAAAATCACCCATGGATCATGTTGAGCTATTAGAAAATCATTTTAATGTCGTGATAATAATGAAATGACTTAATTCACATTAAACATCATTAGAATGTACAAAAAAAGTTCAAATCATTTTAAAATAGTAGTGATCTAAAAAAAATTTCACGATTATAATGATATATCACGATATGTATTTTGAGGTACTATGTGTATTATATGGTCCTACATGGGCCTTCTAGTGAATTTTGGAGTACATGGTGGGTGATAGATTCATATATATACATGAGGGAGAGGTAATATTTATTATGAAATTTATGAGATCATTTTGAGAGAGAACCATGACAAATAAAACGAGACACAGAAATACATTGGTTCGGAAATTAGAAATGGTTCGCACGTTTCATATTGTTTCAAGAAGAAGAGATCTATTATGTTAGTGGATACCATTATAAAACACTCTCTCGATTTCAATAAAAATTGATGTTTTGTGAAACAAAAAGATATTGTGTGACACCATTGGGGTATCTCTACTGGTTTCCTGGAGGCCCCTAATACATTCATAGAATTATAGTGGCTTCCTCAATATTGTAAAAACTATTTGAGATAATTAATAAATATTGTAAACATACATTGTGTCTCATAAGGAATATATTTAACACATAAAAACTATAACATTGATTTGTAATAGCCCTCAAAAATAAGAGGAAATATGTATTTTGTGTGATTGGTTGGTTCCTTGCATTATACAAGGAGATGATACATTAAGAATAGAAGTGGACAATGAGTTCGGATTACATTAGACTATGAGAACATGCATGGTTCAATTCATGAACATGAATAAGTTATATCACTTGAATAAAAAAACATCAAACCCAAACTAAATAAATAGAGGAAAATGTGTTCGTATACTGTATATATGGATAGAAAAAATGAAACAGATGTATGGACCTATATTCATACAAAAATGAGATCATTCCTGTGATCATCTTACATGCATAAATATTGTGATACCCGAAATAATATTTTCATATTCCTTGAAATAAATATATTATGTATATTTAAATCGAGATAATAATTTTATATGAAGAAGTTATGTCAGGTATTTATTAGAAGAATGAATATTTTCTTGAGTAATTATGTACTGAGGTATCTGACTACGTACAGGTGATCGGTTTTTTTTGAAAAAGACCAACATCATTGAAAATTTGTCTAATTTTGTCTACGAATGTATGATCTGGTATGCTCATGGAGGAATATCATGAGATCATCCTACTATTTGATCATATCATTACCAGAATAAGATTAAGGTTTTGACTTGTGGTCAAACTAGTTACTGGAGATGATTGAGAGACAGGGTGTAAAACTAGTATAACATTTTGGGTGTCCAAAAAACCAATGTATAATAGTTAGATCACTGGTGGGAATATCCTGGATCATCAAAAGGATCAAATAATAGGGTTTATAACATGTTATATCTGGAACCATTAACAAATATTTCTAGGTGGTAGGGAAACCTGATGCTATCATATTTTATTTAAAAGTTTAATAAATGAACATGGAATGGAGAAAGGACGGGTTCAAACCAAGGATAAGCCCTCATCCAGAAAAGGTAACTACAAATGAGTAAAATCAGTACCATATCCATCATCAAGGATATAATAAGTTGATTCCAATTCTAATTCTAATTCTTAAGATTGAAAAGCACAATGTACATTTCCATGAGTTTGACCTACTCCAAAGTGTGGTCCTTAGATGAAGATTGCTGACTATACCAACATGTAGCAACATAATCATCTTTACCATGTCCTCAGATAGGGATCCTTGGATGAAGACCCTATTACCTTATTTTAGGTAATTTCCATGCCCATTTTAGTTTATCCCTCCCCATGTGAGGGAAAATATACATGATAGGCTTCCATGTAGAGTCTGTTTGAGGAGATTACATATATGAAACAACCTTCATAACATGATTTTATTTTCAATCAATAATTGGATCATTCAAAGATAGATGTTTTCTAAATATTGGAATCAATTAGGAAATTGTTGAAAGAAACATTATCACTGACAATGTCTTGAAAACCATAAGTTGCATCAACTGTAGGATTTCAGTCATCCACAAATGGTATTTGAATTTTTTTTCTAGAATAGGTAAGTCATTCCCATCAAGTCAAGATACATATTAATTGCCTTACGATCAGTATCAGAATCAGTGCAATCATTAATATCATTATTCATTACAAATATATCACCTGAATACTCTAACGTACCTATATTTATGGATTAAATATTTAGGACACTCCTACAGTTGGTGACCTCATTCCCTTTAACCAGGCACAATATACAAAATGATGGATGGAATTCAAATTCAAAACGAATATCAAATGATACCCACAATTTTTCACTAATTTGGCAGATTCAGGTAGATGATTTAACATTTCAACATCATCCATGACTCTAAAAATGTGTCCAAATTTCTATTCCACACTCGTTTCAAACATTTTAACTGGTGCACTAATATAGGATAAATGATCAATAAAAATAATAATACGCCCAAACACTCGGCTAAGACCATGAATTATGATCATGATTTTAATTTTTGCATATTTATGAGAGAGTGGATTAAAACTCCTATCCATATAAGAGATGTTAAAATCCCAAGGATCAAGCAAATAGAAGATGGATCAATAAGAAAAAGTTAGGTCATCATCATTAGAAAAAATAAAATGAAAATGTCATCATATAATGGGTACAATTCACTTATTCGATAAACCAAAAATCCAAGATATCCTAAATATAACATTTTAGAGTCAATTGTATTATCACCCATTGAATGAATCAGTATCCCATTTTAAAAAACATACATACATTTAATATCTCTTTAAGAGAGACAGTTTTTTGAACAATTATGAAAGATCCCTTCATAGATGGAAAGTAAAAATCACCCTGATCACCACAAGCAGAGTCGTTCACAGTGTGGCCATCAAGAGTATAATATATAGGAGTAGAGGTGTTCAAAGTGTGATCACCAGGAGAAGATTTTACATGAGTAAAAGAAGTAAGATATGGAGTTAATGCCACTTATGGTGCACAAGTCAAGGTATTTAGATCTAATATGTGAACATTTGAGGTAGTTAGATCTGAAGCATGAATAATAGGAGCCTGGTTGTTTAGATATGATATGAAGACATCTGAGTTAGTAATATTTGATTAGTGAATATTATGATCTAAGGTATTTTATTTGAGAATAGAAGGTTACATGGTAGAAATATATGTAGTGAAAACAACAGGATCTACAAATTATAAAACATCACCAGCTAAAACCCTAACAAAAAGAACATGCTCTTCAAGAGTTTAAACTGTAGGGATTGATGAAATATGATCTGAAGAGAGAACAATAGTATATACGAAATTTTGAAAATTTTGAATGTGAGGACTCGAAATCACAATGTGATCGTGGACACATTTACATCTAATGAATGGATAGAATAAACCCTCACAGTATCACTAGGATCTCTACCCCCATTATTCATCTTCCCATACACCCTGAACCATAGTAATTGATAAAAAGATTATAGTTTACAATCCTTTTATATTGGTCTAAAATAAATAAAAATGATTAGGTCTTAGTACAATTAATTGTAAAAATAATGTGTGTTTTGAATCATTTAAATCATTCTTTAAATGCGTGATCAACTCATCTTAATAGGTGATATTTTTTTTAAACGTGAAAAAAGAATTTATTAAAACAAGTAACAACTGATTCACCACCTATCAGAGTGACTATACTATCTATTGGAAACCTCAAATACTAAGATAAAAAATAAAAAATTAAATTTGAAAATACTTATATGTATATCATCCATGTTTTCTGGTGATCAAAAGAGGGTGACATCACATCATGAAGGATGTTGTCCACACATATACAAATAATGTATTCATCTTACAATTTAAGAAATAACAAGATATACTATCTTTTAATAATTATAAGTATGGCATGAATATAATAGTTATATAATTTATATATATTACATTAATAAATAGTATCCTTATTTCCTTTTATGTAAATCATTAGTGAAAAATGAAAAACATTTTTTTCACAAGGCAGTGGTATGTCGTACACAAGACTGATGTTATTGTATCCACTATGAAATGGAAAGTAAAAAAAGGTATATATGTTATAATATATATAGTGTTATAATTATGTTATACATTACATATGTATAATGTATATCAATCATCATATCCAACCATTAGAGGCGATAATGGAAAAAAAATGACATAAGTTTACAAGGAGGTACATTGCCATATACACCAATGATGATTTAATAACCCATTTTATGTTAGTAGAGATATTTGTAGGTAATTATCATATAATAAAAAATATAGTTATATTTATTATAGTTATTTTATTATTTCATCATAATATATTTATAATTTATTGAGGTGATGTATTATATAAAATAAAGGCACTCATTGAAGAAAAATATATATTCATCTGGTATCCCCCTTAAGTCACCACTAAAGCCTTCCAATGATGGATTTGTTGAAAATATTTGTATTCTAGAATGATATTAAGGAATTTTGGAAGTGATTTAATCATGTATAGGTTTAAAATGGTAGCTAAAGTGTGCATAACTATGGAGAGTGGTGGCCTTTCAAAATTGAGGTGAGTGGATTACTTGTAAATTTTTGAAATGAAAAAAGTATACCCCTGTTTTTCACATTACTACAGGGTAAGAAATGTAAAATTATAGAGTTTAAAAAATGATATGGTCTACAAAAATCCATAAAATATATTCTAAATAAGTATTAGTTTATTTTAACACTTATCATTTCAGTTTATCCCTAATAAATATATTTTTACCTTAACCACCATAAATAATTTCTTATTATTTAAATAATTCATTACAGTAAAAATTTAAGCTAATAATATTATATAATATAAATTTTTATTATTCCAAAAATGGAATACATTTTTTAAAATTAAATTCACATTATTGTAAAATAATAATTGAAAAATAATCCCACAGACACATTGAGAATTTGAGTTTTGAAAGATGAAATGTGAAAAATTCTATAATGTACATATATCAGAAATTAATATGAAAATAACTCAAATGAAAAAAATTGAATTAATAAATATTAAATATAATTAATTTTACATTGAAAAAAATAAAAAATCATAATTCAACATCCAAAATAATTCAAATGAAAATTTATAATTTAATGAAAATTTTGTATTTATCCGTGATTATCAAAAAATTGATTCTTTTTCAGAAAAATCCCAAAAAATCACTTAAATATAATATTGATTTTATAATATAAAAATTAAGTAAATTCTTTCAAATATATTTTTTCAAATTTGGAAAAATTAAATTTTATGTTATGTTTGAAAAAATAAACTACATCGCCTTTTAGAAAAAAATTCTTCTGAAAACATTTCATTTTTTTATAAATGACTCGTTTTTTATTTATAATTAATAGATAAAAAATTATAATTTAATTATTAATATAAATTCACAAAAAATTTATATATATGTTATAATGGTTTACTATATTATGGTTCATTTATACTTAGTGTTTTGTGTTCTGCATGATTTCAAAGAATTTATTTTTAAGAAATATATTTGGTGGGATATTTAATCTTGGTTTTGTGTGTCATATAAACTATTTAATACAATGTTTATATTTAATAATTTTGGGGTTTTATAAATGTTTTCAATAATATATCGTGATAACTATTTAATTATAATCCTAATATAATTCATTCTAATCATTATACCATTTGGTTACACTTTCTTATTTTCTCTATCACATTCAACATTAATATAGTTTCTTCTGGTTCCATCAAATAAATAAAAACCAATATATTTTTTTGAAAAATTAATAATAATGGGGAAGCCCATAATCATGAAATATTACTTATAGGATCTGTAATTTATAATACATAATGTTTAATATATTACACATTAAGTTTATCTACGGTTGTTGTTGGTCATTATATAAATCAATCATGATGGTTTGTAAAATTTTGTAATTTCAAAAACATATCTCATGGGAATTTCAATCCAGCTGTGAAGTAAATACTATTATAATTACCCATGGGATGATTTAGTCCATATAAATGTGAAACTTTTAGAGTTATTACCTATATGTACCACTATTTAAGATCCAAATCGATAGTTAGTAACCAGACATGGATGTAATTTCTTGGAAACCACTCTCTATATCATTAAATTTAATTATTGTACATTTTCTTATACATGTACTTATTCTTAGACTTATCCTTCAAGATATCCCTACAAATATCCTTAGAAATATCCTAAGGTATATCACTAATGTTTCTCATCATTGTTTCCAAATTTCAACTAAACCATTCTTTTAATACCAACGATGGTGACCTAGGATTATCATACATATATATTATAAATTTTATGAAGAATATTCTACATATTACAAAAACATGGACATGAGGATCATAATTTTTTAATTCCTTTGGGGACTAAAAACACATTTTTATTATTTCATGAATGATTTTTAATATCTCATATATGGATCTTTAAAAATTTTACTCTTCTTATACATACCCTACCTAATACATTTCATTATAACTTGGGGATAAGAATCCTAAGAAACGCTAAATTATAATGATCAATAAGGGTTAACAAGGGAGATATAAACATATCATGAAAAAATGGGTATGATAAAATAAGAATAACAATTGTAAACCTTACCATGTATATCATATATCGTAAACATTAGTCATGGAATAAATATTATAATCGCATAAGACATAAATAAAAAGGAAATCATGGATCATGATACATACTAGAATAACATTGGTATAAGATAAGAAATTTTTGAATATATATTAGAATATAAAATCATTTCCATGGTATTTGAGGTACACTAACATGTTTATCATGGTGAAATGATTTATCACCCCATACCATCATAGTAGTTAAGGATCACTCCCAAGACATCATATAATAAAACGTCCAATAATAAATTGGGTTCTCTCTCAATTCCATTCTTGTCTATCTCATGAGATATATATCATTAACCAATGAACTATAGGGTGATATAAATACAAAACATCACATAGTCAAAATCATATATACAAGTGTTTCAAGGAAATAAAAAATCCATCATATCAATTCCCACAAGATGAAATGGTTTTTGTATACAATTCATCATATCCTAACATATAGAAAATAGAATGGTCAAAGCCATTTAATCATTTCATTATATAAAAAAATTAAATGAATCATCTATCATAATAATTTTATCATGGTATAACCCATGGAAGAAAATTTTAATTCATAAACATCAATCGTTTATAAATTTAAAACATTCAGAGATTAATTAAGAATGTTACCCTGGAATTATATCCATTGTAAATAATATGTCACATCAATTGTTTTCATCTTAGATGGAAATGATTTTGAAAAAAAACATCGAACATTTCATGGGAAAATATCATTTCTTTTAAATTAAATTGTCAAAACTAAAAATTCATTAATCATATTGGAAATCCCTTAATTTGAAGACAAACTATAATAATAATAAATGTTGCTTTCAAAATATTTTAACATATTTATGAAAAATAAACATTCCAATTTGATGAATGTTTTTTTAAATAGAAATTATTTTGAATTTAGTTTTGTATAATAACACTGAAATAATATAATGGAATAAGAAAAGAAATTAATGGTTATCATGGTGGTAAATTCAAATCATGACATAGATGATAAAAAAATAATCCTTCCAAATATTTTCTAATATCCAGACAAAAATTATTCAAAAAAACATCATAATTATTTTCTAATATTTTTTTAAAAAGTAAAAAATGGGTAAAAATTCTTTTAAATAAATTAATTGAATATTGTTTTTAAATTGTTTTTATGTTTTTTTAAAAAAATTGTTTTTTATGAAAAATTGTTTTTGACTGAAGAGGGATATATATATGATTTTAATTAAAATCATTCTTCTAAACTTCTGAGAACATAAAGTGAGTAATATTAATATAAAACATGAATTCTCATGACATAAAAATTTGAACAGGAATTTCATGATTTTATTTAAATAATTATAATAATATTTTATCATCAGAAACATAATCATAAATAATTATAATAAATAATGTGATTTAATCATAAAACCATTACTAATTTAGTAACATCAAAATGTAATATTCACGAAGGAATAAAATTAAATGAAACCTAAAATAACATGATAGTTAATAGATTCATTAAATTACATGTAATAGAGTCATTATATATAACAAATACAATAATATAGGTTAAAATAATAAAAATTCTCGTGGAATGAAAAAATGAGACACAAATCCCTCACTACATTCATTGCTTTTGAACTATAAATGTAATTAAAGAGAGTTACTAAAATAGATATATAAACCCCATTAATTTTAATAATAATAATAATAAAATTAATTCATGGGATTTTTATACACCACATAAAATAAACACATGTTGAATGTGGCTTCTATGCCATAGAAAATTAAATTAAGTCAGAAATCCCTTACAATAAGACTCGACCTCCTTTATACACATTCAAAAATATTGAATAACAAATACATGTTTTTTATAAAAATATTAAAAAACCATAAATATAAATATCATACCATATATGATTTACTTATGACAATTTATTACCTGATTGTTAACAATTTCATGTTAAAGTCATATTTCGGGTAATAACTACATCGTTTTTCATGTTTATTTTGATTTGTTAATTTTGGTCATCATAATACAGTCATGATCAAATAATATCAATAATTTTAACCATGCTATAAATATAATGAATATTCACCACATATATATTTTATTCTTATCTTTATAATTCAACTATATAAAATGAAATACACAGTTCATCGTGACATTAGGTCTTATGTATGCATTATCATTATTTCTATTTTCATGAAGTATTGAATAAAAAAAATAAAATAAAAAATATATGAATTATTAAATAATGATAATTTTGTCATATATATCATTTATATTCAAAAAAATGTTCAAATAATAACATCCATGTAATGTATATGGTAAAATGAATCAGATCACATCGTGAGGCGGTAATCTACCATATACACAGCTGCCATTGTCATATATTCCACAAGAATGGAATGGAAGAATGTATATGTTATATAAAAATTCCTGAATTATGGTAATATTAAAAATAAAAAATAAAAATGTTAAATACATAATTATATTCTCTTTTGAAATATGGATATGGAAAACATACTAAATCGCTTTTTGAGGAGTTAGTCAACCATACACATGAACAATAGTTTATATATCCATTTTATGGAAGTAGATTTAGAAATATGTTATTGAATTAAAATAATATATTATCATTATTTATGATATAATTTTTTATTATATTTTATTAGTGATAATGTAATTTAAAATAGAAAAATAATAAATAAAGAGACGGACCTCAGTGAAGACAATTAGCTTCGCTTAAAATAATCTCATTTGGATCCCTTATTAAGGACCCTATTATTGGTCTCTTGGGAGGATAAATAGCTTTAGAAATTAGATAATGATATTATGGTGGTATTTTGGAAGGGTGTTTATGATCTATATTCCTTGATAGGTACGATAAAGTGAAGGGTGGTGGTGGCCTTTTATAAGTGGGAGAAGGAATCCCAAATGTAAAATTCTTTGAAATCTCAAACAATTCTAGAATAATAATGCAATTCAAATTAAATAGTTTATAAATTAACATATATTAAAACATTTCAAAAATCATATTGAAATAATTCCAAAAAATAGAATTTAAAAATCGGTTTTATTCAATTTTAACCCTTACCATTTTTGTATAACCACCCAATAAACCCATCTTTTACCAAATCCATAGTAAATAATTTTTACGATTTGTACAATTAATTATCGTTAAAAATAATTTATAACATGTTAGATGAAATAAATTATTATTATCTAAATATGAAATTCATTTTCAATAATTCCACTCACATATGAAGAAAAATATAACTTTAATCTCATCCTCTAGACACACTGAAAAAGAGGGCACGTAGAGACAAATGGATGAAGGTTTTAAAAGGTTTTTATATTAAAAATTAACATGATAATTATTACAATAAATATAATTGGATTAGAATTTATATAATTGAACTAAACTTTTATTTTAAACCATATTATTTTTTATGTTTTTAAATGTTTAAAAATTAATAACAATTCTTAACAAAAACTAGTTTTTTTCAATATTCATCAAAATTTTCTTCATCTCAATATTTTTTGAAATATTAACCATAATATAATTTTGAAATTATTATTTCAAAATTTATATTTATATTTTTAGTTATATATTCTAAATTTTTAAAAAAATTAGTTCTAAAATCAGTGTGTAAAAATCAACAAAACTCTATTTTAGAAAAATTTATCTTTTTTTCATTAAATTTGATTAATTTGAATATAATTTCTTGATAACACATTATATTAATGTTAAAAAAATTGATTATATATATATATATATATAATTTTTATTAAATTATTTCAATAAAATTGATTTTTATATTAATAATTGCATGAAAATATTTTTTTTCAAAAATATATTTCTCCTACTTCTAAAAATATTTTATTTTAATTTAATATTATATGTTCCTAAAATAAATTTTTTTATATATATTTTTAAACTATATATTTTTATAATTTCTTTAATTCAATTTTGACTGTCCATTCAAATGTAATGGTGATAACCATCATTTTAAATAATAATATTTTAATAGTTTGTAAAATTATGATTAAACTCAGTGTTACATGTAATGTAAGATACACTCTATGCATCACGTAATGAATGATAAAAATTGTGTTTTGTATCGTAAAAAATATCAAAATGATTGATTTTATTTGGAAAAATAATAATTTCAAAAATTGTAGGGTGCTACTAAATGTTTTAAAATAAACCAACATTAAATTTTTGTTTCTATATTGATTTTTTACAAAGTTTTTCCATATAACAATATAAAAATTAAAATATTAGACCATTAAGATGAACCAAAATACACAATTACATACTCACAATAAAATATATCTAATCCCACCATGATTGATGTTGGTGAAATTATACTCATTTGTTCCAAAGATGTATTCTAATATTTGTACGAGTTGAGTTTTACACCACCATTTTTTCATATATTTTCTTTTTTGAAATATACATAAGGATTCACAAAGGTTAAATAACAAATTATGCCCATGGGTCTATTTTTTTAAAAATAAAAATATATTAAAATTTAATCATTCAATTAAAAGGGGAATATTTATAACCATAAAAAATAACAAATAAACATGGAATAATGTGAAATTTTTTGGTGTGAATATATTTTAATTTATTCAAAAAATGAAAATCTTTTTGAATGATCCTATAGTGTTTGTTTCAACGCACCATCCACGAGCATTCGATAATGAAATGTTGTCCTTTGATTGAACACCCTAAATTCCAGGGGGTATGATGACATTAAAGAATGGTATCCCCCATGCCATTAAAATGTATTCTCCATTATATTGAATACTTATATCATGAACTTCATCCCTCTGATCCATCTTAATTATTGATATTCCCTTTAAATTTTCTAAAAACATCAAAATCCACGTTGGTGTTCAAAGACAAATTACTTTCATTAATATATTGATTACAAGTAATCTCTAAGAAACAATATTGACTATATACTAGAATCATGTATTTAGTGAATGTTTTATCCTACAAATGAATAACCAGATTCTAGTTGTATAATAGGTTCATTATGTGGGGGGGTTACCCTATTAGAGAGAAACAGAAAAACAATTCTCTGTATCATACATCCACTTTCATACAATCAAGTACATAAAAATAACCACTAATATCCCTAAAATTGTTTACATTATAGTTACTTTAAAATTCTTATGAAAATTTCCAATTACATGATGATGGTGTGAAAATTTAATGTGCATTATTTCAGTATGTGGAAAATTATGTTGGAGATTCTAATTGATCCTGAGTATACTAATATATTTTAATTATTTTGATAACTCTATTAAGAACTATATAAATCCAAGGAATGCTATTGGTTTGAATAAATGACCATTCATTAATATATTGACACCTAATCCTATTCATAATGTACATTATACTATGTATAACTATATTTTATTGAAGTACCATTGTATCATAGAGAATATTTTTCAATAACATAGTGTGTTACAAATTTAGTTGGATGAATATATTCTTATGAAGATAAATATCATAACATTAATCCATAATCAGAATCTACTTACTCTAAGTAAATATATATTCCATTATCCACTAATTTTGAAGAAATCATTATCTGTATATTCAAATTTATATACATATGAAAATTATCAAAAACATTATGAAGGTTGAGAAATTATTTGGAAAACATATTGAGATAGATAAAAATGAGGAAAAATCTACTAGAAAATATCAATGTGGTGTATCTAATATGAAGTATTTTTCCCCAAAAATATGATTATAGGACATGTCATGTCTCTTTCATAAATAAAATATATTATTTATGTGACTTTATGGGTCAAGGAAACATACTTAATTCAATAATCTATGATCTCGTTCGATACCACCCCCACCTCCAAACATGTTTAAGATTCTTTTTTTTAAATAAAAATGTTTTATCATATGGTGTTATGTTTTTTAAATAAATAGATATATGATGGTCTATTCAAATTAAATATAATTGTTTTTTCTTATTACTTCATATATTCATTTGGTTTATGGAATAAAAATTTAGGTCAAAAAAAATTATAATATAATCTATGACATGAAAAAGTTGGAATTTCCACCTAATAGTAATGGAAATGATAACAAATCTATGAAATAAAAAATAGTTACCAATCTATTTCAAATTGTAGAAAGGAAAATTAAACTACATGTATTAATATACATTGATGTTTTTTATTTTCATACTATTGAAATAATATATAATTTTATCATTTACAATGTATCGTTGTGTATTTTTCTATATATATCGTTTGCATGGTAAAAATAATGATATAGGTAAATATTTATTCTATAATTTTTCTTCAACCACCAGTGATGGATTCCAATTAAAATCATTATATCGAACATGGGTGGTGATGATTATATTCATTTATGTTTTCATTCCCTAGGGACAATATGTGAAGTTATAGCTCCCCCCAAAATGCAGTATAAGATTTTAACATATTATTAAGAACCTATTTTTTGAAATTAGGAGAATTATAAAATTTATAGTTTCATAGTTGTGGATTCGAATTTTTTTTTGAATTTTAACCATGTTAATTAATCTTAAAAAGAAATAGATTATTAATTTTTGTTTTTTTATTTACATAAAAAAGAAGGAATAATGATATATGGATTAACTAAAAAATTATCTCATGAAAGTATGGATTAAGAGGGTTGAAAAAGTAAATAAAATGAAATAACTATCATATATTCAATTGATTTTTATTTTTAGTTTTTGGTGGGAAATAATTATTTTATGCCTAGAAAAATTATGGATTTTCTTTAGATACATTCCAATACAAAAACATATAAGCAATCTATGTCATGTTAGGATATAAGTATACATTACTAAGAAATAGATGATGAAATTGAAATTATAACATTGAATAAAATTTGGAAATTAGTTATCATTAATCATAGATCATAATAAATCGGTCTCATATGGTTATTTTGAAAAAAATGAAAATTTTATGGTGTAGTTAAATAATATAATATTCTATTTTTATACAATTGGATTCATCAAAATGAATGAATTTTATATTTTGATACTTATTCTACAGTAGCATCAACTTCATCTCCTAGAATGTTTCTCAAATTAGTATCAATATATAATTTATAAATTTAAAAAATACATCCAATAATAGGTTTATTAATTTTTTTAACAAATAATTTTATTAAGAATAATTATAATTATTTATAATTCATAGAAAATAAATTAAGGTTTTAAATTTTGAACACCCCCCATATCTAATAAACAAAACTCAATAATTATTGAAACATTAACTTGATGAGTTTTATTATAAAATTTATTTGTAGTTATAAATACTGAGAGATTTGTTTGTAGATGAATTCATAATAACATTAGGGTTTTCACTTCTTTATTAGATGATAATTGGTTAATAATTAGAATTTTTATGAATTATTTAATTTTTTATCATTCCACATAATATAAAAACATTTATATGAATGTATTAGGTTAATAATATTTTTTTGGGAATCATAATTTTTAAGAATAATAATTTTATTGTCCTTCCTAAACCACGTTATATTGAAAATCATTAATTTATTTGTAATAAGATTATTGTCCACTAATTTCATCCTCATATTCTACTAGAAGTGGGATTATTCTAAACATTAGAAGGTAAATTTCACAAATAAAATATTCATTGGCTATCATGTGTCTCTTGTATGTCACAAAAAGTACAATAACATATGTAAACAATGTTTTTTGATGGTTGAGATAGTATAAGATTAATACATGTTTTTCATAATGGCTTGTGATTAAATGAGTAATCAAATGTTTTATATCTACAATAGACTACCCTATATAGTATTGTAGAAATCCAAGGGTAATGTAAGAAGTTATTGATTAGAGTTAGACTACTAATACAGATGATGACTCTTGAATGAGTGGTTAAAGTTTTAGGCTTGGTGGTGGAGACATATATTCGAGTTCAAAAAATTAAAACAATATAATAAAATATAAATTTTATTACCAGTTTATAAAATTAATAGCTACCAAAAAAGAAGATCAATGTGGTCAATATATTTTATCAGATATAACAATTTTTTAATTTTCTTATCTCTCTAGTTTCTATATATTTTTATTGTAATGAATCCTTCCTTGGATAAAAAACAACACGTATAACATAAGTCCAAGATATATTTATCTTATAAATTCTAATGTGAGTCATTTGATACAATATTGTATCAAAGCTATGGGTTATGATATAAAAATAAACAATTTTTGGGACCAATATAAAAATCTAGATTTCATGGATATTTTTAAAAAATTATACTTAATGATTGGTTTAAAACCATTTAAAAAAATTACCAATAATGGGACCATAAGATACATTTTTTTTATCATTTTTTGAAAAAAATACATTATAGAAAATTCTATTATATATATAGATAAAACACCAAATATATATTATATCAATGGAATATGTAGTATGGTGTCCATGCTAAATGAGGGTTGTTATAATACTCTTAATGAATCAAGCAATTAAACTATGTGTTGATCCATTTAAACTCATTTTTCTTCACCTATGTGAATGTTAGCATTGACTTCTCAAAAGATATTTTTACACTATATCTATATCATTTTGTAAGAAAACACTACGACATGGTAATTATTCTTTTTTGATGTATCTAAATAACTGTGTAATTTGAACTATTATATGTTATAAAAATACAATAAATAATATTAGTTATATGTCCAATAAAGATTCTACTTATTCCTCTATTTTTAAGTGTTCTTTATCTATTGGATAATGATTTAAATGGATAGATACCTATTATTATGAATATTATTTACATGATAGTTTAGTTATTTTATATCAAAAAATGATGGTTAGAATATTTTTAAATGATGTGTAAATGTTTGATTATTATGGTGATTTTAAGAATATTTACAATTAATTTTGATTTTGAAATGAGAATAAATTTTTTGAATCAATCATACATGATTTTGTTATAATGGGTTATAAATTGTTAGATTAAAAACAAAAATCATTATTTAATAATGATAATGTAAATTAATAATAATAAGTGTGTGTCTCAATGCAATATCATGTGCTCACAACATGTATGGAGGTGACTTAATGTTGCATGCCTTACACTTGTATATTTAATAAAGGTTCCATGATATTTCATGGTTGATAAATTTTTCATTGTAGTTTTTGTCTATAATAAAATGTTTATATCACGAGGATTCAACCATATTAAATTAATGGTTATGACCAAAACAGTCAATACAATCGAGGGTGATTTAACTGATATGTTTCTATACTTTTAGGTATAATATTGAAAATTTATGTGTTCATGAGGGATCAAAAAAATAAGAATAAATTTGAGAAAATTAATTCCATTTAAAAAGGTATAAAATAATTTAAATAGGTTTGTTTATGTATTTGAATGGGTCCCTCCATCCTAATAAATTGGATACACTAATTGTCGGAATCTTTCTAATAAAAAATTCTCTGGATATTGACCATTCCAATTCATCACTATGATTAATATTCCTCTCAATAAATCTACAGGAATCAACATATGTTTATGTGTTCACTACAAAAAATATGATTCATTTCTATATTAATTACAAAACCACTTTAATGGATAATATCCACCATGTACTAGTTCCAAGCATTTATCTACCATTGTATCCCAAAGAGGATTCTTCAGCAACCAATCACACAAGAACATTTGGGGGTTTGAATATAATCTTAAGGATTGTTACATCATAAACTATTACCTTACATGAAATGTTAGTACTACTATCTAGAAATAAACCCAAATAAATAAAACAAATTATTCCAATAAAAAATTTATTTCATTTATAATGTTGTCTAATTATACTATAATACGGAACATTAAAACCTTAATCTAATGCCTTTATTTTTTAACTACATCAAACCATCATTTCAATTGAATTTTTTGGATTCATTGAAATATAATAATTATGAATTTTATAGAAATAAATATACACTTGTTCAAAAGATATATTATAAACTGAATCCACCATAAATATAAACATTATACCATATGTATCACTGAACAAAGGGAATTCAATTCCAAGATATTATTTTAGAGTTAATAAAATAATCCAATCTCAAAAGAATTATTTAATCATTAGTGATTTTAATTTTTATGTATAAATTCACTATTTTTTAAAAATATATATAAATTATATCAATGTAAAATTAATTGTTTTTTATCAACTGGGTTTTTATAATTTTTTTCAGGTTGACATCAATGATACGTAATGAAATATATTAAATGATGAAAAATAAATATCATCAATTTTTAAATAATTATTTTTTTCATTAATATTTTAGGATAATACGTGAATAATTTTATTTCATGTAAAATTTTCATATCCATATCTTCACATGAACATGAATTCATACCCTGCTAGAATATAATAAAAAAAAATTGGGGAACTTTGTCCCACATCAAAAAAAATCTGACTATATATTTTTTTAAATAAAAAAATGTATTAAATTAGTGAAGAGGCTAATCGTATATGATAGATAGAATGAAAATGAAATCCAAAAAATTAATGGGTTAAAATATAATATTTTAAATAGAATCAACAATATAAAACCCCTTATATAAAAAATAATAACTGCATAGGAAGAAGAAGACATCAACATCAGTTTTTAACTACTCATGTGAATTAAGAGAAAAATCAAGCATATTTATTTATCTACCAGTTTGAGAGATAATATTATACACTTCAATATTTATTGGATGTTCATGTATATTATGAGATATTTTCCAACAGGTAGAATATATGTAATTTATACTCATTACAACAACAATAACATTTATTTCATTATATTTCAATTAGATATGACATTATTATTACATATACATAGAAAATATCAACCAATAATACAAAATTAATGCAAGGAGTCATCCCCAAATCTTGTATAAATCCTAGAAACCATAACGCCATAGTGACCTTGAAATGAATTATTGGTTATATTGTTGTGGTAATATGAATGGTCAATAATAATTTAATTCTCATGAGAAAGAGGGTTCTATTGAACATAATATTCTCTAGCCACAATCGTTATCCTATACCTAAAGATAATTCTCTAATTAAATAGATTATTAATTTTTCCTCTTGAGAAACAATTAAAAAATGTGAAGCGTAATATTTGATGACATTTACGTATTGTTGAAGAATTAAATTCTAGGATAACATGTTAGTCTAATGGGTGGAGAGTGCAATATGAAAGGTTTGAGCATGGTTTCTCAAATCATTTGGAAAAACCAATTACCGAAATACATTAAAATTCTAAAACTACTAAAAGACCATCTTGGGTTTTATCCCTCTTACCTCCACTCTTACACTCATTCAACCCTTATGTATTTACCCCTTATGACTTTTTACTTTCCCTCTTCCAAGGTTCTTCTTTCAATGATATCACTATGATTTTATGGAAATTATGCTCGAAAATATCTTATAAACATTCTAGTATATTTATTTCCTATTTTTTATACTTTTTCTAATTTATTTCCTTCAAAACATATGAATGGTGTTCGGTAGATTTTTATTCAGTGATTCATTAGTTTAATGGTTCTTCATCAGCATCAAGGGATCATTAGACATTATCTACGAATATAAGCAATGTATCATATAAAATAAATATATTAATGATATGTTTATACATTTTATAACATTTAAAAAATAATTCAATGATTACATGTGTGTTATTATCCTCATATTTACTACCATAATTCTAATATGAAGTGATTTAATTCGTCTCATTGAGAATGTTAGTCTCTCCATGGGTTTGATGTTGGAACGAGGGGTAATCCAAATATTTTGATTCTAAAAAACAATGTATTATAATGTATTTCTCTAAAATGTAATGAAATTTTTATCAGAATGGAAAAAATAATGAGTTTATTGGATTTTAAAATACGATTATTGGTGTTTTAGAAAAGAAATGGTTTACTTTTTGATTGATTTTGATTACTGAGTTCTCATGGGTTGGTTTTGAATAAAATTTCCTAGATGTATTTTAATGGATTATTTGGAATTTATTTCAATGGTTTTAAAGTACTTTCCATTGGGAGTTATTATTTTATAAGTCTTTGATGGATATTTTAAATGGTTTTAATGTTTTTTGAGGGTATTAAATTATATTGATCATATTTTTTGTTTTCATTGATATTTTTAGTTACCTTAGATGGGAGATATTCATTATTATAATTATTTTATAATATGAAATAGATTGTTTATTATGAGGGTTGTTAGGATTATAGGATATTTCATTTTTTAATTTTTTCATGGATGTGATTGTTATTTTTGGTTGTTTTTTACTCCATTTTGAAATGTCATTAGAGCCCTATGTAATATTTTGGTGTTTTAAATGAGTGATCCACCAGTAAATGTTTTTCCCTATATTTTTTCATATGTATGAGTAATATCTAAAAGTGGAAACATCATGGTGAGATAATGAGGGTAAATAAGAGTTGATTGAAGTTATGTTCAAATATCATTAGCTGATACTCTATTATATATTATATTAGCTATGTATACATCAATTTAATTTTATATCCGATTATGTTACCCATGAAACTCATTCATTACTGATTATGTTGATAGAGGATATCCACCCCGTACCTAACTCTATCAACCTATAAAAAATTTTGACAATGGAAACATGTTCCTAATTTTATCTTAAATATGATTTTCTATATGTGTCATACCACTATTAATGTTTTACTTATTTTTCCTTGTAATACCTTATTTTACGTCAGTTTAACATGAGTTTTTGTGAAAATTCCAACGAAATGGGTAATTATTTATCATTTTTTTAATTAGGAATTCCACCATATTTTTTTTAAATAATTTCTCATATTTATTTGGTGTATTTTAAAAATTGTTAATTGGTTTTTTGGATTTAGTGGTTCCTAATATTTTTGAGATGAATTATTTAGAACTTTTATAATTGTATTTTTTGGATTAATGAAGAAATATTATACTTATAAATTTATTTTAATATATTAAAAATTTATTTATATTAAAATGTTATGAAAGTGGTGTAGAGGTTATACAAATTGAGAATTTTTTTATATCATAATATATTTTCAATGATGGATTAGTTAGATTTTGTGATATATGGTTAAATTGGATTAATGAATCCTTGTACGTAAATGTAAGGGAGATTTTCTTAATGAATTATGATTAGTTGTGTAATTATAGATAATTTTAGTTTTATTTCACTTTCCTAATATATTTTACCATGAGATATTTATAATAAAATATTGAATTCATTTTTTGTTTTAATTTTATTATTGATTTAGTTTGAAATTTATTTTCTGATGTTTGGATGTGTACCTTATAATATTTATTTATTATCAGTAATGTATTGATGTTTTAACTAGTTTTATTATGCTAATTATATACTCATTTTATTTAATTTTTTTTCATTTTGATATATAAATTGACCATGATAAACATCATGGTGTATGTTTGATCAATATTATTATTTCATGAAAATATATTTTAAATAACGGCTCCTTGGTGCCCTTGAATGATTTTCCATCTCATGGAGATCATGATTTCCCTACGAACCTACTAGAATGATGGGTCAGCTGTCATGTCAGGATATATTTGTATTATTTGATACAATATTTTTAGTTTATGGTCTCAATATTTGAAAATGAGGAAACATAAGAAGTAGATTTTACGGATGAATTTTTAATTTGACATTCAAAATTAGCTAGATATTTTAAAATTTACTATGCATGATTAAACCAAAGATGAAATATAGAGGTGGATGATTATATTTGAGGATAATTATTGTGAGTTATTAAAAAGTATTAAAGTGATGGAATGAGAAGAATTGGTTGTAACGACTCGAAATTTTGAATAAATCTTGTTCCCTAATTTCATGTGTTATTTTATTTTATTTTTATACTAAAAAAAAATGTTTTATTTGATAAACATGATTATAATTAAAATGAGACCATTGGGTTCTGACTGTTATATGACCATCGGTCAATATGACCGCTGTGAACAAAATGTTTTGATTATTGTCTCTAAATACAAGTAATCTTGGTTAATTATTATAGAAAGAAGATTCTATGGCCTCACCTAGTAGTCTTGTACCGATCGAAGCCCATCTAACAGAGCTTGGGAAGGAGGTAGCACCATTGGGCTTTGCTCTGGATCAAATCCAAGCCGAACTTCATCATGTGAAGCTGGAACGGAATCGCCTTCGTGAGAAGTTCAAACTGATAGAAATTACTACTCGAGCAATGTTGACTGAGCCGCCCCAAGATTCTATCACCCTAGCACACCTTACTCTTAGGGCCTATGCTGGTATTATAAGAGGCTATGTAACGAGACCGTAACTACCTTGTGTAATCCTTGTTTTAAATAAAAATTGGGATTTCTTCTTATGATGAAGTTTATGAATTTTGAAATGACCGGATAAATATAGTATGCATATTTTTTATGAATTTTAGAAAAAGGATATTTTAAAAATGTTTATGTAAACCTTAAATAATTAAAAATGTGTAATGATTTTCAAAAAAAGGTCTTCTACAATTATGTTCAGTACAAAATTTGGAGTCTAATAAGATCAACTTAATTTTTGATGAATAGTAAATTATGAATAGTGATTTTACGCTTAGGATTAGTAAGGTGACCAAATGGATTAGTAATCTCACTTAAAGAAAGTTTTAAAATAATCTAGGCACCTTGATTAAGTAATGTGATTCAATAAAATGGTTAAATAACGGTTTCATAAATTATTATTCAAGTATTAGTTTTTTTCGGATGAATAGTGTTTTTTAATTAAAAATTTAATTAAAAATAATTAGAAAATTATTTTTATAAAAATGACTTTATTTTTGAACTCAGAGCATCGATATTATGTTAAGGTAATTTTTGGGGATTTTTCTGAAAAAATGAATTTTCGATGAATAGTGTTTTTATTTAAAAATTAAATTAAAAATATTTAGAAAATTATTTTTATAAAATGGATTTCATTTTTGAAATCAGAGCATTGATATTTGGTTAATGTGAAATTTTGGGATTTTTCTGAGAAAGTTGAATTTTCAGTGAATAGTAAAAATACAGTTTTAGGGTTTCAGTATGTTTAATGACATCATAACGGTGTCATGATGATGTCATGAGATCTTTTGAGGGTTGGCCGACCAAGGGTGATGAATTATTGTTTTGGGGGCCCCATGTGGCCTAACTCCATGATAAATGCCAAGGGAGAGCACATGGGTTTGAGAAAAGCACATGTGAGGTGTCCCTTGGCCATTAATGCTTTGTCCCCTCACTTTCCCTATAAATACCCACCCTTTCCTCCTTTAGTTTTCACTCCCAACTCTCCCCCAACGAAGTTCTGGTCTTCTTACCTCCCAAAGAGTCCTTCCAAGGTGCCCCCAAGCCCTCAAGGTCCAATCCTTTGAGTTTCAAGAGTCACGTTTTAAGGTAAGGGATCCGACCCCTCTCTTTCTTTTCATGTAATCTCTTTTATGTCATTCCTATTATGCTCCATGTTTTTATGCGAGAGGATGTTCTTTTATATTCCTCTTACTGCCCTTTCATGTTTATATGATGAGAGATCCCCTCTTACTCTCATCATTTCGTTTTATGAAAGTTTAAGTGACGCCGTTAGGCTGCCGAATTTTTAAGGGATTCTTTCACCCTTCTCATTTTTCAAGTTCGATTTTCATGTCAAGTCTTTCAAGTTCCTTTTTATTATGTTGGGGTATGATCTCTATATCTATCATACTGATCTCTTATGATCATATGATGAGGTACCCTATTTGATCTTGTCAAATCATTTTCTTTTGAAGTTAAGTGACGTCGTAAGGCTGCCGAATTTTCATAAGAGAAATCTAATCTTTTTTCCTTCCATGTTTTTCATTTCAAATGGTATCTCCCTCAAATTTCATTACCATGTCCATATGTCCTTCTTACTCTTTCGCCCTACTGTTTTATGGATCATTTATGAGTGGGTGACCCATGTCCCCTCTCATTTCAATGTTTTCTAAAACCCCGAAACTTAGCCGTTATGCTGCAGAATTTTCCCCTCAAAATGCCTCTCTCTTTTCTCAAAAATTATTTTATGTTATAAAGTGAATACTCAAAGCTCCTATTTCTACAAGGGTATTCACATATATACCAAAATGTTCTATTTTAAATTCTGGTATTTACATACATGAGACCCACCTTCCTTTTCTGTGGGTTTTAAAGTGAGATAAAGATCATGTCTTTAAAGCAGTTTTTAAAAAGTTATGATTATGAAATGAAACCCATTTCCTTTATGCTATATGGGTTATTTATGAAATGTTTGATGATGATATATGTGGCTCACATGATAATAAAGTCAAATTTAAGGGTGCGCCCTGATAGCGCTCTAATGCATAGGGTAATGATGTAACCACTAGAGATTACAATTTTCACGATACCTCGGTGAATAACCTTGGTAATTTTCAAATGACACCTTGGGGATGGACCTTGGTGATATGTTCATGATTGTCTATGTTAAATGATGTAGCCACATCTTCAAGTTATGGAAAATGTTATTTTTATTATGAAATGCCTCATGATTTCTTTCTCATGCCTTAAAGTTCTTTTCATGTCCTTATTGAAGTATCTCAAGTTCACATGTAAAATGTTCCTCTTGTTTCCCTTACTGGGCCTTCTGCTCACCCTTTCTTTTGATGTATGTCCCCAGGTTATGAGATGCAGTAATGAACCTAGAATAAACTTAAGGAGATGCCTTTCAAGTGTTTAAGAAGAATGGTTTATGTTGTTTTCATGTATTATGTTCCTGGTTTCCAAGACACTAGACCTTAAAGATCCTCAGTTTTGTGTAATGTAATGAAAGTTTATGTTATAAAATGGCGGGATGCTATAGTTGGTATCAAAGGATGGTTTAGTTATTTGTGGAAATTAGGATATAAAAACTTTAGGAAGAACCCTATAGAAAAGTTTAAATATAAAAAATCTTCCTGGTATTTTGGTGAGTATTGAGTAAGGGGTTTCCAAGCAAATACATCCCTGTCTGGATACGAGCAGGTAGAGGTGGCTCTGGCACAGATGTACATAGGGGTAAAACCCAAAAACACCGCTTTGAGCTAGACTCGAACGGGAACTGGTACACGACAACGGGCCTTGCTGCACTCTTGGTTACGACACTCCCGGGGGATATGCTTTGGTAAATTCATAAGCTTAGTATGAACCATTGTTAAAGGATCAAAGATAAAATAAAATAAAGGTTCACATAAGACTATATGATCATGGATAACCTAGATGGGAACCTAGGGGATCACAATTTAGGGTATACTTTTCAACTACAAGTTATCCTTATATGCTTTAAGTTTCTTTTCTTGATTATTGGCTAAGTATTTAAGCCCCTAATTATAGTTTCTTTTCTTAGTTAATGGCGGGAAATGGAAGAACATGTCTCAACAACCAATGTGATAGGAAATGCTACGATTGCCGTATTAAGATGACAGAGGTGATTAGGGGATTAAAAGATGATTATTATTTTGGAATACGTTCACTATTTTAGGGACCCTATATGATCGAGGTAAATAGATTACTATGGTATTTTCATTGAGGAGTAAGGTTGACTTATATTTTGAAGAATCGATAAATTTATGGTGGACTTATAGTAATTTAGGCTACTTATGGGAATGATTAACCTATCTTGGGTAAAATATGTTTAGTTTAGATGTTAGGAGTGGTTGATGTTGCTTGGAGATGAACAATGAAGTTTATTTTGGAAGACTATGTTATCAAATCCTTCTTGTATTTGGGTTTCAATCTTAGTTTGGTTTATTTCGAGGAATCTTAAGGACCATTATTTACAGAATGGTCTATGATGAACTTTGGGTAGTACCATGGAACTTTGAAGATTTAAAAGTAGTTTCCATTCCTATGGGATTCTTTTTGAAGATTTGTTTTACCTTACCCTTTCTATTTTTGGGATAATGTTTAAAGATAAAAGAAATAGATAGTTAATCTTTTGTGGATTATGTGATTCTCTAGAAGATGATTCTTGTGTTTTGATGGGACCAAGTAGTTTTGAATGCTCATAGTTTGGAGAAAAGATTAGTTTTGGGTAGAAACTTATTAAAGGATGAAACTCTAGATAAAGGTAGATATATTTCCTTATGTTTGTGTTCTATGTTGTAAATGAATTCCTAAAAGTTATGAAAAGGAACGTAAAACAAAAATGTTGTTGGTTTACGTTTCCTACTAAGTAATCAAAGAGCGCTTGCACACATCATAATTTTGGGATTTTCTGGTGGTTAACTTCCTCCTAATCATGTTTTCTATCACTCTCCTTTAGGACATTACCCTTTGTTTTCTCCTCCATGTCCATGTTTCCTACATGGAATCCTAGTATGAGTAAACTCGGGTGGCCTTTGTACTTCCTTTTCTTTCTTTTAAAGAAATGGTGTCACTGACTCTTTTTCCGATGTGGGACTTTCAATGAAATTTCAAAACCCAATTTTTTAAAATTGCGAGGACGCAATTTCTTAAGGGGGGAAGATTGTAACGACCCGAAATTTTGAATAAATCTTGTTCCCTAATTTCATGTGTTATTTTATTTTATTTTTTTACTCTACAAAAATGTTTTATTTGATAAACATGATTATAATTAAAATGAGACCATTGGGTTCTGACTGTTATATGACCATCGGTCAATATGACCGCTGTGAACAAAATGTTTTGATTATTGTCTCTAAATACAAGTAATCTTGGTTAATTATTATAGAAAGAAGATTCTATGGCCTCACCTAGTTGTCTTGGACCGATCGAAGCCCATCTAACAGAGCTTGGGAAGGAGGTAGCACCATTGGGCTTTGCTCTGGATCAAATCCAAGCCGAACTTCATCATGTGAAGCTGGAACGGAATCGCCTTCGTGAGAAGTTCAAACTGATAGAAATTACTACTCGAGCAATGTTGACTGAGCCGCCCCAAGATTCTATCACCCTAGCACACCTTACTCTTAGGTCCTATGCTGGTATTATAAGAGGCTATGTAACGAGACCGTAACTACCTTGTGTAATCCTTGTTTTAAATAAAAATTGGGATTTCTTCTTATGATGAAGTTTATGAATTTTGAAATGACCGGATAAATATAGTATGCATATTTTTTATGAATTTTAGAAAAAGGATATTTTAAAAATGTTTATGTAAACCTTAAATAATTAAAAATGTGTAATGATTTTCAAAAAAAGGTCTTCTACAATTATGTTCAGTACAAAATTTGGATTCTAATAAGATCAACTTAATTTTTGATGAATTGTAAATTATGAATAGTGATTTTACGCTTAGGATTAGTAAGGTGACTAAATGGATTAGTAATCTCACTTAAAGAAAGTTTTAAAATAATCTAGGCACCTTGATTAAGTAATGTGATTCAATAAAATGGTTAAATAACGGTTTCATAAATTATTATTCAAGTATTAGTTTTTTCGGATGAATAGTGTTTTTTAATTAAAAATTTAATTAAAAATAATTAGAAAATTATTTTTATAAAAATGACTTTATTTTTGAACTCAGAGCATCGATATTATGTTAAGTTAATTTTTGGGGATTTTTCTGAAAAAAATGAATTTTCGATGAATAGTGTTTTTATTTAAAAATTAAATTAAAAATATTTAGAAAATTATTTTTATAAAATGGATTTCATTTTTGAAATCAGAGCATTGATATTTGGTTAATGTGAAATTTTGGGATTTTTCTGAGAAAGTTGAATTTTCAGTGAATAGTAAAAATACAGTTTTAGGGTTTCAGTATGTTTAATGACATCATAACGGTGTCATGATGATGTCATGAGATCTTTTGAGGGTTGGCCGACCAAGGGTGATGAATTATTGTTTTGGGGGCCCCATGTGTCCTAACTCCATGATAAATGCCAAGGGAGAGCACATGGGTTTGAGAAAAGCACATGTGAGGTGTCCCTTGGCCATTAATGCTTTGTCCCCTCACTTTCCCTATAAATACCCACCCTTTCCTCCTTTAGTTTTCACTCCCAACTCTCCCCCAACGAAGTTCTGGTCTTCTTACCTCCCAAAGAGTCCTTCCAAGGTGCCCCCAAGCCCTCAAGGTCCAATCCTTTGAGTTTCAAGAGTCACGTTTTAAGGTAAGGGATCCGACCCCTCTCTTTCTTTTCATGTAATCTCTTTTATGTCATTCCTATTATGCTCCATGTTTTTATGAGAGAGGATGTTCTTTTATATTCCTCTTACTTCCCTTTCATGTTTATATGATGAGAGATCCCCTCTTACTCTCATCATTTCGTTTTATGAAAGTTTAAGTGACGCCGTTAGGCTGCCGAATTTTTAAGGGATTCTTTCACCCTTCTCATTTTTCAAGTTCGATTTTCATGTCAAGTCTTTCAAGTTCCTTTTTATTATGTTGGGGTATGATCTCTATATCTATCATACTGATCTCTTATGATCATATGATGAGGTACCCTATTTGATCTTGTCAAATCATTTTCTTTTGAAGTTAAGTGACGCCGTAAGGCTGCCGAATTTTCATAAGAGAAATCTAATCTTTTTTCCTTCCATGTTTTTCATTTCAAATGGTATGTCCCTCAAATTTCATTACCATGTCCATATGTCCTTCTTACTCTTTCACCCTACTGTTTTATGGATCATTTATGAGTGGGTGACCCATGTCCCCTCTCATTTCAATGTTTTCTAAAACCCCGAAACTTAGCCGTTATGCTGCAGAATTTTCCCCTCAAAATGCCTCTCTCTTTTCTCAAAAATTATTTTATGTTATAAAGTGAATACTCAAAGCTCCTATTTCTACAAGGGTATTCACATATATACCAAAATGTTCTATTTTAAATTCTGGGATTTACATACATGAGACCCACCTTCCTTTTCTGTGGGTTTTAAAGTGAGATAAAGATCATGTCTTTAAAGCAGTTTTTAAAAAGTTATGATTATGAAATGAAACCCATTTCCTTTATGCTATATGGGTTATTTATGAAATGTTTGATGATGATATATGTGGCTCACATGATAATAAAGGCAAATTTAAGGGTGCGCCCTGATAGCGCTCTAATTCATTGGGTAATGATGTAACCACTAGAGATTACAATTTTCACGATACCTCGGTGAATAACCTTGGTAATTTTCAAATGACACCTTGGGGATGGACCTTGGTGATATGTTCATGATTGTCTATGTTAAATGATGTAGCCACATCTTCAAGTTATGGAAAATGTTATTTTTATTATGAAATGCCTCATGATTTCTTTCTCATGCCTTAAAGTTCTTTTCATGTCCTTATTGAAGTATCTCAAGTTCACATGTAAAATGTTCCTCTTGTTTCCCTTATTGGGCCTTCTGCTCACCCTTTCTTTTGATGTATGTCCCCAGGTTATGAGATGCAGTAATGAACCTTGAATGAACTTAAGGAGATGACTTTCAAGTGTTTAAGAAGAATGTTTTATGTTGTTTTCATGTATTATGTTCCTGGTTTCCAAGACACTAGACCTTAAAGATCCTCAGTTTTGTGTAATGTAATGAAAGTTTATGTTATAAAATGGCGGGATGCTATAGTTGGTATCAAAGGATGGTTTAGTTATTTGTGAAAATTAGGATATAAAAACTTTAGGAAGAACCCTATAGAAAAGTTTAAATATAAAAAATCTTCCTGGTATTTTGGTGAGTATTGAGTAAGGGGTTTCCAAGCAAATACATCCCTGTCTGGATACGAGCAGGTAGAGGTGGCTCTGGCACAGATGTACATAGGGGTAAAACCCGAAAACACCGCTTTGAGCTAGACTCGAACGGGAACTGGTACACGACAACGGGCCTTGTTGCACTCTTGGTTACGACACTCCCGGGGGATATGCTTTGGTAAATTCATAAGCTTAGTATGAACCATTGTTAAAGGATCAAAGATAAAATAAAATAAAGGTTCACATAAGACTATATGATCATGGATAACCTAGATGGGAACCTAGGGGATCACAAGTTAGGGTATACTTTTCAACTAAAAGTTATCCTTATATGCTTTAAGTTTCTTTTCTTGATTATTGGCTAAGTATTTAAGCCCCTAATTATAGTTTCTTTTCTTAGTTAATGGCGGGAAATGGAAGAACATGTCTCAACAACCAATGTGATAGGAAATGCTACGATTGCCGTATTAAGATGACAGAGGTGATTAGGGGATTAAAAGATGATTATTATTTTGGAATACGTTCACTATTTTAGGGACCCTATATGATCGAGGTAAATAGATTACTATGGTATTTTCATTGAGGAGTAAGGTTGACTTATATTTTGAAGAATCGATAAATTTATGGTGGACTTATAGTAATTTAGGCTACTTATGGGAATGATTAACCTATCTTGGGTAAAATATGTTTAGTTTAGATGTTAGGAGTGGTTGACGTTGTTTGGAGATGAACAATGAAGTTTATTTTGGAAGACTATGTTATCAAATCCTTCTTGTATTTGGGTTTCAATCTTAGTTTGGTTTATTTCGAGGAATCTTAAGGACCATTATTTACGGAATGGTCTATGATGAACTTTGGGTAGTACCATGGAACTTTGAAGATTTAAAAGTAGTTTCCATTCCTATGGGATTCTTTTTGAAGATTTGTTTTACCTTACCCTTTCTATTTTTGGGATAATGTTTAAAGATAAAAGAAATAGATAGTTAATCTTTTGTGGATTATGTGATTCTCTAGAAGATGATTCTTGTGTTTTGATGGGACCAAGTAGTTTTGAATGCTCATAGTTTGGAGAAAAGATTAGTTTTGGGTAGAAACTTATTAAAGGATGAAACTCTAGATGAAGGTAGATATATTTCCTTATGTTTGTGTTCTATGTTGTAAATGAATTCCTCAAAGTTATGAAAAGGAACGTAAAAAAAAATGTTGTTGGTTTACGTTTCCTACTAGGTAATCAAAGAGCGCTTGCACACATCATAATTTTGGGATTTTCTGGTGGTTAACTTCCTCCTAATCATGTTTTCTATCACTCTCCTTTAGGACATTACCCTTTCTTTTCTCCTCCATGTCCATGTTTCCTACATGGAATCCTAGTATGAGTAAACTCGGGTGGCCTTTGTACTTCCTTTTCTTTCTTTTAAAGTAATGGTGTCACTGACTCTTTTTCCGATGTGGGACTTTCAATGAAATTTCAAAACCCAATTTTTTAAAATTGCGAGGACGGAATTTCTTAAGGGGGGAAGATTGTAACGACTCGAAATTTTGAATAAATCTTGTTCCCTAATTTCATGTGTTATTTTATTTTATTTTTATACTCAACAAAAATGTTTTATTTGATAAACATGATTATAATTAAAATGAGACCATTGGGTTCTGACTGTTATATGACCATCGGTCAATATGACCGCTGTGAACAAAATGTTTTGATTATTGTCTCTAAATACAAGTAATCTTGGTTAATTATTATAGAAAGAAGATTCTATGGCCTCACCTAGTAGTCTTGGACCGATCGAAGCCCATCTAACAGAGCTTGGGAAGGAGGTAGCACCATTGGGCTTTGCTCTGGATCAAATCCAAGCCGAAATTCATCATGTGAAGCTGGAACGGAATCGCCTTCGTGAGAAGTTCAAACTGATAGAAATTACTACTCGAGCAATGTTGACTGAGCCGCCCCAAGATTCTATCACCCTAGCACACCTTACTCTTAGGTCCTATGCTGGTATTATAAGAGGCTATGTAACGAGACCGTAACTACCTTGTGTAATCCTTGTTTTAAATAAAAATTGGGATTTCTTCTTATGATGAAGTTTATGAATTTTGAAATGACCGGATAAATATAGTATGCATATTTTTTATGAATTTTAGAAAAAGGATATTTTAAAAATGTTTATGTAAACCTTAAATAATTAAAAATGTGTAATGATTTTCAAAAAAAGGTCTTCTACAATTATGTTCAGTACAAAATTTGGAGTCTAATAAGATCAACTTAATTTTTGATGAATAGTAAATTATGAATAGTGATTTTACGCTTAGGATTAGTAAGGTGACCAAATGGATTAGTAATCTCACTTAAAGAAAGTTTTAAAATAATCTAGGCACCTTGATTAAGTAATGTGATTCAATAAAACGGTTAAATAACGGTTTCATAAATTATTATTCAAGTATTAGTTTTTTCGGATGAATAGTGTTTTTTAATTAAAAATTTAATTAAAAATAATTAGAAAATTATTTTTATAAAAATGACTTTATTTTTGAACTCAGAGCATCGATATTATGTTAAGGTAATTTTTGGGGATTTTTCTGAAAAAAATGAATTTTCGATGAATAGTGTTTTTATTTAAAAATTAAATTAAAAATATTTAGAAAATTATTTTTATAAAATGGATTTCATTTTTGAAATCAGAGCATTGATATTTGGTTAATGTGAAATTTTGGGATTTTTCTGAGAAAGTTGAATTTTCAATGAATAGTAAAAATACAGTTTTAGGGTTTCAGTATGTTTAATGACATCATAACGGTGTCATGATGATGTCATGAGATATTTTGAGGGTTGGCCGACCAAGGGTGATGAATTATTGTTTTGGGGGCCCCATGTGGCCTAACTCCATGATAAATGCCAAGGGAGAGCACATGGGTTTGAGAAAAGCACATGTGAGGTGTCCCTTGGCCATTAAGGCTTTGTCCCCTCACTTTCCCTATAAATACCCACCCTTTCCTCCTTTAGTTTTCACTCCCAACTCTCCCCCAACGAATTTCTGGTCTTCTTACCTCCCAAAGAGTCCTTCCAAGGTGCCCCCAAGCCCTCAAGGTCCAATCCTTTGAGTTTCAAGAGTCACGTTTTAAGGTAAGGGATCCGACCCCTCTCTTTCTTTTCATGTAATCTCTTTTATGTCATTCCTATTATGCTCCATGTTTTTATGGGAGAGGATGTTCTTTTATATTCCTCTTACTGCCCTTTCATGTTTATATGATGAGAGATCCCCTCTTACTCTCATCATTTCGTTTTATGAAAGTTTAAGTGACGCCGTTAGGCTGCCGAATTTTTAAGGGATTCTTTCACCCTTCTCATTTTTCAAGTTCGATTTTCATGTCAAGTCTTTCAAGTTCCTTTTTATTATGTTGGGGTATGATCTCTATATCTATCATACTGATCTCTTATGATCATATGATGAGGTACCCTATTTGATCTTGTCAAATCATCTTCTTTTGAAGTTAAGTGACGCCGTAAGGCTGCCGAATTTTCATAAGAGAAATCTAATCTTTTTTCCTTCCATGTTTTTCATTTCAAATGGTATGTCCCTCAAATTTCATTACCATGTACATATGTCCTTCTTACTCTTTCACCCTACTGTTTTATGGATCATTTATGAGTGGGTGACCCATGTCCCCTCTCATTTCAATGTTTTCTAAAACCCCGAAACTTAGCCGTTATGCTGCAGAATTTTCCCCTCAAAATGCCTCTCTCTTTTCTCAAAAATTATTTTATGTTATAAAGTGAATACTCAAAGCTCCTATTTCTACAAGGGTATTCACATATATACCAAAATGTTCTATTTTAAATTCTGGGATTTACATACATGAGACCCACCTTCCTTTTCTATGGGTTTTAAAGTGAGATAAAGATCATGTCTTTAAAGCAGTTTTTAAAAAGTTATGATTATGAAATGAAACCCATTTCCTTTATGCTATATGGGTTATTTATGAAATGTTTGATGATGATATATGTGGCTCACATGATAATAAAGGCAAATTTAAGGGTGCGCCCTGATAGCGCTCTAATGCATTGGGTAATGATGTAACCACTAGAGATTACAATTTTCACGATACCTCGGTGAATAACCTTGGTAATTTTCAAATGACACCTTGGGGATGGACCTTGGTGATATGTTCATGATTGTCTATGTTAAATGATGTAGCCACATCTTCAAGTTATGGAAAATGTTATTTTTATTATGAAATGCCTCATGATTTCTTTCTCATGCCTTAAAGTTCTTTTCATGTCCTTATTGAAGTATCTCAAGTTCACATGTAAAATGTTCCTCTTGTTTCCCTTACTGGGCCTTCTGCTCACCCTTTCTTTTGATGTATGTCCCCAGGTTATGAGATGCAGTAATGAACCTAGAATGAACTTAAGGAGATGCCTTTAAAGTGTTTAAGAAGAATGTTTTATGTTGTTTTCATGTATTATGTTCCTGGTTTCCAAGATACTAGACCTTAAAGATCCTCAGTTTTGTGTAATGTAATGAAAGTTTATGTTATAAAATGGCGGGATGCTATATTGGTTTTATAGAATATAAGAAATAAATGGAATATTTATTTTGATAAAGTGTGACATATTGAAGGATCAATTTTGTAATATAAGAGTGTTTTGTGGAATGGGAGAGTAGATACAATTAATTTCGAATGCATTTTTTATCATACCCAAAAAAACATCGAGACTCATGGATCAGGGAATATCAAGAATATATCATTTATATTAATGTAATGTCATAAAATCCAACTAAATAAAAATTTAAAAAAATAGATTTATTATATTTTGAGTAATTACTATTATGTGAATAAAATTTAAAGATCAATGATACAACTATTCTAATATAAATAAGATTTTATATGGTAGTGGATTTCTTGTTGCACATTGGTATTCAATAAATCATCACAGCATGAATTTATGTTATAGAATTCATGTTATTAATATATAGTAATCATGATTTCAGTTATTTTAAAAGAGATTTATATTTATAATAAATGTTATCCTCGAGAGTATAAAAAGAAATAGGATAAGGTTGTGATCCTTGAAAGGATTTAATTTATACATTAGTCATTTTATATTCATAAACATTCAGGATGTAGTGATATAATCCTTAAAAAATTTAAAAAAAAATTATCCTTGGTGATGAGTAACCTAAAAAAAATAATGTATACAAAAAATAGTTATATATAGTTTAATTATTTATAACATAATACTATTGATGAAATGATATATCATTATAACCCTCTATGAGTGAACCATTTCAAGTCGATTTTCTCCTGAATTTTTATATCTGGTATATGTTAAAGCAATTTCCTTTTTATTAATTTCATGGATAGACAATTTCAATAAGTGTTCTTTCAAAAATAGGTTCAAATTTGAAAAGGGAATAGTTTCAAAAATATCAAAATTGAATAACATCATGATATCCCCTTTAATGGTGTCTATGGTTCCCATAAGTAGTATAATGAAAAATAGTTTCTATATCAAATTCAACCTAACATTTCTATCATGTGAAAGTTTGAGGATATTGTAAAATATTTATCTAAAAATGTAATTTATTTTAATAGATGTAATTCATTTTTCTAATTGGATACAAGAAATGACATCATATTTTGAATGATACTCTATAATACATTATAATTTTTTAGTTATAATTAAATTGAATTTTTTATATGTAACTTAAAATATTATGGACTTAAACAATTTTTACATTTATACTTATTCAAATGAATCATTACCAAATGATTTGGAAAAATGAGAAAAATTGAATATGGGTGGTTACATAAAATTAAATATTATATTGATTAATTTAGAATATTTGTATGGTAAAGAATACAGGTTGAATGAAGAAAACCATTTTACTCTATCTATTTTCGAATAGAGACACATATACAATCTTTTGAAGAATTTTGTTAATTATGAATGATATTGGACAGGGAAAAGAATAAGAAAACCAAGACAAATTTAGTTCCCATATATGTGAAAAATTTTGATTCAATTTATAAATTTGAATATCCCTATGATATATATGTTTCTTATATAGAAAAAAAACTACACATAACATGAATGGATGGAGGATGATGGAAGAAATTATGGAACACATCATGTGAAAAATACGATTTTAAGCAACATGAAAGATAATCATTAGACAATAGTGATAGAAGTGAATTTTCTGATGGATCAATGGGGAATGTCCATTACAAACATAGTATATTTGAAGATAGATAATAGAATGATGATAAAAGAAGTGATTGTAATAATGGTCACTATTATATGAATGTAAAAAAATGACTGAAAAAACTACTGTAATTGTTGAAATGTGTCATGTGAAAATGATGATAATGAAAAAATTAATGTTTTATGAATGATAAATATATTCCCTTATATAGTAGTGTAAATAGAAAATTATGTTTTCATAAATTTAAAAGAATAGAAACTTTGTGAATTTTCATATCCAATTGGTAGAAAAGAAAATAACAATTAACAAGAATTGGGGAGTGGTTCATACAATTATAATCAAATCAAATACTGATTATTCTAAGATAGGGACTTTATTATGTGGAAAGATAGATTGAAATACATAATTAAGGCAATGAAAACCCTTCTAGAAAAAAAAAACAGAAGGAAATAGTTCTCATTGGATATTGTAATTACAATAATACATTTGAATAATACTTGGACATATTATATGTGTTTTAAAGAAATTTATAATGCTCTATAAAGAAGGATGACATGTGGACACCACATATTAAAAATAAAAAATCCACATTTGGTATGATTTTAGTAGAATATGTTATATTTTTAATAACATTGTCAATTGGAAGGTACAATTGAAATACAAATAATATTATTATTAAGATGAGTTCTCTGAAAACTAGTATATAAATGGGAAATCAATATACTAAATGAAATTAATTTGTATTTATATAATGATATATGGATTTATAAGATTATAAATTAATAATGTAATATACGATGTTAGAAGAATAATTGACCCCATATTAATATTGTTGGATTTTGTTCCCTAAAATGAACATATTTATACATTAGATTATATATTTATATATTAAAAGTTATAATATTAATAAATATCTAATCACATGTTGATTTTTATTCCGTGTAACATTAATGTGAAACTGTGTTAGCGTATCTATCACATTAGAAAAAGTATATGATATGATGGTTTCCTTGAAACTATTTGTTGATATTCATAAACATTATAATATGGTCATATGATTACATCTTCTGAGACACAAATGATGTTGTCAGTTAGGTTAGAGTACTCAAATGAAGATAAAACATCTTCTCATGATGTTCAATCAAGATAACATCAGTGATAACATCATATGATGACAAGTCCCATTAAGGAATTCAAAATTCTTACATCTCATATGATATTCCATTATACAATCATATGTAATGATCCTTATTCAATAAGATGGATATTAATACATTTTTTGATTCATGAAATTTTGTGCACTGGTGAAAACCATGAAAAAATAGTTTCATATTAAAGTATGGTACAACGACTTTGTCACATTAATATCTTATTAATTAAAATATCATAAATTTATTTGCGCTTTATATTTTTAGGAAATGGATATAGAATCAATTTGATTTTAATGAAACATTATAACTAAATATTTAATGTCAATGGTGTCTATACAGGTTCATTTTTAGATGTCAAAAAATCTATATTAAGAATATTGGTTGATGATATAGGTATGAAACCTTCAATATTAGATAATGATAAAAGGAGATTAAAATACATAGGGATAATTCATATATGGTTATTAGAAATTCAACAATAGAATCTTCCTCTTCAGTTACATTACGTGATTCTAGAAACTGATATTGGATATTAGGAAAACCCACCAAATCCCTCTAAGGTTGATTTTTTTTTATCACAAATGTGTTATTTTTATTGGTCTTAACTAATTCATATATGAATAATATTATTTAAATAAATATTAATTGTATCTCTTTGTTGAACTATTCATTTGGAATTTACTGATAAAAATATTAAATCTCTATATTTATATATGACTTGAATAATAATTTAAAATTTAATTCACAAGGCCTGTAATAATAATAATATATATTTATTTATCAAATTAATAATATTTCTTATTCTAGGATTTTTAAAATCATAAAATGTTGGGAAGGTCAAGAGATCTGGTTGGGTTATAATGAAATAATTAATATTATATACATAAATTTGAATGTAGTTAAAGACATGATATTTATTTTTCCACATGGTTATAACACTCCTTTAATTTAATATTTTCATTTATTTGTGATATGGGGTTTACATGGGATTAAAAGAATAATAACACAACTGAAAAATGGTTTATTTTTTTAGGGTATTTGAAATGGGGTCCCACAAGAAATACCTCTTTACTGAAAATGTGATCGAACCATATTTTTTTTGAAAAGGGAGTGTGTACCTAACAAAAAATTTGTTTAAATGATTAATTACCTCATAATTTATGATTGGAAAATTGACCCATCACAAATATTATGAGTGAAGATACTACAACCCCTAAGGAATAATACTAAAAACTAAAAAAACTGATAAATGAAAAAATATTAAATATATAGATATATGAATGTAATTTAATAATAATATGATGAATAAAACTATAAATAATTCAAATAATAAAATTAAAAAAATCATTCAAATTTTAACATAACAAATATGTATACAATGTATCAATCATTGAGGAGGGCGAGGAATAGAGTTGGGGCCATTTAAAAGAAGAGTGTGAGGGAATTCCATTCCTACAGACTAAGTTAGTCATCACATGTACTCCATCATTTGATCATTCTACTACTCCTTCCACCATCACATATCCTGCTGTTATTATTGTTGTTGTTGACAAACATCTTCTATCTCCCTACACATGGCAATATATCCTCACATTGAGCTCATAGGTTCTTCTAAAATAAAGAAGTTGGTGATGATTTATCTCCATGGGTTCCCCTCGATATGTAATTTTACATTATAGTTCTATTAAAGAATGTACTAAGCAAAATCAATCATGGATCCCAATAACTAGGTCATACTCAAATTCATACTAATTAACCTACATCCAAGGAGTATGGTCAAATCATTTTATACTAGTGTGAAGTGCCCAGATCAGTGTGAATCACTGAGAGGGGGAGGGGGTGAATCAGTGATCCCTTAAAACTTTTTACTAATTGATTCTTAATCAATTAAACCTCTATGGCTGGTTAAAGCCTCGATCCACTCTTCTTGTATCTCTCAGCCTTTCCTCGAGTAATGCAGTAAATGTAAAGGCACAGGACACAAGGATTTACAAGGTTTGGCACCAAAGGCCTACGTCCTTGCCATGTTGGTTATACACCCCAACATGGTTTCTTCCATTATAATCTGTTAGTATTACAATGGTCGATACAGAGTCCCACTGTATCTCTCCTCAGTCCCACAGGAGGGTCTTTATACTGCGTCCCACAGTGTTACCAGAGTCCCACTGGCCTGCTCCAGAATCCCACTGAAGACTTCTTCCGCCCTGAGTCTCACAGGGGGATTCTCCGGGCTCCTCGAGTCACACGAGTAGCTCTTCTCCTTTTTAAGTTCTTTAAGTATCCTCAGCAGCCTGGGATAAAGGCTGCTGGCCTTGCTCTGTACCTCTGCTCACTTGTGATGAACAGGTCTTCTCGTCTTGCTCAGGCTTTGTCACCTTCTTCTAAGGATGACCTGGCCTCTCTCTTCAAGAGTCTTCAACAGCCTCTGATAAGGTCTGTTGGTTTTGCTCAGCACTTCTGATCACTTCTGTTGATCAGGCTCTTCTCAATTACTGAAAACTCAGACAACTGATATCTCTAACTTCAGTCTGGCTTCAGTCTGACTTCAGAACAACTTCATGCACTAAGTGCATGGCAACTCTGCATCTTCATGCACTGATTGCATGGCTTCTCAAAACTCTTCAAGAACTCCTGGTCTTGGACAACTCAATTGCACACAACCTGATTTATCTTTGTTCACGTGTGCATGTGCATGCATGCATGCATGCACTCCCCTATTCTTCTTCTTGGTGCAATAAACCCTCAAAGGGTGTAGTCAACTATAGCACACACCTTCTCACTTGAACTTCACACTTTGTTCAATGTGTTTACACACTTAAATGTGTGTTATACTTTGTGTGAGTCTTCTTCTTCTTCTAAGTGTGTCCACTCCACTTTGAGCACACACATAGGTTCGGCCACTTCACTTTGTTGTTTGATTTGCACACACACAATGAGTGTGTATTTGGCCTTCACTATTTTTGCACACACCCAAGGCTACGACCTTCTCCAATTCTTAACCACACAAAATGTGAGGTCTTCACTCTTCAAGAATGCACACACAAATGCACTAAGGCCTCGGGTCTTCTTTGGTGCACACCCACTGTCGCGTAGGGTTCCTTCACTTGACACACAAGCACAAAGGCTCGACCTTCTCTTTCTCACACCCAAACACCAACCCAAAGAGGCGCGCAAGTGGTGCGGCCTTCTTCTCACTTTAAACACCACGTTGGGTGTGGGTGTCACTGGCCGCGCAAGTGCACAAGGCCATAAGGGCGCGCAAGTGTGCACTGGCCGCGGGGCACACAAGTGCAACACCCGCATGCACTTCCTCCTGCCACGCAGGTACACGGGCAGTGAGGGTGCCAACCTCGAGCGCGCAAGGAGATGCGGCTGGGGTTCTTCCTGTCGTGCAAAGGAGGCGCGCAGGGGACCTTCGGGCCTCGGGTGGCACCGGGACTTCAGCCGCGCAAGTGTGCGCGGGGCTTCTTCTTCGCGAGGCACAAAGGCACTCACGGGACTTCTCTCAAGTTTTTCAGCAAACTTCTACAGCGCCTGTGGTCTACTTTTTATAGGCGAGGTAGCGGCGGTTCATCCGCGTGAGAAAAATCTTGAACCACCGAGATTTTCGGATCTCAAGTTTCTGTAAAATCTCGTTTTTCTCATCAGTTTCCACTGCAGGTTCTTTCCTTATTTTTCTCTACGTGCATGCGACTTAGAACGCATGCACGACCTCTTCTCTTCCAAATCATGCAAAGGTATAAACCCTTCACGGCCTCGGCAGCGTTGCTTGCCTCGGCCGAACTTCGAAATCCTCATTTGTTGCATGCAAGCTCGTTTTTAAGCATGGTTGTGTTCGTTAGAGCCAGACGAACCGAATGGAGCCTTCGGTTTGATCGGAGGTGGTCGGGAACTCGATTTGGCTTGCTCGGAGTGCGCCTGGTTTGTTGGTGGCTGTGGAAATGCGCGGGGAGGCCTCAGCCGAGCTCGGGGAAGGAGACGGACGGGGAGCCGTCAGATCAGTTCTTTGGACGACCGCGATCAGAATGGGCCGCGGCGGATTAGATGTGTGGCCGAGATCTGGCGCGCGATCAATCGAGCGGCCAGGATCCGCTCCTGAAGATTTTTCCGCGTCCCACATCAAAACGGAGCGCGGAATTTCCACGGCTTATCAACCTTGCGCTTCCCCAGCCAGCTCAATTGAACTTCTAACCTCCACGGTGCCGCCCCACACCGTGTTCTCTTAGCGGGCGCTCTCTTGCGCCCACCCCTGCCACTCGGGCGCGCCACTGGCGCCCACTATGCTTGTCACGGGCGCGCTCCTCGCGCCCCTGCTGCGCAGGCCTGATCCCCCTGCGTAGCCCGGGGCTTATACACTGCCCCGACATCCTCTTGGGCTGGCCCCATGGGATCCCCTTGGGCGTGGTGACCTAGTCCCACATGTGCCTTGGGTTGAACCCTTAAGGCTGGCCCTTGGTGGCTTCTTTTTGCCCGAGTATAGAACAAGTCCTTTGTTTAAAAACAAAGTGACCAAGTTCAAATGCCAAATGCCACATCTTCCTCTAATCCATTCTCCCTTATTCATTTCTTCTCTTCTCTTCTTCTTAAGAATTCCTCCATTCCTCTTAAACATTTAATCTTCACTTAGGAGTGACATTCCCGAAGGTTCATCTTCAACCGAAGCTCCTGAATCAAATAATTCTTCAATGTTCTTCATTGATCCAATCAGAGATCAAGTTGGATCAACTTCTAATTCACCATGCACTAAGTGATTGTGCATGGACTTCATTAAACCACTTCATCCACTTAGAACTTGTGGATGGATCATCTTCAAACTCCTCATGCATTGACAATACAATGCATGGTCTTCTATCATTGTTGTGACTTTGTATCCAGTTGATACAAGTTCTTGAAACTTAAAGATCAGCTCATCAATCGTCTGATGTTCATAGAGAATGTTTCAACCACAACATCCTATGTCACTTAGTGAATCTCCTAAGTGACATGCATCTTAGTACCATGGCCATTCTCCTTTCCTCACCAACACCATCACATCCTTTGTCATTCACATATTGAACCTCCTTGACATCCATCCATTCATTCCTTGACAACAACATACCTCATTGACAACAAATGCAACACAGTGCACTTCAATCTCCCCCTTTGTATTTGTTGGCAATACACTAGAGCACATATGAATGGGTCAATATGTGTGCCAATATTTCTCCCCCTTATTGGAAACCAAATGCAAAGGTGTGGTGTGGTTCTCTTTCAAAAATCTCTTCCTCCCTTTGAAAAGTATTTTCTTGAAAAACACTGAGAGAGGGATGATGGCACATGTTCTCTTTAGCAAAGAACCTTTAGTAAATCAACTCTAAGTCTACTTGGGCTAACCCGGTGTAGAAAAAAAGAGTGATGTAACCAAGGTACTCAATGCTGTCCAACATTCACTGTACATGTGAGATCATGCTCCAAGGGGTTGAAATTTTTCAGATATAACAATAAATTGCTAAATCCTGCACATACTTCACAAAACTCATTAGAAAGTTCAGGTGCAAAGATAAAGCTCCCCCTTTCAACCATTTGCCTTCAATCAATACTCCCCCTTAATTGTCATGATGAATACAATTAAGAAACAAGGGATGAAAGTATGATTGGAATACCTTCACTTTTCTCAAGATGATATTAAATCCCAAAATATCATCTTCTCCAGATTGGCTCCCCCTCAAGGGGTTCACTCCATTCTGTCCAAACCACTCTCCAGATGAGAATGATCATCATCTTGAATTCCCTGCAATGTTAGCACATGTAAATACCAGAAGTATAAGGGAATAAGATGGAACCTCCTTGGTTCATCAATGTGAACAACAAGGTTGAGAAGATTCTCTCAACTGAGATGTCCCATTTTCACCATTCTTCACACTTGCACATTTAATCTTCAATGATGTTTGTGCTGGTGTGGATCTCAATACATCTTCATGTGAAATATTCTTCTTCCCTTTTGCCTTAGCAATTGCCAGAACTTCATCTTCAGTTCTTTGCAGATCTTTGGCAAGTTGCAACTGATTTGGCCATATGACTAGTAAATCATTTGGAAGTGTGGCATCAGTTCTGGAAGTTCCACATGGTTCTTTTGATGCTGTCAAGCTACCTTTCTTAGGCAACTTGTTTTCAATCAATCCCTTCTTCTTCTTCTGGATTGATTGTCTGTTTGAGACCAGTCTGCCTCTATTGAATTTCATGTCTTCTTTACAAAGATCCATGATATGTCCTTTCTTTCCACAGTAGAAGCATTTCTTCTTGGTGGTCCTTCTGGATGCATCACCCTTATTGGATTTAGACTCCAAGGTCTTCTCTTCCTTTTTCATAACCTTCTTGGGAGCATCTTCAGCTTTCTTCTGCTTGCTTCCCAAGGATTATTTCTGAGCCAGGTTCTGTGATCTTTTCTTCTTTTGAGCTCTGGATACAGTTGGAGATTGACATGTATCTTTTTGACCACTTTTGAAATCATCCCAGATGTTTTCAAGTAATCCAAATCTATTTGTAGTAAATAGATTTCTCTGGACCTGTGGATGCTGCTTCTTTTCTTTTGGCTTGCTCCCCCTAGACATGGTCTTCCTTTGTGCTTTAACATTCAGTGGATTGTACCAACAATCCTTTGCACAGTGCCCATAATTATTACAACACCAACACTGACCCACAAATCTTGACCTTTTCAGTCCTTCTGATTGTTGGGTACTTTTCTTGACTTGCTGTGTTGTTTCAGGAGAGCTCTCTTTCTTCATTGTCTTCATCCATACTTGTTTGGAGTAATTCTTCCATCCTGCACTTTTTGTGGAAACACATTTAGAAACATGAGTACAAGATGGGATGGATGGTACCTTCTTTTTATAAGTTGTTGCCCTTTTATTAGAGGATGTCTTTATTTTAGAATCATCCTTCTCAAAGCACACTTGTGTAGCAACATTTCTACTTTCAGCTGACTGGGAGGATTCAGCTTTGGGTGATTGCAGATTTTTCAATATCACCTCTAGTTCTAAGCATTTCGTGTTAAGGGAGTTCTTATCATCCTCAACAGTTCTTAGCCTTCCTTCCCAAGTTTCTTTCAGCTGTTCTAACTGGTCTTCATGCACCTTCTTCAATTCTAGCAATGAATTGTCAAGCTCCTTCACCCTGTTTACTTTGTCTTCAAGTTGAGCATCTCTGACATTCATTGAAACTTTGTGCCTCTTTTCCAGTGCATGGAAAACATATTTGACCACTGTCTTAAATAATTCTTTCTCAGAAAGGCTTCTTTGCAATTCTTCAGTAGTGTCTTCATATCTTTCATTGCAAAGGGAAACAGTTTCATCTTTAGCCTTCACCAGCTTTCTGAGAGTGTTGGTTATGCCAACCCTTTTTGCCAATTGGACTTCCAGAGAATTGGCTTCATCTTCTAGCTGTAATTTTTCTTCTTGAAGATCAAGGATGCCTGTAGCTATACACATTGTCACTTCCTTGGGGACTGTCTTCTGAAGATATTTGATTTCATTTAGAAGATCATTGTTTCTTCCATCTTCATCACAACTAGAGCAGGCTTCATCAGAATAATGATAAAAGGAATTGTCATCTGATGTGACTTTCACATTTCTTTCCATAGAAGGAGTTTCTCTGATTGCAACAACCTTCTTCCTCATATTCTTTGCCTGTTTCTTCATTCTGTTTTTCAGAGTCTTGGCAGATATCTCCATTTGAGGCTGTGCTTTCATTTCCTCAAATCTGCACTCCATATAGACTCTCTTGGATCTTTTAGAGGCAACTTCCCCTCTGATACCAGTTGAAGTGCCCAGATCAGTGTGAATCACTGAGAGGGGGAGGGGGTGAATCAGTGATCCCTTAAAACTTTTTATTAATTGATTCTTAATCAATTAAACCTCTATGGCTGGTTAAAGCCTCGATCCACTCTTCTTGTATCTCTCAGCCTTTCCTCGAGTAATGCAGTAAATGTAAAGGCACAGGACACAAGGATTTACAAGGTTCAGCACCAAAGGCCTATGTCCTTGCCATGTTGGTTATACACCCCAACATGGTTTCTTCCATTATAATCTGTTAGTATTACAATGGTCGATACAGAGTCCCACTGTATCTCTCCTGAGTCCCACAGGAGGGTCTTTATACTGCGTCCCACAGTGTTACCAGAGTCCCACTGGACTGCTCCAGAATCCCACTGAAGACTTCTTCCGCCCTGAGTCTCACAGGGGGCTTCTCCTGGCTCCTCGAGTCACACGAGTAGCTCTTCTCCTTTTTAAGTTCTTCAAGTATCCTCAGCAGCCTGGGATAAAGGCTGCTGGCCTTGCTCTGTACCTCTGCTCACTTGTGATGAACAGGTCTTCTCGTCTTGCTCAGGCTTTGTCACCTTCTTCTAAGGATGACCTGGCCTCTCTCTTCAAGAGTCTTCAACAGCCTCTGATAAGGTCTGTTGGTCTTTCTCAGCACTTCTGATCACTTCTGTTGATCAGGCTCTTCTCAATTACTGAAAACTCAGACAACTGATATCTCTAACTTCAGTCTGGCTTCAGTCTGACTTCAGAACAACTTCATGCACTAAGTGCATGGCAACTCTGCATCTTCATGCACTGATTGCATGGCTTCTCAAAACTCTTCAAGAACTCCTGGTCTTGGACAACTCAATTTCACACAACCTGATTTATCTTTGTTCACGTGTGCATGTGCATGCATGCATGCATGCACTCCCCTGTTCTTCTTCTTGGTGCAATAAACCCTCAAAGGGTGTAGTCAACTATAGCACACACCTTCTCACTTGAACTTCACACTTTGTTCAATGTGTTTACACAATTAAATGTGTGTTATACTTTGTGTGAGTCTTCTTCTTCTTCTAAGTGTGTCCACTCCACTTAGAGCACACACATAGGTTCGGCCACTTCACTTTGTTGTTTGATTTGCACACACACAATGAGTGTGTATTTGGCCTTCACTATTTTTGCACACACCCAAGGCTACGGCCTTCTCCAATTCTTAACCACACAAAATGTGAGGTCTTCACTCTTCAAGAATGCACACACAAATGCACTAAGGCCTCGGGTCTTCTTTGGTGCACACCCACTGCCGCGTAGGGTTCCTTCACTTGACACACAAGCACAAAGGCTCGGCCTTCTCTTGCTCACACCCGAACACCAACCCAAAGAGGCGCGCAAGTGGTGAGGCCTTCTTATCACTTTAAACACCACGTTGGGTGTGGGTGTCACTGGCCGCACAAGTGCACAAGGACACAAGGGCGCGCAAGTGTGCACTGGCCGCGGGGCACACAAGTGCAACACCCGCATGCACTTCCTCCTGCCGCGCAGGTACACGGGCAGTGAGGGTGCCAACCTCGAGTGCGCAAGGAGATGCGGCTGGGGTTCTTCCTGTCGTGAAAAGGAGGCGCGCAGGGGACCTTCGGGCCTCGGGTGGCACCGGGACTTCAGCCGCGCAAGTGTGCGCGAGGCTTCTTCTTCGCGAGGCACAAAGGCACTCACGGGACTTCTCTCAAGTTTTTCATCAAACTTCTACAGCGCCTGTGGTCTACTTTTTATAGGCGAGGTAGCGGCGGTTCATCCGCGTGAGAAAAATCTTGAACCACCGAGATTTTCGGATCTCAAGTTTCTGTAAAATCTCGTTTTTCTCATCAGTTTCCACCGCGGGTTCTTTCCTTATTTTTCTCTACGTGCATGCGACTTAGAACGCATGCACGGCCTCTTCTCTTCCAAATCATGAAAAGGTATAAACCCTTCATGGCCTCGGCAGCGTTGCTTGCCTCGGCCGAACTTCGAAATCCTCATTTTTTGCATGCAAGCTCGTTTTTAAGCATGGTTGTGTTCGTTAGAGCCAGACGAACCGAATGGAGCCTTCGGTTTGATCGGAGGTGGCTGGGAACTCGATTTGGCTTTCTCGGAGTGCGCCTGGTTCGTTGGTGGCTGTGGAAATGCGCGGGGAGGCCTCAGCCGAGCTCGGGGAAGGAGACGGACAGGGAGCCGTCGGATCAGTTCTTTGGACGGTCGCGATCAGAATGGGCCGCGACGGATTAGATGTGCGGCCGAGATCTGGCGCGCGATCAATCGAGCGGCCAGGATCCGCTCCTGAAGATTTTTCCGCGTCCCACATCGAAACGGAGCGCGGAATTTCCACGGCTTATCAACCTTGTGCTGCCCCAGACAGCTTAATTGAACTTCCAACCTCCACGGTGCCGCCCCGCACTGTGTTCTCTTAGCAGGCGCGCTCTTGCGCCCACCCCTGCCACTCGGGCGCGCCACTGGCGCCCACTATGCTTGTCACGGGCGTGCTCCTCGCGCCCCTGCTGTGCAGGCCTGATCCCCCTACGTGGCCCGGGGCTTATACACTGCCCCGACCTCCTTTTGGGCTGGCCCCATGGGATCCCCTTGGGCGTGGTGACCTAGTCCCACATGTGCCTTGGGTTTAACCCTTAAGGCTGGCCCTTGGTGGCTTCTTTTTGCCCGAGTATAGAACAAGTCCTTTGTTTAAAAACAAAGTGACCAAGTTCAAATGCCAAATGCCACATCTTCCTCTAATCCATTCTCCCTTATTCATTTCTTCTCTTCTCTTCTTCTTAAGAATTCCTCCATTCCTCTTAAACATTTAATCTTCACTTAGGAGTGACATTCCCGAAGGTTCATCTTCAACCGAAGCTCCTGAATCAAATAATTCTTCAATGTTCTTCATTGATCCAATCAGAGATCAAGTTGGATCAACTTCTAATTCACCATGCACTAAGTGATTGTGCATGGACTTCATTAAACCACTTCATCCACTTAGAACTTGTGGATGGATCATCTTTAAACTCCTCATGCATTGTCAATAAAATGCATGGTCTTCTATCATTGTTGTGACTTTGTATCCAGTTGATACAAGTTCTTGAAACTTAAAGATCAGCTCATCAATCGTATGATGTTCATAGAGAATGTTTCAACCACAACATCCTATGTCACTTAGTGAATCTCCTAAGTGACATGCATCTTAGTACCATGGCCATTCTCCTTTCCTCACCAACACCATCACATCCTTTGTCATTCACATATTGAACCTCCTTGACATCCATCCATTCATTCCTTGACAACAACATACCTCATTGACAACAAATGCAATACAGTGCACTTCATAGTGTATAGACTCATTCTCATCCTGACACTCATATTCTTTTTGAGAATTCCTTTTCTCATATAATTCATTCAATTGGAATTTGAAATTAAGATTGTTCAAATATATTTTTCAGTTAATATTAAATCTAAAATAATTTATATTAACCATATATGATGCTAGTGAAAACATGTATTCTTTTGAATGACAAGAGAACTGTACATAAACTTATAAAGTTATAAATCCATATTATAAGTATGATCAACAACCCTTATGCTTAAAAAATAAAAAAATTACATTTAATAATTTATAACTTATTAAAAAATAAATTACATATGCTTTCGTTTAGTACTGAATATATGCTTATCAGCTTGATGCATCACCTCCTCCATCCCCCGGTTATGAAAAACAAATAATTATTTCCTCTGAAATAAATCTCCCATCCATTGTGAACACAATTCACCACAAAACTAAGGGGAAATGAAATTTGGATAGTGTTAGTAGCATGAATGATGGAATTATTTTTCTCCTTAATTCTTTATTGGTTTCTTCTTCATATTGTGTAATGAATAATGATAATGCATACCCATACAGACTTGTAAGACCTCCGTGATAGAATTCTTCATGCGATCATCGGTAGGATACCATAAACACAATAATTATTTAATAATATAATTTTAATAATTAAATAAATTTAAAATTATTTGTTATTTGTTTACATATCATCTGATGATCAAACCTACGATGATGAACACCAATATGAATATGCTCCCATGTCAACCATGCTCCATAAAAATGGTCTCAAATAATCATTCTCCACTATATAATATCTATATAAAAAATATATGAAAATAATAGACCAAAAATTCAAAAAAAAATTATACATAAATAAGTTGATAAAATGTCAAGGGAACTAACAAAAATAAAAAATGAACATACCTTTGTATGCATGGATCTGACTCAGGACATATAAATCACTCATGAATAGGGCCAGGAATCATTAATCTCACAAGACCCCAAACCGTCTGAGTTGATAACGAACTACGAGGTCTTGAGGGCCAGATGATAAATCATCAAGTTCATCAACATGTAGTAAAACCACCTAGTGTCATTTGATCATATTTCTTTTCATCCATATAAAACATGAAAACATGTTGTTTGTAAATAATTGTGAATTAGTATTATATATGTATTTTATCTATTTTGAGTATAAATAACATGTAATGTAATTTTTCTTTATCTTCATCATCATCTTCATATATGAAGATGTCAATATATTCATCCTCCTCCTTAGTATCATAAATTTCTAGAGGTTTCTTGGCTTCATCATCACTTGTTAATTAAAACTCATTTTCAACAATATTAACATCAAAATCAATATCGACAAATAACTAAGGGGTGTAATCATTGATATTCATGTTTATTTGTTTAAAATATGAATTTGATGTTGTCTCTTTATAAATATCAATTCCATAAACATTAATTTAAAATAATTAATATTTAAAAAACTGATATTCATGGGATTTCATTTTTATAATGTTCCACCAATCAATTAACTCTCTTGAAGATGTATAATTGTTGAAATAATATATTTGGTATTCTTTATGAGCCAATAATAATGGTTCCTTTATTACAGTAAGGATTATATATTAATATCAACGATTCCATGGTGTTTTTTACCAGAAACCCTATATCAGTAACAACCCATTGAAATTTAAACATTGCATCACAATTCTTTCCTAGATATAAAAACTCAATTATTTAATGTAGCATGACATTAAATTCATCATCACTTTCTCAATGATGAGATACTCTCAAGAAATAACCACTATTTATTATTTTTCTTCTCCAAATACACATGTATGAAATCTAAAAACATTCACCAAATATGAGTTATATGATTTAACCATTATAGATTTTTGGTTTCCCAATACACACAATATGTTATCAATTTTATTGTCATGTTGTGATATCTATAAAATTGAGAAGTAAATAGAAATAAAAAAAATAAAAAAATTTATTTTATATGTTAAAGGAAAATTAATTTATTTTACTGTCATTGAAACTAGTGAGAATATATACATTGTTGACATTCTTCATGAGAATCTATAGAATGTTGTGGAAATTTATTCTTCATATTTTCATCATATTATCTATAAAAAATAATGTTAATTTTTTTTAAGAGGAAATGAATAATATGTGGTCGTATCATTCACTTTTAAAAAAATCATTTCAATATAGTTGAGTAGAACATATATATGAGCCATGCAATGTTCACCATCTTAAACACATAATTCATGAACACCACCAATTCCATGTTCATATTGATTAAAAATAATAATTAAAAAATAGTTTGTGGAAGGACCATTTTAATAAAAAATAAAAAATGAAACCCATTTTGAACATGGTTAAGGTAAAATCCATTACATGATAAAAAACTAGAGACCTATAAGATATATTTTAGTGGGCCAAAAATCCCACCAGGGAAAAATCTTGAGATGAAACCAAATGTAGCCTAGTGGTATGACCCAAAAGACCAGAATACATAAAAATACAAAATGGAGGAGGGCACCCTAATCATAAAAATAGGTATAACCCTATGAGATCCACTCTATCATGAAAAAATAGTTCCCATTTCTATTAACCCACAAAACAATTCCAATGACCCAACTCCATGATCTTCTTCGCAAATTCAAAGTCTCCCATCACTGAAGTAGTTAAAGAAGCAACCGCTATGCCTCAAGCTCCACTACACCATTGACCACATCCCATACACACACATGGAATACATGAACACCACTAAACCAAAAAATATCTCCATTGAACGATGCCCCACTTGACTAGTAGATCACGCTATCATTTGAGGTGCAATGTACTGGATCTAGAAGACACTCAACTGGTTCCTCATACCCAGTTGGCCAAAAGTCCTCAAGAAAATTTCCATAAATTCTAGAGGCGGCTGACTTGTAGCAACAAACTATGGTGTGATAGTGGGGAAACAATGCCCTCATTGTCAGAGTGTAACATAGCGGAACAAATAATAACAATAGTGGAAGCAGTCAAAAACATGAAACTAAAGTAAAAAAATGGAAGACTAATAGATAAAGGGAACTATGATTCCCAAATATCAAAATGATGCAGCATATCATATGTTATATGAAAATAGCGAAAACAAGATATACTACAATAACATTAAATACAATACCAATGTATATTAACTCAAAAAGATACTCAGCAGCATCACAAGCCATGGCTAAGTCCCATGCTCTCCTGCTCCTATGAAGCAATCAAGTACCTAAAAAGGGGCCCTTACCCTTATTGACACTTGCAACAATATAGTCTATTTGGGAACAACAAAATGACCCAAATAGGGTTTGATAAATAAATCCCTATAGGGTACCACCTATATTCGGTGATAATATTTCAGGGAGTATATGCATCAATAGTGTACAAAGGGAAGTACAATAACTAAGAAGCACTCAAAAGGAAAATATCATACAGGTCTTGATTCCTATTTCCATTCCTTATGATCAGTTCAACCTATTAATTATATTAAATTATATATGTCTTGAGATCTGTCTGAAGCCCCTCGATCCCTCGTATAAGACAGTTTAACAAATACCTTATAAGGCGATCTTAAAAAAAAGTGAAGACCGAATACAGGATTATGCTTTGGCATAGTATAAATTTCATAAATCATTCTATTTCAATATCCATAAAAAATCATTCTCTCAGTCAAAGTAAAAACTCTCCTGTAGACATAATCAAATCCTCACCCTAGGGTTTAACAAATCCTCACCCACTAGCATAACAAATCCTCACCCACAGGCATAACAAATCATCTCCCTCAGGCATATCACAATATCACCAATAGGCATATCACAATATCACCCACATGCATATCGACTAACAATTGCACAAGTAAATTAAAATATTTTATGAAAAAAAATGATCAATTAACATGGGAATCAATCATATCACAATCCAATTAGTAATATAACCAATTACAAGGCTTAAACAAACATATCATCACATGGAAAATTTATGTGACAAATACAATAAGTGAATTAAAGTATCACAAGGAATAAACAATAATTAACTCACATGGGATCACATTCAGTTGAACAATTCCATTTTTTTAAGAACCCATGATAGGGAATACAAGGCTATCCTCATAGGAAATATAGGCCAAACCGATAATCATTGGTAATTCAATGGAAATGCACCCACCGATTGGCCCTTAATCATATCATGCGTCAACCATTGTTTATATCATCAAAACAATTACCCAATCAATATTAGGAAATAAAGTGGGTTAAATTCTCAACCAAGCGACACCATAAACTTGGGCACCCAACACATATAAACAACTTGCCATTAAGAAATAACCATGAAGACACGTACCTCAACATTGTATGACTCTCCTCGTCCAAAATTGACTTCCAATTCAATCTAGAACGGTATAGATCTACAAAATAAGAATATTCTCTCAACCATAAATAACACAGTCGAGAGAAAAAATCACTAGGAACCACTCAAGAGGAACTGAGCATTCACTTTTTGTGTTCAAATGAGACCAATGGTGATTGATTCAGAGTTTGGATGATCAACCAGGAAGAGATTAATGTTTTGGCTCTTCCTCTTGAGTCCTCTTGTAGATCCCACTATCCAATATACCGAATGGAGTTGCTACTATCAATTTTAATCAAAAAACACAAACTACACAGTGTGTATGTCCATATAAATAATGTGTATATCATTTAAATTTACATTTGGTGTCTTAGTTTTTTCGACATACTTTCTAGGACCTGACGACATGACTACTTGGTTTGTACTAGGATGTACACATCTTGTAGTTGGTTTTTACTCTCTTCCTTCCAGACATTCCCACACACCATGTATTCCCATCATATGTGGCCAAAACTACATGACATGTACATAAGACTAGATGGCTTGTAACTTCTGATTCGAGTATATTTCCAAAACATTTCATGTATTTATAAAAACAAATCAAACTAAAAAAAGATGAAAATAAAACCCGACATCCAAGTAATAACTAGGTTCTTAAAAACTTCCCCCTTAAAACAATTTATCACCAAAGAGCCCTTCCACGGGTTTTAAATAAATATCTAAGAATTACTCTGGCCACTGAGCTCGTACGTCAAACTATCTCTCTCACGTGTATTCTTGCACTTGACTGTGCTTCCATAGCACCTATACAAGGGGAAATAACCATCCTCAGAGAGCCTTCATACTCTTCTAAATAATACGAATCAGACTCTCCTCAATGGATGCATTAACCTGAAACTCAAACTCCTCGGACTGAACAATGTGATATGAGTCTAAATGCTAGTGGCATAGCTGAGATGCATGGATGTCATAATGCATGGCTCCGTACCTCTGAGTTAATTGTAACTGATATTCTACTGGCCAGGCTCTCTCCAGAATCTAGAATAGACTGACATATCTCAGTGAAAGATTACCCAGTCTCCTGATCCTCTTATGTACCAACCTCAGTGTGATATGTAGGAAAACTCAATCCCCTACCTCAAACTCCAAAGGCCATCTAAAATTATCAACAAATGATTTCTGACGATACAATGTAGTATCCATCCTATTCTAAATCAACTGAACTTGCTCAGTGGTATCATGGGCAAGTTGAGGTCCTAGAATTGCTACCTCTCCTACCTACAACCAAAAAAGGGGTTATCGGCATGGATTAACATATAATGCACATATTTTGAAAATTTAATTATATACATGAAGGTATTATTATAGGAAAACTCAATCATGGGTTTGTGTCTCCCCCAAGAACCCCCAAAATCTAGGATGCATGCCCGAAGCATGTCCTCTAGTACATGAATCTTGTGCTCTGAGTGGCCATCTGTATGGGGGTGGAAACCTTTCTCAGAAGCACCTATGTACATAAATCCCAATGTATCTCTTTCTAGGAACAAGATGTTGAATGAGAATCCATATCTGAAATGATAGAATGCGGGACTCTGGGGAGTCATACAATCTCACAGATGTACAACCACCCATGTTCATCAACACTAAAGGATTTTTTGATCAGCATGAAATGTGAAACCTTTGTGAGCGTATCATCAAAAAACCATACAAAATCATTTTATTCAAGGATGTATTGGTAAACATGACCCAAAATCTATTATGTAATCGATCTATTTCATCTCAGTAATTGATAACTGGTGTAAAATCCCAGCTAGAATTTGGTGTTCTGCCTTCACCTACTAACAGGTGGAGCATCTCATGAAAAAACCAGCTATGTCCATCATCAAACCAAGCCACCAATAGTGACTATGTAAATCCTAATACATTATGGTGACACTGGGATAAACTACCCAAATAAAGGCAATAAAATATGCCATCAACTCCTCACATATATACACTGGAACAAAAATGTGTCCATGGAAACACATGATCTCATCCTCTCCAACCATCCATCCAGGAGAAGGGTCCCCACCTACCACAATCTCCCATATAACTAGTACATTGGAATATGATAGTTGCCTTAACCTCACTATGTCTACAAGGGTAGTGGTAATATCCAAATATTAAAGAAAAATATGCACTTGTTTATCATGCACCTCCAAATGAATCTTAGAGGACAACGCCATATGCTTCAACTCACCACTAGCCTCCAGCACTACATGTATATGATTTTTCCTACTCAGTGTGTTATCCACTGCATTGCCTTATCCAAGCATGTAGGAAAGATTAAAATCAATGTACTAAAGGTATTCCGCCAACTTCGTTGTCTCACATTTAGATCCTGCTGGGTAAAGATATACTTGAGTCTTTTGTGGTATGTGCACACCACAAAATTCACTCCAAATAAGTAATGTATCCAACATCCCAAGGCATAAACAAACACATCTATCTCTAGATCATTTGTAGGGTAATTCCTCTCATCTGTCCACAACTACTGAGACCCATACATAACAACTCGATCCACCTAAATAATCACTTCTCCAAACCAAATACCTGGTGCATCATAGTATACGATGTAACTCTTTCCCAGATATGGTAATATTAGTATTGGGGCCAATGTCAAATGCCCTTTTAGCTTCTGAAAGGCTATCTGAAAATAATATGACCCAAAAAACATAACACACTTCTTAGTTATGACCGTCATCGATGCTGCTAAGCATGCTAATTCTTAAATGAAAAACCTGTAGTAACCAGCTACCCTAGAAATTTTTTTCATCTCATAATCATACTTGGGCTGATCTCATGTAATGTATGCACTCACCTTCTCTGGGTCCACTGATACTCATCCCTCTAAGATGATGATACCCAGGAAGTAAATCTGATCCATCAAGAAGTGGCATTTTTTAGCATATCATATATCTGATGCTCTCTTGATGTCATCAAAATGATCTCATGGTGTTTAGAATGGACATGTCAATTGTGAGAATACAGTGAGATATATTCTATGAAAACCACAACAAAATAATCTAGGTATGTATTGAACACTTGGTTCATTAGTTCCATGAAAACTTTTTGGCACGTTCATGAGACCAAACGGTATAACCATGTACTCGTAGAGAATGTACATGCTACAAAACGTTGTACAAGGTATATATGCTAGTCGAACACATACCTGGTGATATCTTTAACATAACTCATTCATTGAAAAAACATGAGGTCTTCAAATTTGATCAAATAGGTCATTTATTTGTGGTAATGGATATAGGTTTTTAACAGTAAACTAGTTCAGGTTTTTGTAGTCCAAGCATAGACTAAGGGTAACATCTGCCTATTTCTTCAAAAGGATCAATGAACCCCAAGGATAAGTTCTGTCCTGGATAAAACAATTATATTATAGATCATCCAACTACCTCTTGATCTCTCTTCATCTCTATTGTATCCATCCGGTAAGGATAAATGGATAATGATGTATCTATTAGCACTAGCTTGATATTGAACTCCACCTCTCAGACCAGATGTAAGCCTGAGAAGTAATCTAGGAAAGCATCCCTAAAATGATCAACCACTGGAGGGAAATCCCCCAGACCAGTTCCCTGGTTGTCTAGTTATTAACTTTCAATATAGGGTGTCATCCAGCCTAATCTACAATGCTCGGGTCGATCTATGCTTGCTTGGACATCTCATTATCACTTGGGTAGAAAAGACCAACCCTAGGGTGACGTGAAACTCACCATGTGGCGATAACAGTCAACAACGGACTGAATGGAGACCAACCATCACATTCCAAGTATGTTATAAAATCCTGTCATCTCAATGACATAGAGATATCAGAAGATGTGACACCAACCAACCTCAAGTGGCCACTCCTTACATTGAGTCACACCTACCATTCTTATCCCTAATGGAATATCTTGTGTCATAACATCATCATAAGTAAAGACACATTGTACAAGGTTCTCCAAAATAGATTAAGATATGAAACTATATAAGGAAAATGTATAAAAAAGAGCGAAAGATAAAATAGAGGTGACTAGAATAGTTCCTCTGATCATTGAATGATCAGGATCCTGCTCCTACGGGGTCTGTTGTACTGCAGTTGTATGACCTATACTGCAGTCATGTGACACAACCTGACTACCATTAGGTGAGCTACCCTACTATCTCTGAGATCTTGGGGTATGGATATCACAGCCACAACTGCCTCCTTGGCTTGAATGGATGACATATTTCAGTTACCTTACTGGTGATAAGTTGGAGACCCAACTCCTAAATGTGGAGTTGGTTGAGTCCCTCTATCACTGGATGCTGTTGGAAACTCCCTACAGTAACATTGTAGAAGGCCCGCCCTAATCCATTCTAGGACCACAACTGGGTCCATCAAACATTGTTGTTTTAAGTGTCTAGCTTTATCACACTAGTAGCACATCACCTGGCTACTAGATAAAACAATAAGACTGCTTGTATCCCCATGATAAAACTCAATATGACACTTCTTGCATGCTGTCGAGACAGTATCGAATCCTGGTGCTCAACCACCCTAGTTCGCACCTCGAGCTTCTCGCATATTACGCTCGGTAATCAGCGCCTAATTCATGATAGAAAATACTGAATGAAACCTAAAAACAATTTCCTCTGATCAGATTTCAGATTGAGAAAATCCTCAAATCATCTATCTTTCGATAAGTCATCACCCATCATAATAGATTCGAATAACTAAAGATTAGTAAACCGGGTATAGTAGTCCATAACTGACATTGTGCCCTACACCAAGTGCATGAACTCCTGGGCTTGGACATCACTCAACATCTCAGGATAATATTAATCATGGAAGTACATTTTAAAGGCTTCCCATGTCATATATAGATGACTCCCTGGTTTAGTGATAATATTCCACAATCTCTTGACAGAATTGTGAAACATATAATTTGGTAGCTTAACCCTCCTATAAAAAGTCACCTCTAGATGCTTGATGATAGTCACCATTGATTCCTTCCATGAATCTACAGACTATGGTCTACCATCCCATAAAAAGGTATGTATATACTGATGATTGAATATACACATCACATCTTCCATAGATGTGGCAACCTACAGTGCTTTTGAAACGTCCCCGTGAACCTCAAAAAGCATTTAAAAAACTGTGAATCTGCACCTAGGTCCAGTTTAATAGTTGGTTCCATAGTCAGAACAACTGGAGGTTGCATTAGTAGCCCATGGCCAACCATCTCTGGAGTATGATCATCACCGCTCTCCTAGTGTACAACTCAAGGTCGTTGTGGCAACATGACTCTACAAGATCAAGAACATGACTTAGATCAAACTCATTGTCAGGTTTTTCTATTCAGAGTTCTAAAACTGAATAGGAAAAGAACCTCAAAGATTGGAAAAAATGGATTACATGGTGTGTAGAAAGAATACACGAAGTTTAACCTTAATCTATTACATGTTCATGTTCTACCACTAGCCTCAGAGAGTATCAACACCTGGTACACGACATGTTCCATGTGTACACGGCCTGTACACAGGTCTATCCTTATGGCCATATACTCTCATACAACTAGGTCTACCTAGGTTCTGCAAGGGTAGGATTCACGGCATGTACCAAATGGACACAGCATGATCTGATCTGATCTCAACATCTTGTGTTTCCTCTCACATGTCTAGTTAGATTGTCAAATACCACACGACATGTACAGATAGCACATGGCTTGTTCACCATAAAAGGCGGAACATCATCTCCCTTGAATAAGAAGAACACACTGCGTGTTAGTTTAAACTATGCGCTATGTATTTTGGGTTTTTTAGGACAAAAACAGTAGATTTCCTAGAAATCCATTGTTCTGCAGAAAAACCAACCAGCGGTATGCCAAATTATGATCTATGAGGGCCCATACTCCCCCCAAATCAATGTTTGGAAACCAAAAAGGACATATCTCAAGAAAGTTCATTTGACATCAACATTACATTATTTTTTCATTTCCCAATTAATATCGACCAATACACTTAATGGATTCGAAGATGAAATCACACCATTATCTACTACATCGAACTAGCACAACAACAAGCACAACTACCACATCAACTATCACAACAGCATGTAATATCTAATGGATCCAAGATAGCATGTCATAATGGATGGAATGTGTTTTTTACAAATTTATATATCATTAATGAGATAAAAAAACCTCATCTCATTAGGATGCAACAGAAATAAAACACACACATTTATCAATAGTAATAGTATAAATCAAGTACGTCACCCAACGGTGAAATGAATTGAACTTAAATAGCTCAAAATCAAAAAGTAAACATTAATTCAATGAATTTGGAATTTTTACTTTACATGGGGTAAATCATCATGGGTATAGCTAGTTACAAAATTACATATCATTTACATCATATCCAAATATTAATGTGAACCAAAAAAGAAACTGCCTGATACCACATTGTAACATCCTGTATTTGGAATCCAGTCAACTGGTGTCCTGTAACCTATTTCTGACAAGGCCTCAACCACAATTACCCAAATGTCAGTGGTGTAAGACTAGTAATAAGGGCCTAGGGTTTAATAGTGGGGAAACTATTCCCTTATTACCATAGTGTAACATAATAGAACAAATAATAAAAATAGAGAAAGCATTCAATAGCTTTCAACTAAAGTAAAACAACAAAAGACTGAAAGATTAAGATAACCAATACTCATATAATATCAAAATGATGCAGAATGTCACATGTTCTAAGAAAATAGAGAAAACATGATACATTGAATTCAATTTCAATACAATATCAAATTACGGTAACTCAAAATGAAACTCAGCAGCATCGCAAGCCCTGGTTTGGCCCCATGCTCTCCTTCTCTTAAGTAGCTATCAAGTACTTGAAAAGGGGCCCTTTCCATTATCGACACATGCAATAATATAGTCTATTTGGGCATAAAAATAACTCAATAAAGACAAAAACATCACCAGGAATGTCTCATGTGGAATCGAGAACTCACTAAATCAGTTCAAATGAGACCGATAATGATTGATTTGGAGTTCGAATGTTAAACCGGGAAGAGATTACCGTTCCGACGCTGCCTCTTGAGTCATCCCAACTAGCCCACTGTCAATTCTACCGAATGGAGAAGATACTATCCATTTTATGAGAAAAATAAAAAATACACGGAATGTATGTCCATATAAACATCATGTATAACATTTAAATGTTCATTTGGCAGCTAAATTATTTCGACATACTTTCCAGGACCCGCCAACATGGATACACGACAAGTACTAGGATTTACACGACTTGTAGTTTGTTTTTCCCCTATTCATTTCTGACATTCCTAAACACCATGTATTACAATTATATATGGACAAACGTACACGATGTGTATATAATACTACCCTACTTGTAACTTATGATTCAAGTTCATTGCCCAAAAATTCCTTGTTTTCTAAAAAACAACTCAATGGAAAAAAGAAGAAAAGAAATCCTTACCTCTATGTATGAAACAGGTTATTATAGGATTTCCTTCACCATCCCAATACCGACCACTAACACTATAGATAAAATAAAAATAGGTTAGACTAGGATCTTCAATAAAATAGTTTAAACAGATCTCACCTTGATGGGGGGCCTAATGAAATCCATCGAGTTTTGGTGGATTTATTTTACATATTACACAAAATTAAACCTACATATTCATGTAGTATACTATGTGAGTCATAATATGGTGGAACTAAAAAATTTTCTCAATAAAATAGGATATTTATGTTAGTGCATCCAAAATCAACGAATTCAACAAAACTCTAAATCCAATCAATATAACTCTTTCCCAAATAACATGAAAATCTGGAACTTTTAATCCAGTAATATGAATCTTTATGTCCCACCCATCCACATTGAAAACATTACCATCTGATAATCTCAGATATTCAATCTAGTAAAAAAATAATATCTGGATTTTTTTGCAATGTGTGTAAGTTTCTTTTATCTACATTAAATTCCACCATCTATAAAATAAAAAAACTTATCTTCTGGTCAAATAAGAATTTGGACATGATCTACTCATGATTTTACATTATCATTCTTCATAATTGGTTTCTCCAAAACTAAATAAAATATAGTATCAAAACAATATTTCTCAAAATCCATGGCATCCAACATGTGACAGACAACAAAATCAAACCAATATAAATGATTCCAAAGAATACATTGTTTAATCCAATCGTGATATTTCCCAAATCTAAATATTTAATTATGTCCAAATGTAATGGAAGGTAATGAAGGGAAAATATATTTTTAAAAAATTCATGAGAACATTTCTTGTGGTCCATCTCATCCAATTGTACATTTTCAAAAATGATTTCTGTTCCTTCATAAGGGATGATCCATAGGATGAAATCTCCGACATTATTTGAAAAAAACAAGGTTTCTACACATTGATGAGCATAAATATGTTTTTGTAAACTATTTTTGACCATGTGTATACTATCCAGATAACATTCCATATGTTGGTAATTCACTAATTGTCTATATTAATATAACTTCATTAAAAAATTATGTTTCACAAAAAAATCATATATAATGACACCATTACTCCACAATAATTATAAATCATCAATAAATGGATTCAAATAAATAATGATAATATTTTTTCAAATGCGAACAAATTAATAATATTAATATGTTATACGGTCCATTCATCAACGTCCAAGGAGGTAATTTGTACAGAGTTATAATGATGGTCCAACAAGACTATGGATTACCATATATACCAAATGGATAGAAACAATCAGCATAATGAATTAATCACATATTATAGGATTCAAATAAAAATATCGATGTATATAGTTAAACTTTTTCCATGAATCATAATCACAAGGATGATTTATTAAGTTAATGATTGAAATATTGTATTTTATCCATTAAATAATTGATTATATGTTTGGGGACATAAATTGACACAAGAATGTTGGTGTAAATGGGAAAAATCAAAACTATTTAAATGGAACATATTTAGATGTCCCATGATTTGCCTTGTTATTCCAATACCTTCCACATGTAGGAAAAGTAATCGACTTCTCAATTTCACCATCATATAAGATGCAATCATTTGAACATGCATAAATCTTCTATGAATAAAAAACCTAATTATGATCCAAACTCTTTCTCTCATAGACATTGATAGGCAACGCATTTCTTTCATGTAATAGTAATTTGACTGAAGAGAATATTTGAGAAAAACAATTATTTTGCATTCTATCATCTGATTTGATAGCAATAAATTTTTTCACATCTTCAATTTTGTTTATCATGCAACCAGGATATAAGGCATCTGTAATAGACCTCGAAAGCTCAAAAAAAAAATTGATTGAGTTCTAAATCTTGAGTTAAATTGATATCATTTTTATATTTTCCTTTTTGAAAATATAGATCATCAAAATCATTTACTAATTTTTTAAACCATGATATATCTATAATCAAATTATTAGTGACATCTATGGAACTACATTCACCGCGTTGACACCAAAAAATAGAAACATCCCAAAAATCATAAGGCAATTGATGACCCCCACATAGTAAAATGTAACAATTATCCTCAGATCACATTAATTACATGGAAAATTAATTTTTCCCTTCTAAATGAATACATTTTTTAGATGATGCAGATGATAAAAAATATTTCACACCCAAAATATAAACATGATTTATAACAGAACTGTTTGGATTTTGATGATGTTTTATCCAATAAAGATATTGTAAAAAGGACCTGTGTCTACTTCAATGTTTAATAGTTTTCTAATAAATAGATATTCAAAATATTTTTTACAACTAGTTTACGATACGAATAGACTTCCCAATAAAATTGAAAATTAAAAAAATTTGAATTACTTCGAAATATTATCAATTCTATCTAATTAACTATTAATTTTCATAATTTCACAAATGAATGGTTGTTTTCTTTTATCACATATAATTATTTTTTAAATATCGTTAATTATAATTAAGGGAAATAAACTGTCACCCAAGCGGTTGGATGGAAGAGGGGGGGACTTTCTATTTATAGGAAACCCCAGTTGGAGGGGAGCAGAACTCACAGTGGGGGCGAGCGATGCTGTGGAAAGGGATCGTTCAGTCGGCCCACGTTGGCCTTACGGAGGGGTGTGATGCTGCGTAGAGGTCCATCGACGCGAATATCGTGGTGCACATCACGGAGGGGGCGTGACCCCACGGAGGGGCCCCGGCCGATGTCGGACTCCTGGGAAGCCGTGATGCTGCGGAGCCTCTCGCGGAGGGGCCTACGTGGAAATGAGCGAGTAATTTTTTTATTTGGGTTTTTAAAAAATTAAAATTTGAAAGAAGGGTATAGGGTTCGAATAATTTTAAAAATGGGTCCGGGATGCGTGAACGCCGTTCACGCATCCTTCCGCGGCGTGGGATGCGTGAACGACGTTCACGCATCCCGGACCCCGACGGTAATGCGTGAACGGCATTCACGCCTCCTTTGCTGACCAGATAAAGGAAGCGTGAACGCCGTTCACGCATCCTTGCGCGGGAAAAGATGCGTGAACGGCGTTCACGCTTCTCTCCGCGGCGAAGGATGCGTGAACGCCGTTCACGCATCCTTCGCGGACGAGCTGAAGGATGCGTGAACGGCGTTCACGCATCCGGCCGAGAGAAGTTATAAAAGGAGGGGTCCCCCCCCCAATACCCATTGTTCTCCTCTGATTTTCATTGCGAAGCCCTGCAGAAATTCTTTCTCAACAAATATTTGCTGCTTTTATTGAGGTAAAATTTCTATTTAATAATTTGTATGTTTAATTGTATTTATTTATTTCATTTGTATGTTTAATTGTATTTATTTATTTCATTTGTATGTGTAATTGTGTGTATGATTTATTTATTTCATATGTTATGCATGAAATGTTTTGTATGATTTAATTTTCTTGATGTTGAATGTTCGTATGATTTAATTTTTTGAATGTCTGTTGTCTAAATATTGAATGTTTTATGTTATGTCTAAACTTTTTAATGTTTAGAAAAAGTAATTTATGTTGGAGAAATTTATTTTAGTGGATGGTTTTGATGTAAGTGTAAATTAAATTACTTTTATTTACTAGTAATAATATTTTTAATCAATAAAGTATAAAATATATTTACTTATATTTTGAAAAGTAGAAGAATGGCCAAAAAACATTACAATTTCATAAAATTTAAAATAACAAAAGTGTTTATTATGTAAATCTCAATTAGATCAGTTATAATAAAATTTATTTAATGTTTTTAATATATATATATATATATATATACACATGAAGTTAAATTTTTTGTAAAATAGGTGTAGTATTTAATATAGATTTTATATAATACGGATAATATAATAAATATACCAAAAAACACGGTATGAGTGATGACTGATCTTGAGATGACCGACCATGCATAATTGAAATTGCATGTTTTATTTTGTGTATGTTGTTATTCAATTTGTAATAATTGCATTTTTTCGGTATTGATGACCTGCGAGTCATCTCTCAGTAAGTGTAAGGACCTGCGTGTCCGTTTAAATTAATTTATGTATTTCATACCCCTAGACCCTCTCACATGCATGTGAGTAAATTTGTAAATAAAAGACTGACGCCCCAAAGAGGTGTCGACGAAGAGGCATCCCCGAAGAGGTGTCGACGAAGAGGCATTTGAGAACTCGTTCGAGAGGTGGCGTTGCTATTTGACAGGAGATTGGCGGTTGCTGCAATATTTGATAATAGAGATAGGAGTTTAATCATATAAATTGTGGTTAGTTTATCTGATAATGATAAACTAATCGCAAGTCTCAAGATCAAGTCATGATTATATATTCATAAGTAATCAAACTTTATGAAACATTATATTAAATTTGCTTTTGTGCTAAAATCACAATCACTATACCTTAACAGTGATAAATCAATACATAAAAAAGTCTCAAGATAATCAATTATTCAAAACCAAATTAAATAATTTAAAATTTTACTGTAGTGTATAATATTTTTAAAATTTTTTTAATAGGTAATTATGTCTGCTCAAATATATTGCAACGGTGAGGTAATTTGTACCGAGCAGGGTTTTAGCTACAGTGTGCCACCTGTCAAAGTGGTAAATCTCCATGGTTGTATGACATTGGATGCAGTTCGTAATAAGATTCATAGTCGGTTAAAATTGAGTGCAGGACAAGAAATCACTTCAATTAGATACCGACATCTTCAATATCCTGAGCGTATGTGGCACAGCGACTACCCTATAGTCGATGATGAGGATTGGATGGAGGCTTCTCAGTTATTCAGGCAATAGTGTATTAATGGTTTGATGGAATTATTTATTGTCATTTCTGATATTGATGTGGTGCAATCGATTACTACAGAACCATGCTTTGTGACCTCTATAGAAGTCGGTCCTTCACAACAGTCTTCTGCATTGCCTCCTTCTCATACGACTCCTGTGGAAGAATGTAATGAGGAATATCATCAAAATTTGGAAGGAAATGTAGATGACATCCCTTTCTGTGCTGATATAGTGCAAGAAAGTTTATCTGAGGAAGAAGAATCTGGGGAGTCAGCAGGAGATGATGTGGTTGGAAATGAACCTTCTGAGGTTCCTTTGAGAGACAGACATCCACTACATCCACCAGTTAGTGGTAATCAGCCTTCAGTTTTGAGTTCCTTAGTTGGAGGAATGTCTCGTGAACAACTTTTTGATTGGGATGTCATTACACCAGCTTCTGAATTCCCTGGCATTATAGGGAATATGCCTGCATCAAATGATAATGCCATATATGTTGGGAAGGAGTTCGAAACTAAACAGGTCATGAAAAATGTGATAAAGCAATACCACATTGAGCGACATTTCACATTTGTGGTTTATGAGTCAAAGAAGACCAAATATCTCATTCGTTGTAAAAAATATGGGTCAGAATGTAAATTTCGATTAAGAGCAGTATTTGATAAATGTTATGGATGTTGGAAGATAACCAAATTAGAAGGCCCACACACTTGTCTGCATCCCAGCTTGGCACAAGATCACTCTTCTCTTGATGCAGAGTTTATATGTACTGTTATTTGTGAGATGATACGAACAAGTCAGGATGTTCCTGTTGCCCTTATTCAGGAAAGAATTCAACAGTTGTATAACTATAAGGTATCATACAACAAAGCTTGGAATGCAAAACAGAAAGCCATTGTAAAAGTGTATGGTGATTGGGATGAGTCTTATGCGTTGTTGCCACAGCTTATGGAATTGTTGTCTCTCAATAATCAGATTGTTTATCAGTTGGACACTGTTGAGTATGTATCCCAAAATCATCTAGTTGATCGGTCAAAGGTGAAGTTCAAGAGGATTTTTTGGGCATTCAGACCGTGCATTGCTGCATTTCCCTTTTGTAAACAATTTATTCAGGTAGATGGCACATTCCTTTATGGAAAGTATACAGGTGTTCTACTCATTGCTGCCACACAGGATGGTAATCGCGCTCCTCTGCCACTTGCTTTTGCTGTTGTTGAAAAAAAAATTTTGAATGCTGGAGCTGGTTCTTGGCATGTGTACGTGTTCATGTCACGCAGAAATAGGGCGTGTGTCTGATATCTGATCGTCATCGAGTGATTATAGAGGCCGTGAGTAGTGATGGGGTTTCTTGGACTGAGCCGAATGCTTATCACCGTTATTGCATTAGACATATTGCAAGTAATGTGCATAAGCAGTTTAGAGATGAGGCCATAAAGAAGGAAATCCTCAAATTGGGTATGGTTTTCTAAAATTTCTTTTTTTAACAAAATTTACTATCCATTTTAATACATTATTATGTTATGCTTTCAGCATATGAACCCCAACAAGAAAGGTTTGATCGGCGTCTTGAAGAGATCCGAACAGTTAATGAGGAGGTATATGAATATATGGTACAAATTTCAAAGGAAAAATGGTCATTAGCATACGATGGTGGCATGAGATATGGGCATATGACCACTAATATAGTGGAGTGCGTAAATGGGGTCCTCAAGGGTGTGCATAAACTCCCAATCACAGGGTTAGTGCAAGAGACATTTTTTAGATGTGTTCACTACTTTGTTGACCGGTCCCAAAAGGCCTACCAGAGGATGGAAAATGGAATGCTTTTTACTCAGCATTTTCAAAATGATATTGACCGGATACGGAATGAGGCTTCACGATGGAATGTTATAGCCTTTGACAGGGAAAAGAGGAGTTTTCGGGTAAGAAAGTGCTACGACCAGGGTGCATGCACTAATGGTGGAGTGTTTGTCGTGATGTTGGATAACAGGTACTGTGATTGTGGCAGCTTTCAGGCATTGAGATATCCATGTGTACATGTTATTACAGCTTGCGCTTCGGTAAATATATCGTGGGAGCCATATGTTGACCCGGTGTATCACATGAGCACTTTGGTTAACTGTTATAGTGCTGCTTGGATGCCTGTTGGTGACTTCCATTCTATCACATTGCCTGCTGATCAACCGACCATAGTCCCTGATATTTCCAGGTTTTCATAAGTCGGTTTTGGTATCATTTATAATTTTTTCAATGTGTGTCATTTTTAAAATTATTGGCTTCATGCTACTAGGTTGCGGCCTCGAGGAAGACCGAAGTCAACTCGCATCAGAAATGAGATGGATTGGCCTCGGCAACGAGGAGGGAGAATACGATGCAGTATCTGCCACGCAGAAGGACATACTCGTAAGAGATGTCCCCAAGTGGCAGGACAGAGTTCCAAATCTCATCATCCATGATCGAGTCTGTGTACCTGCTCTAAGAGGAAGAGGTTGTGGTTGGTGTCGATGATGAAGAAGAAGAATAAGAAATAGAGGATGAGGATGAGAAGAAGTAGAAGACTAAGAGGAAGAGGTTGTGGTTGAATAACCTATTGTGGAAGTTTCTATAGTTACTTAGGAACTTGATCTATTTGGAATAATGTTAATGGTTATCTAATGGATAATGGATAAATTAACAAACGTAATTTCACAAATAAGAAGAAATAATTAATTTTTCACTTTTTCCTGTTAATTTTTAATGTGGAATAATGTTAATGGTTATTTAATGGATAATGGATAAATTAACAAACGTAATTTCACAAATAAGAAGAAATAATTAATTTTTCACTTTTTCCTGTTAATTTTTAATGTGGAATAATGTTGATGGTTATTTAATGGATAATGGATGAATTAACAAACCTAATTTCACATATAAGAAGAAATTATTAATTTTTCACTTTTTCCTGTTAATTTTTAATGTGGAATAATGTTGATGGTTATTTAATGGATAATTGATAAATTAACAAACGTAATTTCACAAATAAGAAGAAATAATTAATTTTTCACTTTTAAATTATGGTTTTCTTATAAGATGTCTAGTTTTAGTAATGGCATCTGAGTGTCTGAGCATCCTTAACTAATGTTGATTGTGAGACTAGGCTAATCTTGATTGTGACACCAAATAAAAATGAATATATCATGATTCCACTATTAATAAGTAACGATGATATCATGTGTGCAGATGGCAGGTTTTCCATTGCTTACATCTCAGGCTACTCATGTATCACGACTGCTTTTAGAGGGACGTCCTGTGGCTCCCTTGAGTGTACGTAGATCTCACCATTTCCATCATACTGCACCACCTCCCGCTATCGTCCCACATCTTCGTCGAGCTGGATTTTATGGCGTAGCGATGTGCGACTTCACGTTTCTTGATCATCAGCTCATTGCAGCACTTGTCGAGAGATGGAGACCAGAGTCGCATGCTCCTCCAGCTTCTCAGGCACAGCCACAGGTACTTACAGACGCTGACTGGATTGAGTTCGATGTTTTATTGCAGTCATCCACAGCAGAGCAGCCATCTACTTCCTATATTGGTGAGAGTTCCAGCCAGCTTCCACTATCCTTAGATGCAGGCCAGGGTACAGGCGGTGAGACTGTACATCCACCGTCTGTCACACAGGAGGATGTGGAGGTGGTTGTCGATGAGGATGCGCAGCGTACGCCAGAGCACAGACGTAGACAGACACGGCGTGGACGCATCCAGTATACGCCTGACTGTGGGACAGAGGAGCATCCACACCGGAGGCGTAGATTAGGTTGACATTTGATTTATGATACGTTTTGTATGTGTATTACTGTTATCTAGACTTCTATTATACCTTTAATAAGTGTCTTACTGTTATCAAATTATCTACCAATGTATATATATATATATGTGTATAATAAATAATATGATTAGAAATTCCATAATACTCATATAAATTCAATAAGTTCAACATAAAGGTTAAATAATAATCCAAGGCTATTTATTTTATGAATAACATATTAAAAGACCAAGTAAAATGTATTGAAGAACTTTAGGAGGATTTTGTTGGCCTACAATTAAATATAGGATCAAGAGAAACTCTTGACTCCTAATATGATATTAGGAAATTAGGTCACACAAGTGATGGAAAAAAGGAAAATTATGGTTCATAGGTCCAAAAAATAGTTAAAAAATGTGTAGGGAAGAAAATGATACATCGTAATGCCACAAATGGTATGGTTATTGTTCATAAACAGAAAGCAGTAATGATTGGTGTCAGAACACAAGAGCCTGTTATGTGGATAAAGATTTATTTTGGTATGAATTAGAATCAGAATATTTAGTGATCTTAAGGAATAATGAGTGGTGTATTAGTGATGCACATGAATAAACCATTTATCAAATATTATTTTTGTGGAAATATGGGGAATTCTTAGAATGCTCATTCCATAGCCTTGAGGGTCACTATGTGACTTGGGACACACTATAATATTTACAAATAAGGTGTGTATTATCAAGGGAAAATATAGTGGAGTTGTTTTGTAAGGAAAACACACAAAGGGGAATCTATATCTTGTGAGTGGACAAGAAGATATGTATTTTATATCCAAGGAAGAATAAAATAGGTTGTGGTATAAATTTATTGTTTATATGAGCCAATCATACATGGAAGATCTGTTGAAATGTGACACTGCTCAAGATCTCTCTAATTTATCATGTGATCATACTCATACATGCGATTCTTTCTAACAAGGGAAGATTATTTGAAATATATAAAAGGTTAAAGATCAATGGTCAATAAGAGTGATTGAACTAATGCAAATTGATGTGTGTAAACCTATTTCACCAAGATCTATTGATACGAAGAGATATTTTTAGTGGCCAAGGATCAATTAGGTGGTAATGAGAGGGAGGTGAATCAGTGGTAGCCTTATTTTACTAATTCTTTTTTTAAATTCAACCTATTGAAATTTGTTTAGGTTTTTGATCCACTCAATATAAACTCTCAATCATTCCTCAAGTGTAGTTGTAATGAAATAGGGAGAATCACATGTTATTTACAGGGTTATTTTGAAAATACTACTCATTTCTATATTGGTTATACCCCCCAACATGTATTATTCACTATCTCCACAAGTTAATACAATGACATATAATCCATTTTTCCTCTCTATAACAAAAAATAATCCACTATACACTCTCTTTCTCCATAATACATTGGAGATTCATTCTACTCTATAATCCAAAAGATACATCTACTTCCAAATTTAGGAAGAAGTTCTTCTTCAAATAGACTTACTCTATAAGAAATCTAGTCACTCCTACCTTGTGTACTTTATCAATAATTTTAGAAATTATTATATTAAGACTCTTTTCAGATTTTGTGCAATCTAGATTCTCCTCAATATTCAAATAATCAAGAACTCATCAATTCATCTTTCTGTATTTACCTGATACATTATTGTATCGAGTTATCAGAAATAATATTTCAATTCAACACAGAGTCTTCATCACCTTCATACACACTTTATTCACAAAACAAACAATAATTGTTCATGGGTAGTATATCATTATTACATGATTTAAAATCAATCATTTAAATCCTTATTTAAATTTGTTTCGTAATAACACATTTAATTACACATTTATATATGAATACTCATCAGTAGTGGTATCATATTTTCCTCATATTGAATGCCCCATTAGTTTCTGTGGGTATTTTGTTTCATGCAACTCATAAAGAATACTAGAAGGATTAAGTTCATCAAAAGTCTTGGGATCCTTCAGTTCATGCACGACAATGCATGAATATTGAACATGACTTGTTCTTGGATCATGCTTGGATATTATAAGTTCATCATGGACTTCTTAATATGGAAGGGTCCTTGGTTTTATCCAAGGATTCCCAACCATGATCTTTGTGACTCATCAATGGTAGATAACCAATGCTCTATAAAACCCTTGAGAAAGGGAAGAAGGTTCTCACTAATTAGACAACTTGAAAAAGTTAGATCAAACTGTTGTGTAAATGTCTGCATGTTTTTAGTGGAGAGACAATGATTGTGTCACCATTTTCCCATATAATAATATCACTCGGTTGAGTGCTTCCTTATTTATTTTATCATTCCTTCAGCTTGGTAGAAGTGATTATTGGGGTACGCTCTCAAATCCTCACTGGCATCGACCCATGTTGTCTTCTCTAACACCATTCCACTGCACATGATTGAACCACCACTCTAATACCATGTGCCTCATGTGAATTCATGCTCGCCTACCATTTCTTCCCATACAATAGTCAACTCCAGTTCCCACCTCAAAAGTGGCTGCACCTAATTCCCTTATGTAGCTAGTTGGATGGATTCCTTTTTAAATAAAGTTAAAAATATGTGTTAGATAAAATATTCCACCAAATTCCATATTCACTCCAAATACCAATCCTTATTCTTCATGAAAAATATAAATAATATATTTATACTTTTTTCATATATCTCTTCATTCATACTTTAGTGAACATTTTTGAAAACTCCTTTGCACATTTTTTTCTATTTAAGATAATCTTAAATAATTCTCACTTTTAAAACATGGATAATTATCCAAATATAAAATTAAATTACATAACATGAATCCATAAAAATTATCCAAGCACCACCACTTCACATATTGCCATATTGATAAAACATACAACCATTTTTTCCAACAATCTCCCCCTTTATCTTCTGTTGTTAATATCCATTCATATCATAAAAGTTAATATGTGGTAACATCAATTATTCTCCCCCTTATTTAAAATAAAATGAAAAGGATAATTGGACAATTTTAAACTCATATTTCTTCTCAAAAAAATCTTCACATATATTTTAAATAAGGGGATGATATGACATGATACTTGGAACAAAGCCTTTAGTTAATAAACACTATATCTATATGATCCATCCTAGTGTAGAAAGAAATAATTAAATAACCAATATAATATAATCTACCTATAACACATACTCATATGTGATACTAAAATTAGATATTCTCAATTATCAGGATGAGTAATTTTAAGATAAGAAATACATGATCCTGCACACACTTCAAAAAACACATTAGAAAGTTCAAGTGCAAGAACAAATCCCCCTTTTCTCATTTTTTCATTAAATAAGTACTCAACCTTAATGAATATAATTAAGAAAAAATGTAAGATAATGTGATTGGAATACCTCAAATCTCTTATAAGATCCTCCTTAAGAGATGAACTCATTCTTTATCATGAGAATTTATGTACTCCATGATGAACAATACTTCTCCTTCAATTCCATTCAAGTAAACTCATAACACATAAAATAATAAGGAATAAGGAGGAACCTCTTGTATTCTATAGAGGAAACATTCAATGTGAGAGTTTTCTCTCATCCTTTATTTCTTCTTATTTCTAAGCCAAGCATGGGATGTGATTTATTTCTTATTACATGCCTCATGGATTATGCACATATTTCCTTCCCATGAATTTCCTCTTTATTTGGAATACATTTTCCCCCTCCTCCACAGCTGGTACAACCTCATTATTTTTCTTCCAAATTTTTCATCTTCTCTTCCAAGATTCTTATTACGTGGGATTTGATTTTGGTTCTTTAAACACCATTTTTTGATACTCGTTTTTATCTTTAAAAACATTGAAATTATTTTCTATCTTAACATGACTTCTTTCAGGATACAAAAATTCCTTGTAAGTCATATGAGTATAGTTTCTCCACATAGATTATTTACCCTTGCATGTTTTCATCTAAGTGAAATACCTTTCCATTAGAAAAAATGAATCATTTAGGTATTCTGTGAGATGCGTGAACGCCGTTCACGCATCCCTTCTCTCGGGAAGATGCGTGAACGGCGTTCACGCATCACGCCCGGGTCCGGGATGCGTGAATGGCGTTCACGCATCCCGGACCCATTTTTAAAATTATTCGAACCCTATACCCTTCTTTCAAATTTTAATTTTTTAAAAACCCAAATAAAAAAATTACCCGAAATGAGCCCACCGCACAGAGTGCTTCGCGCAGGTCCATATTGAGAGGTATTGGAGATTATTTTTTGACCCCTTCGGGAGGCATCTTCCTCCGATTATTTTTTGAACTCGCAGCGGATCGAGTAGGTGGGGTGAATCTGGTTTTCCAAGGGCGATGCCTTACCCTTTTCACGACGGGTTATTCGTGAGGCGGGCGCGGTCAGTGGGGCGAAGTGCAACACACAGTTCTTGGGGACGCCGCGCCGTGAAGCCCAGGTTGTCTCTAAGAGCGTGGGGCTCTCAGCGAAACCGGCTCCTCAAGCACCTACATATAGGGGCTTAGAGGCGTTACCCCCACCTGAATCTTTGCAACAAAAAAAAAAAGTCCTCATGCTCTCTCCACGGAAGATTGTGAAAATGGGTTTTCATATATTTAAACGTTGGTGTTTCTTCCACTTTGCCATGCAAAATTAGTTTTGTTTTCGTTTTATTATTATTGTGCATATTGGGCTGTTTGTTTGTTGGGCCTCAGCCGTGACATGTTTGTTCGCTGGGCTGGTTCTCTGCTGTGGTCCGCTTGTTGTTCGGCCTCCCTTCCATCGTGGTGATCCTGTTGTTATGTCTCTTTTTTGGCCGTTGATGAATGCGGATCTAACGGCTCTGGTTCTGCCGTTTGTGTTTCTTCGGTGATCATATCCGCACTGGCCGCTTGATCGTTGCGGTCCACGTGTGCTGGCTGTTCGGGATTTGTTGAGCCGCCGCCTGCTTCAAGATACTTCCGCCCGTCCGTTGCCCGCCGCGTGACCCTCGTCTGTTGCGCCTATCAGTGCGTCGCTTCGTCTCTGCTGCTCCTTTATGTTGAGTAGCCGCTGTGTTTTCAAAGCGTCGTCGTCATCTTGTTTCCCTGGATGCCCAAAGCCATCTGAGAAGGAGAACCGCTGCTGGTTCTGTGACCCGCCGTCTGTACGCCGCCATCTCGACGTCGTTCCGGTGATTCCCGATGGAGAATTCTCTTTGCGAATTCTGTGGAGACGACCTTGGAGATCAGAACTTCAAACCCAGCGGAGATTCATGGCCTTCGGTGCTTCTTTGTTGTGATCCCGTTTCTTTTTGCTGCAATCTTTGCGTTGTATGTTCTGGTTTCATTCGTTGGTCTTGAGTTGGGGTTGTGTGTGTGAGTCCATCCAGTTCGGAAGAGTATTGCACTAACACCGAGCCAGAATTCACCACTGGCTCTTGGGGTGCGGAGGTCTTCGTTCTCGGACAGCTTCTATGGTCCGCGTACGTGGTCTGTCTTTGTTGCTTCTCTGATTGTATGCTCTGTTTCTGTTTCGTTTTGCATAAAAATAAAAGATTGTGGTGGTGTTCTTGTCATGAAGTAGGACCAAGTGGTCAAAAGAACCACGTAAATCTCTCTGTTCAATTTACTTTCCGACAATTTATTTTCTGTTCTTACGACTTTGTAAACCGAAACGTCTTATTTCTGTTTCTGTTTTGTTCGTTCGAAAACCTTGTTAAACGAACTGTTCCCACAACAAAGATCCTCTCCATGAAAGACATAGAGAACCAGAGGCATTTCTCTATTGCTTCGTGGACACTTTTTAGCAAACCAGAGCATCGAGATCTGCTAGATTCTTTATGACGCATGCCGAAGCCCATGATTCTTTTCGGTGTAAAGGGGACGTGTGATTTCCTCCACAAAGCGTCTTTCTGAAGCATATTTGTGAAGTTTCTTTCTCATCTCATGCCTCAGCACCAATTTCTCAAAGTCCTTGGATTCAATGGATGCTTGGGAGGCTGTAGGAGAGGTTCGTGCTGATTCTCCTTAGAGGGAGGCCATGGCCAACAACGTAAAAATAGGCGAGAACATTAAGATCACTTCAAATTAGATATCACCGATAAAGTGGCTGAAAGGGGTGCATTGGGAATATCCTATGTGCAAGTGCCTGTCGTTGTATGGTTTTGGATTGCGGGACGAAGTCTTCATTCCCAACACTAGATAAGATAAGCCAGCCCACTAGTTTAGGCATACCTTCAAGAAATATCCTTGGAATAGGACTGTGGATGTTCGCATCAGGAATGAACATACCCCGGTTACAACCATTTTATTGTATAATCAGTTCTACAGTATCGATGGCAAGTCACTGGCACAGGAGGAATCCCCACTCCCTATATAAGATGATCATCAAGGTCAGGCTCAGAAATCCATAAAAGGGGTGGATCAATAGCTGGGACTTGCACCCAGTTGGCAAATTCCTAGATGATTGGTCCTGGGCCTAATGTGCATGCACGTCCTATGAAGTTTTCGAGAATGTTATGAGGTGGGTTGGTCTATATGAGGTGTCATGGGCCTCCCAATTTAGTGTCTCCCAACTGAATGAATTCATAAAGAGTTGCTGAGATGATGGTTTCCAGCTATCCACACTTTTCCCCAACATCATGGGGAGGTTGGCATCAGCCTCTGAGACCTCTAGCTAATTTATGGTTACCCAATCATGGGAGGGATTTATGATGGGTTCCTCTTTGGCACAAATTCCTAGGGAGACATAGAGAAAATTCCTCCTTTGGTGATGGAATTTCTAAGGCTTGTGCCTGCACAGATGAGGACAAAAAAAAAAACACCAGAGACATCCACTTCAAGCCGTTGTTTGGTCACATCATGAATTTCCCCTCAGAGGGGGGAACATTAATGGTGAAGCCCCTATTTTCCCTTGAGGAGCTCAGCGGGGTAAAGTGGGTTCGTACTGGTGAATCCTGGAAGATAGCCGGTGGATGTTTTTGGGATATAGTATCAATACTGAGCAATGACTGATATTCAGGCATACCATTTTTATATCAGTGTTGATATGGGGATGGATATTACCGGTAAGAGATGCCCACATGGGGGTGAGACCAGGCACATTTATCATGGAGGCACAACTTCTTGGTGCATACCTCATCAATCTGGGAATAACCGTGCGGGAAAAGATGCACCATCTTCTCCGACGTGATACTGAGGGGAAGAGGATGATGTGATTGTGTGGGACATTAGCCTTTCTATATAGCTGGATCACATTGCACATGGGGGGTTATAAATACCATAACCACATTTCTCCACTAGGATACATTCTCGCCAAGCCATTTTGAATGTTGCGGGGAGCACCCCAAAGAATCTGGATGCAATGACTGTGCTAGGTATGATGGGGTGAACAGAGCAGTTCATCTTTCATCCATTTCTTTTGGAAACCAAGGCCTATTATAGTGACGACATTGATACGATAGAGAAACAGTCGTATCATCCATCTTTTCGAAGTGGTGTGGTGGTGGCATGAGTAGATTGTGAAACAATATGAGAGCAATAACCTCCACACCAGTTCACCGGACAATTCCGTTGTCTGTAAATGGTGACTTCCTTGGAGTACATTAACGTTCTCCACAAGAATCACCCATGCGTGATGAGAAAAAACATGCTGATGTTTACAAGGGATGACATGAAGATGTTGAACGGGCTTCCCCCACTTGATATTGCATTTGGATTTTTCCAAGAGTATGCACAGAGTTGGGGGGATTCCTACCCTAGTGAAATGCTAAAGCAGGTGACCATCCGAGCCAGCAAGGTGGTTCCAACACCATGATGTCAGATAGTGGCGACAGGGGGGGGGGCGTCTAGAATGTAATGCGGACATTCTCCAGGGTGGAGAAACTATAACAGCTGTGGAAATAGGGCATGAACCAAAAAATACCCGGCCAGTGTTGACCAGACATGAAGGGGGTGAGGGGGTAGTTTCAGGCCTGATGGCTCCATCTAGGAGGACATAGGTGGGAGGAGAATCATCTCTGTACTTTCCTAGGAATGACACTCAAGCTCTCGAGAATAAACTGCATCTGGTATTAGTCCCCTTGGATTTCTTCATCCCAAAGGCAAGGAAGGACTCGGAAACGTGCAAACAATACCTCGACATCAATGGTTTATGGACCAACCCAAACATACACGGGATGTCACTAGGGGTGATCAGATTTGAAAAAGGTAGTTTCAATGCCACCCCTACTGAGGGAAGAAATTTTTTAATGGATCTAGAGATGTAATACATTCCTATGGCGATATGCTCATGATGTCGCACTGGGAAAGGTTGTTGCGGAATATGGCTACTCCCGCAGAACCAATGGAAGCTCAACTAGCGGAGCGTTTCCCCTTGCCCCACCACACATACGAATTGTGACTAGAATAATTTATCTTGGGAGACTCCCATAGGGAAATAGTGGGGACCTCTAGGGGAGCCTCTCTGGAATATGGGAGATATTAGCCATGGGGGGGGATCTCCTTGGGAAAATTCACAACAACATTAGGAGTAGGTTACCGCTCCCTTTCAGCGTACTAATGTCATCCCTAAAATTGTTTTCTTTCTCCACTAACACATACATGTACAGGAGAATCTTCAGTAGTCCACTATCACCGATGAAGATGATGGTTTGGTCGTCGAATAGGACCTAATACTGAGGCCTACAGTCGGGGAGATCATGGGGGTAGAGCCCAATGATTCTGGGGAAGCAGGGGTGACCTTCTCAGAATCCTCGAAACCCACAATAGTATATGGGGGTCCGCGACTTGGCCTCCCAACAATGGTAGACCTGAGGTGGAACCAAGAGGCATATCGGGTTAAGCCTTCTACTTGAAAGTTGTACCCATTACCCTGTTGGTCAAATTGGATACCACGACCTTTTCTTACACTGTTTCCAAGATGGTGTGTATGGTAACAATGTAAATGGTTGGGAGACCAAAGGCTCTGCTCCGAATCGATGTGCCACTTCCTGTCGTGTTGAGAACCCTAGATAACCAAGCCATAATTCCCTATGAATGGTCGATGGCAGTGGGTGATATTGCGGGTGGGACAGATTTTAACATTAACCAGGTGGATGTCAATGATGTGGAATCTTGTGACCAAGACCAACCCAAGGAAGACCCTACTGCTGATTTCTTGGATGCATTTTCCCCATATGAACCTTCTCACCAATGGGGTCGAGACAAAATGTTGTCCGACAAAGAGGAATGCGAGTTTTTTTGTCGACGATCACGGAAGCTGATCAATAGCTTTATCATGAAGACCCTACATGCACATTGGATAAATCTGATGTAGAGATTTCATACCCGGCGGTGTGAACAATGTTCTAGAAGATTAAATGACTAGTGCCCTCATGCACGTATTCCGGACTACCTTTGCGAGAGGGGGCGGAAAGACATGCACAGTCTTAGTGTTTGCTGGAAGCGGATAAGGGACTTCAATATTTGAAGTCTACATGAGGTTGAGAACGAGTTCTTATATTTGAGGGTGCGGGTGAATGAGCAGTCTTATTTCCTCAAGGCGCAATCAGGGCTTATATCGCGCCAGAATGCCCAACTGGGAGAGGCCGAAGAACAAATAGCTAAACCTATGAAGAGATGGACTGTATCAAAGCTGATGAGGATCAGGATTAGATTGTGGCTGACGAACTACACCCTATTTTCATCGAGGAATATCAATAGCTCAGGAGGTGACAGAAGGCTCTGGAAGCCACGAGTAAATGGGTTGCGAAGCTGAAATGCACCATTGAAGAGGTCAAACCATCCATGGAGGGGATGACCCCTCTAAGTTGTGATTGGTGTGCGGTTATAAACGCTTTTTATTATGAATCTCTTAATAATGTTGGAGGCATTAATGAATTCCATTGTCCATTTTTATTGTTTCGTATCCATCACACCAATGAAACATCTAGTGATCAACCCCAATGCTTGCATGGTTCATGCCCAATGCGCAAGACAACGGATGTTCGTATCATTATTTGGTTTGAATATGGGAGTTCCAACCAGTCTTCAACTAGACTAGATAATGAATTTATCAGTATAGTCAAAATTTCCCTTTCCCAAAGTGCTCCGCTGTACGACCAGGGTAACGCCAAGGGTGTTAGAACAGGTCTAAACATAGGGGAGTGGAATGTGTGAATTACGATACCCAAAATTCAGAACACTGTAGCGATGGAATGAAAATGAAGGATACTATTGACCATGTTCGAAACACAATATCCTTGTTTTGTTAGCCTTAAATGAGGAAAACATATGAGGGCTAACTGCTGAACATGTTCGATATATAGGGCCAAATCAAGATGTCATCCATTAGTCTTTCTGAATATTGGCCCAAAACAGTAGATGATCCGTAAGCCGGGCATCTGTATGGTTAGTGGGTTATTTTGGACATTAAAGGGAATGAGGATCTGGATTAGGAGAACGATAGGAATGGAAGGAGGAGTGATGGGTTGTTTGAATGGAGGAAAACACTCTCAAAATTATTCCATCATGGTGAAAAAACATTAGGAGGAAATGTCGGTCTGATTGGGGATCAAAATCACCTATGATGAGGACCTCTATCGTAAGGACCTGAAATGCTGCTGGGGTAGGGCCATGAGGCGAAAGGCATGGAAATCGCTATGTATCCCATACAGGTTATAATCAAGACAAATGTAGTTCTTATGGATGGAGTGGACATGGACTAACAATGATAGAAGAAATCCTTTATGGAAAGGGAGATGAAACATCTTATATTTATCACGGGACAACAAAAACTTCTTTAGGGTAGAACTGTCGTTTAAAGACATTCATTGATGACATGGTTACCTGGAAAGGAAATGTGTGGTGTCGTACATATCCCGACGTGAATGAGGACAATAAGAGTCCACACCACACAAAATGTTTTTGATGAGATTCTTTATTCCATAGACCAGAGAGGTCCTAATTGGGTACTGGACCTGAAGGGAAGTGCTTGGGCATTCTGATGTACCCCATGAGATGGGAATCAAGTCATATGTAGTTCTCGGACACAGCGTGGTACAAGACTAATTTTGGTATTGGGAATCCTCTTTGGAGTGGAAGTTGATGCATCCCATAGTTATCATGGGGCATCCTGAACTGGTTTAGGGTAGAACCGCATTTTAATGTCATGCGTCAAGGACATGTGGACTTGTGTAGTTTAACGTCATACGATAGGATGTGGAGTAAATGGGAAGATCCCAAAATGGGAGTATGTGATGTGGTAGCTATAAACCCGATGTGAATGAGGACATAAGGAGCTCACACCACACCACGTATCCTTGGAGGATGTATTTTTAGGTCAAGAGAACAAAAGTGAATGTTAGACTGGGCCAGGGAAAATTGCCCAGGCATTCCTACATAACCCTTTAGGATGGGATTCATACAACACGTAGTTATGGAATCATAGTTTAACATCATGTGGGATGAAAATCCAATGTGACTTAGCTTCACCAGTACACACCCCACCAACACTACTAAGCCCACGTGAGTCGTGATTGATGTGGGAAACAAGGTGTAGCGATGGGATTTCCCTGGTACAGGGAGGTACACATTAGGGGTAGTGGAAATCTAGGAGAATAAAAACCCCAAATTATTGACCCGCCTTCTTAACACACATAGATGCATGAAGGTGTAAAACCGAGTGTGATGGAATTCCACATGAACATAAGCGAGTGGAATGATGTGAGTCATGGAGCCTGAGATCTGGATTAAAATAATGGTGGCGTGATGATAAATTATAATTGCTGTTTATGTTCGAAACACAGTATATGTTTCTCGTTATCCAGGAATAGGGACAGAAAAACGAGGGTTGACTGCTTCCCTTGTTCGAAACACGAGACCTCTCACAAATATTGTCTGATGTCTTCATGGGCGTTGTCCCAAGATTATTGGTGAGCCAATGTGTTATGATACTAGGCCGAAAAGGGGCCCCCTTCAGACATGGAAGATGATGGGGATCGAAATAATGGGATCATGAATCCTGGACATGAAACGAAAGAATGTCCATGTGAAAATTCAACACATTGGGATCTTTGTCATGACGTAATTGAGTACAACAATAAGGTGTATGAAATAGATAGAGTTGAATCCATTTCTTAGGAAAATTGTCATTAGGTCGTACGCTCCTTGATTAAGGTCTTAATGTGCACCATTAAGAGGGTACCCGATTTAATGATATGATCGCATGGTGGTGAAGTAGTCAAACCCGATGTGTAGTTCCCATAGGGAATTATTAGTTTAGGTTCATAGAACATAGACCAGGAAGAGAAGATACAAGGGAGGAACATGGCGTGGTTCTTGAAAGACCTGACGCAAATGAGAACCTAAGAGGTACATGTCACAACACATGCTCCCAAAGGATTTCGGGCCAAGTGGCCCGAAAAGGGGTGCATGATTTATGATTCCTAGGGCTGGACCAACATACTGACTGTCTGGGCGTTCCTACGTATCCCATGAATATGAGAATCAATCCACACATAGTTTTTGAAAATGTCACCCAGTTTGGTGTCCGATGATAAAGGTGACCAGATCATAGTTTAATGGTCTTAGAGCTCAGACCATATATAGAAATCATGGAGGGAGACACATGGGGAGGTAATTGAAAAACCCAACGTGAATGAGTTTGGTTGGAGTTCATAACACACCATGTGCTCCATGAGAAGGTTTTAGGTCAAGGGACCAAAAACTATAGTTGGGCTGGGCCCAAGGAAAAGTTCCTAAACATTTCTACGTACCCCATCATGATGGGGATCAAGCCACATGTAGTTATAGAATGAGGAATCTGATAGATCTTGTTTGTTCTTTAGGATGGACGTGATTTTTTTTGAAGCGATAATACTAGGACATAGTATCGAGGAATTGCTATCGGAATCAAGCTGTATGCAGGCATTGGAAAATGTTATGTTGAGTAACAACTACCAATCATGATGTCCCCTCAAGTGAGGACATCACAATGAAGTTCTATTTTTTGTCGTGCAACAAGGATGACAATGTCATGGTTTAGGGACATATAATTGGACCAACACATTCATTTTAATGTCATGTAGTAAATACGTAACAGTTTAAAGTCATGTGGGACTAGGAATCATAGTTTACTATCATATGGCTTGGACATATACATAAGAAACAAGGTTTTAGGTGGAAATGTGCATGGTGTGATAAAGCATATTTGGCGTGAATGAGGATGAGGTCCACACCACACCACGCAACATCCCGGGGAAGAGACCTTGGGCCGAGTGGTAAGAAAAGGATAGAAAATATGGGGCTGAATACATGGATGAAAATTATTGGTGATACTATGTATCCCATGAGGATGGGAATCAAGCCATGTGTTGTTCTGAAGGTTCAGTTTTGTAGGTTCCGGGCACCGTGGAAGTGCGTTGGTGGGTTTTCCCAACTTTAATTTTAGCGCTAAAGAACTTTCAATCCGAGATCCGTAATGATATAAAACGCCGGATCTTAGGAATGGAACAAAGAACAAAAAATAAAAGAAGAGTCCCGGAACCATTCAGATAGGATCATCATATGTTGGTTATAATTAATTTAATTAATTCACAAGAATTACCTCGGTGGAATTCTTTCTTCATCGATGTCTCTAGTCACGATCCTGTGATCCATTGTTGCGTCATAGAATCCAAGTATAGGATTCCTCTAGCAGTGATCGAAACATTCTCCACGTATCTCTGGATATCGCCGAAGGGATCTCCAGGTGCTAGTGTGGAAGAACCTTCGCTTGTGATGTCCGCCATCGACTGCCTTGATCCGGAGGAGGATCTCGCTCTTGTAACTTGAGGGCGTTCTTGGTGAAAAGGTAATTCTCTCTTGGCTTGGATAATTTCCAAATCCGTTGTGCACAAAAATGGCTCTGGAAAAGTGTTGGGGTTGTGAGGATATTTATAATCGGGTTTGAAGTTAATAGAGTTATGACAATAAATAAACGTTGTATGAATTTTATTTATTTCATTAACTCTTATTGAAACCCCGTGTCAAATTATTAATTCTTTGACATGCGCCCACACTGATTATAATTATTATCATTTAATAAAACAATATTATATCCTCAAAATCCCGACTGGAAAATGACACAGCGTGTAATAATTAATACATAACATGTACTTGTTTTCCATAAAACTACACGACATGTATATATAATATACATGGCATGTACTTTTATTTTCCATTTTTCTCCACTACATTTATTAGACCTTGAGTAATGACTATTTATTTCTTAAATAAATGTAACTACATTACTTGCTAATAAATATATTATTTCTCCCACAATATATTTTCTTGAATAACTAGTGTCGAACTAAATGCGATCAGGCATCCTTAAATAATTATTAAACCACAGTCGGGAGTAATATTTATTTAACTTTTTAAATTAATATTTAACTGAGATACATGGACACACTTAGTGTGTGACCCTCTAGGCCTCTTTTTGAATGGAATTAGGCGGAGCCTGTATAAAGTCCAAGGTTAGCATCTAGCAAAATGCCAAGGCACCCATAGAGAAATAATTTAACACCGCAATGATGTGTCACCTCCTACGAATGCTTACCGTGTAATATAATCCCTTTGTCTCAATATCTCTAATCAAGCGGGTTGCATGCTAGTGCCATCAACCCATGTGCTCGATTATTCTTTCTTTGACTTCCCAGAATTGAACTCGCCCATACCTTACCATGGCCATGGATTTATTTAGGCTATATCAATTCCATCAAAGGGCCTGAGATATCTACTTCCGTTATGGAACAGAAGGGAAAAATACTTTCTCACATTATCTATTAATGTAGTATTACTCGTGACGCACCCAACGTATCATACCTCACTGTGAACAGTGAATCGTCACAGTTTTCATCAATACATCTAAGTGCGCGAGTTGTAATACCCATTAATAATAATCTTAAAGTCTAAGGACCAATACACACGTCCACAGATAGGAACATCCAATGACACTATTAAAATGTGGATTTACTACTGGCGGGTCTCGTTCCCATAATATCCTCCTGGATATTACTATTTCCGACACTTCCGCTGGGGCACGCGCATCCGTCCGTCCGCGGAGGAGGATGCGCTGCACTGTTGCCCCGCATTCCCGCTTTCCAAAGGTGGGCGGCATTCGCTCCTTATTCAGGGACGTCTGCTCCTTGATCGAAACGGGATGATGGGATGTCGGTTCTTCCTTCTGCGGATTCCTCCTCAGAACTCGTCACCTAGTCCGGGTCTCCCTCATAGATTTAATATGTTGTTTGTGAAACTCTTCCCAGTGCCATGTTTCCATGGATGCCAGTTAATTACACTGCTTCTGTCGGGACATTCCAAAGGGTCCAGTCAGGGCAGAAACCTTCAGTCGGGGGAGTAGTCACGTTGAGGCATCAGTAGCGTGTCTGGATGCTGGGGAACCGACATGTCTGTCTATTATCCCTGGTTATAGGGCTTCTTGAGGGCGTGGAAGCCCGAGGCATCCCACGTCGAGTATGGGTAATTATATTCCATAGACACATATATGAGGTTTTCCTCAGCTTCCTGTGTTTAACACAGGGTATGCCGCGAGTTTAACGTCCAGCGGAGACAGATCGGACTGATCAGAGCATTAGCTAGAACGGATCAGATTGAGGGATTTCCCTTGAGGGGGTGCCGATACCGGGACCAGCCTATGGACGGCTGTGAAGAGGAGCGGACCGGCATGGTCTCACCGGGATATGACGGTCCGGGCGGGAATCAGGGTGGATGATGGATAGATGAATGAAGTGGAGGGGGAAATGGCAAGGGACCATCGCAAGGGCGACGGTGAAGTTGGGCTTGGGCCTCAAAGAGACCTCCTACATATCCCCGTGGCAGGGAATCAAAGTCCACGTAGTTTGGGATGGTGCCAGTGAATCGGTGTGAAGGTGGACCTTGGTCCGATGCATCAGTGAATCGACGCGAAGGTGGACCTTGGTCCAAATGGTGTGGGGCTTACACACTAGGCTGCCCGGGTGTGGATGAACCGACGTGAAGAAGGTCGGAGTGACCAACAGGTGGTGGGGTTGGACCTCTGAGAGGCTTCCTATGTACCATGTCGTTACATGGATCAAAGACCACGTAGTTCAGGTTGGACATCGGAAGGCCGATGTGAATGAGGACCAGGAGGGTCCTAGTGGTGGGCTTGTACCTCGTGAAGGCTTCCTACGTACCATGCCTTGACATGGATCAAAGACCTCGTAGTTCAAAGGGTTTCATCGGTGAACCAACGTGAAAGTGGACCTAGGGGTCCACTAGTGGTGGGCTTGAACCTCGTGAAGGCTTCCTACGTACCATGCCTTGACATGGATCAAAGTCCTCGTAGTTCAGATTGGTCACAACGGCTTGCCGTCGGACTGGAATACTGTTTAACTTCATTCTGGACGAGAGTGAACCCTGACGTGAATAAATGACGGGTGGTGGGCTTAAACCTTGTGGAGGCTTCCTACGTACCATACCTTGACATGGATCAAAGTCCCCGTAGTTCAGAGGGGCTTCTCCGGCGAACCGACGTGAAGGTGAACCCGAGGGTCCACTTGTGGTGGGTGTCGGCAAACCGACGTGAAAAAAGGGACCTTGGTCCGATGGGAGATGGGCTTGAACCTCAGGGAGGCTTCCTACGTACCGTGCCTTGACATGGATCAAAGTCCTCGTAGTTCAGGTGGTCACAACGACTTTCCATCGGACTGAAATGCAGTTTAACGTCATGTTGGACGCAAATGGAACTCGACGTGAATTAGATGACGGGTGGGCTTGAACCTTGTGGAGGATTCCTACATACCATGCCTTGACATGGATCAAAGACCTCGTAGTTCAAATGGGTGTGCAGTTTAATGTCATGTTGGACAAGGGCATATAGTTTAATGTCATGTTGGACGAGGGAATGCAGTTTAACGTCATGCTGGACGAGGGCATGCAGTTTAACGTCATGCTGGACGAGGGCATGCAGTTTAATGTCATACTGGACAAGGTATTGTCATGTCCAATGCCAACTCTAAGCCCACATGATTCATGCTCGGTGTGAGAAACAAGAGACAGCAAGGACCTGACGATCACGCCGTGAAGGGTGCGTCTGTGAGAAGCGAAGAGGGGCTTATGCGTTAGGCGGCCCATTAGTGCTAGGACTTACTCCAGGGTGGAGGCCCGAAGTGCGGCAAATTGCAACGAAAGAGGGATTTGGGACCATTGATGGGAGGTTCCTCATTCCCTATCACGCCCTCCACTGACCTTGGTAGTGGGGAAGTACGGAGATGCAGGGGTGCAGCCATCCGTTGGGGAACTAGGGTCGCCCCTCTCCTGAGAACATACACCGCTCCAATAAGGAGGATATCATCCCTTGCAGAGGGGTTATTCCACTCCCGTGGAGACGAGTGGCGTAAAAAATGTCCGAGCTGGGGGGACCCTTCATGCGAGGCACGAGGTCGGGTCACAGTTTAACGTCATGTGTTGAGGACGCGGTGCTTGGCAGTTTAACGTCCTGCAGCTCGGATGAGGTGGGTTCACTCCACACCCCTAGGACTTACATAACTGGTACCCTTTGCTCCTTGGGGGAGGTAAGGTACCAGTAAGGCCGTGGTCAAGGGGGGTTGCGGAGCGAACCATCGAGGGGTCCACATTAAAGTGGCTATGCGGAGAAGCAATAGCCGTTAGCGTGCCTATGCGAAGAAGCATTAGGCGAAGCAACGCTACGAGTAGTATTGTCCGTGGGACTTTGAAATCACATCGTGCAAACCTGGAGGGTCGCACGGGGAGCAGAATTTCCAAGAAAAGGAGTGTTCTTCGCGAATCGGAGTGCCTTGTCCTTAGCATGGGGCATAGTTGTGAGTGGAGGGTGCTTCGCGAAGTAGAACAGTATTCGTGGAGCACTGCCTTACGAAGAGGAGGTGCCTCGCGAAGCAGGGTGTTGCGAAGGAGTGTGCTTCGCGATGTGTAGCGATCCTGCCTTAGCATAGGGATCACTAGTATAGGTTGGGTGTTTTGCGAAGCATAAACGCTCCGCGGCTGCCCGGGTTCCCTTGGGAATCCCCCTCCTTCACGAATTCCCTTGAGCTTCGCGAAGGGCATCCATCTCAGAAGAGGGGCTCAAAACAAGACGAAGCGAAGGCGTCACGCGAAGCAGAAGTACCTCGTGGAGCTCATGATTCCCGGGGGCAAAGAGTGCTTCATGATTTGGGAGAGGAGAATCCGAAAGGTCGGATTGTCCGTCCTCTTGGACTCAGGGGGAGCCCGGTATTTATAGGCAAGGGGCGCCGTGAAGTAGAACTCCCATGCCGCCTCAGGTGCTTCGCGGCGCGCTCGTGAACGTCAAAGTCGTTCGCAGAGAGGTACCGCCTCCGGAGCTTCGCGGCGGGCTCGCGAACGTCAAACTCGTTTGTGGAGAGGTACCTCCTCCGGAGCTTCGCGGGACCGCGATGCTCAGGTGCTTCGCGTCGGTGCTTCGCGACGCAGCGCGTGGGACATCTTTTTCGTCCCTTCTTTTCGTGCAATATTTTGGCACCAAAAAATGCCCCCCCTCAGACATGGAGCCACGGGGGGTAAAGGGTCGAAGTCTGAGGGAAAATCACCAAAATTGTCGGTGGTTTGCGATGCGACTTCGCGAAGGGGGGCCCACGGTGCTGACCGTGGCCACGGATCCGGATGCGCTGCGATGCTCCGTGCGGGTGGGGCGCGCCGCGATGCTCCGGGGTCGCCGCCTATACATAGGGGGGTTGACCTATTTTGTCTTCACGCGATTTTTCTTGTCTTTTTGTGCTCTCGATTTCACGAAGCTCCGCATACTCCGTGCCTGCTCTTCGCGAATCGAGCTTCGCGGTGAACCGTGGGTCTCTGACTCTGCGACCGCGTCAAGCGAACTTCTGCTTGCCGACCTAGGTCAGACTCCACGGCTTGGTCTCGCGACCGACCTTCACGAGCCAGCTTCACGATCCAGCTTCGCGGTTCGTTCTGAAAAAAATTATTTTTTGAGTGCCGGAACTGAAATGGCCCATCGAGAAGCTGTATTGGGAGTGATTGCAGATGCCTCCCGTCAAGATGAGATGGCCAAATGTCCAGGCCTTGGGGAGATGGTCCGAAGCCACTCGAACCATGCTTCTTTGACAGATCTGCTTTTGGAGGGTCAGAAGAATTATCTACAATGTAAGAAGCTGCCATTGTACGACTTCGGGTTGAGGGATGATGTCTTCATCCCTGAGGCGAGTTGGGACGAACCAGCTTGCTGGTTCAGGAGCACGCCATGCAAGCACCAATGGTTCAGGGCGGCCGACGGTCATGCACAGGAGGACTTCACACCCATCACCGCTGACTGTCTCTACAACCATGTGAATGATATTGACGGGAAGCCACTGCAACCGGAGACGTCCCCTCCTCTCTACCGTACCATGTTGAAGCCGGCCTTGCAGGATTCGAAGAAAGGATGTTCCGATGAGTGGGACCTGTGCTAGGGTGGCAACTTTACTGATGACTGGGCCTAGGCCTACTGGGTAGGTGCCTCATGCGAGGATTTTGGGGCCGAGCTAAAGAGAGTGGGGTTGTATGAGGCGGCATGGGCCTCCCAATTCCACATTTACCAACCGAAACAACTGATGCCGGAATTACTGAGCAGATGGTCGTCTAGGACCAATACCTTTCAACTGCATCACAGGGAGGTGGGCATCAGCCTGTGGGATGTCCACTAGATTTCTGGGGTTCTGATCTTGGGGGCTATGTATGATGAGTTCCTCCCCGTCATGAGAGCGTGGGAGGATACAGAGCAAATGCCGCGACTGGCGTCAGTGCTGATGGCACTCGTCCCTGGAGAGGACAAGGAGGCAGTGGGGGATGTCCACTTTAAGAAGTGGTTCAAATGCTTCCTAAATTTCTTAGAGAACCGAGAGTTCCCTCTGAGGCCTCGAACTTGTCCGAGGGCGGCCCAACGGGGTAAGGAGCACTTGTATTGGCGGGTCTTGGAGGACAGCCAATGAAAGACTTGGGGTTTCAGTGTCAGCACTGAACAAAAGCCAATAGTCAGGCTGGCGGCGTTCATCGCAGCTCTCATCTGCGGTTGGATTCTACCGGTGAGGGATACAAGCATGGGGGTGCATCCCAGCTCGTTTATTATCGCGTCTATGTTGGCCATGGGGCAGCGGGTCAATCTGGGGATTCCAATGCTCGCCAAACTGTACAGAATGCTGCGGCACATTAGCGAAGGCAAGAAGCCTCCAAGGATATGCGGGCCCTTCCACCTCCTGTATGGGTGGATTGCGGCACACATCAGGAGGATCTATGAGCATCCAAACCCTATTTCGCCGCCGGGATCAAACTTCCGCCCCTCCATCCTGAATGCGGTCGGGATCTTCCCGTTCAAACTAACTGTGCCGATGGTGCTGAATCGGGTGTGGAGGGCGGATGAGTTTAATTTCAACCCCTTCCCATTGCTGACGGGGATACTTACTGACGACGAGTGGGGAACGGAAGAGCAGTGGGCTTACCTCCTGGCCTTTTGAGGTAGAGTTTTGGTGGCACGAGTGGATCGTGAGCCACTCTGCGAACCGTACACCCCACATCGGTTTGCGAGGCAATTCCGGTGCCTCCAGCGGCTGACCCCGCAGGTCTACTGGGGGGTGCGTCACGGGGAGCACCCATGTGTGATGAGGCAGCTGTGGCTCATGTTCACACGGGAAGATGGGAAGATGCGAATTGCATTGCCTCCATCCACTTCCACTTTCGAATTGGTGAGGGAGTATGCCATTAGTTGGGAAGCTTCTTACCCAGGGGAGATGCTGAAGCAGTCGACTATTCGGGTCGGTGAAGATGGGCCTCCTCTATCCCGAGGTCGGGGTCGGAGGGCAGCTAGGGCCTCTCGTGGTGGCGGGGCTTCCATGGAAGCGAGACCCATACCAGCCGAGGGTGTGGCAGCAGCGGCGAATCCAGTGATTCCAGAAGAGCAGGCCCATCTGAAGGGGCGGCCACCGAGGGTATTTCATAGGATATCCACTTAGGCTCCAGGGAAGCACCTACGTTATATCGACATGGAAGAGGATGCCGTCTTCCCGGAAGCCTGGGACATTTGGGATGTCAACCGGCAATTCCTCAGCCCACCCGAGATATGGGCACACTTGAATCACCTCGAGATGGAGTTACCGGGAATAGGCCCAGTTTGGGCTGGTTTCATGGCGTCTCCGGCAGAGGCAGAGCAATACTTGGACGAGCTGGAGGATTACGTTCACTCCAGTGGTGTCCCTCGCCCAATGATAGACCGGGTGAGGGTACTTCTGAATCGAACGGTCCCCCCACAGTTGTCAGCCGCCGATCTGAGGGAGCGCTTCCCCCTGCTGGAAGAGTCAGAGGACTCCTCTCGGGAGGACGAGGCTGGAGGAGGGAGCCCGTTGGAGGAGGGCGAGGTCGGAGATCAAGGCTCATATTCCGACGATTTCGCAGAGGCTCTCGAGGTAGCATTTCGAGCTTCCTTCCTCATGGTCCGTTCTTGGGTCATTATGAACTTCTCACCGACGTTTGAGCCATGCAGGAGGAACTTGTTCGCAGGCCTCGTTCTCGCCCCTCGGCGGGTGATGATGCAGGACCTTCAGAACTCGCGCTTATGGCTGCGTCCAGTTCCGCGTCTGGTGGGACCAGAGCACCCGAGGTGGCTCCTTCGGAATCTCCAGACCTTCCAACAGTATACGGAGGGCCTCGCCTCGGGGTCCCGTCAGTATCGGCTCAAGAACAGCACCGGGAGGTCAACCTCTGTAAGTTTCCTCTACCGGTTTCCTTGTCGTCCCATGTAGACTATGTCAACTAATGTTTGTGTGTCTCTCTGTCGTACAATTCTTCGACTGGCATGGGCTGCTACGGCAAGGCTGGTTGGGATGTCTGGCGGCATCCCTCTTAGGGGCATGCCGGTGATGGTGGCGATAGTCCCCCCATCTCCCCGACCTGCAACACACATCATCACTGGCGGGACCACCAGCAGGGTCGTGCCTGAGGTCATTGAGGTGGACTCTGATGAAGAGGATCGACCGGCCGGTCCCACTCCTGTCGCGCCTGCCTCAGCGCCAGATGTCGTGCCAGATTCAACGCCAGATGCAGATCCTGCCAGGGACCTCCTGCGGGCGTATCCTACGTACGAGCCTGCCAATCACGTAGACTGGGACGAAACGGCCTCTGACGAGGAAGACAACAACATAGTCCGCCGCCGATCGTGGAAGCTAATCATGCGCTTCATCAAGGACACCCCCAAGCGCTATGGCTGGATGAAATGGACAGACTTCGCTTGCGTCTGCGTGAACTGTGCGCTGGGGGAGTGGATGCCCAGCGTCCTCACGCGCTCATCCGAGATATTATGGATGAGGAGATCCGAGAGCATGATCATGGACTCAGCGTGGGCTGGCAGTGGAGGAAGGAGACAAACATCAAGAAGCTCCAGGAAGATGAAAGCGAGGTCCAACAGCTACAGACCCGGGCAGATGAGCATTCAACCTCTCTTAATGCACAATCCGAGCTGATCTCAAGGTTGAAGGCCTAGCTGGCAGAGGCAGAAGAGCATATGAGGCATGCTTCTGGAAAGATGGCTACCATTCAGGCTGGGGTAGAGAGGGCCAGAGCCAAGGCTGATGAACTGTGCCCCGCCGCTGCTGAAGAGGAGCGGGAGCTGAGTCAGCGGCAGCAAGTATTGGACGCCACTAGCCGAAGGGTGGCGGAGCTGCAACTCTCTTTTGACGGGGTCAACCCGTCCATGGGGGGAGTCGACCCTCGGGTACTGTAACAAACTAAAAACCTTTTATTGGTACTTTCGTGCTTCAATTCCTTCCTTCTTTGTTTTGAATGCCGTAGCACGCACGATTTCCACTGTTTGAATCGCCTCATTACATCCCTACAATGTTTTCGGGACGTTCGGCGATAATTCCCCAAGCCCACGTGGGTCGAGCCCGATGTGAGAAACAGGAGATAGTTTCCTTCTCGTCCCACCTAACATAGGGGTGGAGACCATGCTCCGGGCATCCGTGATTTGGATTACCAGTCCGGATTTCCGAAAGATGGGAGAGGCCTGACCAGAGAAGGGACTTTTCAGAACAGCTGAATTACCATTTCTTCAGCATGCCTTCATGCATGAACGGTGCAACACCAGGGACACTGGAATCAGTCCAAACAGACAGAAACAGGAAGCGTGAATTACGATGCCCAAGATTCGGAGCACTGTGGGGGTGGCGTGACAATAAAGGACAACCGTTAACCATGGTGGAGAAGTGGTATCCTTACTACGTTAGCCTGTAATGGGGACAAAAATGAGGGTCAACTGTTGACCATGTTTGAAACACGGGACCATGTCCCAAATGTTGTCGGCCAATCTTTCGGGATATTGACCCAGGACAGTTGGCGGACCGTAGGTCAAACATCCATACTATTAGGGGGGTCCTTCCAAACATGACCAGTCTTCCAGAATGTTGGCCCAGGATGGTAGGTGAGCTGATGCAGCATGAGACCAGGCCGTTAGGGGGTCCCGTCAGACATGAAAGGGGACGAGGGTCCGAATAAGGGGCATGAAAAGCATGGAATATGGAGTAATGGTTTGTCCGAACAGAATCCAACACTTAGGTAGTTACACCACCGTAGTGGGAGTACGCGAGATGGGCGCGTTGGCTTGGTCATGGATCCTTCCTTCTTTGGGACAGGGCCTCTCTAGCGAGGGGTCCGACTAGGGGCTCGGAAAGGGGAAGGGATGGGATTAATGACTTCTATGGGCTCGACCCTAGGCAAAATACCAGGGTGTCTCTACATATCCCATGAGGATGGGAATCAAGCCATACGTAGTTCTGGAAGTGTAGTTTAACGTCATGCGGGACTATGAGAAGCCCGACCGTGTCGGTATACATCCCGCCAAAACTACTAAGCCCACGTGAGTCATGCTCGGTGTGGGAAACAAGAAGTAGTGGTGGGACTTTCCCGACACAGAAAAGGGCAGGTTAGGGTGAAGGGACGCTTGGTGAATACCAACCCCATGATACTAATACGCCCACGTGGTGCACTTAGATGTGCGAAGAGATAGAGCCGAATATGCTGGAATTCCACGTGAACATGAGGAAGCGGAAATGTGTGAATCATGTCGCTCGAGAGTTGGATCACAATGACGGCGGCGTGACGATAGAGGATAACTATTAACCGTGGCGGAAACGCAGCGTCCATATCACGTTAGCCTAGAATGGGGACAAGCAAATGAGGGTCGACCGTTGACCATGTTCGAAACATGGGACCATGTCACAACTGTTGTCGGAGATCCGTAGGGACGTTGGCCCGAAACGATTGGAGGTCCCTTAGGTCCAGCATTCATGGAGTTCCCTTAAGCCTAGTATCCATGTCGTCTGAGGGTCCTTTTGGATGTGGAAGAGGATGAGGATCCAAATCGAGAGCTCACGAAGGTTGGTCATGGGACAAAGGGAATGTCCCCATGAAAATTCCACACTTTGGGCTTTGTCAAAACACATCTGAGTATAACAATGAGACATATTAGATAGAGGGAGGAAACATAATAGGCACATGGTGGAGTAACTCAAACACCTGGCATGAATGGGAATAGGGGGTGTGTGCAGTGTGGTGAACAAACCGATGCGAATGAGGACACAATCCCATATCACACCGCACGACCCCCTTAGGAGAGGTTTTTGGTCAAGGGACCGAAAGAGAACATTAGGCTGGGCCCGCAGGGAAGCGCCCGGGCGCTCCTACGTATCTCATGAGGATGAGAATCAAGCCACACTTAGTTCTGAAAGGTGACATGGTAAGATACCAGTGCCAGGGGAAAAGGGGAGTGTGGGTGTGGCCCTTGCACTAAAAGAAGCGGAATTTGATAAATCTTGTTTTTCCTTTAAGGTGAGTGGATTTTTTTTGTGTGAAGCGAAATGCCTAGAGTAGTAGACCATGGTGTTTCCACAAGAATAAAGCCGTGATAGGCGTTGAAAAATGGCATGGAACGTGACCAATACCCAATGTGATGTCCTCTATAACGAGGTCATCACAATGTAGTGCCGTTTTTCGTCGTGCGGCTGGGACGATAATGTCATAGTTTAGGGTCGTGTGACAGGACCAAGCGTGCATTTTATCGTCATGCAGCGCAGACGTAGCAGAGGTGATGCTAGGCGGGGAATGTGCACAGTGTTATAAAACACATTTGATGGAGACATGATCCCTCATCACATTGTACGCCACTTGGAGAGGGAGACCTTAGGCCGAGGGGCCTATATAAAGGTAAAAGGTGAAACAGGGGGGAGAGACTAGCTCCCTAAATGGGCTGAACCCGAAGACAAGGTGTCCGGGCGGTCCTACGTATCCCATGAGGATGGAAATCAAGCTGAACGTAGTTCTAGATGGATCTTAGTTTATGGTCTTAGAGCTCGTACCATGAATGGTAACAACTTCCCAAGTTAGCGTAGACGTCAACCCGATCCCTAAGCCCACGTGAGTTAAACTTAGTGTGGGAAACAAGGGGGGGGGGTATGCTTATCGCAATACTTTGGGCGCCCATTAAACGTGAGTTGGTAGAGAGCCCCGAAGTACACCTTTGACGCGGCTTGTTCCCCAAATGCGCAGACGTTCACGGAGGAAAAGTACCAAGAGTTCCAAGACTCTACTTGGACACGATGAAGTGACGAAGGGTGTGAATTGTGTACCAGACATTTTGGGCTTAATGGGTTGGCATGGCGATAGAGGGAAACTATTAATCATGGTGGAAACACAGTGTCCATATCGCGTTAGCCTGAGGTGGGAACAAAAAATGAGCATCGACCGCCGACCATATTCGCAACGCAGGATTTTATCGATTTGTTGTCCGAAACCCTCAGGGGCGTTGGCCCATAATGGTAGGAGATCCCTTGGGTGTAGTATCCAGGTTGTTCTTGGGGGTCCCTCCAGGTGTGAAAGATGATGGAAGCCCTGTTTCATGGATGCACAAAGCCTGGAAAGCAGGTGCGGACGTGTCAGAGTAAAGCTTGGCATTCCAGGTAATAAACCAGAGTCCCCTTGGGCACATTGGCGAACCACCGAAAAGGGGTCAACGAAACAGCTCAGGAGGGAGAGGTACATGGTGTGGTCATTACGAGACCGACGTGAATGAGGACATAATCCCACACCACACCATATAATCCTCTCATGGAGGAAGGGTAGACCAAGGGGCCAAGGTGGGACGATGATTCCCGAGAGATGGGGCTGGACCCGAATCCTAGACATTCAGGTGGTCCTACGTATCCCATGAGGATGGGAATCAAGCCACACGTAGTTCTCTAGATGTAGTTTAATGACATACGAGACGCATATGGGAGTAATATACCCCCAAACAAGGGAGGTGTACGGTACGACGAATAAACCGATGTGAATGAAGAAATAATCTCACAACACACCATACACTCCTATAAGAGAGGACCTGGGCCGAGGCCCGAAAAGGCCAAGGGGCCTGATGGTTAGGCATTGGTTAGGAAGGCCTGACCAGCTTGCAGTTTAACGTATTGCAGTGAGGACGAGGGTTGGGGACCCGGGGAGGCCAAGGGGCCTGAGGCTGAGCCTCATGAGGGAAGGCGTACATCATGGTACATGATCCCAACGTGAATGAGGACATAGTCCCACACCACACCGTACACCCCGGGTAAGAGTTTGGGCGGAGGGGCCCGAGAGGGCCAAAGGGCCTAAGGTCAGGTATCAGTAAGGAAGACCTGACTGGTTTGCAGTTTAACGTCTTACATGAGGTCATGGAAAGAGATAACTGTATCTAATCCGGGGATGTGTACGACATAGCAAGTAACCTAACGTGAATGAGGACGCAATCCTACACCACACCGTACATTCCGTAAGGGGAATCAAGGCCGTGGGCCCGACCGCTAACACCACCCAGAGGGAAGTTTGTCACTTCGGGATGGGATAGAACGAATCACTGCACTCGATGTTTGGGACATCTCGGGGTGGACCCAAAGATCCAGGACACTATTGACTATGTTCGAAACACAATGTTCCTATGGTGACATGATATGGGAGCAACAAATGAGCGTCCACCATTGACTAAATTCGCAACGCAGGACTTGTATCAGCTTGTTACTTAAAAACCCTCGGGGGCGTTGGCCTGTATCGGTAGGAGAGCCCCTGGGCGTAGTATTCAGGCCGTTCTTGGGGGTCCCTCCGGGTGTGAAAAAATGATGGAATCCCAGTCAAGGAGTAGGTGAAGCAAAGCTTTTTCCATCCACGAAAGAGGAAAACATCTCCAGGGGGGATGTGCAGCTGGGTCGAGGCTTGCTTGACATGAGTTGGGGAAAAAGTGTGCACCCTTCCATATGTCTTGACCCGAGGGGAAGATTTTGGCTTTTGGGTTGGGCCAACGGACGAAATGCCCGGGCGTTCCTACATATCCCATTAGGATGGGAATCAAGCTATACGTAGTTCTCGAAGGCCATGTAGTTTAACGTCATGCGGTGAGGACGTGGGAGGATAGAAGAACGGGAGTGGGCACATGGTGTAACCCTTAGAATCCTTGTATGAGTGGGGTTGTATGAGCGGGGCTAAGAAAGCCTACTCCTCGCTACACAAAGATCCCCCCATGAAACTATTCCCAGGGGGAATAGTGGAAGAGAAAAGCTTGGGGCTGGGCTAAAAACAAGGCGTCCGAGCGTTCCTACGTATCCCATTCAGATGGGAATCAAGCCACACGTAGTTCTTGAGGCATAGTTTAGCGTTGTTCTGGACGAGAAATGTGTCTCAACTGGGTATAGGTATGGTACGACAGTTAACCCGACGTGGATGAGGATGTAATCCCACACCACACCATACAATCCCATTAGAGAGCCAGAGTCGACGTAGGCCAAGGGGCCAGAGGCTGAGCCTCAGTCAAGAAGGCCTGACTGGCTTGCAGTTTAACGTCTTACAGTAAGGACGGGGGCCGGGCGCCCGAGGAGGCCAAGGGGCCTGAGGCTGAGCCTCGGTCAGGAAGGCCTGACTGGCTTGCAGTTTAACGTCTTACAGTAAGGACGGGGGCCAGGGGCCCAAGGAGGCCAAGGGGCCTGAGGCTGAGCCTCAGTCAGGAAGGCCTGACTGGCTTGCAGTTTAACGTCTTACAGTAAGGCCGGGGGCCGGGGGCCCGAGGAAGCCAAGGGGCCTGAGGCTGAGCCCCGGTCAGGAAGGCCTGACTGGATTGTAGTTTAACGTCTTACAGTAAGGACGGGGTGGAGATCTTAGTTTAAGGTCATAGAGCTCAGACCATTTTGCAGTTTATCGTCTTGCAGGACGAAGATGCAGTTTAAGGTCGTGCAGGACCCTACAGTTTAAGGTCGTGTTGGACCATAACGTGCAGTTTAAGGTCATGCGGGACCATAACGTGCAGTTTAAGGTCATGCGGGACCATAATGTGGAGTTTAAGGTCATGCGGGACAATAATGTGCAGTTTAAGGTCATGTGGGACCATAACGTGCAGTTTAAGGTCATGCGGGACCATAACGTGCAGTTTAAGGTCATGCAGGACCAGTTAGGATCAGGGAAAGTACCACTTGAGGAACCTGGCATTGGTGGGAGGAGTTACGCGCTCACCATCTGTGGTGACCAAGGAGTACGCCCCGTTGGGGTAAACCTTATGGATGATATAAGGCCCTTCCCATTTGGGTTCTAACTTGGGCGGTTTCCTACCGGGGATCATTGGTGCTCGAAGGGCCAGTACTAGGTCACCCTGTAGAAAAGAACGGAGATGAACTTTCTTATTGAAGGCCCTTTCTATCTTATCTTGATGCCTTTCCAGATTGTGCAGTGCACGAAGCCGGTTCTCGTCCATTGCTTCTAATTCAGCTAGACGGATTTCAGCTACCTCATCTGATGTCTGGTGATCATAGACCGCAGTGCATAACGATGGCAGCTGGATCTCGATAGGTAGGACATCCTCAACTCCATACAACAGGGATTATGGGGTCACCTGGGTAGAGTTGCGAGTCGTCATCCGATAAGCCCAGAGGGCGTTGGGGAGCTTGTCCGGCCAAATTTTCTTGTTCTGACCCACCGTCTTCTGCAGAATGTTAGAGAGGGTTTTGTTGAATGCCTCGATCTGTCCGTTTTCCTGCACGTGGTAGCGGGAGGTATGGTTCGAACGGATGCCGTACTTGGCGTACAATTTCTTCAGTTCAGCCGCTCGGAAGTTGGTGCCGTTATCGGTGAGGACGGCGTGAGGGACCCCAAACCGGTGGATAATATTGGAGCTCAAAAAGTCGACGATGGAACGGGCCATGACCTCCTTGAGTGGAACTGCCTCTGTCCACTTGGAGAAGAAATCTGTAGCAGTCCAGATGAACCTACACTGGCGGGCTGTTGCCGGTGGATATGGTCCCACTACATCAAGTCCCCATACCAAAAATGGCCAAGAGTACTTGGTGGGGTGGAGGGGCTCCGGCGGCCGATGCAGGAAGTTGGCGTGAACTTGGCACGCGTGGCATCTCTTGGCATACCCAATACAATCATGGATCATAGAGGTCCAGAAGTACCCCAACCTCTGGATTTGATGGGACAGCTTCGGCCCAGCTTGATGGGCGCCACAGGAACCGGCGTGAACCTCTTGCATAACTTGAGGAATCTCTACTCCTTGAATGCAACGGAGGAGGATGCCATTGAAGCTCTGCTTATAAAGGATATGTTCAAGACTAGGGCCGCTCTGGAGGTTAAATTGCAGTGCGCGGCGTCGGATTCGCTCGCGCTTGGCCTGGTCGTCCAGGAGCCAACCATTTTGGAGATACTTGACAAAAGGTGCCCTCCAATCGGGAGTGGCTTCAACCACTGTGTCTGACGAACCTAGGACCCCTGACGTAGAGGGTCCGGTGGTGAGATGACTTACCCGTAGGCCATCATTGTCCTCTTAGGTGATGAGGGAAATGAATCTACGGTGTGCCACATGTATGATCAAATCATCTTGCTCGGGTTCTGCGAGCGACGCGGCTAAGCCAGCCAAGGAGTCTGCATGACCGTTCTGTGACTGTGGGACATGGGTAATCTCTGGTCGAGAAGAGAACTAGGCCTTTAGGCAGAGGGTGTACTTCAGCAACGGCACAAGCTCCGGCTTCCTGACGATGTAGTCGCCATTAACCTGTTTGATTACCAGCTCGGAATCTCCTTTCACATGTAGATGGGGCACATTGATCTCAAGGGCTAACTCGAGGCCGGTGATGAGAGCCTGGTACTCTTCCTCGTTGTTTGTACAGCCTTCTGACAACAGGAATGAGTATGGAAGGATGGCTTGTGCCAGGGTAATGAAGGCAATACCCAGGCCCACTCTGTTGAGCTTAGGATCGTTGAGCCTCCTACCGGTGGGGCTCCGGGAGGCACCGTCGAAATGCATTTTCCAACACGGGACGACATGATCAACTGAGAGGATCCTCTCATCAGGAAAATCCAAGTCCAGGGATTGATCCGCAGAGGTTGGATGGGCAGATATAAAGTCTGCCAACACCTGTCCCTTAATGGCCTTCTGAGGTACGAACCTGATATCAAACTGCTGGAGAATCACCGCCCACCGTGCTAGTCGGCCAGTCAGCATGGGGCAGCTCAGGATGTACTTAAGTGGGTCTACCCGGGAGACCAATTGCACCTCATGGTGCTGCAGGTAATGTCGCAACTTCTGTATGACGAAGATGAGTGCAAGGCATCTCTTTTTGATAGGGGAGTATCTGACCTCCGTATCGAGAAGCATGCAGCTAAGATAGTAGAGACTGTTCTCGGTACCCTCGTTATTCTTCTGGGCGAGCATTGCACCGAGGGATATTTCCAGGGCAGTCACGTAAAGGACCAGTGGCTTTTTGGAGATGGGTGGCATCAAAACCGGGGGTTGGAGTAGATACTGCTTGATTTCCTCGAAGGCGGTCCGACACTCCTCATCCCATTCGTAGGCAGCACCCTTCTTCATGAGCCGGGAAAAGGGCTTACACTTGCCGGCCAGATTCGCGATGAATCATCATATGTAGGCTAAGTGGCCTTGGAGGCCTCGAAGTTCCCGAGTGTTGCTCGGGGGAGGCATCTGGCTGATGGCCTTCATCTTCTTTGGGTCGATCTCAATGCCTCAGAATCTAACAACAAAGCCCAGAAACTTCCCAGAGGTGACCCCGAAGGCACACTTCAACGGGTTCATCTTCAGGCGACGGGAACGGAGGAAACCGAACACCTTCTCAAGGTCTTTGAGATGGTCCTGGCACTGACATGATTTGACCACTAGGTCATCTACGTAGCATTCCACCAGCGTCCCGAGAATCGGCTTGAATATGCGGTGCATGGCCCTCTGATAAGTGGCACCTGCATTTTTCAAGCCAAATGACATAACCTAGTAGCAAAACGTTCCTTGTGGAGCCCTGAAGGCAGTGGACTCCTCGTCCTTGGGGGCCATCTGGATCTGGTTGTACCCGGAATACCCATCCATGAAAGAGAGAGCTTGGAACCCGGCCATGGCATCAATCAAAAACTCCATCACCGGGAGTGGGAAGTCATCCTTTGGGCAGTGGCGATTAAGGTCACGAAAGTTGATGCAGGCTCTGATATGCCCATTCTTCTTCTTGACTGGCACAATGTTGGCGAGTCACTTGGGGTACTGGACTTCCTTAATGAAGTTGGCTTTGATAAGATTGTCAACTTCAGCCTTAACCATAGCACCATAAGAAGGGTGCATTTTCCTGGGAGGCTGCTTAAACCCACGAGGGTTTGCCGGGAGGCCCAGACGGTGAACGACTACCTGGGGATCTAGTCCTGGAATCTCGTTGTAACTCCAGGAAAACACTTCACGGTGTTGTTTGAGGAAGTCTATGTACTGATGCCGCTCTTCGGGGGACATGGATGCACTGATCAATGTGGGTTTCGGATCTGCCTCGCTACCAAGGTTCACCTGTACCAGTTCAACAACCGTGGTAGAGACGCCTTCCTCAAAGGCAGGGGGAGTATCCTCCAGGTCTTTCTCTCCACCCGTGGGGGGATTTCCCGCGACGGGGGATACTTCTGGGCTATCAAAGCCTGAGGGGAAGCTAGTGCCGGCTTGGGCAGTAGTGGTCATCATATCAGGAGACTCACTCACCATTGAGACCATAGCGATGAAGGCAGTCAACCCTATCCCATCTGGCCTTCGTCCTAAGGGGCCACGTTTGATGATATCAAAGCAGTGGTGACGTGTCGGTCTGAGTCGGTTGATTCCATCCCGGTGGAAGAGACACGTGTGGCGTACCGCTGTTGTCATAATCTTGACATTCCGGTACCGTACAGGGGTAGGAGGTTCCAGGACCACCTGAGCCTGGTTGATGTAGGAGTACGAGGTGATTTTCTACCGTCGCTTGGACACAGGAACATGCCTTCCTTGTGTACCTGAAACAACAAAACATTGCCCCATGTCGGGGGTCGTGGCCTCCAATCGGTGGATCGGGAGGATGTAGGCGTCATCCATGCTCGCCTAGGGATCACTTGTGGAAGGGGCAGGTTCATCCTCAATTACTAGGATTTGCTTATCCTTACTCTTGTAATAATCAGCATCCAGATAGCGTGCCTCACAAGAGGCGAAAGGAGACGCATCTCTTTGGAGCACGCCTACTCGACCATTGAGTGAGTATTTTAGGCACTGGTGATACGACGAAGGGACTGTTGCATGCAGATGGAGCCATGGCCTACCCATCAACGTGTTGTAGGCGGTGTCCTGAGAGACGACCATGAACTCGGTGCTGGAAATTAAGCCACCGAAATGAGTCTTCAGGCGGATCTTGCCGACTAGGGTTTTCTTGATCCTGTCGTACCCCTGGATTCTGAGGTCAGAGGGAGTTAAATCACCTTCAGACAGATCTAGCTTTCGCAATGTCCGAGTCGGAATTAGGTTGATTCCGGAACCCGTCTCAATAAGGTAGTTGCGGACTTCCACACCATTCAAGTGGCCAGTGATGTACAGCGGGCGAATATGCCCCTGTATAGGAGGGTCCTCATCTTCACCGGAGAACGAGATAACCGCCTGACAGTCGGCGTTCTCAATTGTCTCGGCATGGAAGGCTTCTGCAGCTGCTACCTCCATCTCAAACTGGAGGGGGCTCTTTAGGGCCTCGACAAGTGCCTCGTGCATTTCAGATGACAGGAAAAGGGCCTCAAGGATAGAAAGCCTTGCCGGAATGCCGTCCAGGTGCTTCAGGACATCATACTTTCTTGCCAAACGCAAACCTCTGCCTACAAGAGGTCGTTCAGCAGTTGGAGGCATAGCGGGTTCTGCCGTTTGAACCGGTGGTCGGCTAGTACTGGGTACATCCTGCTGCCTACTAGTTGAAGTCTGAAGAGTAGTTTCCGGACGAGGATCGGACAGCAGAGGCTGGCCTGTACCCAGGAGAGAATGACTGTGATACGAACGAGGAAACTCTCCCTGATCTAGTAGCACAAACGGCGGTGGAGGTAGAGCTGAGGGCGTTAGACGGGGTTGCGCATGCTGAGCTCTGCACTGAGCCTGCTGTCTGGTCTCAGTAGCGTGCACGACTTGGCTGAGAGTGCCCGCTGTCGTACCTCGATGACCGGCGTGGTTGCGGTTCCACCGACGTTGACGTCGGCTGGAAACGTTGGGGAGGTTCGCCTGGCATTCCCCCTCGTCGGGAGTCATATAGGTCTTTACCAGCTCCACGGTGTTAACCGAAGCGTACCCCTGACTGTCGCTCGACGAGTCATCCACCACCAGGTGGATTTTGGGAGGAATCCCAATTTTAGGGGGCATAAATTCGACGAGAGTGAGGGATGACGATGGAAACGGCAGAGCGCGTTGCTTCTTTTTACGTTGTCGCCGCTTGCCCTTTTGGGAAGAGGTCAGCTGTGAAGACGATGCAGAGGTATTAGCTACTTCTTCTGAAGGTTATGGATGCTTCAGGCACGCCCGGATGATACCATGGGCGCGGTCGACGGTTTTTCGAGCCATCTAGTCGTCGTATTTATGGGATCCGCGGTTGGGAACATGCTGCCACTCGCCTTCACTGTCGCTACCGATATCTGACCCCGCAAAGACACCCGCCACTTGTGTTGGTGCCGGGCCCAACCTGACTATGTTGTTGTTGACCTGGACTTGAAGCCAGTCTTTAAACACATAGCATTGATTGAGGGTGTGCCCCAGAATCCGATGATAAGGATAGTAGTTGGGATGATCGGTGAGATTCGCCTCTGCCGGCCTTCTGCACTCGGGCAGGCGCACAATCCCTTGCTCTAGAGCACTTCGGAAGTAGCCGGGAACCTGATTTTCATTGAACGAATAAGTCTGGTGCCTTCTTTCCAGATAGGGGGCCCTAGGGGCCTGGCCTTGACGAGGGGCCGGAGGGGCCTACCGAGGAGGCGGTGCCTGATTATCTCACCTAGGTGGTGGTGGCGCATTGCACGGGGGAACCTATCGATTCTGAGGCGGTCGTTGCTGGGCAGGAGCATGTGCTTGAGGTGGAGGACCTCTGCGGGGTTGTGGGGATGGTGCCGCTGGTAGTAATTCCAGCTGACAAGGGGATTCTATTTGGGCCACCGCGGCGGGTTCGGCCCTGGCGGTCCTCCTGGCCGGGATCATAGGGGGCAACGAACGTGCCTGACTAGCCTGTTGCAGAGCCTCCTCAAGGCACTGAGCCTTATCTGAGAAATCTCTGAACCCTCCAGGGTGGTTCTGGGTAATCAGTGAGGGTACCAGCTCCGTTTTGACATTCCCCACACACATCGTCAGTAATTTCTCCTGAGTCAGTGGCATATCAAGGGAATACGTAAGTCCCTTCCACCGGGCGATGAAATCTGCAACTCGCTCATCAGGCCTTTGCTTGCACTTAAAGAGGTATGCAATGCTGGTTTTCTGCGTGGTGGAGCTGAAATGGTATAGGAACTGCCGACGGAGATCCTCCCAACCAGTCACTGATCTGATAGGGAGATGGTTGTACCATACGAATGCGGGACCTTCCAATGTCTGTACGAAACATCGGAGCTTGGCGACTTCTTTCTGGGCCGGGGTCCCTAGCATGGGGACACACCTGGAAGAAAAATGAGCCAAGTGCTACGGCAGGTCCCCTGTCCCGTTAAAGGGCGAGAAAGTGGGGTTCCCAAAACCCGGGGGTGCGGGCATATCATCCACCCACGCGGGATACGACTTGCCATCCGGTAGGACCGCCACCTTCCGCGTTTCCAATGCTTCGAGACGGGAAGTGAGTGCCGCTATAAGATCATCCGGGTGGGGGTCTCTGTCTTGACGGGGATCCCTAATCACAAGTGTGTTGCCAGGTTCTTTAACACGGTAGATGGCTTCGGCAACTCGTGGATCGACTGGCGGAACGACCTGTGGGGCGACTGGGGGAACCTGGACTAGATTCTTCATATTGCCCCATCGTTCGGGGGGGTTTGGCGAGACGTATCGCGCCCTGTTGCCGTAAGTTCCGGCTTCTGCCCTGTCTGTGGAAGTAGCATGATCAGGGTTGCCCGGAGGCAACTCAGCGGGGGGAAATTGTTCCTGCCCCTGCTGCCCCGACCTAGGATTACCATAGTCGGGTCACCGCTCTGCAGCGCGCTCAGCCAAGAGTTCGTCAACCAGCCTCTTCTACTCAGCAAGCTGCTGGCATAACGTGGCCTTCTCGGGATCTTCGTCCGTTTTCTGCACAGAGGCAGACGGGTCAGAGTGCTTGAAAGTTCTGACGTGCTCCTTACCCTTTCCGGTATTTTGACTGAGTACCAGCGACTCAGTGGGTACAGGGAGGCATAGCAGGTTCTTCTACTGACGGGTAACCCTCCCTGATGGGTCCAGCAGTGGCAGTACGCCCTCGGGGGGTAAGTCTCCATCAAGAAATTCAAGCTCGTCCTCCTTGTCCACCACATCAGCCATGTGGACCGTGACCCCTCTCGAGGGCATGTCATCAATGTCACATAACGAATCGCGCTACCGTCGGATAGGGTCGAAGAGGAGAGTGGCATAGTGTCCCCAACCACGGACTTGCACATGGGGGGTAGCTTCCCTGATGACTCTGCGGAGTACCTTGAAACTCTGAGCACATTTCCGTTGAAGGGCGCTTTAACGGCCTGGCGACTCAGGGTGCTGGGCCATAAGGAGTGCGGCCAAATCGAGCAGGCGACATTGCTCGCCGATTTATTCGAAGTGCTCTCGACTTCTGGGGTACACCACCTTCTCTTAATGAAGGCGGAAGTGTGTCGCCCATAGGGTACGACAAAAGCACCCAACTTCTTCAGGGGTAAGGGACTCTGGTGCGCGAAAGTTCAGCGCCGCCGTCAGCCAGAACTTCCCTGGGAAGTAATCCACTGCGAGAATGCTCCAGAATCTCCTGGGTTCGGACTCGGCGTCTGGCCCTGTATTGCCCCACTTGTCAACCGGGGGCGGATGAGGTACCAATAGCGGTACCAAGGCGGACCTCTGAGATAGTAAAATCGGCGGCGGAGAATACGGAGAACGAGCTGACCGGCCGCCGAATTCCGGGCCATCCTCTGAAGAGTGAGGTGACCTGGCCACGATGTCACGATACGATGGGCTGATAGCCACAGCTTCCGGCACATGAGTCGCAGCTGCCGGCAATAGGTCATGTCATCTCTCTACCGCCGTTGGCCACCAAAATAGCTCTCCGTGATCTCTGGTAGAGGTAGAGGGCGCTTCTGGTGACAATGGTGGTGATTGCACAGTCGAGACCTGCAGAGTTTCCACAATTTCTTCCTCCTGGATGTACCTGCAGAGGGAGATGGGAATCTGGTGGACCTCACATTCTGGGAGAATGAGGCTAACGCGCCTGGTCCCTGCCCCAGTCCTTGATATGGAGGAGCGGGGAGAAGGTTCCATCGCTGAGTCGCATTCCGCTTTAGAATCCGAGAAACGAGCCGGTTTGGTCTCCACCCGGGCCTTCCCAGGACTCTTCTTATGGCGGCGACGACCCGCTCTCCTGCCCCGGGGTGGCTCTTCGGGACAAGGTTGATTCTCAACATGTAGTCTCGGGGCGGCACTGGCGCCATGGCGGAGAGGGACCCCGCTTGAGATAGCCGAGGTGCGAGGGGCACCAGGGAAAATGTCAAAGGGTACATGGGGAGGACCTCCATGGACGGCACCCATGTGGGCGGAGCCTCTGTTGGAATCAGCAAGAGCATGGGGAGGACCTCCATGGTCGATGCGGGCAGAGTGAGGCTGACCTTCACTCCTCGAGTTGCTGGGGTGAGGAGGACCTTCGCCCATTGCAGAGAGGACGTAGGGAGGGCCCCCTTGTTGAAGAAGGACCGGATGGATAGTGCCTTTAGATCGGCGGTCGGGGGCAGGAGGATGGACTCCATACCCTGTATAGTGGGCGCGGGAAAGGTTTCCGCACCGAGCGTCACTGCCGCGGGGCAGGTCTTCCTTTGGGATGGGGGTAGCACGAGGAATACCTCCATGACGAGCTTCAGAGCGGGGAAGGACCACGCTTTGTGGAGTAGTGGTACAGGGAGGGCCTCTGTACGGGGTGACATCACCGCAGGTTAGTTCGCGGCGATCAACACTCAGGCTTGCAACCCGGAGAGTCAACCCAGCCTGCCCGTGGGGAGGTTGGGGTCTCGATCCTGGTTGGGTGAAGGAGTGCCCCTGCTCAGTGTATGCAGGGACTCTATGATGCACGTCAGCGGTGGCTTGGGCCACTGTAGCGGTTGACGTCGACGCATCTGGGCGAGCACCCTCAGCTCAGGCCCGGTGCTGACGTCGGGTTAGACGAGCTGGCACAGGTGGTGAAGGGGCATGGTCTGCCTGCTCTTCCTGTGGAGTCGGACGGCAGCGCTGACGCGGCCGGACGGGAGCCCTTGCCTGGAGCCCTTGGGTTGGGACCCTAAGCGGGCCGAGCCGGACGCCGCCCACCTCATCAGCGAAAGACGAGGAGTCGTCGAGGCGTTCCGGGGATAGGCTCCCGAAACGGTTGAACGTTGGGGTGGGGAGCAGGGGCTCCCTGCACGGCCTGTTAGGGCGGCGTTGACGGCGGGGCCTAGATATCTCCAGGTCCAGGCGGGCCATATCCCAATTTGGGATGACCCCTTCCTCCTCGTACCTGCGTACAAGGTTGTTGATCACCCTTTTCTGGATGATCTCTGATGGGGAGAGGGGACGTGGGCGCCCCATATTCTGCGATGTAGCGACCGTCGTGGAGGAAGCGGAGCCATGCGGGGTGGCTGTGGCGGTGTTTCCCCTGCCCCTGCGTAGGCGAGCGGGCGGTGATCGTGTCTCTGTAACAGCAACCTGGTTCCTGAGAAACGAAGGGATCAACTCATCAACACTGCGAGGAAAAGGATTGACAGCCAATGCCCTAGAGTCCTTCCATTCTCCACGTCTATAAGAAGGATCCATGCCAACACGTTGCAGAACGGAGTGCCCCATGTTCTACTGCCCTGACTTCCGGTGAGTTTCACGACAGGCCCGCTAGTTGCTTGGTGGGACCAGGCGCCGGATATCTGGATCCGGTGACACGTCAATCTACTGGTGTCTCGAACACTACTAATATTCACATTTGAGGAGAATAATTTCACGTCGGGTTCACCATTTTTGTTTCCGACGCTTTCGCTAGGGCGCGCGCATCCGTCCATCCGTGGAGGAGGACGCATTGCACTGTTTCCCCGCATTCCCGCTTTCCAAAGGCAGGTGAAATTTTCTCCTTATTCAGGCACGTCTTCTCCTTGATCGAAACGGGATGATGGGATGTTAGTTCTTCCTTCTGCGGATTCCTCCTCAGAACTCGTCACCTAGCCCGGGTCTCCCTCATAGATTTAATACGTTGTTCGTGAAACTCTTCCCAGTGCCATGTTTCCATGGATGCCGATTAATTACACTGCTTCTGTCGGGACATTACAAAGGGTCCAGTCAGGGCAGCAACCTTCAGTCGGGGGAGTAGTCACGTTGAGGCATCAGTAGCGTGTCTAGATGCTGGGGAACCGGCATGTCTGTCTATTATCCCTGGTCATAGGGCTTCTCGAGGGCGTGGAAGCCCGAGGCATCCCACATCGAGTACGGGGAATTATATGCCATAGACACATATCTGAGGTTTTCCTCAGATTCCTGTGTTTAACACAGGGTATGCCGCGAGTTTAACGTCCAGCGGAGATGGATCAGCCCGATCAGAGCATTAGCTAGAACGGATCGGATTGAGGGATTTCCCCTAAGGGGGTGCCTATACCGGGACTAGCCTATGGACGACTGTGAAGAGGAGCAGACCGGAATGGTCTCACCGGGATATGACGGTCCGAGCGAGAATCCGGGTGGATGATGGATGGATGAATGAAGTGGAGGGGGGAATGGAAAGGGAACATCACAAGGGCGACGGTGAAGTTGAGCTTGAGCCTCGAAGAGACCTCCTACGTATCCCCGTGGCAGGGAATCAAAGTCCACGTAGTTTGGGATGGTGCCGGTGAACCGGCGTGAAGGTGGACCTTGGTCCGATGCGTCAGTGAACCGACACGAAGGTGGACCTTGGTCCAAATTTTGTGGGGCATACACACTAGGATGCCCAGGTGTGGATTAACCGACGGGAAGAAGGTCGGAGTGACCAGCAGGTGGTGGGCTTGGACCTCTGAGAGGCTTCCTACGTACCATGCCATGACATGGATCAAAGACCACGTAGTTCAGGTTGGAAATCGGAAGGCCGACGTGAATGAGGACCAGGAGGGTCCTAGTGGTGGGCTTGAACCTCGTGAAGGCTTTCTATGTACCATGCCTTGACATGGATCAAAGAACTCATAGTTCAAAGGGTTTCTACGGTGAACCGACGTGAAAGTAGACCCAGGGGTCCACTATTGGTGGGCTTGAACCACGTGAAGGCTTCCTACATACCATGTCATGACATGGATCAAAGTCCTCGTAGTTCAGATTGGTCACAACGGATTTCCATCAGACTGGAATATAGTTTAACGTCATGCTAGACGAGAGTGAACCCTGATGTTAATAAATGAAAGGTGGTGGGCTTGAACCTCGTGGAGGCTTCCTACATACCATGCCTTGACATGGATGAAAGTCCCCGTAGTTCGGAGGGGCTTCATCGGCGAACCGACGTGAACGTGAACATGAGGGTCCACTTGTGGTGGGTGTCGGCGAACCGACGTGAAAAAAGGGACCTTGGTCCAATGAGAGATGGGCTTGAACCTTAGGGAGGATTCCAACGTACCGTGCCTTGACATGGATCAAAGTCCTTGTAGTTCGGGTGGTCACAACGGCTTGCCATCAGACTGAAATGAAGTTTAACGTCATGTTGGACGCAAATGGAACTCGACGTGAATTAGATGACGGGTGGGCTTGATCCTCGTGGAGGCTTTCTACGTACCATGCCTTGACATGGATTAAAGACCTCGTAGTTCAAATGGGTGTGCAGTTTAATGTCATGTTGGACAAGGGCATATAGTTTAACGTCATGTTGGACGAGGGCATGCAGTTTAACGTCATGCTGGATGAGGGCATGCAGTTTAACGTCATGCTGGATGAGGGCATGCAGTTTAACGTCATGCTGGACGAGGTATTGTCATGGCCAATGCCAACTCTAAGCCCATGTGAGTCATGCTCGATGTGATAAACAAGAGACAATAAGGACCTGACGATCACGCCGTGAAGGGTGCGTCCGTGAGAAGCGAAGAGGGGATTATGCGTTAGGCGGCCCATTAGTGCTGGGACTTACTCCAGGGTGGAGGCCCGAAGTGCAGCAAAGCGCAGCGAAAGAGGGATTTGGGACCAATGATGGGAGGTGCCTCGTTCCCTATCACGCCCTCCACTGACCTTGGTAGTGGGGAAGTACGGAGATGTAGGGGTGCAGCCATCCGTTGGGGAACTAGGGTCGCCCTTCTCCTGAGAACATACGCCGCTCCAATAAGGAGGATATCATCCCTTGTAGAGGGGTGATTCCACTCCTGTGGAGACGAGTGGCGTAAAAAATTGTCGAGCTGGAGGGACCCTTCGTGCGAGGCACGAGGTCGGGTCACAATTTAACGTCATGTGTTGAGGACGTGGTTCTTGGCAGTTTAACGTCCTGCAGCTCGGACGAGGTGGGTTCATTCCACACCCCTAGGACTTACATAACTGGTACCCTTTTCTCCATGGGGGAGGGAAGGTACCAGTAAGTCCATGGTCAAGGGGGGTTGCGGAGCGAACCATCGAGGGGTCCACGTTAGTGTGGCTATGTGGAGAAGCAATAGCCGTTAGCGTTCTTATGCAAAGAAGCATTAGGCGAAGCAACGCAACGAGTAGTATTGTCCGTGGGACTTTGAAATCACATCGTGAAAACCTGGAGGGTCGCACGGGGAGCGGAATTGCCAAGCAGAGGAGTGTTCTTCGCGAAGCGGAGTGCCTTGGCCTTAGCATGGGACATAGGTGTGAGTGGAGGGTGCTTCGCGAAGTAGAACAGTATTCGCGGAGTACTGCCTCACGAAGAGGAGGTGCCTCGCGAAGCAGGGTGCTGCGAAGCAGTGTTCTTCACGATGTGTAGCGATCCTGCCTTAGCATAGGGGTCACTAGTACAGGTTGGGTGTTTCGCGAAGCATAAATGCTCCGCGGCTGCCCGAGTTCCCTTGGGAATCCCCCTCCTTCACGAATTCCCTTGAGCTTCGTGAAGGGCATCCCTCTCGGAAGAGGAGCTCAAAACGAGACGAAGCGAAGGAGTCACACGAAGCAGAAGTACCTTGCGGAGCTCATGATTCCCAGGGGCAAAGAGTGCTTCACGATTCGAGAGAGGAGAAGCCTAAAGGTCTGATTTTCCGTCCTCTTGGACTCAGGGGGAGCCCGGTATTTATAGGCAAGGGGCGCCGCGAAGCAGAACTCCCGCGCCACCTCAGGTGCTTCGCGGCGCGCTCGCGAACGTCAAAGTCGTTCGCGGAGAGGTACCGCCTCCGGAGCTTCGCGGTGGGCTCGTGAACGTCAAACTCGTTTGTGGAGAGGTACCGCCTCCGGAGCTTCGCGGGACCGCGATGCTCGGGTGCTTCGCGTCGGTGCTTCGCGAGGCAGCGCATGGGACATCTTTTTCGTCCCTTATTTTCATGCAATATTTTGGCGCCAACAATTACAAAGGCCACACACCATGAGAAGGTGCCTCAAAGTTTTATGAGTCCTCACCCTTAATGACCTATATTATTTGTGTCCCTCGAATAATATCATCCGGCCATAGAACATATATTCAAGAACAGTGTTATTGCACTTCTGGGTTCTCATCATAGTAGGGATCCGCTATGACCCTTTAATGCAGCAACTGTCCTTAGGACATTATCACATGCATTGTCACGCAGAAGAACAATGAAGATCTGATAGGGAATTTATTAAGGAATAAAGTAAAACGTAGTTGGTTCTAGACCACCAACTCCGACAGACTCCCACTTGGACTAGAGCCAACTGCTAACAACATTTAACCCACTAGCTCTCACATGATATTCATGCTTCTGCTAAGATAGGCCTTTAGTCATGGGGTCCTCCACATTCTCTTCCGTGGACACTTTGCTCATAGCAACATCACCCCTATGATAGAAATCCCTCAAGAGGTGATACTTCCGGAGTATGTTCTTTGTCCGTTGATGTGACCTTGGTTCTTTTGCAAGAGCCACCGCTGCAGTATTATCACAATACAATGTAATGGGATCTTTACTGCTAGGAACCACATCAAGCTTTTGGAAAAAGTTACGAATCCAAACGACTTCCTTGGCTGCATCAGAAGCCGCTATATATTTGGACTCCACTGTAGAATCGGCGACAACTAGCTGCTTTGAACTGTTCCAGCTCACAGCTCCTCCATTGAGACAGAAAACATATCCAGATTGCGACTTCAAATCGTTCTGATCTGTCTGAAAACCAGCATCAACATACCCTATGAAGACAAGCTCCTCGTCTCCTCCATACACCAGGAACATATCCTCAATTCTTCTCAGATACTTATGGATAGTATTAATAGTAGTCCAATGTTGTTCTCATAGATTTGCTTGATATCTTCCTACCATGCTCAGTGCATAGGCAACATCAAGCCTGGTACATAACATAGCATACATGATGGATCCTATAGCCGAAGCGTATGTGATCTTACTCATTATATCATTCTCTTGTTGTGTTTGAGGACACATTTTCTTAGAAAGATGTAGGCCATGTGACACTGGAACCAATCCCCTCTTGGATTGTTCCATACTAAATTTCTTTAGTATTTGGTCAATGTATATACCCTGACATAGTCCAAGCAGCCTCTTGGATCTATCACGAATGATCTTGATCCCTAGAATGTAGGCTTCTTCTCCTAAGTCCTTCATGGAGAAACAATTGTTCAACTAGTCCTTAACTGACTGCAAGATTGGTATATCGTTTCCAATAAGTAATATGTCATCAACATATACTACTAGGATAACGATCACATTCCCATTAAACCTCTTATAAACACATGGCTCACATTTGTTCTTAGTGAAACCAAATTCTGTTATGGCTTCATCAAATTGAATGTTCCATGACCTGGATGCTTTCTTCAATCCATAAATGGATTTTTGCAACTTGCAAACCCGTTTGGCTTCACCTAGTGTCACAAAACCTTCTGGTTGTGTCATATAGACATCTTCTTGAAGGTTCCCATTAAGGAAGGTTGTTTTGACATCCATTTACCAAATCTCATAGTCATGGTAAGCTGCTATGGAAAGTATGATTCAAATGGATTTAAACATGGAAACTAGAGATAAGGTTTCATAATAGTCAATTCCTTGACGCTGTCAAAATCCTTTAGCCAATATCCTTGCTTTATAGGTGCTAACTTGACCTTCCATGTCCAGTTTTCTCTTGAATACCCATTTGCATCCAATAGGCTTTACATCAACTGGATCATCGACTAGAACCCAGACTTGGTTCTGATACATGGAATCCATCTCAGAATTCATAGCTTCTAGCCATCTTGCAGCTTCTGAGATTTCTACTTCTTCATTATAGGAGAGAGGTTCATCATTGTCCAACAATAATGATTCACCATCCTCGGTGACTAGGAAACCAAATCTCTCTAGTTCCCTTACCTTTCTTGAGCTCCTACACAGTACTTGTGTTTCTGGAACCTCTTCCATGGGGACCTATGGAACTTGTTCCTGTACCAACTCCTGTGTATCTTGAGCATCAACTTCATCGAAGTCAATCTTGATCCCACTATCATTTTTGAGGATGTGCTCCCTCTCAAGAAAGACGGCTTTTCTGGCAACAATCACTTTCTTGTCCTAAGGGTTATATAGGTAATATCCTTTCGTTTCATTAGGATATCCTATAAAGATACACTTCGTGCCCCGAGGTGCTAGTTTGTTGCATGATAATTCCTTAACAAACACCTCGCATCCCCATACACGTGTATGCGACAAAATGGGTTTCTTTCCATTCCATAACTCAGAGGGAATTCCATTTTCTACCTTAGTTGGTACTTAGTTTAATGTGTATGATGCAGTTGGTAATGCATATCCCCAAAAGGATAATGGAAGATCTTCTTGACTCATCATCGACCTCACCATGTCCAACAAGGTGCGGTTCCTCCTTTCACTAACACCGTTCCACTATGGTGTATAAGGAGGAGTGAGCTGAGATAGAATCCTAGACTCCCGTAGAAGATCGATGAACTCTTTATTCAGATATTCTCCACCTCGATCTGATCGAAGTTTCTTTATCTTCTTACCAATATGATTCTCTAATTCATTCTTGAATTCCTTAAATTTCTCTAAGGCTTCTAACTTATACCTCATTAAGTAGACAAATCCGTATCTACTCAAATAATCGGTAAAAGTAATGAAGTAAGAATATCCACCTCTAGATTCTACTGGAAATGGTCCACATACATCAGTGTGTACCAATCCTAGAAGCTCTGTGGCCCTTTCACCCTGTCCACCGAAAGACAGCTTGGTCATTTTACCTTGTAAACAAGCGTGACACCTATCAAGTGGTTTTAGCTCAGTAGAGTCTAAATAGACATATTGGAAGAGCTTTGTCAAGTGATTCTCATTTACATGACTGATACAGTGATGACACAACTGGGTGATGTATAATTCATGTGAGTTTGTTTTGTTATCGATTTCCAACACTTGGTTTTTGTAATTTAATACATACAAACCATTATTTAAAAGTGCCATACTATAACAAATGTTGTTCTTATAAAATAGAAAACCCTTATTTCCAAACATGAAAATAAATCCATCCATATCCAAACAAGATACATAAATTATGTTCTTGGTATCACTAGGAACATAATAAAAGTTATGTAAAACCAAAATCATGCCAGTCAGCAATGAGAGGTGGTATTCACCAATAGCCAACGTAGCCAGCCTTGCGCCATTGGCTGCTCGAAGATCCACCGCACCTCTGGAAATCTTTCTAAATATACTTGGTTACTGCATTTGAATACAGATGTGAGCCCCACAATCTGTATCTAATACCCAATGTGTAGAAATGGAAAGATTACACTCGATAACGAATGCACCTTTAGCATCCCCATTCTTTTGGGTGCAGTTCCTCTTCCAGTGGCCCTGCTTTCCACATGCAAAACACACCACCTCCCATTGCTTTCCTTGCCTCTGGATCTTCCCCTTCTTGGAGGGATGGTGCTCGGGAGCTTCAGACTGTTTATAAGTATTTGGCCCCTTTGCCTTGTCCTTCCTTTTCTTGTTCACCATAAGGACCACGGGTTTGTCACACCCCATGTCCTTATCTACCTAGCGAATCAAGGTCAAAAGCTCTGATAGACTCTTCTCATTGCTGCTCATGTTATAATTGAAAATGAAGCTAGAGAAGGTCCTGGGGAGTGATGATAGGATGAGATCTGTACGCAAATCATCCATGAATTTAATCCCTAAGATGTCCAGGCATTCAATTTAGCCAATGAGCTTGACTATATGAGGCCCGAATGGCACAGACTCTCCAAGATTAGTTGTAAACAAATCATTGGAGATCTCATACCTCTCCTGTCTCGCCTTCTATTGGTAGAGACATCATGATATACGCCTCCATGTTTTCATGTTGCTTCAAGAGATCATTGGAAATGGACGATAGCATGAAACACTGGACATCTGTGGCATCATCCATGTGTTTCATATAGATAGATAATTCCTCATCACTAACCTCTTTCCCAGGCGCAACTGGAATAGGCTCTTCCAGTACATACAATTTCCTTTCGTGGCGAAGGATGATGCATAAACGCTTCTGCCACTCTTGGAAATTGGTGCTGGTGAGAAGGTTTTCCTTCTCAAGTATGGTTTGAAATGATATGTTTGAAGTCATTTTCTTGTATTTTCTACAAATTAAGATGATAAAAGGTTTAGTACTTTATTACAAAACAGAGACAAATAAATAAATAAATACTTATTAGTCTCCCACTATTTTATCGAAATCCAATAGCCCTCACCATTGATTTTGGAATATTATGTTGCCTGAATATTCTAGTGGCAAGGATCCATATTTCCCTTCGCATTACCCCAACTAGGGTTGGTTAAGCAACTTGGAGGGTTTTAGGTAGGCATTCCAAATGCCAACTGCATTAACTCGCAACTCCTTGATCCGCAGAGTGGACTCCCCAATCTTGAAATCCTTTTATTTTGGATTTCCTCAACCTTTGCCTCTCTGTCACAACAATTCCTACTTTGGCAGTCAACCCTTGATGTGAACCAAGTCAATTCAACTCAAAAAATTGAATTAGAATTCCCCGATAATTGAAAGCACCCCAACTAGGGTTGGTCAATCACTTTGAACTATGGTTCGATTCTAACCAAGGTTATGGAAGGCTATACCGACTTAATATCTATTTTTAGTGATTTTATCCTTATACATAAATTTCCATTTTATTATCTTTGATTACATGATTGTTAATATTAAGTGGGATATACTTAAGTGATCAACCATGTCTAAGATAATATTTATGTATAAGCTGGTTTTATTTTAGTTCCATATTGCATGCTCGTTTAATTCATTAATTGTGTGATCATGACAACACACCCAAAATAAATAAACCATGAAACTGACAAAAATAAAATAAATGGTATGATCATGAGAGTTTTCTATTGGTTAGTTTATCTAGCGGTTGATAAACTAACCCAAGACCTAGGGGAGAAACACCTTGAACCTTTCGGGTTCGTGTTTACAGCTTTCCACCTGTCCACCTTTGTATCTCCTTGGATTGGTTTCACCTTGGCTCCTGACTTGAGCCGCCTCCACTAGCTTGGGATCTCCACCCATTACATATGCATTTACCTCACACACAGGTGAGGGGTAAGAGGGGTTTTTACATAAAAGAATCCTTGGGTGCACAGACCCTACATATTAATGTAGAGATGACTCACAGGCCAACAAATTTAATTTAAATAAATAAATTAAAAGAAACCATTCACATACAAAGTTCTCGGTCTAGCTCATGATCATCCATACATGCAACGATATTTACTCATAAATAAAACTTGCATTCAATTCTTTAATAGTTCTTGTTTAAGATAAATCACACTCGAATTAATTAATTATCTTTAATTAATCAATCCTTTTATCTTAAACCCTTTTATGAACTTCCTTGCGATTCTCATCCATCATAATTTTAAACAAATAAATTCATTTAAAATTATCCTTATACGTAACTTGTACCTTGGAGGAAAGCTGATGAATTCCCGTTCATTACGCAGATGTTAAATTAAACACATATATATAAAACACCTATCACGTGTTGTGCCTCAGCTTTATGCCTGCACCATGGTACACGTCTCAAGGGTTTGTATAATATAATAATAAATTTTAATAAATCTGCGTAATTTGGGTGAGTACATGGCATGTAGTTCCTACTACACAACGTGTACTTTTCATCACCGTCCATCTGAAGTATACACCCGGGGACAGGGCATGTTAATGTACTTCGGAAATTTTCGGAGTACATGGCGTGTTTTGTGGGAAACACACCGTGTAGTTTCCGTGTTACATGGTTTCTAGCTGGGCAAGTCATGTACGGGGTACATGGAATAACCCTAACCCGAAGGGACTAGACACCGTGTTCATTTGACCACACAGCATGTAATCTAGAAACCATGAGCCACCCGTTTCTGGTCAACACACGGTGTATTAAATTCATAGAAAGAATCCAATTCACGGCCAGATTTGGCGGATCAATCAATGTATTGAACCAAGACTAAACGTCATGTACTTCTGAATACACGCCGTGTATTCTGGTGTTGTACGGTCAGAAATGTTTGGCTCCTCCGGATGAGTTCCTCTATTTTATTTTAATCAAAATTAAAAGAAAATTTTTTTTATGTGAGGTGAACGAGAAACGAGGGAGGAGGAACAGATCTCAAGATTCAGATTTCCAGAACGATTAAACATGAATTGAAATAACTAAATTATTAACTGTGTAAATCACCAATGAAAAACTAAATAATTATAATCAATGATATGACCCCTCTGATACCACATGTAGGTTCCGGGTGAAGTTGAAGCACGTTGGTGGGTTTTCCCAACATTAATTTTAGTGTTAAACAACGTTCAATCAGAGATCCATCACGATATAAAATGCTAGATCTTCAGAATTGAATGAAGAACGAAAAAGAAAATAAGAGTCTCAGAACCATTGAGATAGGATCATCATATGTTGGTTATAATTTATTTAATTAATTCACAAGAATTAACTCGGTGGAATTCTTTCTTCGTCGATGTCTTCAGTCACAATCCTATGATCCGTTGTTGCGTCATAGAATCCAAGTATAGGATTCCTCTATCGGTGATCCACACATGCTCCACGTATCTCTGGACATCGCTGAAGGGATCTCCGGGTGCTAGCGCGGAAGAACCTTCACTTTCGACGTCCTCCTTCGACCGCCTTGATCCGGTGGAGGATCTCGCTCTCGTAACTTGAAGGAGTTCTTGGTGAAAAGTGAATTATCTCTTGGCATGAGAGTATTTCCAAATCCGTTGTGCACAACAATGGATATAGAAAAGTGTTGGGGTTGTGAGGATATTTATAATCTGGTTTAAGGTTAATAGATTTATGATAATAAATAAACGCGTTACATGTTTTATTTATTTCATTAACTCTTATTGAAACCCCATGTCGAATTATTAATTCCTTGACATGCGCCCATGCTGATTATAATTAATATCATTTAATAAAACAATATTATATCCTCAAAATCTTGACTGGAAAACTACACGGCATGTAATAATTAATACACGTTGTGTACTTTTTTTCCATAAAACTACACGGTGTGTATATTTAATATACACGATGTGTATTTTTATTTTCCATTTTTCTCCACCACATTTATTAGACCTTGAGTATTGAATATTTAGTTCTTAAAGAAATGTAACTGCATTGCTTGCTAATAAATATATTATTTCGTGCATGATATATTCTCTCGAATAACTAGTGTCGAAATAAATGCGATCAGGCATCCTTAAATAATTATTAAACCACAGTCGGGAATAATATTTATTTAACTTGTTAAATTAATATTTAACTGAGATACATGGACACACTTAGTGTGTGACCCTCTAGGACTCTTTCTTAGTGGCATTAGGTGGAGCCTGCCTAAAGTCCAAGGTTAGCGTCTAGCAACACACCAAGGCACCCATAGAGAAAGAAGTTAACACCGCAATAATGTGTCACCTCCTACGAACACTTACCGTGTAATATAATCCCTTTGTCTCAATATCTCTAATCAAGCGGGTTGCATGCTAGTGCCATCAACCCATGTGCTCGATTATTCTTTCTTTGACATCCCAGAATTGAACTCGCCCTTACCTTACCATGGCCATGGATTTATTTAGGTTATATCAATTCCATTAAAGGAACTGAGATATCTACTTCCGTTAAGGAACAGAAGGGAAAAATCCTTTCTTGCATTATCTATTAATGCAGTATTACTCGTGACACACCCAACGTATCATACCTCACTACGAACAGTGCGTCGTCACAATTTTCGTCAATACATCTAAGTGCACGAGTTGTAATACCCATTAATAATAATCTTAAACTCTAAGGACCAATACACATGTCCGCAAATAGGAACATCCAATAACACTATTAAAATGTGGATTTCCTACTGGCGGGTCTCATTCTCATAATATCCTTCAGGATATTACCAAGGGCGTACACCATGAGAAGGTGCCTCAATGTTTTATGAGTCCTCACCCCTAATGACCTGTATTATTTTTGTCCATCAAATAATATCATCCGGCCATAGAACATATATTCAAGAACAGTGTTATGGAACTTCTGGGTTCTCATCATAGCAGGGATCCGCTATGACCCTTTAATTCAACAGCTGTCCTTAGGACATTGTCACATGCATTGTCACGCAGAAGAACAATCAAGATGTGATAAGGCTTTTATTAATGAATAAAGTACAAAGTAGTTGGTTCTAGACCACCAAATCCAACAAGCTTAACATCATACAAGATAAGAGGCAGCATAGACTAGCTCCTAGGAGGGGAGTACGTAGAAAAACTATTGAAAACCCGATGTGAATGAGGTCGTAAGCCCATACACGCTACACCATGCAATCTAATAAATGCTTGGGCCAAAATTCAGACCAGAATAAGTAATTAGTGAAACCCATGATGGACCCAATGGTGAGATGCTCAGGAGTTCCTACGTATCCCATTTCGATGGGAGTCAAGTAATATATAGTTCTGATGGTATGCGGTTTTTATGCCATGCGGAAAAGACATAGAAAGATCTTTGTTTTAGGTCTTAGAACTCGGACCATAGAGAATCAAGACTCTTCCAAACGAGTACAAACATTGACCGAATCACTAATCCCACGTGAGCTATGCTCGACATGGGAAACTTGGGTAGTGAAGGTTTTTGCAACACATGGAATACACACAAATGGAAAATCGGTGTGGAACCCAGAATGATGCCTCATTGTGGATTTTCCCCCTAATGAGAAAATGTGCACTGGGGGATAGTACTAGGTGTGTCAAAATTCCACTTGAACATGATGGAGTGGAAAACTATGTGAATCATGCAACCAATATTTAGGGCTTGATGGGGTTGGTTTAACGATTGAGGGTAACTACTTGACATATTCAAAACACAACATCCATATCATGTGACCTGAAGAGGGAACAAAAAATTAGTGTCAACTACTAACCATATTCACAACGCAAGACTTGTATCAATTTTTCATTTGAAATTATCAAGGATATAATCAAAAGACGGTAGGAGGGCATTGGGGCTGAGAATTTATGCCTCTCTAGGGTCCCTTCAAAAATAAAAGATGATGAAATCCTGAATGAAGGGGAACATGAAGCATGAGTATGGGACATAATAAGACTACATAGAATCCAGCAATCTAGGTCTTGAACCAGAGTGCTCCTGGGAACATTGGTGAATTTTCAAAGAGGGACGAGGGGACCAATATAAGATTATCTACCTCGAAAAGATGAGTATGGAATAAGTAGACAATGACATATCAGGAGAAATAGATATGTGGTGTGGTTGTCACCAACCTGATGTGAATGAGGACATAATCCCTTACCACACTACATACCCCTCTCCTAGAAGAACCCTAGCTAGGGGGCCAAGAAGATAATTAGGTTTATAAGAAATGGGGCTGGACCAGAAGGCAAAATGTTTGGGCGATCATACATATCCAATAAGGATAGGAATCATGCCATAGATAGTTATGGGAGATGTTGTATAGTTTTACGTCATGAGGAAATGATGTAGATAAGGGAATGATATCTTGATGAAGAATGTGTACGACATTGTGAGTATCCGGATGTAAATGAGAATGTAAGGTGTCTGCACAACACCATACAATCCTAAAAGAAAACATGGTCCAGGAGGCCAAAAAGGATGAGGGATCTAAGAAGGGATGTCCTAGCCAGATTTCAGTTTAATATGTTGAGGTGAGGATGATGGGGATCTTAGTTTAAGGTCATATGATTCGGACCATAGATGCCCAGTTCAATGACATGTGCATGGGATAAATAGGTATAAATGTTGAATCACACAACATATTTTTTGGGTGACAATATAACCACAACAATGATCGAGGATAACTACTGACTATGTTCGCAACATAGTATCCGTATTGTGTGACCAGGGATGGTGTAAAAAAATCGAACATTGACAGTTGAGCATATTCTAAAAATTGTACATGTATCAATTTATCATTCGAGATCTTCGAGTACGTTGGCCAAAAATGGTAAGAGATCTCTAGGGCCTAGCATTCGTGCCATTGGGGGTCCTTTTGAATGTGAATGATGTCGGAAACCCAAGTAACATGACATGAAAAGTATGGTATGGCCTGTGTAGTTTAATGTCTTGCGGCAAGTAAAATGGATGAAGGTGTGTCCAAAGGGGATTTATGTGGCATGGAAAAAAATATCCCAACATGAATGAGGAAAAAACTTCCACACCACACCGCACAATACTAGGTGAGAAATTAGGCCAAGGGACCCAAAAGGTCGAGAGACTTGAGACAGGAAGTAATCGTCAACATTCAATTTAACTTCTTGTGGTGAGGACTATGGAAATATTTTTTAAATACATAGGACTCAGACCATATATACACATGGCTTTATGTGGGTTTTGAATTACCAAATCTCTTTATCTCATGTGAGAAATGCTCAATGTGGGAAACAAGGAATAATACTAAGCTCTCCCCAACATACAAGGGTACAATAATAAGGTATGGAGATCAGGCGTGGTTGACCCCGACAAGGCCAAAACTTCATATCGAGGCAGAAATACTTTTGAAGGGATATCTGTATAGAATGAACCATTTCACTCTATATCTGGGGAATATAGGGGTGGTACTAATGATGGTGGATGTATGTTGACCATGTTCGAAACACATCATCCACATTGTGTGACCTAAAATTTATGTAACAAATTACTATTGACCGCTGAATATATTTTCAATGCGGGACTTGTATCAATTTTTTGTTCAAAATTCTTGAGGATGTTATCCCAAGATTGTAGGTGGGCACTAGGGCTGAGAATCCATGTTGTTCAGGGGTCCCTTCGAATGTGAAATATGATGAAGACCCAGATAAAGGGAGTGTGGAGCATGAATATGCCTCTGTTGTTTTATGTCTTGCTGATGACAAAAGAGGTGGAGATCTCCAAAGGGAGGGATACATTGTGCAGTCATGGTTAAATTGATGTGAATGAAGGCTAAAACATGTAATACATAATGTGTTTTGACCAATGTGGCGTTCCTAGAGTTTGGGGCTAGACCTACGGATGAAATGTCCAGGCATTCCTATGTATCCCATGAAGATGAGAATCTATCCATTTATAGTTCTTGAATGTGCAGTTTAACATCTTGTGGGATAAATGTTTTTGGGAGATCATTGTTTGAGGTCATAGAGCTCAGAATAGTTTAACATCTTTCATCTTGGATGAATCACACATTTTAGCATCATGTGGAAAAACGGAATACATTAAGGTCATGTGGGTCTATATAGATCATAGTTTATTATCATAGACCTCAGACCATTTTATAGTTTATCATCATGTGGGATGCAGAAGTAGCATAATTTCATGTAGGACATAATAGTTCAATGTCATTTATGACCCTAGCTTACTCAGGCAATGTACTACATTAGGAATTAGGCATTGGTGGGAGTATTTATATGCTCACCATCCCTAGTATCCATTGAGTATGTGCCATTGTAGTATAACTAGTGAATGATTTATGGCCCCTAGCACATGGGATCTAGCTTGGGTGGTTTCCTACCAGGTGTCATCAATGTTCTCAGAGCCAATGCCAAATCACATTGAAAGAAAGAGCATAGGCTAACATTGTTGTTGAATACTCTAGCTATCTTGTTCTATTTCCTTTCTATATTGTGCAAGGCACGAAGCATGTTCTCTTCATGCACTTCCAATTTAGCCAAACTGATTTAAAAAACCTTATCTGAGGAATTCTAATCATAGACAATTATGCATAATGAGGGAAATTGAATCTCGATGGGTAGGATGACCTCTGTTCTATACAATAGAGAATTTAGGGTCACCTGTTTGGAATTGCAAGCTGTTGTCTGATAGGCCCAGAGGGAATTGGGGAGTTTTTCCAACCAACTCTTCTTGTACTAACTGACCATTTTTGTACAAGATGTAAGAGAGAATTTTGTTGAATTCCTCTATCTTCCCATTTTCTTAGGTGTGATAGCAGGATGTATGGTTAGAACAGATGATGTACTTGGTGTACAATTTCTTCATCTCTACTTCCCGGATGTTGGTGCCGTTATTGGTGAGGATGCCATGAGGCAATCCAAATTGTTAGATGATGTTGGATCTCAAAAATTCATAATAGAACATGAATTTACCTCCTTGAGTGGAACTTCTTCTTCCAAATTGGAAATGAAATCGGTAGAGGTTAGGATGAACCTTTACTAGTGAGCAATCGCTGGTGGATATGGTCCAATGATATAAAGTCCCTAGACAGAAAAGTGCCAAGAGTTCATGGTAGTGTAGAGAGGATCTGGAAGCTGATGCATAATGTTATCATGGCTTTGGAATGAATGAAACATCTTGGAAAACACCATCCAGTCACAGATCATTGATGGAAAAAAACCCAACATTCAGATCTGTTGAGATAACTTCGGCCTAGTTTGATGATCCCCGGAAGAACTCGCATGAACTTCATGAATGACATGAGGAATATCACCTCAGTGAATGCAACATAGGATAATCCCATCAAAATTGTTCTTGTAGAGGATCTCCTGAAGACAAGGACCACAATGTAGGGTAAACTACAATGTGCGACGTCATATTCGCTCACACTCGGCCCGATATGCCAGGAGCTATCCTGCTGTAGGAGCTTAGAAATGAGGTTCTCCAGTTGAGAGTCACTTAAAACACTACATCAAAGGGACCTAGGGGTCCTGACGTAAAGGCACCAGTGCTAAGGTATCTTACATGTGGGTTATCATTGTCATTTGGAGTGCCATGGGAAATGACTCTTTGGTGTGACACATGGATAATAAGTCATCCCGACCATGCTCCAAAAGAGATGAAGATAGGCTATCTAGGGAATCAGCTTGACCATTCTATGATCGAGGGACATGGGTAACTTCTGGACGAGACTAGAACTAGGCTATCAGCTGGTGGGTACATTCCAACAGTAGTACAAGCTCTGGATTCTTGATGATAAAGTCACTATTGATCTGTTTGATGACTAGTTCAGAGTCCCCTTTAAAATTCAATTTGGGAACGTCAATCCTGAGGGTCATTTTGAGGAAAGTAATGAGGGTCTGATACTCTACCTCATTTTTGGTACAACCTTGTCACAACAAGAATGAATATGGAGAATAGCTTGTGCTGGTGTGATGAAGGAGATACCCAGGCCAACTCTGTTGAGTCTATGGTCATTGATTCTTCTTCCCATATAGATTTGGGAAGCTCCATCAATGTGAATTTTTCAACATGGAATGGCATGGTCTATGAGAGGAATGCCTCATCGAGAAAATCAAAATCCAGAGACAGGTCCATGGGAGCAGGATGGGGGGAAAGAATGTATACCAATGTATGTCCCTTAATAGCCTCCTCAGGTGAAAACCTAATGTGGAACTGATGGAGGATTAATGCCCACTAAGCTAGACAACCTGTCAACATGGGGTTGTTCAGGATGTACTTCAGCAGATCCACTCAGGACACTAGCTATATGTCATGGTGTTTCAAGTAATGTCAAAATTTCTACAATGAGAATACCATCAAAAGTCATCTCTTCTTGATAGGGGTGTATACGGTCTTCGTATCAAGGAGCATGTGGATGAGATAATATAGACTGTTTTCCATCCCTTCATTGTTCTTTTGGGAAAGATGGGTGCCCAGAGATTATTCTAGGGCTGTCACATAAAGGAAAATCAACTTTCTGGAAATGAATAGAATCAGGACCATAGAATGTAGCGGGTACTGCATGATTTCCATGAAAGTAGTCTTAAATACCTCATCCCACTAATAGACAGTTCCATTTTTCATTATATGAGAAAAGGGATTACACTTTCTGGCCAAATTAATGATAAATTAGCATATGTAGGCCAAGTGGACTTAAAATCCTCGAAGCTCCAGAATATTTCTCAGAGGAGTCATCTGACTGATGGCCTAAATCTTCTCTAGATCAATCTCAATGCCTCTATATCAAACAAGAAAATTGATAAAATTTATGGGGGTGACCTCGAAGACACACTTCAATGTGTTCATCTTCAGGTGTCTAGAATGGAGGAAGCCAAAAAATATCTTAGGATTATTTAGATGGTCCTATCAACGGTGAGATTTGATCACCAGATATTCTACATATTATTCCACCAATTTCACAAGGATCGACTTAAATATATGGTTCATAGAATACTGATTGGGGGAACCTGAATTCTTTAGACCGAAGGGAATTACATGATAATAAAAAGTACCTTGTGGTGCCCTAAAGGCTATAGAATATTCATCCTTGGGGTCCCTTCAGATTTGGTTTTACCTGGAATACCGATCCATGAAGGTGATGTCCTAGAACCTTGTTTTTTGCATCAATCAATAGTTTTGTCCTTGGAAGGGGAAAATAATTCTTCAGAAATTGAAGGATGAGGTCTCAAAATTTGATGCAGGCTCTGATATGTCCTTTCTTCTTTTTTATGGGAACAATGTTGGAAAACCTGTTCTGGGGAACTTGATCTTTTTAATGAAATTGGATATGACGATCTTATAAACATCGTCTTGGACCATGGTACCCTAAGAAGGGGGCATATTTTTGGGATGTTGTTTGAACCTATGGTGGTTTTCTTGAAGACCGTGCCGGTGTGGGAAAACCTTAGGATCTAGTCCTGGAATCTCATCATAACTCCAGGGGAAAAAACATGATGCTGCTTCAGGAAGTCCATGTACGACTATTGATCTTCAAAAGGCATAGCATCATGGATCAATGTGGGTTTTAGATATGTCTCACTACTGAGGATCACCCTTAATAGTTCATCAACAGTGGTGGAGAGTCCCTCCTGAAATGTGGGGGGGGGCATCTTCCAAATCATCTTCTTCACTTATGGGGAGGGATCCATGGAGGTGGGAGATTATTCTAATCTAACAGATCTAAATGGGAAGTTGGTTCCAACCTGATTAGGGGTAGGCACTACATCAGGTGACATCTCTGCTGTCGAAACCATAGAGATGACGGATGTCGACCCGATCCCATCCAGTCATCTGCCCAAGGGGCCAGGCTTGATGATATCGATCCAATAGTGGCGTGTCGGCTTGAGCGGGATTATCCCTGCCTGATGAAACGTAAATTTATGATGTATTGTCATTTCCATGGGGTGGACATACCAATTCCTTATGGGGGTAGGGGGTTCTGGGAACACTCGATCCTGATCCATGTAGGAATACAAGGTGATCATACAACATCGATTAGACTTGGGAATGTGTTTCACCCTTGTTCATGAGATAACAAGGCAATTCCACATATATGAGGTCGTAGCCTCCAATTAGTGGATCATTAAAATGTATGAATCATCCAGGTCTGTCCACGTGTCGATCACAGCCATAACATGTTTAACATCATTTTCTTGGATCATATTGTCCTTTATTTTGTTACTGTAGAAATCCAGATAGTGGGATTCACCAGAGGCAAAGGGTGATGCATCACCTTGGAGTATTCCCACCCAACCATTAAGGGATTATATAAGGCATTAGTGATAGGATGAAGGAATCACCACATACAGGTGAAGAAAAGGACTACACATCAACGCGCACATCAACGCGTTGTAGGCAGTGTCTTGGGAGACAACCATGAACTCAGTGGAGAATAATAGGCCATCGAACTAGGTTTTTAGGTGAATTTTTCTGACCGACGTATATTTCATCCTTTCATAACCATTTATTTGCAGGGCAGAGGGTCTTATATCTTCCTCAGAGATCCCAATCATTCAAAGTGTTCCGGTCGAGATCAGGATGATCCCAGAGCCGGTGTTGACAAGACAGTGACGAACATCCACGAAAATGAATTAGCCGGTGATGTAAATTGGTTAGATGTGACCCTATATAAAAGAGCCTTGGTCTTCTAAAGAGAAATAGATAATGTCCTAACATTCACCATGCCCGACTGCCTCGACATGGAAGGATTCTGCGCCTACTACCTTCATCTCAAAATGGAGGGGGATTCATAAAGCTTCGGAGAGGGCTGCATGCATACCCTTATATAGGAGAAGGGCCTAAATGATAGATAGCTTTGCAGGAATGTTGGATAGATTCTTAAGGACATCATACTTCCATTCCAAGAAAGAACTTTTGCTTACAGGAGGTCGTTCTTATGTGGGGGGGGGGTATGACGGGCCCTTCTGGACGAACCGGTAGCAGGTTAGTGCTGGGAATCTCCCGCTGCTCCCTAGTTGATGATCATGGAGTGACTAACAGATGCGGGCCAGATGAGTGAGTCCAGTTCATAATAGAGCGTGGTTGATCACTGTGATGTCAGGTTGCTATACCTGATCATGTAACACAAACAGCGGTGAAGGAAGGCCTAATTACACTAGATGAGAAAGTTGTGCATGCTGAGATCTATGCTAGGAATACTATCTGGTATCGGGGGCACGCACAGACTGGCTAGAAGTACTGATCGAGGCACTCCAATGACCCATATTTCCATTTCCCCGTCGATGCTGGCGAAAAATGGGAATATTGGGAGGATCTATCTGGTGCACCTCTCTGTTAGAAATGATGTAGGGGTTTACTAGCTCCACGGTGTTAACTGAGGCCTACCCTTACCCGTTTCTTAAACAATACTCTACTAATAGAAATATTCTTGGGGGAATCCACATCTTCAGGGGAAGGATGTCTTTGAGAGTATGGGATGACAACAACATTGGTTGGGGACATTGTTTTCCCTTGCGTTGCTGATGATTGTTATTATGGGAAGAGGAAGCCTGAGCCATTGATGTAGAAGTACTGGTTGTATATGATGTGTCATCTTCTGAAGGGTTAGGTCGATTTAGACATGGATGGATAATACCATGGTCATGGGTTCCATCCTTCTAGGCCCATCTAGACATCATACTTCTGGTACCCATGGAATGGAACTTAATGCCACTCACTTTTTTTGTCACTACCGCTATCGAGATTCACGAATACACATTCCACATATGCTAGAGATGAGCCTAAACTGAGTATGTTTTTATCAACCTAGTCTTGAAGCTAGTGTTTAAACACATAGAATTGTTTAAGGGTGCGCCCCAGGATTTGTTGATAGGGCCAGTAATTTTGGCGATCAGTGAGATCCACCTCTTCTAGCCTCATTTATTCGAGAAACTGAATAATTCCCCATTCCAAGGAACATCTATAATAACTGGGGACATGAGCCTCATTGAATGAGTAGATTTAGTTTCTTCTATCCAGAAGGAGGATTTGGGAGCGTGGCCCTGACGAGGGGCTGGTGGAACTTGTCGAGGAAGTAGATATTGGTTAAATCACCTAGGTGGTGGTTGTATGTTACGTGAGGGCGCCTGTCGATTTTGAGGCGGGTGCTGCTCTGCTTGAGGCTGTGCCTGAGTTGGTGGAACTCTATAAGGTTGTGGAGGTGGTCAAACTGGTAACAACTCCAGTTACCAGGGGGCCTCTAATTGGGCCACTGTGGCGAGCTCATCCTTAGCGGCTCTTCTCGGGGGAATTTCAAGATCTAATGGATGTGCCTACATGGCCGGCTTTAAGGCTTCCTCTAGACACTGGGCCTTATTAGAGAAGTATCGGAATCCCCTAGGGTAATTATAAGTAATGAGAAAGGGGGCCAGTTTGGTCTTGACATTACCATACACATTCTCAACAATAGTTCTTGAGTCATCGGTATATCCAAGGACAATGTGAGGCCATTCCACCGGGCGACAATGTCTACGACATGCTCATCATGCCTCAGCTTAAACATGAAGAGGTCTGAAATACTCATCTTCCTAGTGGTAGAGGTAAAATTTCAATGGAACTATGTACAGAGATCTTCCCAGCTGGCGACTGACCCGATGGGAAGCTATCTATAGGAGAACAAAGCAGGGAGTTCCAATGTCTATATGAAACACCAGAGTTTGGTGGCTTCTGGATGCACCAAAGGTCCCATCATTGGACCACACCTTGAAAGTAATTGGGGCTGATTCTTCAGTGGGTCACCCGTCCCATTAAAATGGGAAAAGGTGGTGTTTCCAAAACCCAGGGGTGCTGGAATATTGTCAACCCATTCAAGATAGGGCATCCCATCAGGCAAGATGGCCACCTGTCGAGTTTCCAATTCCCCAAGGTGAGAAATGAGCACCTCCATTCATTTAACTAGGTGGGGCTTCCTGTATTGACGTGGATCCATGACTACCAATGTGTTAGAAGGTTCTTCAACATGATAAGAATTCCCAATAGTTGGGGGGATGACCTGCTGAGCGAATGGGGGAACCTGAGATGGGTCTTGGGGATTTTTAGGCAAATCAGCTGTATTTGGTGACACATACCGATCCGTTTTTCATTAAGTCATAGACTCTATATTTTTAATGAATTTAGGGTGATCAGGGTAACCAAGATGGACATTGCCAGTGGAAAGTTGTACCTGCCCTGACTACCCTAGCTGGGGATCATTGTAGTCGTGTTTCTGCTCCACAACGCATACACCAAGGAGGTCATCGACCATATTTTTGTGCTTCACAATATTTTGATGCAAAGTAGTTTTTTTGGCATCATCCTCAGTCTCCTTCACTGAGACATACGGGTCAGAGGGTCTAATGGTTCCAACTTTCTCCTTTCCCTTATTGTGATTCCAACTGAGGACTAATTCCTCGGAGTGCACGAGAAGACCCAGTAGATTTCTCTACTGGCAAGTAACCCTTCCCAGCAGATCTAATAACTATGGAACTCCCATGGGGGGTAATTTCTCATCATGGATTTCTAGCTCGTTCTCCCTCTCCGATAATCAGCCATGTTAATCGTGACCCTAGGTTGAGGCATATCCTCAAATAACCTGGGATGTCAAGATGGTTCCAGATTGAACTAAAATGGATGGAAATATACATCCCCCAACCATGTACCTGAATATGGAGGGAAGCCTCCTTGATAATTTTGCGGATCGCTTTAATGCTCTGAATGCATTTTTGCAGGAGGGTCTGGTGACGACTAGGCGACTCCGGGAGCTAGGCCATAGGGAGTGTGTCTAAGTAAACCGTATGGAATTGTTGTCCATTGGCCTCAAAGTGTGCCTTACTCATGAGGTAATCCACTTGTGGATAAAAGAGATGGATGTGTGTCTCTCATAGGGTTTGGAGAATTCATGTGAATTCCCCCTAGGTATGTGATTTCATATCACTAATGATTCCAGTCATAATTGGACAGAACATCTCTGGTAAATTATTCACTTCATGGATGTCCAAAAAGCTCCTAGGATTATATTTGGGATCTAGACCTTTGTTAAAAAACTAATCCTCTAGAGGTGGCTATGGGACTGGCAACGACACTGAAGTAGACCACTAATATGGTAGGCCGACCGGTGGAGAATACGGATAATGAGATGTAAGCCGATACATATTGGGTTGTCCGAAGAAGAATGTGATGACTGAGCCACTACATCATGGTAAGTCGGGATGCTGACCACAACATATGTTGCAGGGGTTATAGTCACTGATGGTCAGCCATACTATTTTCCAGCCTTTATCCATCCATAGAATAATTCTTTATCATATCAATTTGAGGTAGAGAATTAACCTGTTGATGACATAGATGATTACACAGATAGGACATAGGAAGGGGTCTAATCATTCTCTTCATTCATTTATATGCAGAGGGAGGTGAGAATCTAGTGAAAATCACATTCTAGAAGGATGAGGTTGATACTTCATGTTCTTTCCCCAACCCTTCACACAGAGGATCGAGGTGAGTGTTCCATCACTGAATCTCATTCTGCCTCAAAATCCAAGAATAAGATCAGCCTAATTACGATATGAATCTTCTCAGTGCTGTTTTTATTGCTTCAGAAACCCGTCTCCTTCCATGTGATGGCTCTTTGGGATAGGTTAGATTTTTGGATCGAGGGGGACCTTCGACAGAGTTGATGTTGGTGTAGATAGGACATATACATGGGTGAGCTATGGTGCAAGTTGCACTTGGAACAATGTCAAAGGGATCATGGGGTGGGCCTTCGTGTCCAATGGCTGACGTGCATAGGGGATCAATATGGGAAGTGCTGGAGTTGGTAGCACCTCTTTTGAAGTTTATGGGAGAATTGGTAGGGCCTCCATGTTTATTTCTTTTGGCATCATCCGAGCGAGGAGGGTCCTCATACTGGTTGAGCCAAACACGAGTAGGACCTCTGTGTTGGGTGACCATAAAGTGAGGAAACCCTCCACTTCACTGATTTCAATGATTATGATGATGAAATTCTTCGGTTGCATTACGGATATGGGGAAGACCCCCACATTGACAGTTGACTGGATGATAAGCATCTTCACATCGACAACATGTGATAGGAGAGAAAACTCCATAACTGAGGTCATGAGTGCTGAATAGGCTTCCGTACTGAGTGTCACTACAGCTAGGAGGAGCTCCACCCGGATTGAAAGAGGCATAGGGAGGAATTCCATGTCGAGCATGGGATCAGGAGAGATCACACTCTCATTGGAGATGGTATGGGGAGGACCTCCATACTGGATGTCAATGTCATTGGTCAGCCTATGATGGATGCTACATATGTAAGAAACAAAAAGAGTTGACCCAGCCTACTTATGGGGTGGTTGGGTCCTTGACCTAGATTAGAAGTACGAGTTCCCCTACTTTCCATAAAGAGGGGACTGATGGTATGTGTCAGTAGTGGCACGAGCCACGATAGCCATTGATGTTGATGCCCCTTAGTGGGCATCCTCCTCAACCTACGCCCAACGCTGGAATCGGGTCCACCGGGCTGGGGATGGTGGGATAGGAGCATGGATCACCTACTCCTCACCCCGTGTGGTCAGTTGGCAGCATTGCTGCATCCTATTAGGAGTCCTTCTTGGGAGCCCCTAGAATGCGATTCAAGTTTCGCTGGCTTAGACGTCCCTCACCTCATTTGCGTAGGGGAGGGAGTCATCAAAGAGTTCTGGGGAGAGGCTTCTGAATCAATTGTACATCGGAGTGGGGATCAATGGATCCATGTATGCCCCTTGGGGGCGATGGTGGCGACGAGGCACATAATCCTCTAAGTACTGATGGGCCATATCCCGGGTTGGGATAATCCCCTCCTACTTGTATTTTCCGATGAGGTCGTTAATTACCATTATTTGAATGAATTCAGATGGGGAGATGAGCCGTGACCACCCAACAATCGTGGACGTGAAGGATTCCATGGTGGAGATGAGGCCGCACAGGATTACCGCGTTGACATTTCCTATGCCCCTAGTTTAGTTGGTTGGTGGTGATTGGTTTCTTGTCATGACATCTTGGGTCCTACAAAATAGGAGGATTTAATCCTTAGTGATAAATTAAAGAAAGTGATGTGAAGTGCCCCAGTTCCATTCCATCTTCCAAAGTTTGTAAGAAGGATCCACACTGACATGGTTCCAAACTGGGATTTCCACTGTTCATGTTCCCCAATTTCTGCTGAGTTTCAATCTAGACCCATTGTTTTCTTGGAGAGACCTAGTTCCAGATACATGGATATGGTGACACGTCAATCCACTGATGCATCAAACGCTACTAATCTCTATATTGAGGGGAATAATTTCACGTTGGGATCAAAATTTATGTTTCCAATGCTTTGGTCAGGGCGAACATCTGTCTGTGGAGGACGTGCAACTATTTCCCCTCATTCCCACTTTCCAAATGCTGGCGGCATGAACCTCTTATTCAGGAAGTTTTCTTCTTGATTGAAACTGAATGATGGGATTCGGTTCCTCCTTTCATGGATTCATCCTCAGATATCATTTCCTAGTATGTGTCTCCCTCATAGACATAAGATGTTGTTCATGATACTCTTTCATGTTCCATGTCATCATAGAAACCAGTTAATTACGCTGCTTCTTTCAGGACATTCTGAGGGGTCCAGTCAGGGTCGGAACCATTGGTTGGGGGAGTATAAATGTTGGAAATCACTGAAGATTCAGGATACTTGAACACTGATATGTTTGGGTTTCTTCCCCTACTAATTGGGCTTTTCAAGGTAATGCAATCCTGAGGGATCCCACATCGAGTGTGTGAAATTTATACTGTTGGCATGTCTCTAAAGTTTTCCTTAGCATACCATGTTTATCATAGGTTATGCCACATGTTTAACATCTAGCAGAGATGGATTAGACTGATCAGAACACTAATAAGAGATGATAAAATGGGTGCATCCTCTAAAGCGAACAATAATGATGGGGCTAACATGTGGTTAGCTATCCGATTACTTCTAGGAGTAGCAAGAAAGTGGTTGACATGATCTCACTGGGATGTGGTGGCCCGAATAAGAACCAAGATAGATATGGATGGTTGAGAGTGGTTGAAGAATGAGATGGAACCGAAACAAGGGTGATGGTGAGGTTGGTCTTAAGCCTTGAAGAGACTTCCTATGTATCCATGTGGCAGGGAATCAATGTGCACTTAGTTTGGTGGGGATATGGGGCACCTGGGGAGGTGACACATGATAATGGACACATGGATGAGACTCGGAGGAAGTGGAACGTCCGTGTTGGTGCATGACCTTCCCGAAACACATTGGCTCGAAGGATATAGACTAGTATGAGACATGGATAATGGGAATGAACTTCAGAGAGGCTTTCTACATTCCCTTGTGGTATGGAATCATATTCCATGTAGTTCCAGATGGGGGTATGGAATCGGGGTGTGCGCCGAGGACAGCGACCCAAAGGCATGATGGGGCTTACACATGGTTAGTAGTCCAAAGATGGTTAGAAACTCGAGGGGCGAACCAGAAAAGGGGGTCCCAATTTGGGGGACACTAAAGTTCACTATTATTTTGGGTTGAACTTTAGGGAGGCTTCCTACGTACCCTGTATTGGAGATAGGGATCAAACCCACGTAGTCCAACTTACAACTGCTTACTGTCATGTGGGACTAACAACTGCTCACCACTGGTTAGGGTCGAACGACATACCATCGATTGGGGAACACACTATCTTAATGCTAGATGGGGTACACAATGGAATACCACTGGATTGGGTACACAATGGCTTACCGCTGGATGGGGCACACAACGTATTACTATCGATCAGGAAGACAACAACTTACCGTTGATCGGGTACACAACAGATTATCGTCGATCGAGGTTAGACCTCCGGGAGTATTCCTACGTTCCATGTATGGGATACAAAAATCAAATCCCATGTAGTTCGAATTGGTATATTTTAACATCCTGTGGGAAAACAATGGCCATACAGTTTTATGACATGCAGGGTGAGCGTGGACTGATGTAGAGTGGTTGGGACCATTGGTGTGGGTATTGAATCTCAGGAAGGCTTCCTAAGTACCTTGCGTAGGAGAAAAGGATCAATGTATGCGTACTTAGATAGGGTTAGATATAGTTTTAACGTCATTCATAATGAAGTTGAACTAACTAGAAGTGGTCGGGACACGTAGGTGTTGGGCTTGATCCGTTGGGAGGCTTTAATGTACATTTTCTTGGAGACTATGATCAATGCACACAATGTTAGGAAGGGTCTGGGGCACACACGCTAAGGTCACCCAAGTATGATGTCATATCCAATTCTTACTCTATGCCCATGTGAGTCATGCTCAATGTGAGGAAAAAGATGCATTAGAGACCTGACCATCATGTCGTGAAAGATGCGTCTATGGGAAGCTGAGATGGGATTACATGTGGTTAGAAGCCTAAAGAGGAAACACAGGCTTATGTGTGTTTAGTAGACTAGGGGGATGGATATTGGGACATACTCTATGATGGAGGCCCTGATGGAGACAATTCCCATAAAGAGAGGGATGGGTTAACAAAGTTCCCTGTGCCCCTCTTGCCTCTAGTATTTGGCACCAATGAAGAAAGGAGGAGTGGCGGTGTTTCCTCCTACAATACAGGATATGGTCTTACACCAAGATGGTTCCCCTTCCCTGTGGATAGGTGCCGCTCTAGTAGAAAGGATCTAATTACATGTGAGGAAGATATCACTCCCATTAAGATTTGTGGACCTAGAAAATGACTGAGATGGGGCACCCCATGTGTGTTTCATGGGAATAAACCACATTTTAATTTCATCTGCTAAGGATGATGGTTCTTGGCAGTTTAACATCCTACAACACAAATGAGGTGGGTTCACTACACACCCCTAGGACTTTCATAACCTGAATTATTTAACCATAGATGAAGGGAATGTACCATCAATGCCATGTAAAAGGGGTGTTGAGGAGTGATCCACTGAGGGGACAACATTATCATGCCTATTTAAAGAATTAATATCCATTGGGGTTCCTATGCGTAGAATCATGTGGCTAAACATTGAAACACGAAGTACCATCCAAGGGAATGCAAAATCACTTCGTAAAAACCTAAATGGCCTCAAGTAAAAGGGGTGTTGAATCATTCATTCTTACAAATAGGTTCTTTAGGAAGAGGATGGGGTTCACGAAGAGGATGGTCCTCATGAAGGGAAAATATTACCCAAAGAGGATGGGATTTGTGAAATAAAAGGGCCTCGTGGGGGGGGGGGTTCTTTGCGAACGATCAATGATTTTTAAGAGTGGGTCCTTGAAAAAGGCTAGGGATTCACGAAGATCCACCCTTAAGGAAGCATGGATTTGACATAGTGATTATCTATTTGTTTTGAGAGAATATTGAAAAGGATCTACACTTCGTGAATCCTAGAGAGAATTCTGCAATGGTTGTATGCTTCGTTAATCCTCTTGAAGCCCAAAGGGGCCCCTTAATCTTCAATGTGCACATGCCTTAGAGAAGGGAATTTCCACTATTGGAGGAGGCTGATAATTAGAAGAAGGGGTATGGTTTGTAAACTGAAAGTACCTTTGGCAATCCTTATGAGGGTTTCACGAAATGCTATGTGAAACAGGAGACAAGGAGTTGAATGGTTAGAGTAACATTGTTTTTGAACTAAGGGGAAAATTTTATTTATAGGAAACCCCAGTCAGAGGGGCGCAGAACTCACCACAAATGCAAGCGACATAATAGAAATGGGTCGTTCTATTGGCCCATGTTGGCCTCGCGGAGGGGCGTGACACTGTGGAGGGGCCTCGGTCAGCATCGAACTCCCAAAAATCTGGGATGCTACAGAGCCCCTCATAGAGGGGCCCACATGAAAATCTACCCACCGCGCAGAGTGCTTCATGCAAGACCATTTTGAGAGGGCATGGATTTTATTTTTTGACCCCTTCGGGAGGCAGCTTCCTCTGATTGTAGCTTCGAATCTATGGAATGGGCCAGATGGTTTTTTCAGCACCAACAGATCATCATTGTGAATTCATGACTTAACTATATATTATAAAATGTTCAAGGTTGAGGATTTATAGTTATTCCATTTATGTATAATAATTTCTAAATAAATATTATGGGTTATCAATGGTGTCTATGGGTTTTATGGTAATATGTTTATTAAAAATTGTTGTAAATGAGATTATTTTCAATGAAATGTATTTACTACTTCATTAGGGTAAAAATTATTAATTTTTTATAAATTTTTTAAGGGTTTATATGTTTTCAAATGACTAATAGTTTTCGTTATACCTAAATAACTTATATAGTTTTTTGTTTTCATCCCAAGTTAAAAATTGTTTTAAAAGTATTTATGGGAGAATATATACACGAATGTGATCATGGGTGATGATTGAACAAGAAATGAATCGATGTTTCATTTCAAAGATTATTGTTTTTTTAGAAAAATAGATACTCAAAAGAAGTGTCTACATTATAATATATAAGATGATATATATGAATTGTGGCCTAATTGTATAAAACACTAGTCATGAAAGGATCCTCACAATGAATCAATGTAAATTTAATAAAATAATTCATGATAATGTAATGTTTTATGGTCTTGGCCTTATTGTTGGTATCATATGCTATTTTATATAACCTTAGAGGTCAGTGTAATATTAATAAATTACTCTTTTATAATTTTACCTTAGGATCATTTTGAAATTTTATTGATTTAAATGATTAAAAATTCTCTACATATAAATAATGTTTGATCATAATGGTTCTCCTATTGAGGAAATAGGGAATATGTAGTGAGAAGGAACCAAGGGGAATCTATCCTAGCGAATCAACTTCTTGAGATGGTAAAAATTAGAACTGAGAAGTATATTATAGTGATGGATGAGTAGAATCAGGAGATAATACGTGTTTGTGTCCATGAAAGATAACAACATGATATACTAAATTGAAACATGATGATATTAGAGCATAATATGAGGCAACATCTCCCATCACTCAAAGGATCATATGGGCCCGTGCTGGATGAAGGATATATTAAATCTCTTGAAAACATATTCACTGTCTTGGGATAATTGGAGCACCAAATTGTAACACTAGAAATTTATAATTTTCAAGGTGAATATTACCATTGGTAGTCAATGGTTAAAATTATAAGAGGATGTGAGGATATGGATTCCATGGAATGGGATGTGTTTTACAATATCAGTATTGAGAAATATATTTTTAAGTCTATTTGTCATAGGATGGAAAATAAATTCTAAGAATATAGATAAATGGAGGATGATTCAGTGGTTGTATATGAAGAAAATTTCACCCGTATAAAAAGGTACATCCAAAATATTATTCTGGGACCTTATAGTAAGATAAATTAGATTTACTCTGCACTAAAGCTATGATATCAAAGGGAATTGGATTCTTGTGTGTTCAAAGCCTATGATAAATTTTGTTGAAATGCTAAGAAGGTAGAAATTGAGATTTACAATGATCAAGTGTCCCATTTGAACAATAAAAAAAGAGGCCCAATTAGGATGAAAAAGAGAATCATTTCTTAAACAATTATAGAGCTAATATAACTAAATTTCTATCTTTTGAGATGTGTAATAAAAATAATCAAGTAGAATTTATTTAAACATCAATGAAGTGATTTTGATGTGGTATGTCTGGTGATATTACACATGTCTATAATTTAGATGATGATGGGTGTATGGAAAAGCTAGGGGGAAGATGTTTCATTTGCAATGAGTTAGGAAAATATCGTTATTTTTATCCAAAGCTGATTACCGCGGGTGGAAACGAGAAAGATTGAAAGAAAAAGGTTGTGTGAAAATATTTATCTCATAATAAATTTGATGTTGGGCCATCAAATGAATGTTTTGTAGTTATGTTATAGTTTTTTTTGAAAAATATGTTGATACTCTATTTGGATCTGGATCTTTACAGTCTTTCATTTCTGAGATCATTGCATGTATATTAGAAATATCCACTTGTGAATGTGATATAGAAATTTTTGGTAAAACATCATGAAAAGTTATAAAAGAAAACCATGATTTATATAAATATTTCAATGATCATTGGCGGGATGTCATTTCCTACAAATATTATTAACATCACTTAGTGGTGTTTGATATAATTTTGGGTGTGGAATGGTTTTCAGTTTATCTTTCAAAAAATAGAATGCATATCCAATAATGTTTTATTCAATAATATTATATCAGTATTAACATACCATGTAAAAAAATATTGGTAAATAGGGAAGTGAAATTTATCAAGATCACGTTGTTTAAAAGAACGAAACAGTTTTTATTAGTGACATTCCAGTAGTGGATGGATTTACATATGTTTTTTATAATGATTTGATTGGCGTTGTTCCAGAACAAGAGGTTGAATTTACTATTTATTTAGTTCCTGATGCTAAATCTCTTTTTAAATCCCCTCATTGAATGATTCAAGGTAATCTAGTGGAATTTAAAAACTAGTTACATGAATTTCTTGATAAAGGTTTCATTAGACCTATAACTTCACCATGGGGTGCTCCTATTTTATTTTTAAAAAATAAATATTGTTACATGTGGCTTTTATTGATTATAGATCTTTGAATAACATCACTATTAAGAACAAGTATCCATTCCCTCATATCAATGATTTGTTTGATCTGATCCCAAGAACATAGTCATATTCAATGTTTTATTTGAAGTCCTGGTACTATCAACTGATGGTGAAGGATGATGAAATTCCAAATATAGCATTTCAGATGTGATATGGGCATTATAAGTTTATTGTAATGCCCTTTAGGTTATATAATGTACATTTTGTATTTATGAATCTTATGAATTGAGTATTTCATTAGTTTTTTGATCAGTTTGTATTTGTGTTTATAGATGATATTTTGGTATATTCTTAAATCCAGGCGCACAATGATATGATCTTAAGTATTGTTTTCAATCAATAAATGAATATAAACTCTATGAAATGTTTATAAATAGTGAATTTTTTGTTTTAAAAATTTTCAATACATGGAAATATTTTTTCTAAAGATGGTATATCTATTCACCCCTCTAATTTTATTGAAAAGTGGAAAATACCTACCAATGTCACCGAGATTCGTAGTTTTCTTGGATTACTGGGTTATACCCAATGGTTTGTTGAAAATGTTTCACAGTTATCTATCGCAAAAGCTATGATAACATGTAAAGGAGATATTTTCATTGTATCAATAGAATGTGATGATTGTATTTTGGACCATAAAAGAATATTGGTAAATGCTCATGTTTTTGTCCTACCTTCCAGAAATATAGAAATTGTTATCTATAGTGATGCTTCATAGAAAGGAATTTGTTGTTTACTACTAAATAATGATCATGTAATTTATTATGTTTCATGCCAGTTGACACCAAAAGTGTTAATTTACACAACACATTATATGGAATTAATTTTTTTCATTAACAATTAGAGGCATTATTTTTATGGTTTAATGTTTAAAATATATACTATTAAAAGTTTGAACTATATATTAAAAACAAAATTAACATGAGATAGATGATATTGTTGTAAATAATCAATATTTAGTTGTTGTTGATCTTTCATTAACAATTTAGTGTAATCATTTGTATGGTGTAAAGTGTGGAATATATACTAATAAAAAATTCAGAAGTATATATTCACTCAAAAATAATTGAACATGAGATATAGGATATGGTTGGAAATAATCAAGTATTATGATTGCATGATTCCTTACCATACATGACACACTATGTGTCGGGGATAATGAAGTTATCAGTGAAACAGATCATAGTAATTTGGTGGTGTCTGGTTCTATTAATCGGTAATACACTACAAGAAAACCGCTGTTTAGCGGCGGTTTTTAAAACCGCCGCGAAACACGTTTTCGGGCCGCCATTTCGCGGCGGGTTTAAGAACCGCCGCGAAAAAACCGCCGCTAAACGGCAAAAAAAAATTATTTTTTTTAATTTTTTTTAATTTTTTTTAATTTTATTTGAGGATTAGCAGCGGTTTTCTAAAAAACCGCCACGAAATAGCGGCGGTTTCGGTAAAACCACCGCTAAATGAAATGAAAAAAATAAAAAAACGTGAGAAACTCCGAAATCACTAAAACGACCATAACTTTTGATCCGGGCGTCCGTTGAAGCGCCACGACCAGTCAAATCAAAGCTCATGAAGAGATCTAGAGGAACATATAATCAAAACTGTGAGACGGTCTAAGGTGTGGAAGATATTAGAGTTATAAAAAAGTTTAAAAAATTTCTCCAACTTCAAACGACCATAACTTTCGCTCCGGGTGTCCGTTTGGGCTCTACCACATATCAAATCGAAGCCAGCGAAGAGAGATACACACCAATTTGACAAAAGAAAGCTTTTGTCATGCTTTTCGACCCCAAAAACCCCTCCGAAGGCCTCCAAAACCCCATTTCCGTCACCGGTGTCCCGTCGAACTTGTCTTCAAACAGACCTAACTTTCGATCCGCGTGTCAGTTTAGCCTCCTCCACCTGCCAGATCATAGCTCGTTCCATGAGCTTCAGTTTGACTGGTCGCAGCGCCCACATGCACTCCTAGATCATATGTTATGGCCTTTTTAGTGGGTATCGGGTTTGTTATGATTTTCAATGTCTCGTTTCTAGCACCCGTTCTCCGTCAGCTTTTTTTAAATGGTCATAACATCCGATCCGTCTGTCCATTCAGACACTTTCACCTTTCAGGTTGAAGAGCGTTTCAGGATCTTTGATTTGACAGGTCGCGGATCTAAAACGGACTCTCGGATCATAAGTTATCTCCGTTAATGTGAGTCCAATGTTTTTGTCTCTTTATGACCGTTTTGACGGGTTTTAACGGTAGCTCCATTTATTACTGTTTATTTGGGTTTCCATGACTTTTTATCTTTATCAATGGGTTTTTATGGGTTATTATGATGATTATGTTGAATTATTAAGGAGTTTTCCAGAGTTGTCATGAGTTTTCATGCGTTCTCATTTTTTCTAATGCCTCATTCTTCGTATGCTTCTCCATCCTTTTTCATGCGTTCTCATTTTCCTTTATTATTTATTATTTATTATTTATAATATACATTAATTTATTTATTATCTATTATTTGTAACTGGTTATTTATTATTTATTATTTATTATTTATTATTTATATTTATTTATTAGTTATTATTTATTAGTTATTATTTATTATTTATTTATTATTTATTATTTATATTTATTTATTATTTATTATTTACTATTTATTATTTATATTTATTTATTATTTATATTTATTTATATTTATTTATTATTTATTATTTATTATTTATATTTATTTATTATTTATATTTATTTATTATTTATATTTATTTATTATTTATTATTTATATTTATTTATTATTTATTATTTATTATTTATATTAATTTATTATTTATATTTATTATTTATTATTTATATTTACTTATTATTTATTATTTATTATTTATATTTATTTATTATTTATTATTTATTATTTATATTTATTTATTAGTTATTATTTATTATTTATTATTTATTATTTATTATTTATTAATTATATTTATTTATTATTTATTATTTATTATTTATATTTATTTATTATTTATATTTATATTTATTTATTATTTATTATTTATTATTTATATTTATTTATTATTTATATTTATATTTATTATTTATTATTTATTATTTATTATTTATTATTTATTATTTATATTTATTTATTATTTATATTTATTTATATTTATTTATTATTTATTATTTATATTTATTTATTATTTATATTTATTTATTATTTATATTTATTTATTATTTATTATTTATATTTATTTATTATTTATTATTTATTATTTATTAGTTATATTTATTTATTATTTATTATTTATTAATTATTATTTATTATTTATTATTTATATTTATTTATTAGTTATTATTTATTAGTTATTATTTATTATTTATTATTTATTATTTATATTTATTTATTATTTATTATTTATTATTTATTATTTATATTTATTTATTATTTATATTTATATTTATTTATTACTTATTATTTATTATTTATATTTATTTATTATTTATTTATTATTTATTATTTATATTTATTTATTATTTATATTTATTTATTATTTATATTTATTTATTATTTATTATTTATATTTATTTATTATTTATATTTATTTATTATTTATTATTTATATTTATTTATTATTTATATTTATTTATTAGTTATTATTTATTAGTTATTATTTATTATTTAGTATTTATTATTTATT